>JAQPCC010000041.1:1200000-1840000 GCA_028392965.1 Lindernia subracemosa
AGACATAAATCATGAACCAGTCTTACATAATATTTGCACATTTTTTATGCACCGTATAATAATTCGATGATATCAAACAATAGTACATCAATTCATACATATATACAATAAATAATAAAAGTATCTGATGGATTATTAGAATGTCTAATCTAAAGTAGCTTTGTTTGTTCTTATAGTCTTACAGTCTTTCATTCTCACAGTAGTTGTGGAGAAGTGCAGTTGTATAATTATCGCAGTCGGGCATCTTTGGATTTCTAGCAGTCTCGCCGTCGTGTGTTGTGTACTTCTCACAGTCGTGCAATGCCTGGTTTTTGCTGTCATGCAGTTGTTTGGTCGCGCAATCCTGCAATTATACACAGGCTTTAATAGTCTTAACCATGTCAATCTTTTTCATAATTTCAGCCGTCTCTTTCTTGATGTCCGGCCAGAACTCTCTTCGATCTCTGCAGTATGTGCCGAGCATTGACTTGGATTGGGTCATGAGGGTTTTCATCAAATCACTGAGACTTATACTACCAGCGTCCTCGTTAGTTTTGGTGATACTTATGTCATCGCCTTTGGGAGCCGAACTTATCCTCAAAAAGTCCGAACCGGCGAACTTACTTTCGCGGACCGGCCCTATCAACATGATGCATCACACTTGAGCTAAATGAAGGCATGGTTTGTGAAATCTATTCCCATCAAAAGAGAAGAAATGAACCACAAACGAAAATGGAAAGTCAGCGAATTTAAATGCTTGAAAAAAATAATAAACGAAGACTCACCGAATTCCAAGAGACCCAATACTTCCTCAAATCAAACACATCAATATATAATACAACATTTGCTCGGCATTGCTCGAGATTCTATTCTATTTTGGTCGTATTGAGCGAACGGATGCAATGAATTATTTATTTTTCAAGAGTCCAGTGCTTTTGATGACGATCTTGCAAGCTCAGGCTTACAAATCCAGAGTCTTACAAACGCAGTCTTACAACTTCAGTTGCTCAGTAGTTCTCTACAGTCATACAAATTTGCAGTCTTACAATTTGTTACAGTCGCTCAACTTCGAGCAGCCGCGCAACATCAGCACGCAACATCAGCAGTCCATCAGATCACAATACAACATGATTAATCAGCTTCACTACGAAGAAAATCATCTCATTGCCTGCATTAAACATATTGGCCCGAGATGATCACAGAGCTTCTTCGATGTTAGATTCGAACGGAGCTTTTAGAGTTTTTGGAGCGAATCTATTTTAAGGAAATTATCCTTGCACAATCTTCGAATTTTCATTAAGAACTCGCAATCTTACTAATTCCAGCAGTAGTGCAAGGCTTTTGTTCAACCAGACAGTCGCACAGTCGTGCAGATTTTAAGAAGACCAACTGCAGCCTTGCACACTCCAGTTAGTCGCGCAGTCATGCAGATTCTAAGAAGACCAACTGCAGCCTTGCAGAATTTAGTCAGTCGCACAGTCGTGCATATTCTAAGAGGACCAACTGCAACCTTGCACCATCCAACCAGTCGCGCAACATTGGCTCCTGATAGAACTCATGGTCAATATATTTATTGAATATTCATATTTTTAATTCACGGGATATATTTATCGAACCTTTATTTTATGTTGCAAAAGAATAAATATACGCATGTTCCTTGTAATACCCGCAAATTTTAAGCGGGATTACTACAGTAAATTTCAGATAATTAGCGAAGTAAATATTAGGAATAAATTATGAGGAAATCATTATCTAAGAAAAATTGGGTAAGAACCGTAGAGAATTTTCGGGAATTATTCGAACGGGTCCAAATAAAGAAATAAACAATTCGGCCCAACTTGAATAAATATTTAAAACCCAATTAAATGAAGCTTCTAAACCTTGGCCCAAATGAATGATAATGGATAACTTAAACATGGGGGAAAAACCACGTAATGGGTTTGTCACCTCCTTATCACCCTTTTTATCATTGGTAAGGAGCAATGATTAGAAAGACAAAAAAAAAAAAAGATAAGAAAGAAGGAGAGAATATTCGGTCGAGAAGAAGAAGGAGAAAACGAAAGGAGAAATCCATAATGTTAGGTCCGTTTTTATCATCCAACGAAGAACTCGAGCATAGATTCGATAGATTTACCTCGATGATAATGCGAGCGGAAGCTTTAGGATTAAATCAATCAAATCTTCATTAAAACTCAAAACTTTCTCTACAATTATCCTCTTTCTCTCTCTACAATTAACCCTAGCTTAGATAGTGATTAGAGAGAGTGTTTCTAGTGAGAGAAAGCTAAACTCAAGTTGTGTGTATTTTACACACACTTGCCCTATATATACCAATCAATATTGGTATATTTGCATTCTAGTCCCTAACTATACATATATTACAATTAAGTCCCTAGACAAAGATAACTTGATTATTGAACACTATAAAATACTTTCAACAATCTCCCCCTTAGTGTTCAATTATAATTGAAGCTTCGGTTGTCTTTGTCTCTCGAATCTTTAGTCTTCAGCATCAGTTGAACACAACAGAATAATTTCCAACAATCTCCCCCTTTGTGCTCAACTTCGAATTTGACACGGTCTTTGTTGCTGTTTGAAGAAATATCTGAGAGCGTCTGGAGAATCTTCAGTCTCCCCCTCTTTACATGCACCCTCATTTTCTTCTTTGCAACTTGAATATTCGTCACCTTCTTGCATATATCAGAGTCGCGCGGATCATCAGCATTGACTTGTCGTGTATGCTCGAACCATGGAGAGAGGTCTTGTTTGTTGTGGTTCAGCACGAGCATTGAAAGCTTGGCTTCTTTAATGAGTTCACATGCTCGGCATCCTTGATATACTTCTCCCCCTCATGGAGATTCATTTGTATCGTCATGCTGTGTGATCAAGGTGATCCTGTGTACGCTGAACGTGTTGGCGTTGAATTCCGGATGAAGTACCTGAAAAACGGGACAGACGACCGATCATCGTGAAACATCCCTAGATGTCACTCTTGGTCGTTGATGCAAAGTCACACAGACTTGCATTTGAAGGGACTACGGGGACACATAGGCAGCCCGTTGACATCATTCTAGAGTCGTGCTCCAGAAGATGGCCTGCTACCGTTGTTGTTTTGATGTTGCAACGGCAGGACTTCCTTCTGATCATAGAAGCACATCATTTAATGATGCGTCTACAGAAGTTCTGGCAAGGTCACGTAGACCAACAATATGTGTGTAAAAGAATGTATGTGTCCTAGAAAAGTGGAAAACATTTAGGCGATGAGGACACACTAGACATTTACGTGTTCAAGAAAGTCGTGGTATGGGGCTGTGGACCACTTAGTTCAATATCTCCCGTTTCCAAATGATACGGTGATAGCATATGCGGTTCCCCGTGATATATTGAAACATATGTCTTTTGGGAGACAAATGAGTAGCGGAGGAAGGTTGTGCATGCGCCTTTGGACCAGATGAGGCGTCTTCTACCCGGGATCTGATAAATCAGTCCTGTACCTATATTGGTTGTAGTCCGGATAGTTTGTGGTTGAGTTGTAAGGATGTCATCGTGATACGTTCAATACCCTCACATACACTCGGGGTTTGTTCCTGGGTTATGATCAGTTGGGTCGACTGAACCTTTGGAACAGGTATGTGAACAACTCTTTTGTGTCCATGCGTTTTATTGACATTTAGGTAGCACTCCCTCTTAAAAGCATGAAGTTTGTATTCTGGGCATTCTTCCCTTAAGCTCTAGCGCCTTTTCATTGTAACACTCCCCCTAAATAGTTGCGCTATTTCTAATATGATGCCCTTGCTCCCCCTAAATAGTTGCGCTATTTCTAATATGATGCCCTTGCTCCCCCTAAAATTGTGCGCTCTTGTAGATTTTTGCCTATTACTTTCTTTCAAGTTAAGCGCCTTTTGTGATTGAAGCACACTCCCCTTTTGAACATTTCGCGCCTTTTTGATATTGCGCTTATGAGTATTACTTTCCCTAAAACATATGCGCTTTTTACAATAAACTATGATAATACGCTCTTTTGAAACTCTTGCACCTTTTCTATCCACTCCCCTTTTTTTTTTATGGCCTTATTTATTTTTTATTTTTTTTTTATGGCCTTATTTTTATTATTTTTTTCTTCTTTTTTTTTATGGCCTTATTTTTCTTTTTTTTTTTTAATGGCCTTATTTTTCTTTATTTATTATTATTATTTTTTTTTTATGGCCTTATTTTTTTATTTTTTTTTTATGGCCTTATTTTTATTATTTTTTTCTTCTTTTTTTTTTATGGCCTTATTTTTCTTTTTTATTTAATGGCCTTATTTTTCTTTTTCTCCCCCTTTTTTTTTATGGCCTCCTCTTTTTTTTTTTATTGCCTCTTCTCTTTTTTTTTTTTTTTTTTTTATGAACAGAAAAATAAAAAGAAAAACTATGTCGAATCAAGAACTTTGGAATAGTCTTGATTTGGTTTGTTTGTTCACGTCACAAATCGATCACGTGTGTGGAGCAAACCGAATACCACACGTGTCGGGGATGTGTGTGACTGCTCATCGTCGCATACCGACCATACATGTGGAGCAGTCATCGCCAAGTTACCATGTATGATCGGGATCCTGCAAAACAAATTATCTGGACTTTGGTACCCATTTTTGGACGGGTCCTCCCTTATTAGCAGTGAAACAATTATGCATATAAGGTTCAAATTTGAAAGCAAAATTATCACATAAAGCAGTCATAGGAATCCACATTTGTCGAGGACTACTTATTTCCATTTGTAGCTTAGGTTTCCAAATTTGTTGTACCTTTTTGAAATTTAACTTTTCGGCATCGGTGAATGTGTGTCTTTTTGTAGAAGAGAAAATTTTCTCTTTCGCCAGTCGCTTAAGATGCAATTCGGACTTGACTTTGACCGGGTACTTGAGAGAGGAATACGAGCTTATAGAATCAATAGCATTAAGTATAGAAGTGTCGTATTTCCTACCTTCTAGACTCACATCATTCACTTTGTAATGTGTACTAAATGAGCTACCTTTTTTCTTCAAACAAAAGTTATTTGTAGATATTTCAGCTTGATTAGAGAATGTATACTTATTGTCTGTTTTAGCTTTAGTAGCTTCTTGCTTTATCTTTGGAATGACTTTAGGAATTTTTGGAGGAAGAATAGAGTTAGGAACAGTTTTGTTTATTGTAATAGAAAATGAATTGTCTTGCTCTATTCTTTCCTGCTTTATAGGTTTAGTCATTTGAGTTTTCTGATCCTGTTTAGAAGATATATCGTTTAAAGGTTCAGGTTTTACAGGATAAATGGTTGTAGTTGTGCCATTTTCTAAGGAATATTTGAGAAATGAATTCTCCTTTACAAGCTTATCCATTTTTGCTCGAAACTCTTTACGTTCTGATTCCAGAAGAGAATGTAATTCAGCAATTTTGCGTTCATTTTCTAGAATATCACGATCTTTAGAGTTTGGTTTTGTTGATTGTATAGAATGTTCCCTGTTTGGCACGGACTCAATTGTTTGAGTCGACTTATTTAGACACAATATAGTTTCTTTTATTTGGTGTTGCTCAGTTTGTCCTCGTTTAGCTAGAACATCTTCTAATTCTTTAATTTTTGAATATAATTGATTTCTTTGTTCAAGAAGACTTTTATTTTGGGCTGCACTATTTATTTTTTCGTCTCTACATGTAGATAATTCTTTTGTAAGTTCGCTTATAGTTGATTCTTGTTGTGCGACCCTTGTCTTTAAGCTCGTCAGCCTTTCTTGTTCTATTGTTAGTTTATTTTTAAGAATAGATTTTTCTTCTAGACTCTTAACTAAGCAGTTGTAATTATTTTCTAGCTTAGCTTCTAATTCTTTGATTTTTATTAAGTAGTTGGCTTCCATATTTACTTTCTGGGTTGGATGTTTTTGATCGTTATCGTGTTTTTGAATTGATATTAAATTTTGGATCAATGTGTTCGAATAGATTTTCGAATGATTAAGTTGTCAGAAGTTTAGGTATCAAAAAAAAACTTTTGAAATGATTAGAAAAGAAAAAAAAACTTATACCGAGAATAATTTTTGTACCGAAAAATTTTACCAGTCCAAAAAAAAATTTGCTACCAAAAACTATCGAAAGCTTTGCGGTATCGAAAATCTTTTTCCCATCATAAATTTTCGTATAGAAATCAGAAAGTTTTTCGTATCAGAGGTAAAAGTTTTCGTATTGAGATTTCGTACGAAAGTAATGTTTTTCGTATATGTTTTCGTACGACAAAAAATATTTTTCGTATCAAAGCATTTTTCGTACGAGAAAAAAAATTATTTTTCGTATACACAAACTTTTTCGTATGGAAATTTTCTCGTACGACAAAAAGTAGATGACACTAGTTTTTCGTAATGAGGTTTTGCGTACTTAATAGAGGTTTTTCGTACTGATACGAAAAAAAGCCTTATCTTATCGATTGCTACAGTATACAAAAATTTAGTAGTCAATGCGAAAAACTTATGACTTTTTCTCGTACGCACTCTTTTTCGTATTGAAAATAAAATTGGTTTTCGTACCACAAATTTTTCGTATAGGATTTTTCGTATGGAATATCAAAGCCTTTTTCGTACGAGAATCAGTTTTCGTATGTGAATTTTTCGTATCTACAGTTTTTCGTATGCTACAGTATACGAAAATGCAAAGTCAATGCAAAAAATTTATGTGTATGTGAGAGATACGAAAACTTTGGTCAATGCGAAAATATCTTGATACGAAAACTTTCTTATGAATGGTGCGAAAACTTTTGTTTGGTGCGAAAAACGTGATTTTATATGCGAAATCTTCAAATAACACTCAAATTATCACTTTAAGCACAGTTAATCGATCGAAATTGACTGGGTAATCATATAAAACACTCGATTAACACGATCAAATCCAAAATATACTCCAATTTAGTACTTTCAGCGAAGAACAGTTTGAAGATGAAGAAAAAAATTTCGATCGCAAATTTCAATCTCAGTCCAAATTGAGCTCAATTAATCGAAGATAATCACAATTAACATATAACAATCAATGCGCAAATAGATTTCGTTCAATATCGTGCGAAATCAGCAACCAAATATCATTTGAGATCATGCGAAAAATTTTTTAGCACGAAGAACATTTCATACGAGAAAAAAAATTTCAGCAACAAAATTCATCAATTCAATCAACGATTTTGGCTCTGATACCAATTGTTAGGTCCGTTTTTATCATCCAACGAAGAACTCGAGCATAGATTCGATAGATTTACCTCGATGATAATGCGAGCGGAAGCTTTAGGATTAAATCAATCAAATCTTCATTAAAACTCAAAACTTTCTCTACAATTATCCTCTTTTTCTCTCTACAATTAACCCTTGCTTAGATAGTGATTAGAGAGAGATTTTCTAGTGAGAGAAAGCTAAACTCAAGTTGTGTGTATTTTACACACACTTGCCCTATATATACCAATCAATATTGGTATATTTGCATTCTAGTCCCTAACTATACATATATTACAATTAAGTCCCTAGACAAAGATAACTTGATTATTGAACACTATAAAATACTTCCAACACATAAACAACCGAAAACAAGGAGATCTCAACGAACTCATCGAAACCAAGCTTGGACGTGAGGTAGGTGAAGATTTCATCTACAACACGTAAATATTTTCGTTAAACCCGAATCATAGTTGAAAGGTCACCTATGTTCGAAGTTGAAATTTTTGAGTATGTTTGCATGATTTTCGTGGTTACTTGCAGACTTGATTTTATGTTTAAACAATCCAAAATCTGGATTTTGGTATGAATATACATACTTATGTGCTTAGAAAATAGGTCTGATAACTTGAAGAATTGAAGAACTTAGTGTTTTTCGCATACTGTTCTTCATTTTCGGTGTTTGCATGTATTTTTGGATGATTTCATGTTTTCGGGCCGAAAACTAGTTTACGCGGGCCAGAAGGATTCGCGAATGTGAGATAGGTGCGGGCCGAAAACCAGTTTTCGCGGGCCAGAGAGAATTCCCGAATAAGAAACAGATGAGGGCCGAAAACCTGTTTTCGCGGGCCAGAGAGAATTCGCGAATAAGAAATAGACGCGGGCCGAAAACCAGTTTGCGCGAGCCGACTTCAGTTTTCGCGAGGTGATTCCTGTGAGACAAAACAGGCTTTTCGCGGGCTCAGTTTCGTGAATTTGAATTCGAAGATTATTCGAATTCAAATAAACGCCGAATTTTAAACAAGATGACTTTTGGGTGTTTATAAATTTGCTGTGTTAATTTTCGGTGTTGACCTAATTTCATACAAACACATTTTCGGGTAAAATTCATTTATTTTATTTACAAGCGAGTTCTCTTAATAAAGTTTCGAATCTTAAAGGAGAACGTCTGAAATGTATGATGCATATCATTTGCATATTGTTTGCACGACATATTGAGGTGAGATTGGATGACCGTATTGATACGGTGACACCTTAAGGTGTCGTTGAGCGGGGTAGAATGTGACCGATGCTGGTTGTCGACTCGAAGTCGAGTTGTGGTTGGTACTAGTTGCACCTGACGGTTGGTGCCGTCCAGATGGGTGGTAGGTGCCGCCCAGCTTTATTTATATAGACGGTAGGTGCCGTCGTGATTAGTGGTAGGTGCCACTAATGTGTATGGACGGTTGGTGCCGTCGAGATGAGTGGTAGGTGCCGCTCGAACTTTACGGTAGGTGCCGTAGGGTTATTTATGAGGTGCATTAGTCCGACCTAGGGCCCTGTGGTTGAGATGAGATCTAGTTGTGGGAAGAGCGTGCATTGCATGGTGAGGTGTCGGGATTGGGGTTGAGTGCACGCTGCATTCACGTATATTTTTACCTACTGGGCAATCGCTCAGTTTTACGTGTTGTAGGTATTACTGAGCGCGACGTCGAGGTACGTCGCGACTGAGGCAGGCTGATGGCGGTGACTCCACGGACTTTTGAGGGCAGTGCGGTACATGGATGCGACCTGTGGAGCGCGTAGGAACTTTTTGATTTTGTTTTGGGGCCGAGACCCGTGTAAAGAGGGTTGTGCTGTAAAAATGATATTTTTATATATATGTATCTTAGTTTGTTTTAAAAGTTTTTGTAAAATGGGTCTTCCGCGGCTTTCGTTGCGGAAATTCGCCACTAATCGTATTTAGAAAATGAGGGTCGTCACAGGTGGTATCAGAGCATAGGCTTTAGATTCTGAAGACTGTCCATGTACTGCCGCTCAAAAGCCGGGAGGACCAGCCTTGCCTGTGAGTTTTATAGTTTGACGTGATTACGTATTATTAATTATGTGCTTGCTTGTATAATTGTAGATATTAAATTATAAAATGCCGAGAGGAAGAAGAGTAGATGTAGGAAAATCGAGTCGTAGGAACGAACCCGAGCCCCCTACGCAGGAACATGATTCAATAGTCACGAAACTCACCGAACTGATCCAGCGACAGTCGGATCAGATTAATGATCTTATTCAGCATCGAGGTTTTTCCGAACACCATCCATCCCCTCAGCCTGAACAGGATGGAATCATAGGAGAAAGGTTTCGAAAGTTAAGCCCTCCTATTTTCGAGGACACTTCTGATCCCATCGTGGGAGAGGATTGGTTGCGCACTGTCGAAGACATGTTCCTCTACGGTCGGGTGCCGGAGAGCGAAAAAGTCCTATGTGCCGTGTTCTTGCTAAGAGGGAACGCCAGATTTTGGTGGGATACCATCAAGATCTTGGAAAACCCGATAACATGGGACAGGTTCAAGGAACTATTCTACGGAAAATATTTTACGGCTCATGAACAAGCGCAACGAATGAACGAATTCATAAACTTGAAGCAAGGAAAAATGACGATTGCGGAATACATCCGCAAATTCGAAGAACTATCCCGTTTTGCCCCACATATGGTGGCAACAGATGCCCTAAAAGTAGCACGATTCACGATAGATCTAAACCCCGAGATCCACCGAGATGTAAGTATAGCAAGTATGCGAGGAGAAGCGTTCAATCACGTGGCTGAACGAGCAATGATCGCGGAGAAGGCAGAAGCTCAAATTTTAGAGGCGCAAGAAGCGAAGCGGAAAATGGAAAATCAACAAAGGAATGGAGGCGATCGGAAACGTCAATATTTTGAGACAAATCCCAATAACAACAACCCTCTGGACGATCGTGCGGGACAACGAAATTGGCGGCCAAAGCCAAATCAGGGACCGACCAATATCCCTGCTCGACCTCCGAATTCAGCCCCACAGTGCCAGCAATGCGGACGTTACCACTTTGGGGTATGCTTCGGAATGAGGCCCAATCCGAATTCTAATCTACAATGCTTCCGATGTGGAGAGTCGGGGCACTATGCTAAGAATTGTCGGAACAATCTATTACAGAGTTCAGCCCAACCACCAGTAAGACCACCACTAGTTCCCGCTCGAGTTTTCACCCTCACGAACGAGGAGGCGGAGGCCAATCCTACTTTTCTGACGGGTACGTTAATTATACCTCACTTCCATTAATTAACGTTATAAATCGCGCCAGGAGCTGTTGGCCGACTATGTGACGAAGGTAGAAATAACTCCTACCTCATTAGAAGAAGAGAACAGGAGAGATCGACACCCCGGGTTATTCCAATTGGCGTAATTTCGGGGACGAAATTCTTTTAAGGGGGGAAGGATGTAATACCCGCAAATTTTAAGCGGGATTACTACAGTAAATTTCAGATAATTAGCGAAGTAAATATTAGGAATAAATTCTGAGGAAATCATTATCTAAGAAAAATCGGGTAAGAACCGTAGAGAATTTTCGGGAATTATTCGAACGGGCCCAAATAAAGAAATAAACAATTCGGCCCAACTTGAATAAATATTTAAAACCCAATTAAATGAAGCTTCTAAACCTTGGCCCAAATGAATGATAATGGATAACTTAAACATGGGGGAAAAACCACGTAATGGGTTTGTCACCTCCTTATCACCCTTTTTATCATTGGTAAGGAGCAATGATTAGAAAGACAAAAAAAAAAAAAAGATAAGAAAGAAGGAGAGAATATTCGGTCGAGAAGAAGAAGGAGAAAACGAAAGGAGAAATCCATAAACAACCGAAAACAAGGAGATCTCAACGAACTCATCGAAACCAAGCTTGGACGTGAGGTAGGTGAAGATTTCATCTACAACACGTAAATATTTTCGTTAAACCCGAATCATAGTTGAACGGTCACCTATGTTCGAAGTTAAAATTTTTGAGTATGTTTGCATGATTTTCGTGGTTACTTGCAGACTTGATTTTATGTTTAAACAATCCAAAATCTGGATTTTGGTATGAATATACATACTTATGAGCTTAGAAAATAGGTCTGATAACTTGAAGAATTGAAGAACTTAGTGTTTTTCGCATACTATTCTTCATTTTCGGTGTTTGCATGTATTTTCGGATGATTTCATGTTTTCGGGCCGAAAACTAGTTTTCGCGGGCCGAAAACTAGTTTACGCGGGCCAGAAGGATTTGCGAATGTGAGATAGGTGCGGGCCGAAAACCAGTTTTCGCGTGCCAGAGAGAATTCGCGAATAAGAAACAGATTCGCGGGCCGACTTCAGTTTTCGCGAGGTGATTCCTGTGAGACAAAACAGGCTTTTCGCGGGCTGGGGACGGTTTTCGCGGGCTCAGTTTCGTGAATTTGAATTCGAAGATTATTCGAATTCAAATAAACGCCGAATTTTAAACAAGATGACTTTTGGGTGTTTATAAATTTGCTGTGTTAATTTTCGGTGTTGACCTAATTTCATACAAACACATTTTCGGGTAAAATTCATTTATTTTATTTACAAGCGAGTTCTCTTAATAAAGTTTCGAATCTTAAAGGAGAACGTCTGAAATGTATGATGCATATCATTTGCATATTGTTTGCACGACATATTGAGGTGAGATTGGATGACCGTATTGATACGGTGACACCTTAAGGTGTCGTTGAGCGGGGTAGAATGTGACCGATGCTGGTTGTCGACTCGAAGTCGAGTTGAGGTTGGTACTAGTTGCACCTGACGGTTGGTGCCGTCCAGATGGGTGGTAGGTGCCGCCCAGCTTTATTTATATAGACGGTAGGTGCCGTCGTGATTAGTGGTAGGTGCTGCTCGAACTTTACGGTAGGTGCCGTAGGGTTATTTATGAGGTGCATTAGTCCGACCTAGGGCCCTGTGGTTGAGATGAGATCTAGTTGTGGGAAGAGCGTGCATTGCATGGTGAGGTGTCGGGATTGGGGTTGAGTGCACGCTGCATTCACGTATATTTTCATCTACTGGGCAATCGCTCAGTTTTACGTGTTGTAGGTATTACTGAGCGCGACGTCGAGGTACGTCGCGACTGAGGCAGGCTGATGGCGTTGACTCCACGGGCTTTTGAGGGCAGTGCGGTACATGGATGCGACCTGTGGAGCGCGTAGGAACTTTTGGATTTTGTTTGGGGGCCGAGACCCGTGTAAAGAGGGTTGTGCTGTAAAAATGATATTTTTATATATATGTATCTTAGTTTGTTTTAAAAGTTTTTGTAAAATGGGTCTTCCGCGGCTTTCGTTGCGGAAATCCGCCACTAATCGTATTTAGAAAATGAGGGTCGTCACATTCCTCTTATTGTTTTTTGCAATACATGAGTCTTGTTTCCAGTCCTCTGCGTCCAAAAAGGTTAACGCATGATAGATAACATCCAATAACAAAGCTTTCCTTCACGTTGAGGACGACTATTGAGAAGCTTTAACGAAATTGTCTGGGGCATAATTTTCTATAGTAAATCGCTTTATAGCGAATTATACACGTTGATTTGTTTGACGTATTTCCAATATAGATGGTTCTTTTTCTCGAATTTTATTCTGTACAACTGTTATGTTTGAAGTAAGATGTTGTCTAATTAGACTATGAATTACAATTGTCGAAAAATCTCTACTTGTATTTTGCGTGGATTCCACATCGATGTAATGAAAGTGAAGGGTTTATGACAATAACAGAACGTTCTGTGTTAGGAATATTTTATTGTATTCAATTAATTAGAATTATCTTTGTAGTTTATTTATAAAGATTATCATTATAAGAGGCTTAGTGTAATTGGGTTTTGTTAGGGGCCCAAGTATTATATACCAACTTGTGGTATAAATACTAAAACCCCAACACATAATAAAGCGTGTTTTTTGTGAAAATCTTCTAGAGAGAGAGAGAGAGCCCCCAACACCTCTCAAGCACACACACCCCACGTTGAATCAATTCTTCCCATATTCAAACGTGGTTAAATCGTCCATTTGTTAGATTGTTAGGATAGATAGGCTACCAACAAGTGGTATCAGAGCCAAACGCGTTAGGATTTGATAGATTTTTCTGAAAATTTTGGAATTTTTAGTGTTCTTGAGCTCGAAATTTTCGGCCTTAGATCTTGAGTTTTTGGGCTTATTTTACTGATTTTGCAAGCTCAAGAGCTAAATAGGTTATTTTCGAGTGATTTTAAGTGTTTACCCAACATTTTTCAGTTGGTTTGAGTGAGATTTAGGTAGAAAATCGCATTGAAAACTCATCATATTTTTGCAGAAATGATATTCGGGTAGATGAATGTAACAATGCCCAGATTTTCGGCTCATTCTACCCGATTTTCACTGATTTTCGGGTGACTCTGTTCGAAATTCGGCGTGTTTTTAACCCGATTTTCCAATTTTTGGCCGATTTTCATCACCCGAATTTCCTGCATGGCGAAAATTAGTACTTACCGATTTTCATCACCCGAATTTTGTTTCAAATCTCGGCGATTTTCAAGTTTTCGGGCAGAATTTGCCCATTCTCGGCGATTGTCTGATTTTCGGACTGAATTATCCGAATTCGGACAAATCATCCGAATCAGTGTACCCAAATTTCTACCTACCCGAAAATTCTTAGTACTCGAATTTCAAATCATACCTTTAGATTTTTGGTCAAAGTCTTACCCGAGAATTCACTGTTCTCAATCGAAACAGTGACTTCCAATTCTTGATCACTCACTCTTAAAAAAAATTACACTTAAACGTTTTCGATCACCAAAAATTTTCGGCCCCCCCTCGGAATAAAAAGGCTTTAAGTAGCAAAAAAAAAAAAAAAAAAATCCACTATACTTTTTACACTTTTTGATAGAGAAAAATTTTCTAAGTCCAACGGACCATAGTCTATTTTACACTTTTTTCGAAACTTTTCAAAATAAATTTTCCGGGCCCAAAATTTTCGGTATAGAAAACTTTTTTCGTCAATTTTTTAAGACAAATCCACTATACGTGTCAACGATCACGTATCCAACAATCAACTTAGGTCGTTTTTGGCATATTATAGAAAAAGTTTAGGTAACTTTCCCGAAATTTTCGAAATCATTCTAAAATTTTTAGGTACACCAAATATTTTCGACACTTATTTTCTTCGATACTTCACTATACTTTTTGATAAACCAAACTTTTCGGAACTAAATTTCCAAAAGCCAAATTTTTAATTTTTAAATTTTAAAAAAAAATGAATGCTCAAGCTAGAAAAATTGAGGAATTAGAAGCAAGATTTGCTAATAATTACTCTGTGTTGCTTAAGCAACAGGAAGATCTAGCTTTCGCTAATGAATATTTGGCTAACGCAAAGTCAAAGATCATTAGCTTAGAAACTAAGTTAGAGATTAATGAAAAGAATGTCTGCGATAAAACGAAAAGATTACGTTCTTGCGAAGATGAGCGAAATAGTGTCTCATCAAAATATCAGATAATCTTAGAGGAACGACGTATGCTTTACTCTCAGATTGAAATTTTAGAGAACGCCAGTGCAAAAAGAAGTCAAGCAGATAAAAATCCCTCTTCTAACTTAGTGTCTTTAGGGAAAAATAATTTATATTCTAATAAACCTACTTCTTGTTGGGAAATTCCTGAGGTTGCTAGTAAAATTGCAGAATTGAACGCAACCTTGGAATCAGAAAGAGTAGGTTTCCGAGCGGAAAAGAAAAAGCTTTTAGAGGAGATTTTACATCTCAAAAATTCCCCGTCTTTACCTGTTTCCAATGATCTTTCAAAAGATACATTTTTCTCGAAACAGGTGAAGGAAACAAAGATAAGCATCCTTGTTCCTAAAACTGAGAAAGCTTTTACGAATAATTCTAAGTCAACGGTGACGAAAGAAAATATGCATTCTAAGTCACTTTTGACTGGCGCAGAAGAGATAAGTAAAAGCCTTAAGCTTAATACTTCCATGGAACAGAAAATTAGGAAGGAGAGAGGAAAATCTCCATTGTCTTTCAAAATTAAGGTCGAACATGTTCAAGATTTTCCATCTCCTATTCCTCTTCAAAGGAAAGCGTGCAAAGAAGAAGTTCAAAGCTTAAGCAAGCGAACTTCCACGCTTATTCCCTATCATTATGATGTGAATCGTGTGAATTCTCCAAGTAGGAAGAACATCTCATGTACTAACGATGCTTATAATTCTTTATGTTCTTATCCCTACCTGAAATATCCAGTCGATGTTAAGTCTGAGAAACATCTCATGCGACTGGCTTCGGAGAAAATATTTAAATCTTCTCCGAAACACACATTCACCTGCGCTGAAACGTCCTTTCCGTGTCAAATTGCTCCTAAATGGGTTCCTAAGTCAACAATTAAGTTAGGTAATCCCAAATATAGTCGGGTACCTAAAAGTACATTAATAAATGATTTAGGACTAAAATCTGATTTGACACCTTATATGCTTAACTTGTTTTCTGCTAATCAGGGAGGACCCATCCAAAAATGGGTACCAAAGTCCTGCTAATATTTTGCAGGAGACCAATCACGTGTGGTAATTCGACGATGGTTGCTCCACACGCATGATTGGTATGACACGAGAGCAACCACAAAGCCCCGATCATGAGTAGTAAGTAGAAGATGGTTGCTCCATACTCATGATCGGTACGAGACGAGGGCAACCACAGTTCCAGCATGCACGGTACTCGGGTTGCTCCACATGCATGACAGGTAAGAGACGCGAGCAACCACATCTCTTATGTATGACAGTTTGACGTAGTGACTCCACATATATGATAAAGGTAAAGAACGTGAGCAACTACGACCATATGTGGTATATTCTATCTTTTGAACTGAATTGCATAATACCACATTCATACATATTTTTAAGATAGGTAAATTCTATATATGCATTCCATAGTAAATTTTGGCATACATATCGAGCTAAAAGGCTAATATACCTACTTTGAAAATAATAGGGTACAATATAGTTATGCATGCTTCAAAAGGACTTTTAGTTTCAAATTTTTGCATGCATGCATACATGAGCTGAAATGCGAAATACTCTATTTTATAGGTACATTTTCATGATGCATACAATTTTAAGATTTTCGAGCTTAAACTTTCATGTATGCATATAAGCTGAATCGCAAAAAATACCTATTTTTCAAAATGGTACATTTTAAATATGCATTTTCAAAACTTTAAAATTTAAAATGCATATTACGCACGAAAATGATAAATACCATTTATTTTTCTCTAGAATGAGCTTAATTTGAGGGGGAGCTACTATTTTATTCTTAAAAGAGAAGTGACCCTTATTTCTTTAGAAGGGAGCAGTAATTACATTTTTGAAGGGGAGCGAACTTCAGATACGTGAATTTAGGGAAAGAGATTCACAGATTTTTCGAACTTATCACGCATCTTTTGAGGGGGAGCAATTTTATTTTTGGAAGTATGTTTTGAGGGGGAGGAATAACAATATATATTTATATATATAATATGCATATACTATATTATATATATACTAATATATATTACTAATACAATATATATATATATTATATCCATATAATATATAGTATAGAAATATATATTATTAATAACGATTAATATATATATATATAAAAAAAAAAAAACAAAACAAAACAAAAAAAAAAAGAGGCAAAAAAAAAAAGAAAAAAAAAAGAAAAAAGAAATTTCTCTCCTCATTAGCAAGCTTCATGAAGATTACCTCCAACCTCCGAAGATGAACTTCAAAAGAAGAATCTCGTGCCTACAACGGTCAACTCTTTTCAAAAGGCGATGGTGGCTACAAATGCAAATCTCGGTGCTCGCCTCAACCGACCTGCTCCGGCTTGCTGACAAACAAAGCAGCACTCACTACTTCCTACCGGATGCATGGATACTTCGTTCCTACGATTCAGTCAACCCAACTGAATCTAACCCCGGAACATCACCGAGAGTCAGCCGAATCACGAAGAAACAGCCACGTCTACTAAAACCTTTTGAAAAGACCGACGCTACATGATTCCCTCACCTCACAAATCATACGGACCAACCCCCATAGGTACAGGTGCTAAGTTTTTTAGCTCCCGGGTAGAAGTCGCCGCAATAGGTCCAACGGCGCGTGCACAACCGAGCCTTACCCACTCGTCTGTCTCACAAAAGACAGGTATTTCAGAAATCACGGGGAACCACGTCTCCTATCACCGCTTCACTCGGAAGCGGGAGATATTGAATTATGTGGTATTCAGCCCCACCACCACATTTCCTTGAGCACTCGAGTCTAGTGTGTCCTCATTTCCCAAATTTTTTTTATATTTTCTAGGACACATACACTTTTCTAACACCTGATCTTTGTGATCAAGCTAGAACTTCCATAGACACATCTCTTGTAGATGTGATTCCATGATTAGAAGGAAGTCCTGCCGTTGCAACATCAATACAACAACGGAATCAGGCCATCGTCTCGAGCTAGTCTCTAGAACGATGTAAACGGGACGCCTATGTGGCCCCGGTTCTTTAAGCCCTGTCCTCACAGGCCACGTCTCGGAGTTTGTCTCTGAAGTCGTGTCGACGGATTGCCTTAGTGGCTCCATCTGGTTATTACCATCACCGACCTGTCATTTGTGTCCTTCTAATCTTCCTATACAAGCATGCCGATCTCGTTAACTCGAATCGCCATGAGGGGGAGAAGGGGACACGCATAAACAAATAGGTCGGACCACCCACCAATTTCCACCGAGCGTACCACTCTGAAGCCGGGCTCTCCTGCACTTGAATGGAACATTCCAAAGGAGCCTCGGCACATTTTACAACACCCCACGTCTAACTTCTTCCGGAGCCAGACAAGCTTCCTCGAGGCCGAACCAGACAACTTCCTTCGAAGAAGACGAATCCGGCGCCGAGAAGAAGAAGATTAGAGGAGACTTGACGACTTCAAACTACGGAGTAAGACCGGGATAAGATACGAACAAAGTCCAAGATCCGCGACATCATCAAAGTCGAATTTCAAGGCGTGGATCACTATCTACATCCGGTCTACAGAATATAGCGTCAAGTCAAGAGAGTCCTAGCCGAAGAGCATTCAAAGCCTCCGCAAGAAGGGGAGATAGCCCTTGTAGGGGGAGATTGCTAGGACTCAAGATGTTAACGGGAAGTTTTCGTGACCCCGGTTTCTTATACGACGGATTGCCTTTGTGGCTCCGTCGTGTTATTACCAAACCTGAGTTCCTACTATGCCTACCAAAGCCATTTCCTTGTCCCGACGACATGATCTTCTTGCCCAAGACGATGCTACATTTTGACCCATCGCATAACGATCTCCCCAACTCGATCTTCATGAGGGGGAGCAGTACTAAAGCAAAATGGGAGCAATACCACGACGAAAGTGCAAGATAGATCAGAAACGCTAAATCCTCAAGCGTCGTCAAAGAATCAAGCGAACACCACGGACTTCAAAGATCGAAGTTGCCACCTCGTGTGCGTCTCTCTAAATTTCAAAGAGAACTTCCCAATCCCAACACAAGGTTGACGAAAAGTAGGGGGAGTTGCGTCACTATCAAAAGGAGAGATCAGACATAAAAAGAAGAAATTCGGCAAGCAACTTCTAACACCTTCCGGAATTTACGAGTCGAGCTTCAAAAGAAGATTAAGGAAGATCCAGTGCCGAGAAGAGAAGATCAAGACACGGTGAGCTTGAAGATCTCCAAACGAAGAGGTCAAAAGACAAGACAAGGAGGAAATTCTTGTAGGACTCAGGCAAACACACTAAGCCCCACAAAGATAATACATGCCAAATTGAAGATTGAACACAAAGGGGGAGATTGTTAGGAATATTTTATTGTGTTCAATTAATTAGAATTATCTTTGTAGTTTATTTATAAAGATTATCATTATAAGAGGCTTAGTGTAATTGGGCTTTGTTAGGGGCCCAAGTATTATATACCAACTTGTGGTATAAATACTAAAACCCCAACACATAATAAATTGTGTTTTATGTGAAAATCTTCTAGAGAGAGAGAGAGAGCCCCCAACACCTCTCAAGCAGACACACCCCACGTTGAATCAATTCTTCCCATATTCAAACGTGGTTAAATCGTCCCTTTGTTAGATTGTTAGGATAGATAGGCTACCAACACTCTGAGTTGTTGACCCTTTTGCCAAGCAGTGTATCACGAAACAATGCACCTTTGCCGTTAGTTATTTCTGAAAATGACTTGCAAACTTTATTATGTACCCCTATATTTAGAGTTCATTAATATCTGAGCTTTAAGTCGAAGAAAAAGACAAGAAGGTGTGATTTTAGATAACGTTAGGACGGATTTTTGCTACTGCAAGGCTTATCATTAGCATGCCGGGTTGGTGTAGTACTATCTTTGATAACTCTGTGATAAAAGCGCCAAGATGAATTTTCTTCAGGAATAGGGGTTTTGCCGAATGGGTACTTTTTTATGTACTCCTATACATTTTGGCCACGGCTAAGCCCTCCAATTAAACCCGAAGATCACCTACGGATCCTGGAGATGATGGAGAAATCTATATTTAGTCAGAATTGGATTCACTAACAAACTATTTATTTGAAGATATCGATGGAAAGGAAGTCTGGAGAACTAACCTAGTGAAAAGTCATTCTTGTCCATGAAATTGTAAGTATATGGGAATATTCCAGTGTATTGCTGGGTGAAAGTGCTAGGAAATTATGAATTTAGTGGACAGTATAGTAGAAAATGACGGGATGTATTTGCATTTGTCTAGATACTATTGATATAATAGTGCTTACCGGATTGCATAAAGCTTTGTGAGGTGAGTCATCAATCAAAACTTTATTAGTTTCATTATATTCGCGTTTCTTCCAGGGCGGATTAGGATTGCACTTGTCCCACAGTTTCTTGAGTTTCTTTAGGAAAATAGGCTTGTTCGAATCCTCAAGAGTTACATGATCTGTATTTGTGCAGTGTGACTGATCCTGTAGAAGCAATATGATGTATATATCTGAGGTCGAGCCATTGGTGGAGTGTAGACTTTGCTAGATAGAATAATTCATGAAGTGGGCTTACCCAGCAAAAAAGAAGTTGCTGATAGCCTTGTAGTTGGCACAAAGCGTAAGCTTACACGGTATGACTTCACTTGCTTGAAGTTGTGTATCCAATATTTCCTAAAACGTTTATAAATTATCAACATTGGGTAACTGATGTTTATTCGTATGAAATTGACAGCAAATGCAAGATAAGCATTGACTGTGCAGGACATACTTAGATAATAAATGAAACACAATTCTCAATAATCAGCGACACACGACTGTGATGATGAAGGAAACACAAATCAACAATCATTGATGCACGACTGTATTCCGCAACTATTATACTCGAAATTATGCTATCAGCTCACATACCCTTACGATTAATCGCGCCATTGCAATGGAAACTTGCAGCTGTATTTCTTTTCTTTAATGCAGTTGAAGTACTCCAAATCGAACCTCTGTTCTGAAAAAATGTTTCTGATCGTTCTCTTTGAAATTTGTGAATTTCCCATTTGAGTTGTTTCTGCACAGTCTTACATATTTATTTGGACTTATTCTATTGGGTTTAGATATTTATCTGGGCCTTCTATTTACTTTTCCTTCAGTATTTGTAAGGTTGCACGACTGCTGGAAGTTGCAAGGCTGTGCTGAGAGCTTGCACGACTGTGAGACTGCGCGAGTGGGAGGATTGCGCAAGGCTGTAGTTGGTCTTCTTAGAATCTGAACGACTGCGCGATTGTCTTGGCAATTTTCTAACCTGGAAAATATTTTGCAAAATGTCGATTTTTAAAAGCAGAAATCCATCGCAAAATAAATAAATTCCATCGTATTTACCTTATCTCCCAAATATGGAATTTTTTTTTCTACTTTGGGTTTTTTCGTAGGGCAGAAGTATCAAACCAAGAATACCACATAATGTGAGTTGTTCAACAGCAGTCGACTGGGTCTGATCGTTCTCTTTGAAATTTGTGAATTTCTCGTTTGAGTTGATTCTGCACAGTCTTACATATTTATCTGGGCCTATTTTATTGGGCTTACAAATCTATCTGGACTTTCTATTTACTTTTCCTTCTGTATTTGTAAGGTTGCACGATTGCTGTAAGTTGCAAGGCTGTGCTGAGAAC
This sequence comes from Lindernia subracemosa, assembly GCA_028392965.1. NCBI lineage: Eukaryota > Viridiplantae > Streptophyta > Magnoliopsida > Lamiales > Linderniaceae > Vandellia > Vandellia subracemosa. Next base: position 1,221,341 of record JAQPCC010000041.1, read on the forward strand.
TTGTACGACTGTGCGACTGCGCAAGTGGCAGGATTGTGCAAGGCTGCAGTTGGTCTTTTTAGAATCTGAACGACTGCGCGACTGTCTGGGCAATCTTCTAACCTATAATATGGTTTTTTTAATAGTATATACATATTGATGCAATAGTATTAGTATTTCCAGAATTTCTACAGCCTGCCCAATCTAACATTTAAGATAATTAGTAATATTAATGCTTATAAACACTATCGACATATAATTTTTTATACTATCAGTTCGAATTATTTGTTACAACCAAATAAACAGAAAAGAAAAGCAAGTTTCATTAAGGTGCAATCACTGTTATTCATTCCACGGAGGCCAATGCCATTTCAAATTTTGATACATCATAAACACAAAACTTCAGAAGCAATGAAACATTCTAATAGAGGAATCCATATTAGAATCCTAAACAAAGACAACTTAAAGACCCGACAAAATTGGTCGAAAATATTTTTTTAACTTCAATCCTACAACGAACCAAAAGGAAATCCATGAAAAGAACATTGAAAGACAAAGTGAGCACAAAACTTGCGAATAGTTGCCAAACACCAGTTTTCTTCCTCAATACGACACCACTAGTCTTGAACTCTCTCCTTAACCTCTAGCTTCTTCTTCTCAATATGTTCTTCCCTTGAATTCAGAGAGAGGAGATTTGGAGATCTCTTCCTTGTCTTTCGACCCTCTCAAAGGACCCGAGATTTGACCCGTCTGAGCCAGAGATATTTGACTATTGAGCATTCTCCCACCATGTTGCATCTTCGTAGACAACATCAAGAAAAGCCCTCAATTTTCACTTGATCTGTAATTTGATGGTGTTAGGTGGTGACGCTCTATTGTCTTCACTAAACTGTAGCTGCACAAACCTGACAAACAATGAACGAAGAAGTATTTATTTATAGCTCAATCAATTGTTAGAATTTGAGCTATAGTCGCTGCCCGGACACAATTCGAAGACTCCTCTTTTCTCATACCTCTTCAGTTTCAAAAGAACGAAGTCATTCTTTGCAGCCCAATTGTCCACATCATCAGCCCTCGATGAATAATCTGAGAAGAATCGACCTACGTCCTTCATCTCGAACCCACAAAAAGCCGTGGTGGGTTTCTTTGTTGTTACCCAATTGTTGGTTCAGTTTTTTTTACAGAGATTTGATTAATAATAAAAATCTTCGTTGTCTTCTTTGATGAGGAAAATGGACAATATGATAAACACAATTAGAGGCAGACACCCTGCAAAAAAGAGGTCAATAGAACATAAAGGTGAATTAATAATTATTAATAGAAAATGATAAAATCGAAGAACATGTACCAACAACGACATATATATTCTTGCTTTTGTGACGCTCATCAAACAAATCAACGGTGTCTTTGAAGACCTTTTGGTCGAGCAACAATGTAGTAATGCCTTGAAACAGTATTCCTGTGGAAAAACACAACCAAATAATTAATAATAAGAAAATGACAAAACTTAAGAACATGTACCAATGACGAAATATATATTCTTGCTTTCGTGACGCTCAACAAACAAATCAATGGTGTCTTTGAAGACCTTTTGGTTGAGCAACAATATAGTAATGTCTTGAAACAGTATTCCTGTGGAAAAACACAACCAAAGAAAATTATATCTTCAACATTGACTAACAAAAATCAGCATCAATTTCGTTGTAGTTCACAAATCAAGATAGCGTGAAAGCCAAAGTTTCCATAGGTGTTATAAATCACGGTATATATAAAATCCAAATCAAAACAACAGAAATAATGTAGCATCAGCTTCTTCTTCAGCATCTGCGATCGGCGACTTATGTTTTTAAAATCCTGATCTGAGGTAAAGATGAGGAGATATGTCTTAAGTTACCTGTGATATGCTTCAAGGCCAGCTGAAGGGTTAATAAAATGAAGAGATCTAGGACTCCCGGGATGATTGAAGTCACCAAGATAACGACCATCGTGAATGTACCCACCGTGTTTCCACAGGCAATAATATTATGTTGAAGTGCCATAAATAGTCCTATCGAGTCATTAACTTTATAAATTATCGTATGTATTCTCTCAAAATACTAAAATAATATTCATTTCATTATCATTTAAAACATATATTATGTCGATCTAGTTCTCGTTAGTGAGAGCTTTTGTATCAACCTAATTATGCTTGTGAAAGGAGACACCCGGTTAGGATAACAAAGCGATTATTATTGAAAACAGAAAACACTGCAACCTTGCACAATTCAGCCAGTCGCGCAGTCGTGTAAACTCTCACCACAGCATTGGACCTTCCAGTAGTCATGTAGTCTTACAAATTAGCTTTGCAGCCTTGCACAACCTAGCAGTCGTGCAGTCTTCCTTGATGTACCAAGCTTGTGCAGTGTCTGAGTCAACGCGACCAACAATGAAATCACAACCAAAGCCACAAATCACTTCCTTGCAAATCCAACTTTCACAGAAGACACTAAAACTAAAATGATAAAAACATGAAAATAAAGAATCTAAGAGGAAAGGAAACAAAGAAAAGAACCGCAAGTAGTTATTGATCAATGGGGACATACGTTATTTGATTTCATATGTTTAGCTTAAAAAAATGTTGTTTCTTCCTTCTTGTTCCTTGCAGATCAAGTGTTACATGCAGCAACTACTAAGTGGGCTTTGACCATTGTCATAGCAATGGTGTTCTCCATCGAGATATTAAGGGGTCGAACCTATTGATCGATAATCATGGCATTTTGAAGATTACAGGACGGAAGCTTCTGAGAGACCGATCAAGTGCCTCTGATTAATAAAATGAATTGACACAATGGGTAATTAATGACTAATTAATTGAAGTCAGGATATATAATACATGAGTATGTATTTAGCCACTTTAATGTGGATAGCCCAAAAGCCCAAGGAGGTCAAGAGCCTAGTGAAAGAGCCTCATATACCAAAGAGGGCAATTAATTCCAGTAATTAATGAATCTTCCAAGAAAACATAACGTCAATAATAAAAAACTAATTATTACATTAATTGAAATGCTAAATACAACACGATGGCCACAAACTCATTCCAAAATAAAAAATTAAAAAAGGAATCAAAGCTACCACATCGCGCCATGTCAGCTTTTGCATGGAACCAAGAGGCAAATACACCTCATTTAGCCCATAAAACATTTAATGCAACTCATTTGCTCACTTCTATTGGTTGGCGGGGCTAAACTTGCTGACGTATCAGCACATGAGAGTTCCCATTCTACTTTTTCTACATATGATTAAGAAACTTCCATTTGTCTTTCTTCTTGAGTGTGAGCAAGTAACAGAGAGCAAACAAGGTAAAAAATATTTCAGTTCTCTTACACGCATTATTTTAGCTCAAGTAATCGAAACAAAATTATTATTTTAGATCAGGTCTCTAAAATTCAACTACCCATGTACTCACAAAAAACAAATTGGTATCAGAACTATCTCGATAGTTGGAGCAACTGGTGACCAAATGCCGATCTCGAAGCTCACTAAGTCCATCTACGGCAGGTGAAGCATTTAGATGAAGGTGCTGCTCGAGTCTCAAGAATCGTGGGATATAGTTGAGAACGGACCCACCTAACCCGAAAATACGAACGTGTACATAACAGCCCAACTGAAGATGCTGAGAATATCACAAATAAGATAAGATTGCACTTTACATCATCTACCAATCTGTAGATTAGTCCCGTTTCAAAAAGATAGGCGAGGCCAAAACATTGAAGGAAACATGGGTTACGCTGGAAAAAGCGTACAAAGGTGCCGATCGAGTAAAGCAAGTACAATTGTTGACTCTTCATGGTGAGTTCAAAATGATAAAAATTAAGGACAATGAAGGCGTGTCTGAGTATATAACGATAGTGCAAACCATCATGGACAAGTTGAAAAGAAATAGTGAGGTCCTAATTGATTCGCTAGTCATCGAGAAATTTTTGCGATCTCTGACGAATGGGTACGAGAATGTAGTTTCTGCAATTGAAGAATCCAAAGACCTTGAAAAAATGAAGTTCAATGGACTCTTTGGTTCGCTCGAAGCTCACGACAATGAAAGAAAAAGAAGCAGGAGTCTCTGGACGAGGCCCTACAGATGAAATTGTCACTTAAAGAGGACAAGACGTTGTCACCACGATTGAGGACAAGACGTGGCCAACGAGAACGAGGTTTTGGGCAAAATATAGGTCGGGGACAAGGATACAATCAAGAAGAAGGACAAACCATCAACCAAAGTTCGAGAGTAAGAGGTCGAGCACATGGACGAGTCAGTCGCTCAAATCGACCGAACGTTGAATGTTACAATTGCAGAAAGTTCGGGCATTTTGCGAAGGATTGTTGGTCGAAAAAAATGGAAGAAAATGCGAACCTAGTTGCACAAGGCGTTCTCTTAAAGACGCTTGAGGAAACAAATTCGGGCAGAGACATAGTGTGGTATCTTGACACCGTCGCCAACAATCATATGAGTGGGCTCAAACATCTCGTTAATGACCTGAAGAAGATCGAGGACAAACACATATCTTTTGGAGATTCATCGATGATAGTAGTCAAAGGCCGAGGGAATATATGTTTCTCTAAAAAGGATGGAAAACAAGGATCGATCGTAGACGTTTATTTCGTACCGGACTTAACGATCAACATCTTAAGCATGGGACAGTTGCTTGAAAAGGGATGTTCGGCGTTCATGAAGGACCGCTCCTTATAATCAAGAAACAAAATTGTTTGAATAATTGCATGGGTTGAGATGTAAAGGAACAGAACATTCAAACTCAACCCAATGATAATTCAAGAAATATATTTGCAAGTTGACTTGGAGGACAAAGATCATGTGGCATATGTGAGTTAGACATTTACACTACGGAGGACTGAAAGAGCTCTCCACGAGCATCATGGTTTACAAAATGCCGATGATAGAAGGAGGAAAGAAGTTTTGTGAAAGTTGCGCGATTGGAAAATATTCAAGAACGACGTTTCAGAAGCAGGCAGGATTTCAAGCAAGCAAACCGCTCGAGCTGATACACAAAAATATATGCGGACCGATCACACCAAGATCATTCAGCAGAAAGAGATATGCAATCGACGACTACTCGAGAAAGACCATGATATACTTCATGAAAGAAAAATCAGAAGTGCTGGAGACGTTTAAAAGATTTAATAGCATGGTCTAGAAGGCGACATGCTTGAACATCAAGGCACTCCTGTCAGACAAAGGTGGAGAAGATATGTCGAGTGTTTTTATAACTTTTTGTGAGGAACAAGGCGTTAGGAGGTTCCTTACCGCACCGTATTCGCCACAACAAAATGGCGTGACTAAAAGAAAGAACCGAACCATACTTGACATGGTTCGATTAATGTTGAAGAGCAAGAAAATGCCAAAGAAGTTCTGGGCCGAGGCGATACATTGTGTCGTGTATATTCAGAACCGATGTCCACATTATAAACTTTGGATTCGAACATCACAAGAATCATGAATTGGCCAAAAACCAATCGTGGTATACTTCAAGGTATTTGGAAGTGTGACATATGCACATGTGCCCGATCAGAAAAAAACCAAGCTCAACGACAAAAGCAGAAGTTTGTGTTCATTGGTTATAATGACAAGACGAAGGCGTACCTGCTGTTTGATCCAGAAAACAAAAAGGTGACAGTCAGTCGAGATGTCCGTATAGATTAGGAAAGCACATGGGATTGGAAAAATTAAGAGAAACCAACACAAAGAGAATCGTTGAGTGTTGTATTAGTACCCGCTTTAGAATCATCTCAAGAAAAAACGAAGAGGACGAACCAAGAAAACAAAAGATGTGGAGTTTGCAGGACTTGTACGAAACAAGCGAAGAGGTTCATGATAGTGCGCTTTCTATCCTAACAATCTAACGAAGGATCGATTTTACCACGAACATGATGGGAAGAATCAACTCGCGTGGGGTGTTGTGTTCTTGATAAGGGTAAGGCGGCTCTCTCTCTCTCTCTAGTTAGAGTTTCACACAATACACACTTTATTATGTGTTAGTGTTGGAAATTATTCTGTTGTGTTCAACTGATGATGAAGACTGAAGATTCGAGAGACAAAGACAACCGGAGCTGCAATTATAATTGAACACTAAGGGGGAGATTGTTGGAAATATTTTATAGTGTTCAATAATGTTGTTATCTTTATCTAGGGACTAAATTGTAATATATGTATAGTTAGGGACTAGAATGCAAATATACCAATATTGATTGGTATATATAGGGCAATTATGTGTGATTAGCACACAACTTGAGTTTAGCTTTCTCTCACTAGAAAAACTCTCTCATCATTATCTTAATTATGGTTTAATTGTAGAGAGAGAAAGAGGTAACTTGTAGAGAAAGTTTGAGGTTTAATGAAGATTTGATTGAATATTACCCAATAGCTTCCGCTCGATCATCTTCAAGGTAATTTCGATTAGATCTATGCTCGAGTTCATCGTTGCATGTTAAAAACGGACCTAACAATTGGTATCAGAGCCGAATCGTTGTTGAATTGATAAATTTTTGCTGCTGAATTTTTTTTGTCGTATGATGTGTTCTTCGCGCCAACATTTTTTTCGCATGATCATTATGATGATTGGTTGCTGATTTTCGTATGATGCTGAACGAAACTGTTTGCGAATGATTTGTTATATGTTAATTACGATTATCTTCGATTAATTGAGCTTAATTTGGTCTGATATTGAATTTGCGATCGAAACTATTTTTTTTCATCTTCAAAGTGTTCTTCGCTGAAATTACAAAATTGGACTATATTTTGGTTTCGATCATAATCGTGTGTTTTTACATGATTACCCATTATATTTCGATCGATGCTCAGTGGTTTGTTTGTTAATTCGAAGATTTTTGAAAATTTTGCATCGTCGATCACGTTTTTGCACCATTCAAAATATTTTTTTCGTATCACTTTTTTGCTTTTACTAATAATTTCGTATCTCTCACAGTCACATTTTCTTTCGTATTGACTTTAAATTTTCACATCACTGTTCATTTTTTCGCATCATAAAAAAAAAGGCCATAAAAAAAAATAAGGCAAATGCCATGAAAAAAAAAAAACACTTTTGAGCTTCAATGTTTAAAGAAGGCCGAGCCAATTTTAAATTTCAAAAGGCGCTTGAGTTTTATTTTGGGGGGGTCAAACTCTATATTTTCAGTTTTGATTTTCATAGGAAGTTCGACATATTATAAATAGTGCTTACCTTTACAGAATATTCGGTCTTCATATTCTATATTGTTTTTATTTAGGGAGAGTGGATAGATAGATAGACAAGGCGCATGAATTTCACAAGAGCGTATTACCTTAGTTCTAATGTCAAAAGCACATATATTTTAGGGGGAGTGAGACTTATAAGTGCAAAAGGCACATTTATTGGGGAGTGTGACTTCAAATTCAAAAGGCGCTTGATTTTTTTTTGTAATATGCAATCTCACAAAAAGCGCAGCTATTTAGGGGGAGCAAGGGCATCACATTAGGAATAGCGCAATAATTTAGGGGGAGCGTTACCTAAAAAGGCGCAAGAGATTAAAAGAGAATGCCCTGAAGACAAACATCAAGCTTTGAGGGAGTGTCAACGTCCATTAGCGCATGGACAACACGAGTTGTTCAGATACCTGTTTCCATGGTTCAGTTAATCCCAACTGCACCTATCCCCGGAACAAACCTCGAGTGTATGTGAGGGTATTGAGCGTATGACGATGAAATCATCACAACTCTGTCACAAACTATCCGGACCAAAACCAATACAGGTACATCACTGATTTGTTCAGATCCCGGGTAGAAGACGCCTCATATGGTCCAAAGGCGCATGCAAAACCTTTTCTAGCTACTCATTTTTCTCTCTAAAGACAGATGTTTCAATATCTCACGGGGAACCGCATTTGCTATCACCGTTTTACTCGGAAGCGGGAGATATTGAATCTAGTGGTCCACAGCCCCACACCACAACATTTATTGATCACGCGTAAATGTCTAGTGGTGTCCTCACAACCTAAATATTTTTAAATTTTCTAGAACACATACATTATTTTACACATAGTATGCAGGTCTACGTGACCTAGCCAGAACTTTTGTAGACACATTTATAGCAAAATGTGCTTCTATGATCAGAAGGAAGTCCTGCCGTTGCAACATCAAAACAACAACGGTAGCAGGCCATCTTCTAGAGCACGACTCTAGAATGATGTCAACGAGTTGCCTATGTGGCCCCGTAGTCCCTTCAAATGCAAGTCTGTGTGACTTTGCATCAACGACCATGAGTGACACCTAGGGATGTTTCACAATGATCGGTTGTCGGTCCCATTTTCAAGTACTTCATCCGGAAATCAATGCCAACACATTCCGCGTACACGCTGGTTCACCTTGATCACACATCGTGACGATACAAATGAATCGCCATGAGGGGGAGAAGTATATCAAGGAGGCCAAGCACGTGAACTCATTAAAGAAGCCAAGCTTTCAACGCACGTGCTGAACCACAACAAACAAGACCTGTCTCCATGGTCCGAGCATACACGACAAGTCAATGCTGATGATCTGCGCGACTCTGATATATGCATGAAGGTGACAAATATTCAAGTTGCAAAGAAGAAAAAGAGGGTACATGTAAATAGGAGGAGACTGAAGATTCTCCAGACGCTCTCAGATATTTCTTCAAACAGCAATAAAGACCGTGTCATATTCAAAGTTGAGCACAAAGGGGGAGATTGTTGGAAATTATTCTGTTGTGTTCAACTGATAATGAAGACTGAAGATTCGAGAGACAAAGACAATCGAAGCTGCAATTATAATTGAACACTAAGGGGGAGATTGTTGAAAATATTTTATAGTGTTCAATAATGTTGTTATCTTTATCTAGGGACTAAATTGTAATATATGTACAGTTAGGGACTAGAATGCAAATATACCAATATTGATTGGTATATATAGGGCAAGTATGTGTGATTAGCACACAACTTGAGTTTAGCTTTCTCTCACTAGAAAAACTCTCTCATCATTATCTTACTTAGGGTTTAATTGTAGAGAGAGAAAGAGGTAACTTGTAGAGAAAGTTTGAGGTTTAATGATGATTTGATTGAATATTACCCAATAGCTTCCGCTCGATCATCTTCAAGGTAATTTCGATTAGATCTATGCTCGAGTTCATCGTTGGATGTTAAAAACGGACCTAACAGTTAGGGTTCAAGTATTTATACCACATATTGATATATAATACTTGGGGCCCTAACAAAGCCCAATTACACTAAGCCTCTTATAAAGAGAATCTTTATAGGTAAACTACAAAGATAATTCTAATTAATTGAACACAATAAAATAATCCTAACAATCTCCCCCTTTGTGTTCATTCTTCAATTTGGCATGGATTATCTTTGTGGGGCTTAGTGCGTTTGCCTGAGTCCTAAAAGAATTTCCTCCTTTGTGTTGTCATTTGATCTCTTCTTTTGGAGATCTTCAAGCTCACCGTGTCTCGATCTTCTCTTCTCGGCAACGGATCTTCCTTCAAGTCTTTTCTTGAATCTTGTCTCGTGAATGTCGGAAGGTGTTTGAAGTTGCTTGCCGAATCTTGAAGAATTTTCTCTTTTTGTGTGTTCCATTTCTCCCTGATAGCGCAAAACTCCCCCTACTTTTGTTCAACCTTGAGTAGGGATTGGGGAATTTTCTCTTTGGAAATCGGAGAGGTGCACACGAGGCGGTTGCCGGATTTCTTTTTTTTTTTTGTGTTCGATCTCTCCTTTCGATAGTGATGCAACTCCTCCTACTTTTGGTCAACCTTGTGTTGGGATTGGAAAGTTCTCTTTGAAAATTGAAGAGATGCACACGAGGCGGCAACTTCGTCTTTGAAGGTTGGCGGTGGTGGTGTTTGCTTGAAGGGAAAAAATAATCCTAACAATCTCCCCCTACAAGGGCTATCTCCTCCTCTTGCGGAGGCTTTGAATGCTCTTTCGGCTAGGACTCTCTTGTCTTTATGCTATATTCTGTAGACCGGATGTAGATAGTGATCCACGCCCTGATATTCGACTTTGATGATATCGCGGATCTTGGACTTTGTTCGCATCTTGTCCTGGTCTTTCTCCGTAGTTTGAAGTCGTCAAGTCTCCTCTAATCTTCTTCTTCTCGGCGCCAGATTCGTCTTCTTTGAAGGAAGTTGTCTGGTTCGGCCTCGAGGAAGCTTGTCTGGCTCCGGAAGAAGGTACCCGTGGGGTGTAGTAAAATGTGCCAAGGCATCTTTGGAAATACATTGGTCAGATCAAGTGTAGGGGAGCCCGACTTCAGAGTGGTAAGCGAGGCGGAAATTGGTCGGTGATGGTAGTGTTTGCTTGATTTGACGACGCTTGATGATTTCAGCATTTCTGATCAATCTTGCCCTTTCGTTGACGTATTGGCCCCATTTTTTATTTAGTACTACTCCCCCTCATGATGATCGAGTTGGGGAGACCATCATGGCGATTATATAAAATGGGGTGTTGTTTTGGCATGTTGATCACGTCGTCGGGACAAGAGGATGGTGTTGGTAGGCACTGTTAGGTATGGGACTAATGTTCCCTCGAGCCGGTCAAATCCGCGACTCTTAAACCCACCTCTTCAGTAGCAATGCTGAGGAATCCCATACCGGTGAGGCATGAAAAATCATTCCTGAATCCACTCATAGTACGGTGTGGTTCGAGGACGAACCTGGCGGAAGCTGGTGGGCATGTGACTCCCGGGACCGATGAGGGCGGGGAGTGATCGCCGGTGCAAAGGTGCACGGACAATGAGCGGCTCCTGGCAGGCTTCTAGGTCGGGGCTGATGAGGGCGGGGAGTGATCGCCGGTGCCAAGGTGCACGGACAATGAGCGGCTCCTGGCAGGCTTCTAGGCGGAGGGGTACATGAATGAATCGGTTCCATACCTGAATGAGAGTGGTTAAGGAATGGTATAAGACACTTGATAAGTGCTACTCATACCACCAAGGTGCACCTTTCTTTTCGGGAGCCCATCCATAAGAACTTCAAAGTTAAGCATGCTTGACTTGAAGTAGCTCTAGGATGGGTGACCCCCTGGGAAGTTTGCTCAGTTGTGTGCGAGTGAGGACAAAGCACACTGGGAAGGCTAGTGGTGGTACAATGAGGATAGACTATCAGTCTGCATGCAGTGGAACCAATCCCACAGGTCCCGGTACACGATCCTACAATTGGTATCAGAGCCAGAGGACCGCACTGGTGTGGGGGGGGGGGGATGTTAGGTATGGGATTAATGTTCCCTCGAGCCGGTCAAATCCGCGACTCTTAAACCCACCTCTTCAGTAGCAATGCTGAGGAATCCCATACCGGTGAGGCATGAAAAATCATTCCTGAATCCACTCACAGTACGGTGTGGTTCGAGGACGAACCTGGCGGAAGCTGGTGGGCATGTGACTCCCGGGACCGATGAGGGCGGGGAGTGATCGCCGGTGCAAAGGTGCACGGACAATGAGCGGCTCCTGGCAGGCTTCTAGGTCTGGGCCGATGAGGGCGGGGAGTGATCGCCGGTGCCAAGGTGCACGGACAATGAGCGGCTCCTGGCAGGCTTCTAGGCGGAGGGGTACATGAATGAATCGGTTCCATACCCGAATGAGAGTGGTTAAGGAATGGTATAAGAGACTTGATAAGTTCTACTCATACCACCAAGGTGCACCTTCCTTTTCGGGAGCCCATCCATAAGAACTTCAAAGTTAAGCGTGCTTGACTTGAAGTAGCTCTGGGATGGGTGACCCCCTGGGAAGTTTGCTCAGTTGTGTGCAAGTGAGGACAAAGCACACTGGGAAGGCTAGTGGTGGTACAATGAGGATAGACTATCAGTCTGTATGCAGTGGGACCAATCCCACAGGTCCCGGTACACGATAATTCTAATTAATTGAACACAATCAAATAATCCTAAGAGGCACAGTAGGAGCTCAGATTTGGTAATAACCTGACGGAGCCACAAAGGCAATCTGTCGACACGACTTCAGAGATAAACTCCGAGACATGGCCTGTGAGGACAGGGCTTGAAGAACTGGGGCCACATAGGCGTCCCGTTTACATCGTTCTAGAGACTAGTTCGAGGCGATGGCCTGATTCCGTTGTTGTATTGATGTTGCAACGACATGACTTCCTTCCGATCCTCAAAGCATGTCTAAGCAAGACATGTATATGGAAGTTCTAGCTTGATCACAAAGATTAGGTGTTAGAAAAGTGTATGTGTCCTAGAAAATATAAAAATATACGGGAAGTGAGGACACACTAAACTCGAGTGCTCAAGGAAGTGTAGTGGCTAGGCTGAGTACCACATAATTCAATATCTCCCGCTTCCGAGTAAAGCGGTGACAGTAGACGTGGTTCCCCGTGATTTCTGAAACACCTGTCTTTTGTGAGACTGACAAGTGGGTAAGGCTCGTTTGTGCACGCGCCATTGGACCTATTGCGACGACTTCTACCCGGGAGCTAATAAAATTAGCACCTGTACCTATGGGGGTGGTCCGAATAATTTGTGAGGTAAGGGAATTATATATCGTCTGTCTTTTCAACAGGTTTTAGTAGACGTGGTTATTTCTTTGTGATTCGACTGACTCTCGGTGATGTTCCGGGATTAGATTCAGTTGGGTTTGACTGAATCGTAGGAACGAAGTATCCATGCATCCGATAGGAAGTAGTGAGTGCTGCTTTGTTTGTCAGCAAGCCGGAGCAGGTCGGTTGAAGCGAGCACCGAGATTTGCATTTGTAGCCACCATCGCCTTTTGAAAAGAGTTGACCGTTCTAGGCTCGAGATTCTTCTTTTGAAGTCCATCTTCGGAGGTCGGAGGTAATCTCCATGAACCTTGATGATGAGGAGAGAAGAGAATTTTTTTTATATATTGTTAATCGTTATTAGTAAAATATATTTTTATACTATATATTATATGGATATAATATATATATATATTATATTAGTAATATATATTAGTATGTTATATATTATATATATATTATTCCTCCCCTTCAAATCATGCTTCCTAAAGAATCTTGCTCCCCCTCAAAAGATGCGTGGTAAGTTCAAAAATCTGTAAATCTCTTTCCCTAAATTAACGTATTTGAAGTTTGCTCCCCCTAAAAAATATAATTATTACTCCCTTTAAAGAAATAAGGGACACTTCTCTTTTAAAAATAAAATAGTAGCTCCCCCTCAATTAATCTCATTCTATAGAAAACAAATGGTATCTATCGTCTTCGTGCGTAATATGCATTTTAAATTTTAAAGTTTTGAAAATGCATATTTAAAATGTACCATTTTGAAAAATAGGTATTTTTCAATTCAGCTCGTATGCATATGCAAATTAAAATTTTGAGAATTTGATTTATATACAAATAATTAGAATGTACCTATCTTAAAAATATGTATGAATGTGGTATTATGCAATTCAGTTCAAAAGATAGAATGTACCACATATAGTCGTAGTTGCTCACGTCGTTTTCCTTTATCATGTATGTGGAGCCACTACGTCAAATTGCCATACATGTGGGATACGGTTGCTCGCGTCTCTTATCAGTCATGCATGTGGAGCAACCCGAGTACCGTGCATGCTGGAAATCTGCAAAACTTCATCGGGACTTTGGTACCCATTTTTGGATGGGTCCTCCCATATTAGCAGAAAACAATTTATGCACATTTGGTTCAGATATACATCCTAAATCATCCTTTAAAGTCCTATTTAGTTTGATTTCTGATTTAGGAACCCAAGTTTGGTGAACCTTAGAGGGAAATGACAATTCAGTGTCGGTGAATGTGTGTCTAGGTTTAGAAGATCTGAAGATTTTTTCCCTAGCCAGTCGCAGAAGGTGTCTTTCAGACTTAATCTCGATCGGGTATTTCAAGTATGAATACGAACTTATCGCACTATATGCATCATCAGATGATGAGCCATATTGCCTACAAGAATTCACATCATTCACTCTATAATGATGAGGTATAAGTGTGGAAGTTCGCTTTCTTAAGCTTGGAACTTATTTGCAAGCTTTCATTTTAAGAGGAATAGGAGAGGGAAAATCTTGAACATGTTCGATCTTAATTTTGAAAGACAATGGCGATTTTCCTTTCTCCTTCCTAATCTTCTGTTCCTTAGAAGTATTAAGCTTAAGGCTTTTACTTGTCATTTCTGCGCCAGCCAAATGTGATTTAGAATTCGTATTTGCTTTCGTCACTGTTGACTTAGAATTATTAGCAAAATTCTTTTCAGTTTTAGGAACAAAGGCGTCAATTTGTGTACTCATATCCTGCTTAAAAGAAGATATTTCTGTAGAAAGATTATTGAAGACAGGTAAGGGCGGGGAATTTTTTAGATTTGAAATCTCCTCTAAAAGTTTTTCCTTTTCAGCTCGGAAACCTACTCTTTCCGATTCCAAGGTTGCGTTGAATTCTGCAATTTAGTTAGGGAAGCTATAATTTTAAACCACGATCGAATCTATACTAGAAACCTCAGGAATTTCCCATAAAGAAGTAGGTTTATTAGAATGTAAATTATTTTTCCCGAAAGACACTAAGTTAGAAGAGGAATTTTTGTCTGCTTGACTTCCTTTTGCAATAGCGTTCTCTAAAAGTTCAATCTTAGAGTAACGCATACGGCGTTCCTCTAAGATTATCTCATATTTTGATAAGACACAATTTCGCTCATCTTCGCAAGAACGTAATCTTTTTGTCATATCGCAGACATTCTTTTCACTAATCTCTAACTTAGTTTCTAAGCTAATGACCTTTGACTTTGCGTTAGCCAAATCTTCATTAGCGAAAGCTAGACATTCCTGTTGCTTAAACAATACAGAGTAATTATTAGGAAATCCCACTTCTAATTCCTCAATTTTTCTAGCTTGAGCATCCATTTTTTTTAAAAAATTTAAAAATTAAAAATTTGGCTCTTGGAAATTCAGTTCCAAAGATTTTGGTTTTATTAAAAACTATAGTGAAGTATCGAAGATAGTAAGTATCGAAAAATTTTCGTATGTACATAAAAATTTTGGAATGATTTCGAAAACTTTGGGAAAATTACCAAAACTTTTTCTACAATGTGACTATGCCTATTGGACTCAGAAAAATTTTCTCTATCAGAAAAATTTTGCTACTTAAAGCCTTTTTATTCCGAGGGGGGCCCGAAAAACTTTTGGGTGATCGAAAAAGTTTACGTGTAATTTTTTGAAGAGTGAGTGATCGAGAATTGGAAGTCACTGTTTTCGATTGAGAACAGCGAATTTTCAGGTGAAGACTTTGACCGAAAATCTAAAGGGGGAAAGTGCTCGGGTATGAAATTCGGGTGATGAATTTCGCCGAGGACTTTAACTGATTGGAAATTCTGGTAGACTAATTCTCGGGTAGATAGAAATTCGGGTAAGTCCCAAAATCGGGTAAGTCCTAATTTTCGCCGAGAAGGAAATTCGAGTAGGAGATTTCGGGTAAAATTAAAATTCTGTCCAAAAACCTTAAAATTCGGGTGTTCTCAGACAGAGATTTTTGCCGAAAACAAGAATTTCGGGTAAAATTCGGGTAGAATTAAAATTCGCCTCGTTTCAAGAAATTCGGGTGAAAACTGACGAGTTTCCTATGCAAACAAGAATTTCAAGGTATTGTTGCATTCATCTACCCGAAAATCATCTCTGAAAAAAAACTGACGAGTTTCCTATGCAAATTTCTACCTAAATCTCACTCAAATCAACTGAAAAATATTGGGTAAACACTTAAAATCACTCGAAAACAACCAATATCGGTCTTGAGCAAGCAAAATCAGTAAAATCGACTCAAAATCTCAAGAACAAAGGCCGAAAATTTCGAGCTCAAGATCACAAAAAATCCCAAAATTTTCAGAAAAATCGATCAAATCCTAACGCGTTTGGCTCTGATACAACTTGATAGTGCGCTTTCTATCCTAACAATCTAACGAAGGAATGATTTTACCACGAAAAGGATGGGAAGAATCAACTGGCATGGGGTGTTGTGTTCTTGAGAAGGGTTGGGCGGCTCTCTCTCTCTAGTTAGAGTTTCACACAATACACACTTTATTATGTGTTAGGGTTCAAGTATTTATACCACATATTGGTATATAATACTTGGGCCCCTAACAAAGCCCAATTACACTAAGCCTCTTATAAGGAGAATCTTTATAAATAAACTACAAAGATAATTCTAATTAATTGAACACAATAAATAATCCTAACAGTTCACTTAGTCTGATTGCTAGCTGACTCGGAACAAATCAGTTTCGAAGAAATGGTAATAAACATGAGATGGAAAACAACGATGGATGTGCAGATCAAGACGATTGAAAAGAATGACATATGAAAGCTTATGGAGTTGCCACACAGGCATAAAACCATAGGAGTAAAATGGATTTATAAGAAGAAAATAAATGTTCAAGGCAGAATCAATAATTACAAGGCGAGACTGGTCGCAAAAGGCTACCGACAACTGTTAGAGATCATTCTGTTGTGTTCAACATGATGAAGAAGACCGAAGATCAAGAAGACAAAGATAGCCGGAGCTTCAATGTTAATTGAACACGAAGGGGGAGATTGTTAAGGAATTTTATTGTGTTCAATTGTGTTCAACAATATAGTTATCTTTGTCTAGGGACTTGATTGTAATATATGTAAAGTTATGGACTTAGTTGTAAATATACCAATAAGTATATTAGTATATATAGGTAGATTGAGTGAGAAACACACAACAACTTGAGTAGGAGTTTATCTCATTAGAATATCTCTCTCATTATCTTAGTTAGGGATTAATTGTAGAGAGAGAAAATGCCTAGTTGTAAGAGAGAAGCTTTGGAGTCAATGAAGAATTAATTAAGATTACCGCTAGCTTCCGTGCATTATCAACAAGGTAATCGATATTAATTCTATCCTCAAGTTTAATCATATGTTGGATGTAAAACTGGTCCTTCAATTGGTATCAGAGCAAACGTGTTTGAATCGATCGATAGTTAGATGAATTAATTTTCGATTCTATATTTTTGTTCATCACAAACTTGATTTTTGATGAATGAGCTGTGTGCATTAATTGTTAGCGATGACTGAATTGTTTGATCAAATGATTAATTGTTCTTAATTTCTTGATCGAATTGTTGATTTTGGACTAATTGTTGATTTTTGTTCGAACTGTTCTTTATGATCTTCAAAATGTTAATGTGAAAAACTCGAAAATTGTTTATGTTTTGCTTTTGATCTGATTAATCGAGTGTTTTTACATGTTTACATAATGTTTTCGATCGATTGTCTCAGGTTAATTTGAGAATTTGCGTGTTTTTGATCGAATTAGCATAAATTGCAAAGTTTACGGTTCTTTTAAAGTTTACGGTTCAAGCCTTAGTTTACGAGTCAAGCTTAAGTTTGCGGCTCTAAGGTTTAAGAATCAGTAACTTCGCGATACTCAGTTAGAAAACTTTGCAGGACAGGAAAACTTTACTGGCCATTATTATTATAATAAGTTTACGGCCCTCTCACAGATAAGGTTTTCGGTTCTGGTCAAAGTTTATATTTACGGTCAAAGCATTTAAGTTTACGGTCCATTCAGTTTTCGATTGAAAAGGTAATATTTACGGCTCTTGCTCTACCGTAAACGTGAAGTTTTCTTTACAAAATCAACTGTTGACTCTCATTCATCCGTAAACTTAAACTTTACTTCACGATTCTTACTGTTTACGGTTCTGATTCATCCGTAAACTTATTGCGGCTCTTATTCATCCGCAAACAAGTTGACGACCCTAGCAGGTTTACGGTACGAAAACGTTTTCGGTTCAAATATAAAAGGTTTTCGGTAGCAAGTCCTAAAATTTAAAATTTTGACTATAAGATTTTTTTTTGTACATACTTTAAAAATGTTTTCGGTTCATACGAAAAATACTTGGGTAAAGAATTTTTTTTTTGGACCGGCAAAATTTTTCGATATAAAAATTATTATCGGTATATTTTTTTTCTTTTCTAAATCACTCCCAAACCTTTTTAGTACCTATACATAAGTTTTCGATAAACCTTTTCCATGCAAACATAAACTTACCCTTTACGATTGAAAAGTTTACTTTACGAAAAATACTGTTTGTGGCCCAGAGAAAACTTTACGGGTCTACTAGGAGAAAACTATACGATTCAATATAAAAATATTAAAAGTTTCGATTATTCTTTTAAAATTTTTCGGCCCTATACAGTTTACTTTACGGTTCGATTTAAAATTCAACATTTTCGTATAACAAAGTTCGCAGTAGATAAAGTTTATGGCTCTCTACTATCCTTTACGGTAAACTTTACAGGTCTAAATATACTATTATTCTTTAAAGTTTACACTATAAAAGGACCCGTAAACCTCTGCAATTACCCGCAAACTTTAATACCTTTCAAACTTTACGTTCTTTACCTAATAGACAAAGTTTTAATACAATAATAACTTTACGGCCGAATTTTAAACTTTGCAAACTTATTGCTTTCGGCCCAATTATTAAAACTGCTGTATCTAAAATTTTGCAGTACTTAAACGATTATAAGCTTAACTGTTCTAAAAAGTTTGAAGAATCAAAATTGCAAATATTGTCAATCTAAATTACAAATCAATTCTTAACACGTCAACGATCATATACATCCAACAAATTTGTAACAAAATTAAAATCCAACATTCTATAAACCAACATTATATACCACTTAAAATCTGTGAACTATAACTGGTTTTGCACTGAAACGTCAAAAATGTATTCATCTATTTAGAGGAAAGGCTAGCTAATAATGAGTATTGTTAGGTCCATTCTTAATGATCTAGGAAGAATCAACACTCAATCATGATGAATTACCTTGAAGATTTGAGAGATTAGGGTTGAAGGTAATACACAAAAGAAGGGTAGAGTGTTCTTCAAGCTAAGATCTTTTTCATATATCTCAAGTGTGTTCTACAAAGCTTGGAATGTAAGTGTTATGGACCTATACAAGCTACTCTAGCTATTTATACCATACTTATGGTATATTTACAAACATGTCCCTATACTATTATATAATTACACACTTGACCCAATACTAAAGATAGCTTACAAATAGAACACAATTAAAAATGTCTTCTACAATCTCCCCCTTGGCGTTCTTCGTGGATAAGCTCCGCTATCTTCGTCGGACAAAGAAGGATTTTCTGAAACTGAGTGCTACTTCATAACCTCTGATAGCATTTCGCAAGTCGAGCCTTGCTTGAATTAGATTTGCTACTTTCTCGGTCAGAACCCTTGTGTCGTTGATGATTTCAGCGACATTATCATCTTCGGCTTGTCCTGCATCGAGGATCTCGTCAAGAACCTTCTTTAGCTTGTCATGGATGATTTTGAGAGTTCCATCAGAGAATTTCTCAATCTTTGAAAGGAACATCACCCGTTTGGAGCCTTCAAAGTTCAGGTACACGAGGCAGAGTTCTGGTTCCGCGAAGATGTAGCTCTCCGGGTATGATTGCAGATCCAGATCTGTGCCTACTATATTTGGTCTGACGAGATTGACCTTCCTTGCATTGCTCTCTAAAGCGATTTGAAGGTCTTGAGTAGTGTAGAATTTGATCTGCCTCAGCATGTATCTTTTGATAGACTCGAACCCCAAGCGATACTTTTATTCCTTCAAGGTGAACTTTCTGTACACTCCAAATATTGGAAGTACGTCGCCTGGTTCGATGTCGGCAAGATCTGCTTCTGACAGCCGTTCCGTCGTACAATCTTTGCGAGCGACCGTATAAATAGGATAGTTTGTCTTCCCGGCGTTATAGTGCTCGTCTTCAATAACGTTGGCGATCGTTTCCTTTGATCGCTGAACTCTCCTATTATAACCATCTCGGGGGGGGGGGGGGGGGGGGGCCCTATCTTGGTGTGAGCTAGCATGTAGAGATGCCCGGCTGCTGCTGTCCCCGTCAGATGAGATAGTCCTAGCAGGTCTAGCTCGTTTAGCTTCTTGATGTTCTTCTCACTGCGCCATATCCTTTTTCTGATTTCTTCCTGAAAGGGCGCTACGATTCTGAGGTTATCCCACGACATATCTTTCTTTGAAGTACCACGAGTCAGATTTTCTGGTTCTCTAACTCGCATCTCTATTGCCTGTGGGAGTCCAACAGGTTCTCTATCGTATCTTACCCCTTCATTCAGTTCGGCGCTTGTGAATTTGAACATGTGCATTGAAGCTTGCCTTAGTTGTGTTCTTGCGTTGTAGATTCGGTGGAATGCGACTTCTTCTTCTTCATCATCAAGAGCTATCCAATTCCGTAGGATATATTCATCTATGAACTCTTTGGGATTGGTTGTGGTAGGTAGTGGTAGAGGAAGGTTGTCGGTTGAAGAAGATGGTGGTGGTAGTGATGTAGATGGTGGTGGTAGTGATATAGATGGTGTTGTTTTGGATGGCGGTGGTTGAGAGGATGATGATGGTTGAGACGACGAGGTGGGTGCTGATGATCGTCCTCGTCTCGACCTTGTGTTTGGTGGGGTCGGTTGCTGAGTGAACCTAGCTCGTTAGCTGCTCTCCCCCTCAGGGTGATCATCGGAATCGTCATGTCTTCGTTTTTGAGCTGGGGGGTCATCACGGCAACGAGTCTATTGGTGAGTCATCAGGTGGAGAAGCTCCTGTAAGTCTGGCGTGAGAGTTTCTGTCTCGAAAAGAAGTCGAGACAGAAATAGGTCGCGGAGCAGAAGTAGGGGTCGGGTGATGTTTGGGTAGGCTGTGTAAGTGGGGATATGGAGAGGGGTAACACAGGTTCTTCGACAAGTGGGGCTTTCCCCTTGTCCTTTGTAGCAGCCAGAATGTCGCATTGTAACTTTTTCGTTATCGTGGTTTCCAGGGTCTCGGTGAATTTGGAAAAGGCGGACTCCAGGCACTTGTGAAGGTACTCATGTGTCACAAAGGGTAACTCGACAGAGCCACTAAGGCGTTCTGTCGTCACAACATCAGAAAAGATGTCTGATGTGTGGCCAACTGTCACCGAAGTGAGAGCAGGACTTGTGAAGACGGGGCCATGAAGGCTTCCCGTTGACATTCGCCGTGAGACGAGCTCAGGCAAATGGCCCGATGGCACGGTTGTGATGTTGGCCGTGTCGGGGCTTTTTTCCGATCCTCGCAGCACATCAACGGTGGATGTGGCTACGAAAGTTCTGGCTTGGTCACGAAAACCAAGTTAGGATGGTGTTAAAAGTGTTTGTGTCCTAGAAAAGTCAGAAAATGTGGGAAGTGTGGACACTAGACTCGTCGTGATAGCAAGAATGGTGGTGGATGGGGGCTGCGTTCCACCTGTTTCAATATCTTCTGCTTCAGAGTGAAGCAAAGATAGATTGATTGGTTTCCCGTGTGTATTTGAGACGATCGTCTGTTAGGAGATGTAGAAGACATTTTAATTGTGTTCTATTTTGCAAGCTATCTTTAGTATTGAGCCAAGTGTGTAATTTTATTATAGATTACGAACCTATTTGTAAATATACCACAAGTATGGTATATATAGCTTGTGTAGCTTACTTAGGTCCATTGTACACGTTCATTTTCCCAAGCTTAATGATACACACTTGATTTTTATTTAACACCTAGCTTGAAGAACACTCCACTTTCTCTCTCAATTACCTTTAACCCTAATTTCTCAAATCCATCAAGGTAATTCATCCTAATTGAGTGCTAATCATCGTTAGATTGTTAAGAACGGGCCTATCAATTGGTATCAGAGCCAATTCTGCTTGATTTGTGGATCGAAAAAGTGGTGAATTTGTGTTTTGATTATGCGCGAAAAGTTTTCGCACCACTCGAGCAGTTTTTCGCATCGAGCTATCTGTCGTTTTTGTGTTGAAATTCATGCTTGATGTTGATATTAATATGTTCGCAAATCGTTTTCGCATGCTAATTGTTAGCCGAATTCGTCAAATTGATCAAAATCTGTGAGTTTTCGAAAAATTGAGGTTCGATACTTTATTTGGTGATCTTCAATTGTTCTTGCAAATTCTCGAAAATTGCTATATGATTTGCTCTAAATTGTGTTAATCGAGTGTTTTTGCATTATTACCTAGCATATTTCGTTCAAAGTTCATTGATAAAAGTGTTAATTGAAGCTATTTGTGAACTTGCAATTCGACAGTTTGATGTTTTCGAACCGTGCTTGAAAGTTTTTTTTTCGTACCAAGTTTTTCTTTTGCATTGACCAAGATTTCGTATCTCTCACATTCTTCGATTTTTTCGCATTGACTTTACAGTTTCGTAAACTGTAGCATACGAAAAAAAAAACTTTGGATACGAAAAACTTTGAATCAGAAAAACATTGTTTTTCGCATACTATTGACCCGAAAAAGTTTTTCGTATACTTCTCACCCGAAAAAGTTTTTCGCATAATTCTCATCCGAAAAAGCTTTTGACACACTCGATTCATTCGAAAAAATTTGTTTTTTTGATACGAAATACAATTTTATTCTCGTACGAAAAAAAAAAGGTCTGTACGAAAACGTTTACATACGAAAATTTTATACCTAAAAACCTTTTGATATCCATACGAAAAGGTTTGTGTATACAAAAATATTTTTTTTCGTACGACAAATATTTGGGATACGAAAAATAATTTTTCTCTTGAACGAAAAAGGGTCAATACAAAAACTTTTAGCTTTGACTTTCATACGATACTTTGATACGAAAAACAATTATATTTGTTCCAATACGTAAAAGTTTACGCACGAAAAACTTCTGAATACGAAAACTTTCTCATTACGATATCATTTTTAAACATTACTCGTACGAAAAGTTTGTTTAACATTTTCTCAGCACGAAAAACTTTTGCAAAACAATTTTTTTTAAACTTTTCATACGAAAATCATTTACTTTTCTCATACGAAAACTGTTGCAGATACGAGAAAAAAAAATTTAACTGTTGATACAAAAATTGTTTGATATAAGTATATTTTCGTACACCTTAGCATACGCGAAAAAAAAATATATATTCTTTTATCATACGAAAAAAAAAACTCTTTTTTCAGTACGAATTTTTTTTCCCAAACACCTTTTTCGTATCAGCACAACCATTACTTTCATACAAATTACTTGTATAAACAGAAAGTATCACTTTCCACACACAAAGGCTATTATAAAAATTTTATACCAGTTCAACTAACCCTTTGCGTGTGATTTCTTAAAATTCTCAAGTTTTTGATCTTCAAATTCAAGTGGAAAGATTCCAACAAATCAAGCTTAAATGGGTAACATGTCCGACCGCCGACTCAATGGGTGGAGAATACACCGCCGATACTACGACGTGGAGAATACACACGTGGAGGAGCAGATTCTTAACTTTCCTAGATGGACCTGCTCAATTCTGGATGCACATAGATGGAATTCCAGAAAATGATCCACCCATTCCGGCTTCTCGAAGGCTCAAAACTCCTGAAGAGTACTCTGATCTAGAAAAAATGAGAGCTAAAGCAGACTTATTGGCCAAAACCTATCTCCTGCAAGCAATACCCAATGACATCTATATCCTAATAGACAGTATGACCACAGCTAAGGATATGTGGGATGAAGTACACAAAATGATGCAGCGAACCGAAGTCGGCATCAAGGCTAAGAAAGCTAATATACTAACAGCCTATGATTCCTTCAAGGCCAAACCGGATGAAGACCTACACAACACCTACCAAAGGTTTCTGACCCTCATAAATGAGATGAGGAAAATAAGCATATCCAAAACAAACATGGAGATAAACATCCGGTTCCTTTCATCTTTACTGCCAGAATGGAAAAGGGTGACAACTCAAATACGGCAGAACAAAGATCTAGACGAAATGGACATCCACACGATCTTTGACAACCTAGCACAACACATTGAAGACATCAATGAATTAGTCAAAGAAAATACACAAAAGGTGTCTGAGAATCAATAGCTCTTGTGACTGAACGAAAGCAAAAATCGTCAAAGTCCAAAATGAGCAAAATTTCAAGCTCTTCAGAAACTGAGGATGGACTCCAATTCGGACTCGGATATGGAGATGAAAGAAGTCAAAAAGTAGTTGGCATTACTCACCAAGATGGTGAACAAGAAGTTCTTTAAGAAGAAGGCATCTTCCTCATCCAACAAACAAAGGTTTACAAGTTCTCGAAACAAAGAAAAACAGGGAGAGTCATCTCAGCCTAAAACGATAGACAAACAGTCAAAGTGCTTGAATTGTGGGAAGCCAGGATACTTTGCTAAGGTGTGGGAAGCCAGGATCCATTGAGACCTACACAAAGACACACGATTCTATGTTCCTAGAGCATGAATAGGATATCAAAAACAAGAAAATCCAGATGAAAAAACATATAAACAACTCTCTGACTTCGAATATATTAAAACAGAACTACCAAAACCAATAATATTCACTAGGAAATCTGAAGCTGAGGCAATAGAAGACGAAAAACCAAAAAAGGCAGAAATCCACATAGATTATACTACATTAAATGAAAGTCAATTAAAAAATCAACAGTTAATAACTCCCAAAAAGGAACTCGAATGCCCTCAAAAGAAAGAGGATGAAGTCTAAGGTTTAAAATTCTGAATGCTGAAAGACTAAAGTTTAAAATCGAAAAGCAACGACTTCTTAAAGAAATATCTACTCTTAAAAATACATGTAGTTATATATCTTCTTCGTCTAATACTCCTACTTTGTCTACAGATCGACATCTAAGGAATCAAAAGATAAAAACTTAGGGAATGACGAATCCAAAGATAGAAAAGAAAGACTTACCCCATTATGAAAATTCTCTTAGGAAAAATTCTAGTCGGTTTATGAAGCAGCTTGTAATAAAGCATTCCTTTCAATATAATACAAAATTCCTCAAAAAGGAAGAAAAGAAAACTAAAACCCCAAAAGATGCTTCCAAACGGACAAACTTAAGTTGGAAACAAAATATTACATTGTCAAATTCTAAATCAAACACTACTAACATTTGGATACCCAAAATATCCCATAAGAGTAATAAACAAATGACAGAATGGCGACCTAAGAACTATTCCAAAAAGGAAAACCAAAACCTAAAACAAATCTCTAGGTCAAGAAAGAAACTGAATAAATGGATACCTAAAACTCTCCCCAAAATAACAAAGATAATATGGGTACCAAAAATTGTTCCAACACTTAAAACTAGCAAAAGACAAGGTCAACAGAACTTTAAATTTGACAAAGAAGGACCCATTCAAATATGGGTACCTAAAAAGATTTAAATTTCTTTTCCTCGTGCAGCTCCATCATGTGTGGTATCTAGACTCGGGTTGCTCCATACACATGACAGGAAAGAAAGAACTGTTGAGCAACTACATCGAACAATACGGCGGCAAAGTACGCTTCGGCAACAATAACTCATCATATATTCGAGGTTACGGCGACATTCACCACAAAAATCTCACTATCAAGGATGTCTGCTACGTTGAAGGATTAAGCCACAACCTTTTTAGTATCGGAAAATTCTGTGATAAAGAATTACAAGTGCTTTTCCGAGCCAAAGAATGCAGCATCAGAAACAAAAAGGAAGAAGAACTATTAGTAGGTTCAAGAAAATCAAACCTATATACGATCAACCTACAAACAACAAAGCCTTCCTCCGCAGTCTGTCTATTTTCCGACAACATCCAACATCAAAATCATTTGTGGCACCAACGGCTTTCTCATCTAAATTACCGAGATCTCCGAACGTTAGTACTCAAAAACTTGGTAAAAGGATTACCAAAGTTAAAATTCAGAAAGGAACATATATGTCATGCGTGTGAATTAGGCAAAATTCGAAAAGCTCCCCACAAGAGCAAACTCGTCCCATCAACTACTCAACCACTAGAATTACTACATATAGATCTGTGTGGGCCCATGAGAGTTGAAAGCATAAGCAGAAAGTGGTATGTGCTCGTGATCGTGGATGACTATTCGAAATACACCTGGACTAGATTTCTGAGATCTAAAGACGAAACCGTAGAACTGATGATAAACTTTGTGAAAACAACACAGAATATGATGCCGAAATCCATTCAAGTAATCCGCTCAGACAACGGTACCGAATTCAAAAACAAAAGTCTAAAGGATTTCTATGACTCCTTAGGAATTTCACAACAATTCTCAGCAGCACGAACCCCTCAACAAAACGGCGTAGTGGAGCGAAGGAACAAAATGCTAATTGAAGCAGCACGAACAATGCTGATCAACTCAAATCTTCCCCACTTTCTCTGGGCTGAAGCAGTCAATACTGCGTGTTTTACACAAAATAGGACAAGCATCAACAAATGGTTTGACAAAACACCCTACAAGCAGATCAACAAACGAGTACCAAACATCAAGTTCCTCGAAATATTTGGATGTAAATGCTTCATCATCAACGATAAGATTGATCGCGGAAAATTCGCACCAAAAGG
The DNA here is from genome assembly GCA_028392965.1 of Lindernia subracemosa. Classification (NCBI taxonomy): domain Eukaryota; kingdom Viridiplantae; phylum Streptophyta; class Magnoliopsida; order Lamiales; family Linderniaceae; genus Vandellia; species Vandellia subracemosa. The sequence goes on from JAQPCC010000041.1 coordinate 1,247,702, forward strand.
AATTGGGGCAATTTTCATCGGATACTCCTCCGTCTCCGAAGCATATCGGGTATACATCAAAACAGAACGCCGCGTACAGGAAAGCATCAATATCACGTTCGATGAGTCAACAATGGCTTTTGTACACAACAGTGCAAGACCCGTGCTCAAACAAATGGCTCTTGGTCAAAGCAGTTCAAGACCCGCACCAACTAATTTGACTTCTGATCACAACAGATCAGGACTCGCACATACACCAGAAAAGGCTTCTGAACACATAAGTTCTGAACCCGTACAAGAAGAAGATTTCAAGAGTTCCCCTACCAACAAAAATCTCCCCACTACAACAACGGAATGGGATTTCTTATTTGAGGAACAATATTTACAGACAGTAGAACCCAGACTTCAAGATCCTCAAATAGTTCAAGAAAATACAGAAGACATTCCAGAAATCTCAGAAGAAACTCAAAGCACTGAGACTTCACCGTTAGTAGACAATGGTCCAACAGACGACATAACAATGAATGAACCTTTGTCGTCTCAAATTACTCACTCTCCAAGTGTTAGTGAAGAATCTACACAAAGTGCAGAAAACACTCTAAATGATCCTATCGAGAACGTACAGCCAAATTCTACAAATTCAGAATCACCTGAAACACAAGCACCCCATACTGAAAAATGGACCCGTGCTCATCCAACAGATCAAATCATCGGTGATATTTCCACAGGGGTACGCACTCGATCTTCTACAGCAAATGAGCGTTTATACTCATGTTTTATAAGTCAGAGCGAACCTAGAAAAGTCGCAGAAGCATTACAAGATCCAGACTGGATAAACGCTATGCAAGATGAACTCAACCAATTTGAAAGACTTCAAGTATGACGTTTGGTGCCACGACCCGACCACAAAACCATAATTGGCACCAAATAGATCTTAAAAAACAAACGAGATGAGAATGAAATTATAATCAGGAATAAAGCGCGCCTAGTCGCAAAAGTCTATAATCAACAGGAAGGAATCGACTACGATGAAACGTTCGCTCCTGTTGCACGAATAGAAGCCATAAGAATATTTCTAGCCTACGCAGCTTATAAAAACTTCATGGTCTATCAAATGGACGTCAAAACTGCCTTTCTAAATGGCATTTTGAAAGAAGAAGTCTTTGTCGCTCAACCTGATGGGTTCCAAAACAGCAAATTTCCTGATAATGTCTATCAACTTGAGAAGGCACTATACGGACTAAACAAGCCCCGCGAGCATGGTACGATGTGTTAACAGACTTCCTAATAAAATCAGGATTTACAAAAGGAACCATAGACACCACTCTCTTTGTCAAAAATCATGGGAAGGAGATATTAGTCGTCCAAATACATGTAGACGACATAATATTCGGCTCGCAGACGAACGACTGTGCAAAAAATTTGGGAAGCTCATGACAACAAAATTTGAAATGACCATGATGGGAGAAATGTCATTCTTCCTAGGACTACAAGTCAAACAAATGCCAGACGGAATATTCATAAGTCAGTCGAAATATATTCACGATATTCTAAAGAGATATGGAATGGACTCGAGCTCATCAATGCCAACCCCGATGTCTCCAAGCTGTAAACTCGATGCTGATCTCTCAGGGAAATCAGTAAACGAAACAGAATATAGAGGCATCATAGGGTCACTTCTCTATCTTACCTCAAGTCGACCGGATATAGTATTCTCCACGTGTCTTTGTGCTCATTTTCAAGCCAACCAAAGGAGTCACACTTGCTTGTAGTAAAGCGTATCCTTCGATATCTTAAAGGAACGCAAAATCTAGGACTGTAGTATCCTAAAAATGCTAATTTTGATTTAATTGGATACACTGACTCTGACTATGCAGGATGCAAATTAGACAGGAAAAGCACTTCTGGAAGCGCTCAATACTTAGGCGATAAGTTGGTCTGCTGGTTGTAATAACCGAGTTCCGCGCGTAAGTTGGCCAATATATTTGCACGCATAATAGGTGTTTATACAACTACATATTACGTGTTTATGTGTGTATGTTTATAGGTGATTTTCGAAAGATGGGAGATTGCGAAGAATAGGATTTTCGAAAGAATATAGGTTGCGAAAACATAAAATTTTCGAAAGGAGATTTTCGAACTTAGGAGTTTCAAAAACATAGTTTCGAAAATATATAGTTTTCGAAAACATAGTTTCAAAAACATAGATTCGAAAACTTAGCTTGGGAAGAAACTGAATAAAACAATAAAATAATATATTTCATAGGTTAAGATAAGTATTATGTTAGGTCCTTGTAATTTGTTCACTATTACACGCAAACATACGATAAGAAGAAAGTGACTCATTGATTTTGCCAAAATTTTCGAAACAAAGAATAAGGAGAAAAGGAGATCATCTTTAAGCTTGGGAAAGGTATAAATTCTTAATATGATTTTTATGTTTTTAGCTATGATTTAGCATGTTCTAAGTATTAACAAGCATAAATATTTCATGTGTTCATGTTTTATATATATGTTTGGATTTTCGAAAGACTTGAGCATGTTTTAAAGTTCTTATGATGCTCATCATGTTCTGAAGAAATAATATTTTGATCGAAGGTTTAGATATTTTTCGAATGAATAGGTGTTTTTCGCAAGCTTAGTTTTCCAAAGAAAAGTTTTCGCAACCCCGGGCCGAAAACCATTTACGCGGGCCTAAGGGTTTTCGCGAGTGAAAATCGTGAGAGACAACCCCGGGCCGAAAACCATTTTCGCGGGCCTAAGGGTTTTCGCGAGTGAAAATCGTGAGAGACAACCCCGGGCCGAAAACTATTTTCGCGGGCCTGAGGGTTTTCGGGGGTAGAAATCGTGAGAGACAAACCCCGGGCCGAAAACTATTTTCGCGGGCCAAATTAATTTTCGAACAGGAGACAAGTTTTGGGCCGAAAACTATTTTCGCAGGTCAGATTTAATTTCGAACGTGAGACGAGTTTCGGGCCGAAAACTATTTTCGCGGGTTTGAGGATTTTCGCAGATAGAAAACTAATTGATTTTCGAATGAAATTTCGAAACTTGCATATTTTCAATATAAATGCATTTTTAACATTTAGGTAATTCGAAAACTTTTATAACTATTTAACTTAACTAATGCATTGACATAGTAATATTTTCATGTTTAAGGGACGAAAATTAGGAGATTCGCAGGACTGTTAGGAAATTAATCAAGGACACCAGGTAAGTGGGAATTTCAACTACAACACATAAATGTATTATAAGTGATTGACTTACGTGACTATGTGCTTTGGTGTTCATACTGTTACGTGAATTATTTGGCATGTGCCTAACTGGTAAGTATTTTCAATATTACTCCCATGGTATAATCATGTGCATGCACGATACATTTGGGGATTTACGGGGGATGAGTATGCATGGTACTTATCGCCTGAGGGCGAATAATATTTGCCAATGTGGGCATTTGATGTCGACTCGCAGTTGAGTCAGGGCTACTTCTATGGCACCATGACGACGTGGTGCGTCGTCGGATATTTTATATATTGTTGAGGCAGGAGGAGCGACCCAGGAAGGAGCGACCTAGCTATGCTAACGTAGGCTAACTGGAGTACGCAACTGCCCTATTAGCGGTAAGGAGCGACCTGGAAGGAGCGACCTGGGAAGGAGCGACCTAGGGAGAAACCCTAGCGTAGGCTACCGCATGATAGAGGGGACGACCTGGGACGGGGCGACCCAGGGAAACCTGGCGTAGGCTACCCAGCGTGGGTCACTGTCATAATTATCCGTATTGGATGAGAGCTCTTTATGGTGCATAGCAAGTTAGCCGAGGGCCCTGAGAGATAAGAGTTTGAGTTTAATTCTACAAGGGTAGAGATGCATTGGCGCGGATGCCTTTGCGGGGGTTACACGTGCACGACATTGCATATTCCTACTTACTGGGCTTTATAGCTCACCCCTTATGTTATATGTTGTAGGTGTGAGCGACCACAGTACGTGATCGTCTTGTTGGCAAGGCTAGTCTTTTGAAAGCTTCGAGCGACTTTTGAGGGTGGTGTGTACATGGATGCGACCTGTGTGGCGGGTGCTAGAGTTTACCTTGCTGCGTTATTGTATAACTCGTATGTAATTAGGATCCCAACTATGATTTTGGCTTGTATGGGATGGTTTTCATATATAAAAATAAAAATTTATACACATTTGCGCATGCTTTGCATTCTATAGTATCGAAAGTCACGTAAGCTAGTATCGTAAATGGGTAGTAGACGGTGGGGGGGCGTCACAGGGTGGTATCAGAGCATCGGTTGCAGGTTCTGTAGACTGTTCATGTACACACACTCAAAAGTGTGGAAGCGGCCTTGCTAGTAAGTTTTATATTCTTGTGAATTTCTTGTGTTGAATGAATTTATTGGCCTTCGGAACTATTAGGGTAAGAGAGAAAATGGTAAGAACACGAGGTGAAAGCAGTGGGAATGCTGATAGAGGCAAGGAACCCGCAACACCTATCGATAATCGCGACACGACTATCCTCCAACTCACAGAGTTAGTCCGTCAGCAATCTGTCCAGATTCAAGAATTAATTCAGCAACGAAATATTGAGGGACAACAAAGCAGCAGAACTTCTCAGGCAAAACGAATTGAAATAGTGGGAGAGAGGTTTCGCAAACTCAATCCCCCAACTTTCGAAGACGCAAACGACCCAACGTTTGCCGAAGATTGGCTAAGGACTCTTGAAAGCATGTTTCAGTATAGCAGAATTCCCGAGGAAGAGAAAGTGCTTTGTGCTGCCTTTCTGTTGCGAGGAGGTGCGGGACATTGGTGGGATACTATGTTGGCGATCGAGAACCCTATTACGATGCCTTGGGAACGTTTCAAGGAGCTGTTCAGAAGCAAATATTTCACTGCCCCGGTGCGAGCCCAGCGCATGAACGAATTCATCAATCTCAGACAGGGGACGATAACGGTGGCTGAGTATATCAGAAAATTTGAGCAATTGTCGAGGTTTGCGACTCACGTGGTGAGTACGGACGCGCTGAAAATTGAACGATTCTTTGAGGGCCTGAACCAGAGTTATATCGTGATGTAAACATGGCTGGACTTCAAGGAGCTACATATGCACAAGTCGCAGAGCGAGCATTGGTGGCCGAACAGGCTGAAACTAGAATCATCCGGGCGCAGGAGGCGAAACGGAAGTTTGTACAAGGAACGAAGTGGAGCGGAGGGAATCAAAAGCGACAATTTGTCTCGAAAGGTGCGAGGCCAAACTTTCAGAACAGGCCTGGACAACCTCCACCAAACCCGACGCAAGCAAGGTTTCCCGCACCAATTCCAAACTGCCCGAGGTGTGGGAAACGACATTACGGCAACTGCTTTCCACAGACTAATAACTGCTTCAAATGTGGGAAGCCTGGACACTTTGCAAGACAATGCCCAGAAAACACATCTGGGAGCCAAGCTGCAGGACAGACCAGACCACCAACCATGGCAGCACGAGTTTACACCCTAACTTCAGAAGAGGCGGAGAACAACCCATCAGTGGTGGCAGGTATCCTACTTATCCATCAAACCCCGACATGCATTTTAGTAGACTCAGGAGCCACGCATTCATTTGCATCATCCAATTACGTGGTGAGACTTAGGATTACACCTCAACAATCCGAATGTGAATATAACGTAATCATTCCGCATGGAGCTGCAACTCGAACCAATTTAGTTTTGCGAAACTGCCCGGTATTAATCCACGATAGAGAACTGCCCGTAGATCTGATAGTCATTCCAATGAACGACTACGAAGTGATTCTTGGAATGGACTGGTTATCGAAGTATGGAGCGGTTATCGATTGCAACCGAAAGAAAGTTACGTTCAATATAGAAGAAGCCGAACCCTTTACTTTCACAGGAATGAATAAAGGCGGAAATATTTCCATTATATCAACATTAAAGGCGCAACGTTTGATCAAGGCAGGATGTGAAGCCTACCTTATTTCCGCTATAACATCGGCGGAACACTAGTTTCCAAAGCTAGAAGAGGTTCCAGTAGTGCGAAAATTTCCTGATGTCTTTCCTGAAGACTTACCAGGACTTCCTCCGGATCGTGAAATTCAATTTACCATTGACCCGATACCTGGAGCGGCACCAATTTCAAAGGCTCCTTATTGATTAGCTCCAACGGAGTTGAAAGAACTAAAGGAACAACTGGACGAATTATTACAGAAGGGATTCATTCAGCCAAGCTTTTCTCCCTGGGGAGCGCCAGTTCTATTCGTACGAAAGAAAGACGGATCGATGCGATTGTGTATTGATTTTAGGGAGCTAAACAAAATCACCATAAAGAACAAGTACCCTCTGCCGAGGATTGACGACCTATTTGACCAATTGCAAGGCGCGACGGTGTTTTCAAAGATAGATCTGCGATCAGGATATCACCAGTTGAAAATTCGAGAAGAAGACATTCCAAAGACCGCCTTTAGTACGAGGTACGGACACTATGAATTCTTAGTTATGCCTTTCGGGCTAACTAATGCGCCAGCAGCATTTATGGGTGTTCAAGTCATTTTTGGACAAGTGTGTCATCATATTTATCGATGACATTCTAATCTATTCTAAGACAAAGGAGGAGCATGAACAACATTTGAAAGTCGTCCTTGAGATATTACGAGAGAAACAGTTGTATGCTAAATTCAAGAAATGCGAGTTTTGGTTGAAACAAATCGCATTTCTTGGGCACGTCATCTCGAGAGCTGGGATCTCAGTAGATCCAAGCAAGATCCAGGCTATTAATAATTGGTCTCAACCAACCAACGTAACGGAAGTACGTAGCTTTCTTAGCCTGGCAGGGTATTATAGAAAATTCATCAAAGACTTCTCGAAGATCGCCTCAACATTAACGAAGCTAACAAAGAAGAACACTCCTTTACATTGGAACGAATCGTGCGAGCAAAATTTCCAAGAATTGAAAAGACGACTCACCTCGGCCCCAGTCCTTACAATACCATCAGGGACAGGAGGATTATCAGTTTACAGCGATGCTTCGAAGAATGGCCTAGGATGTGTGCTAATGCAAAACGGGAAGGTGATAGCATATGCTTCTCGCCAATTGAAGGAATACGAAAAGAACTACCCGACACATGACTTGGAACTTGCCGCAGTGGTTTTCGCTCTGAAGATTTGGCGGCATTATCTATACGGGGAACGATGCGAAATTTACACAGACCACAAGAGCCTGAAATATTTCTTCACCCAGAAAGAACTGAATATGAGACAGCGACGTTGGCTGGAACTTGTCAAGGATTACGACTGCGTAATCAATTACCACCCAGGCAAAGCGAATGTAGTTGCTGATGCGCTAAGCCGAAAAGCCGTAACTACTGAGTTACAACGATTTGAGGTGGAGATAGTACCGTTGGGCGAAGTCGAAACAAAATTGGCAGCACTAACCCTTCCACCTACTTTATTGGAACAAATCAAAAAGGCGCAAGAAAAAGATAAATTCTACCTGAAAACCAAAGGCGCACAGACGGGACAAACCTCAGCTAACATTTATATACACGAAGATGGAAGTTTATACAACAAGAACCGTGTATACGTGCCTAATGACGAGGAACTGCGACGAACTGTAATGACGGAGGCACACGCTACTACATATTCAGTGCACCCAGGAGCTACAAAAATGTATAGAGATCTCCAGATGAACTATTGGTGGCCAGGAATGAAGAAAGACATTGCGACGTTCGTAAATCGGTGTCTGACCTGCCAACAAATCAAAGCGGAGCACCAACGACCGGCAGGAACGTTGCAACCACTACCAATACCTGTATGGAAGTGGGACCACATTACGATGGACTTCGTTGTCGGTTTGCCGAAGACTGTGAAAGGCCACGACGCTGTTTGGGTAATCGTCGATCGATTGACAAAGTCTGCCCATTTTCTACCCATCAGCTCGACTTTTCCCTTGGACCGATACGCTGAACTGTACATCCAAGAAATAGTTCGACTCCACGGGATTCCATCTTCAATCATTTCAGATCGAGACTCGAGGTTCCTGTCCAAGTTTTGGATGAGCCTGCAGAAGGCTATGGGGACTAAACTTTCATTTAGTACGGCTTATCATCCTCAAACGGATGGACAGTCAGAACGAACCATCCAAACCCTGGAAGATATGTTGCGGGCATGTGTTCTTGATTTCAAAGGGAACTGGAGCAAATACCTTCCATTGATCGAGTTCTCCTACAACAATAGTTATCACGCAACGATTGAAATGGCCCCGTATGAAGCTTTGTACGGACGCAAATGCAGATCTCCAATACATTGGGACGAGGTTGGTGAACAAGCAATATTGGGTCCCGATATGGTCCGAGAAATGACCGAAGCCATAGCGAAAATTCGAGAAAGAATGCGAACGGCACAAAGTAGACAGAAGAGCTATGCGGATCAACGACGGAGACCGTTAGAATTCAAAGTGGACGATTGGGTATTCTTAAAGATATCCCCGATGAAAGGCGTAAAACGATTCGGGCGAAAGGGAAAGTTAAGTCCGAGATACATAGGCCCGTTCAGAATACTTAAAAGAGTCGGCGAGGTAGCATATCAGTTAGAATTACCAGCCTCACTATCACAAGTCCATGATGTCTTCCACATATCAACGCTACGAAAGTATGTCGCAGACTCAAATCATATATTAAGAAACGAATTTCTTCACCAACAACTCAAGCCAAATTTGAGCTACGACGAAAGACCAGTGGAGATTTTGATGCACGAAGTGAAACGACTTCGAAATAAGGATATTTCCTTAGTTAAAGTGTTGTGGCAGAACCAATCGACAGAAGAAGCTACTTGGGAACGAGAAGATGATATGAGAAGTCGCTACCCCGAATTATTCCAACCGGCATAATTTCGGGGGCGAAATTCTTTTAAGGGAGAGAGGATGTAATAACCGAGTTCCGCGCGTAAGTTGGCCAATATATTTGCACGCATAATAGGTGTTTATACAACTACATATTACGTGTTTATGTGTGTATGTTTATAGGTGATTTTCGAAAGATGGGAGATTGCGAAGAATAGGATTTTCGAAAGAATATAGGTTGCGAAAACATAAAATTTTCGAAAGGAGATTTTCGAACTTAGGAGTTTCAAAAACATAGTTTCGAAAATATATAGTTTTCGAAAACATAGTTTCAAAAACATAGATTCGAAAACTTAGCTTGGGAAGAAACTGAATAAAACAATAAAATAATATATTTCATAGGGTAAGATAAGTATTATGTTAGGTCCTTGTAATTTGTTCACTATTACACGCAAACATAGGATAAGAAGAAAGAGACTCATTGATTTTGGCAAAATTTTCGAAACAAAGAATAAGGAGAAAAGGAGATCATCTTTAAGCTTGAGAAAGGTATAAATTCTTAATATGATTTTTATGTTTTTAGCTATGATTTAGCATGTTCTAAGTATTAACAAGCATAAATATTTCATGTGTTCATGTTTTATATATATGTTTGGATTTTCGAAAGACTTGAGCATGTTTTAAAGTTCTTATGATGCTCATCATGTTCTGAAGAAATAATATTTTGATCGAAGGTTTAGATATTTTTCGAATGAATAGGTGTTTTTCGCAAGCTTAGTTTTCCAAAGAAAAGTTATCGCAACCCCGGGCCGAAAACCATTTTCGCGGGCCTAAGGGTTTTCGCGAGTGAAAATCGTGAGAGACAACCCCGGGCCGAAAACCATTTTCGCGGGCCTAAGGGTTTTCGCGGGTGAAAATCATAAGAGACAACCCCGGGCCGAAAACCATTTTCGCGCGCCTAAGGGTTTTCGCGAGTGAAAATCGTGAGAGACAACCCCGGGCCGAAAACCATTTTCGCGGGCCTAAGAGTTTTTGCGAGTGAAAATCGTAAGAGACAACCCCGGGCCGAAAACTATTTTCGCGGGCCTGAGGGTTTTCGGGGGTAGAAATCGTGAGAGACAAACCCCGGGCCGAAAACTATTTTCGCGGGCCAAATTAATTTTCGAACAGGAGACAAGTTTTGGGCCGAAAACTATTTTCGCAGGTCAGATTTAATTTCGAACGTGAGACGAGTTTCGGGCCGAAAACTATTTTCGCGGGTTTGAGGATTTTCGCAGATAGAAAACTAATTGATTTTCGAATGAAATTTCGAAACTTCCATATTTTCAATATAAATGCATTTTTAACATTTAGGTAATTCGAAAACTTTTATAACTATTTAACTTAACTAATGCATTGACATAGTAATATTTTCATGTTTAAGGGACGAAAATTAGGAGATTCGCAGGACTGTTAGGATAATTAATCAAGGACACCAGGTAAGTGGGAATTTCAACTACAACACATAAATGTATTATAAGTGATTGACTTACGTGACTATGTGCTTTGGTGTTCATACTGTTACGTGAATTATTTGGCATGTGCCTAACTGGTAAGTATTTTCAATATTACTCCCATGGTATAATCATGTGCATGCACGATACATTTGGGGATTTACGGGGGATGAGTATGCATGGTACTTATCGCCTGAGGGCGAATAATATTTGCCAATGTGGGCATTTGATGTCGACTCGCAGTTGAGTCAGGGCTACTTCTATGGCACCATGACGACGTGGTGCGTCGTCGGATATTTTATATATTGTTGAGGCAGGAGGAGCGACCCAGGAAGGAGCGACCTAGCTATGCTAACGTAGGCTAACTGGAGTACGCAACTGCCCTATTAGCGGTAAGGAGCGACCTGGAAGGAGCGACCTGGGAAGGAGCGACCTAGGGAGAAACCCTAGCGTAGGCTACCGCATGATAGAGGGGACGACCTGGGACGGGGCGACCCAGGGAAACCTGGCGTAGGCTACCCAGCGTGGGTCACTGTCATAATTATCCGTATTGGATGAGAGCTCTTTATGGTGCATTGCAAGTTAGCCGAGGGCCCTGAGAGATAAGAGTTTGAGTTTAATTCTACAAGGGTAGAGATGCATTGGCGCGGATGCCTTTGCGGGGGTTACACGTGCACGACATTGCATATTCCTACTTACTGGGCTTTATAGCTCACCCCTTATGTTATATGTTGTAGGTGTGAGCGACCACGGTACATGATCGTCTTGTTGGCAAGGCTAGTCTTTTGAAAGCTTCGAGCGACTTTTGAGGGTGGTGTGTACATGGATGCGACCTGTGTGGCGGGTGCTAGAGTTTACCTTGCTGCGTTATTGTATAACTCGTATGTAATTAGGATCCCAACTATGATTTTGGCTTGTATGGGATGGTTTTCATATATAAAAATAAAAATTTATACACATTTGCGCATGCTTTGCATTCTATAGTATCGAAAGTCACGTAAGCTAGTATCGTAAATGGGTAGTAGACGGTGGGGGGGCGTCACACTGGTCATCCAAAAAGCAAAACTGTGTGTCCACATCTACAGCTGAGGCCGAATACGTCGCTGCTGCTAGCTGTTGCTCACAAATCTTATGGATGCGGACTCAACTTCGCGGCTATGGGTTTGATTTAAATAATATTCCCATTTATAGTGATTCTAAAAGTGCTATAGCTATTACATGCAATCCAGTGCATCACTCACGTACAAAACACATAGATATACGCTATCATTTTATCAAACGTTGAAAAAGGAATCATTGACATGTATTTTGTGAAAACTGAGCTGCAGCTTGCCGATTTATTTACCAAGGCTTGATGAAAAACGCTTCCAATTCCTTGTCTCTAAAATCGGCATGCTAAATCTCAGTTACATTGCCTTGATGATTTTTTTCAAATTAGTATCATTTATGTGTTTTCTAAAACCTATGCACTAATTGAGGGGGAGAACTTCTATAGTCTCTTATATAGATATGCATAACGAATTAAGGGGGAGAAAATATTTTTTAAGAACAATAATGCTTCAATTGAGGGGGAGAAAATTTAACAAAATTATGTGCTTTTGTACCTATTTGCTAAATGAAAAAATGAATTAAAGGTCAAAAAGAGAATATTTCCATTTCGGTGCCTATTCTGTAATTTACCATACTTACTGTGCATTCGAAAAAGAGAATAAAGGGATTAGTTTTCGCAGTACGCGATACGAAAACCAAATTTCATTCTCTCTCTCTCTAAATTTTTTTTTCGCACACATCACTGTATTTTCGCACGATTCATCGTTGAAAATCGAATCCAAGCCTCAGAACATCCTCTAATCCTCATCGATTGGTAAGGAAACATATTTCATTTCAATATGACATTCGATTTCAACTTTAATTTTCGATTTCCACAGTTTTGACCTAAAATCCGATTTCAAAATCGCAAATTGTTGATTTGACTCTAAATGCTTTCCATACGTGTTTTAATAGGAGCGAATTCATCTAAACTGCGTTGATTTTACGAAAACATCATCATCTTAGATCTCGTTTACAGCTTAATCGATATTTTTGAGTTCAAAATTTGTTTTCGTATCGAATGTTCCTCGCAAAGGTTTGTCGTACGCAGTTTTCGCATGAAATTTTCGTATCTATTGACATATTCCCCTGTTTTTCGATAAATATACTCTGTTTTCCTCTGTTTTCATGTCAAAAATCCTCTGTTTTGGGTACAAAAATACCTTCCCTTCAAAGATTTCGTATGAGCCTTTGTTGGAGAGATTTCGTACGCACAATCAATTCGACAAAAAGTTTTCGTACGCAAAAGTATGATACTTTTCGTATGAGTATTTTAATAGTTTTCGTACATTTTTTCGAATGATACAGTGTATACGACAAAGTTTATAAATATGTTTTCGAATGAAACAGTATATACGACAAAGTTTATAAATAAGTTTTCGAATGAAACAGCGTTTTTTTTCGGACGCCACAGTACCTTTACACGAAAACGACTATGTGTTTTGATTTTCGAACGCTACAGTGTCTCAATGATAAGAAAAAGTTTACATGGCGTTTTTTGAACAATAACCATTTCTCGAACGCTACAGAAACTCTATACGAAAAATTTTTAAATGCATTTTCGAATGGTACAGTTCTTCTCCACGAAAAAGTTTATAAATTTTTTTCGCACGAAACACATTTCTCGCACGCTATAGTGCTTCTGTTACGAAAACATTTATAAAGACTTTTTTGAACGAAAAACTCTTCTTGAACGCTACAGTACTTCTGTACGAAATTCTCTACAAATCCTTTTTCGAACGTCAAACTTTTTTTTCAAAAGCTATAGTATTCATACTTAGAAAATTTTCAAACAAACATTGTTTTCGAATACCAAAATATCTACACTCAGAAAATTTTTCGAATGACCAAATTTTTTCGAACGCTGAAGTTTTCTTACTTGAAAAATATTTTAGTACCACTTGTCGAACGAAAACAATTTTAGTACCAAATTCTCTCAAACGCAAAACTACTTCGAAAATAAAACTTTCGAACACTTTCTCTCGTATTATTCTCTACACAGCATTTTCTTGTTTAAAAAGTTGTACTAAAATTCTATTTTTGTTTGACAGAATTAAAATGACTTCCATCGAAGATATATATCCTACACACAAGTGGCTAGATGTTCGGGACAACAATTTTCAACTAGATCCCGACACACTCAAATGTCCCGATCCCATCATCATATCCATCCTAAGAGGGCACCCCTTATGGCAGGCATTCAACATGACGACGCCTGTACCTATGGTGTACCTACAACAATTCTGGACCACCTTGAAACGAAGAATTGCCAGAGACAACTCAATCTTCTTTGAAGCACAACTTGCCAACACCAAAGTGGCACTCACACAAGACCTCTTCAAGCGTGTACTGCACCTCCCCATCTATGACGAATATCAGGAGGTTCCCACCGAACAAGAGCTTCTCAAAGATATGCTACTGATGGGACATACACCTCCACTTGCCAGCCTATCCGCCTTTCAACTCGGAAAAATACCCCATCCCTGGAAGACACTTTTTGGACTGGTCAATAAGTGTTTGTCTCCAAAACACACCGGCTTCGATAAAGGAAACCTAACAATCTTACGCATCTTCCACGGATTGGTCTTCTCCAAACACTTCAACTTCACACAACTACTTTGGAGCGATCTTGAAGACCAAGTAAATACTAGGGGCCAAGCAAAACGTACCAAATGCGTCCCCTACCTACGGTGGTTTCCACTCCTGACCAAGCACTTCATGGCGGCAAATCCAGAGATACCTACCCGGTCGAGCGATGAAGACTATATCCCGCCAAAAATGAAGTTCATCCAAAAAGCCAAAGCTGAACCAAAATGGATGGGCCGCCCAATGCCAATTCTTGACGAGCTTCTTCGGCTGGCCACTAGGGAATCCATTCTGGTTTACTGCGCCGCACACCAGAGACAACTCCCTACGTTTCTGGACAACCCACCAGAAACCAACCCCGGGACAAGCCTGAGAGTGAGTGAGGGTCCTGAGAGAGCAATAGACCCAGCCCCACATTCTTCAACACCCTCTTCAGAACATACACAGTATGAAGAGTTGGTGACTCAACTTCCAACGGCTGTGGTCACCACCCCATCCTCACAAAACATCATGTCCCCAACCCCCGTAGGAACAGAGGTTGATACGTTCAGCCCCTGGGTAGAAGTCGCCGCATCTGGGGCACCGGCGCAAGCACAACCCGACCTTGACCATTCGGTCGTCTCCCAACAGACGATCGTCTCAGATACTCACGGGGAGCCCAGTACTATATCTCTGCTTCCTTCTGAAGCAGTAGATATTGAAGAAGGTGGAACGCAGCCCCCATCCACCACCATTCTTGAACTCACATCGAGTCTAGTGTCCACTATCCCCACATTTTTTGATTTTTCTAGGACAAAGACAATTTTGACGTCATCTACACTTGGTCTTAGTGACCAAGTCAGAACTTCCGTAGCCACATCCACTGCTGATGTGCCGCGAGGATCGGAAGGAAGCCCCGACACGGCCAACATCACAACAACCGTGCCATCGGGCCATTTGCCTGAGCTAGTCTCATGGCGAATGTCAACGGGAAGCCTTCGTGGCCCCGTCTTTACAAGTCCCGCAGTCACTTCGGTGACGGTTGGCCACATATCGGACATCTTTTCCGATGTTGTGACGACAGAACGCCTTAGTGGCTCTGTCAGGTTACCCTTTGTAACGCAGAAATATCTTCACCAATGCCTGGAGTCCGCCTTTTTCAAAATTTCCGAAAAACTAGACGAAACCATTTCGGAAAAGGTCCAAAGCGCCATTCTGGCTGCTACAAAGGACAAAGGGAAAGCCCCACTGGTCGAAGAACCTGTGTTACCCCTCCCCACATCCCCACTTACACAGCCTACCCAAACACCACCTAACCCATACACAATGCCCCTCAGAGAGCTCCGTGACCTATTTCTGTCTCGACTTCTTTCCGAGACAGAAACCCTCACGCCAGACATGCAGGAGCTTCTCCACCTGATGACCCACCAACAGACTCGTTGCCGTGAGGACCCCCCAGCTCAAAAACGAAGACATGACAATCCTGATGATCGTCCTGAGGAGGAGAGCAGCAAAAGAGCTAGGGTCACACCACAACCAACTCCACCAACCACAAGGTCGAGACGAGGACGATCATCAGCAACCACCTCGTCGTCTCGACCTTCGTCATCCTCTCAACCGCCACCATCCAAAACGACACCATCACTACATCCACCACCACTTTCATCATCGTCTCAACCACCACCGTCATCATCATCACAACTACCACCACCTCTACCACCATCATCGTCATCTCTACCACCACCTCCACCATCATCATCATCTCTACCACCACCTCCACCATCATCTACCGATAACCTACCACCATCACTTCCAACTGCATCTAATCCCAAGGACTACATCGATGAATACATCTTGAGGGATTGGATTCAGCTGGATGAAGAAGAAGAAGCCACCTTCCACAGAATCTACAACGCTAGAACACAGCTAAGGCGAGCTTCCATGCAGATGTTCTGTTTCACTGCCGCTGAATTGAAAGAAGGAGAAATATACGATAAAGAATCAGCAAGACTCCCAGAGGCAATAGAGATGCGAGTCAGAGAACCTGAAAATCTGACTCGTGGAACTTCCAAGAAAGACGCGCCATGGGACAACTTAAGGATCTTAGCTCCCTTTCAAGAGAAAATCAGGAGGAATATATGGCGGAGTGAGAAGAACATCAAGCAGTTGAACGAGCTAGACCTCAGAGGACTCACGCATCTGACGGGGACAGCGGCAGCCGGGCATCTCTACATGCTGGCACAAACCAAAATAGGGCCTCTCCGAGATGGTTACAATAGGAGAGTTCAACGATCAAAGGATCCGATCGCATACTTTATAGAAGTCGAGCACTATAATGTCGGGAAGACGAACTATCCTATCTACACGGTCGCTCGTAAAGACTGCTCAACAGAACGGCTGTCAGAAGCTGATCTTGCCGATGTCGAAACTGGTGATATCCTACAGATGTTCGGGGTTTACAGAAAGTTCACCCTGAAGGAGTTCAAGTACCGACTGGGGTTCGAAACAATCAAGCGATACATGTTGAGGCAGATCAAGTTCTACACTGCTCAAGACCTTCAAATCGCTTTGGAGAGCAACGCAAGGAAGGTCAATCTCGTCAGGACAAACATAGTGGGCACAGATCTGGATCTGGAATCATACCCAGAAAGCTACATCTTCGCAGAACCAGAACTATGCCTCGTGTACCTGAACTTCGAAGGCTCGAAATGGGTGATGTTTCTATCAAAAATTGAAAAGTTCTCTAATGGAACTCTCAAAATTATCCGTGACAAGCTGAAGAAGTTCCTCGACGAGATACTAGATGCAGGACAAGCCGAAGATGATAATGTCGCTGAAATAATCAACGACACAAGGATCCTGACCGAGAAAGCGGCAAGCTTAATACAGGCAAGGCTCGACTTGCGAAATTCAATAAGAGGCTATGAAGTAGCACTCGGCTTCAGGAAATCCTTCTATGCTCGACGAAGATAGCCATGCTCATCAATGAAGAACACAAAGGGAGAGATTGTTGAAGACATTTTAATTGTGTTCTATTTTGCAAGCTATCTTTAGTATTGGGCTAACTGTCCATTTTATTATAGATTAGGGACCAATTTGTAAATATACCACAAGTATGGTATATATAGCTAGTGTAGCTTACTTAGGTCCATTGTACACGTTCATTTTCCCAAGCTTAATGATACACACTTGATTTTTATCTAACACCTAACTTGAAGAACACTCCACTTTCTCTCTCAATTACCTTTAACCCTAATTTCTCAAATTCATCAAGGTAATTCATCCTAATTGAGTGTTAATCATCCTTAGATTGTTAAGAACGGGCCTAACAGGAGACGACCGAATGGTCAAGGAAGGGTTGTGCTTGCGTCGTTGCCCCAAATAGGGCGACTTCTACCCGGAGGCTGAGCATATCAGCCTCTGATCCTACGGGGTTTGGGGACGGAATAGTTTGTGAGGATGGGGTAGTGACCACGACCGTAGGGATTTGTGTCACCAACTCTTCAGACTGGGTATGTTCTGAAGAGGGTGATGAAGCATGAGGGGTCGGGTCGACATTTCTCTCAGGACCCTCACTCGCTCGTTGGCTCGTCCCGGGCTTAGTTTCTGGGGGGTTGTCCAGAAACGTGGGGAGGGATCTGTTGTGTGCAGCGCAGTACACCATGATGGATTCCCTGGTGGCCAGATGGAGGAGCCCTTCGATGATCGGCATGGGGCGGCTCATCCATTTTGGTTCTTGTTAGGAATATTTTATTGTGTTCAATTAATTAGAATTATCTTTGTAGTTTATATATAAAGATTATCATTATAAGAGGCTTAGTGTAATTGGGCTTTGTTAGGGGCCCAAGTATTATATACCAATTTGTGGTATAAATACTAAAATCCTAACACGTAATAAAGTGTGTTTTGTGTGAAATCCTATCTAGAGAGAGAAAGTGAGCTCCCAACTTCTCAAGAACACAGACACCCCACGAGCTTTAATTCTTCCCATCCCTAATCGTGGTTTAATCGTCCCCTACTTAGATTGTTAGGATAGAAAGGCTACCAACAAGTGGTATCAGAGCCAAACGCGTTAGGATTTGAGTGATTTTCTGGAAATTTTTGGCAAAGGTCATTAGCTTAGAAACTAAGTTAGAGATTAGTGAAAATGATGTCTGCGATATGACGAAAAGATTACGTCCTTGCGAAATTGAACAAAATATTGTCTCATCAAAATATGAGATAATCTTAGAGGAACGGCATATGCTTTACTCTAAGATTGAACTTTTAGATAACGCTATTACAAAAAGAAGTCAAGCAGATAAAAATACCTCCTCTAACTTAGTGTCATTCGGGGAAAATACTTTACATTCTAATAAACCTACTTCTTGTTGGGATATTTCTGAGGTTGCTATTAAAATTGCAGAATTGAACGCAACCTTGGAATCAGAAAGAGTAGGTTTCCGAGCGGAAAAGAAAAAGCTTTTAAAGGAGATTTTATATCTCAAAAATTCCCCGTCTTTACCTGTTTCCAATGATCTTTCAAAAGATACGTCTTCCTCGAAACAGGTGAAGGAAACAAAGAAAAGCATCATTGTTCCTGAGAAAGCTTTTACTAGTAATTCTAAGTCAATTTTGACTGAAGCTGAAAAGATAAGTAAAAGCCTTAAGCTTAATACTTCCAAGGAACAGAAGATTAGTAGGGAGAAAGGAAAATCGCCATTGTCTTTCAAAATTAAGGTCGAACATGTTCAAGATTTTCCCTCTCCTATTCCTCTTAAAATGAAAGCGTGCAAAGAAGAAGTTCGAAGCTTAAGCAAGCGAACATCCACGCTTATTCCCCATCATTATGATGTGAATCGTGTGAATTCTCCAAGTAGGAAGAACATCTCATGTACTAACGATGCTTATAATTCTTTATGTTCTTATCCCTACCTGAAATATCCAGTCGATGTTAAGTCTGAGAAACATCTCATGCGACTGGCCTCGGAGAAAATATTTAAATCTTCTCCGAGACACACATTCACCTGCGCTGAAACGTCCTTTCCGTGTCAAATTGCTCCTAAATGGGTTCCTAAGTCAACGATTAAGTTAGGTAATCCCAAATATAGTCGGGTACCTCAAAGTACGTTAATGAATAATTTAGGACTAAAATCTGATTTGACACCTTATATGCTTAACTTGTTTTCTGCTATGTAAGGCCTAGAATATCCAACTAAACATTATTAAAACGAGTTTACCACGAAAAGATGGGAAGAATCGAAGCTTGCGTGGGGTGTTGTGTTCTTGAGAGGTTGGGGGCTCACTTTCTCTCTGTAGTTAGAGTTTCACACAATACACCCTTTATTATGTGTTAGGGTTTTAGTATTTATACCACAAGTTGGTATATAATACTTGAGCCCCCTAACAAAGCCCAATTACACTAAGCCTCTTATAAAGAGAATCTTTATAAATACACAACAAAGATAATTATAATTAATTGAACACAATAAAATATTCCTAACAATCTCCCCCTTTGTGTTCAATCGTCAATTCGGCATGGATTATCTTCGTGGGGCTTAGTGCATTTGCCTGAGTTCTAAAGGAATTTCCTCCTTGTCTTGTCTTTTGACCTCTTCTTTTTGGAGGTCTTCAAGCTCACCGTGTCTTGATCTTCGCTTCTCGGCACCGCGTCTTCTTAATCTTCTTTGTAAGCTCGACTCGTAAATGCCGGAAGGGATTTGAAGTCGCTTGCCGGATTTCTTCTTTTTGTGTTCGATCTCTCCTTTCGATAATAGTGCAACTCCCCCTACTTTTGGTCAACCTTATGTTGGGATTGGGAAGTTCTCTTTGAAATTTGGAGAGACGCACACGAGGCATCAACTTCGATCTTTGTAGTCCAAGGTGTTCGCTTGATTCTTTGACGACGCTTGAGGATTTAGCGTTTTTGATCTATCTTGCACTTTCTTCGTGGTGTTGCTCCCATTTTGCTTTAGTACTACTCCCCCTCATGAAGATCGAGTTGGGGAGATCGCCATGCGATGGGTCAAAATGAGGCATTATCTTTGGCAAGAAGATCACGTCGTCGGGACATGAGGATGGCGTTGGTAGGAACTCAGGTTAGGTAATAACCTGACGTAGC
The DNA here is from genome assembly GCA_028392965.1 of Lindernia subracemosa. Lineage (NCBI taxonomy): Eukaryota > Viridiplantae > Streptophyta > Magnoliopsida > Lamiales > Linderniaceae > Vandellia > Vandellia subracemosa. The sequence goes on from JAQPCC010000041.1 coordinate 1,267,758, forward strand.
CACTAAGGCAGTCGTCAAGTCTTCTCCAATCTTCTTCTTCTCGGCGCCGGATTCGTCTTCTTCGAAGGAAGTTGTCTGGTTCGGCCTCGAGGAAGCTTGTCTGGCTCTGGAAGAAGGTACGCGTGGGGTGTTAGGCTCCTTTGGAATGTTCCATTCAAGTGCAGGGGAGCCCGACTTCAGAGTGATGAGCGCGGCGGAGATTGGTGGGTGGTCCGACCTGTTTGTTTATGCGTGTCCCCTTCTCCCCCTCATGGCGATTCGTGTTAACGAGATCGGCATGCTTGTGTAGGAAGATTAGGAGGACACAAACGATAGGTCGGTGATGGTAATAACCAGACGGAGCCACAAAGGCAATCCGTCGTGTAAGAAACCGGGGTCACGAAGACTTCCCGTTAACATCGATCTAGGAGCTATGGTCGTAGACGATGGCCTGAAACCGTTGTTGCTTTGATGTTGCAACGGCAGGACTTCCTTCCGATCCTCGAATCATGTTGAAGCAAGACATGTCTACGGAAGTTCTAACTTGATCACAAAGATCAGGTGTTTAAAAGTGTATGTGTCCTAGAAAATATAAAAATATATGGAAAGTGAGGACACACTTGACTCGAGTGCGCAAGGAAGTGTGGTGGTGGGGCTGAGTACCACATAATTCAATATCTCCCACTTCCGAGTGACGCGGTGATAGTAGACGTGGTTCCCCGTGATTTCTGAAACACCTGTCTTTTGTGAGACAGACGAGTGGGTAAGGCTCGGTTGTGCACGCGCCGTTGGACCTATTTCGGCGACTTCTACCCGGGAGCTAATAAAATTAGCACCTGTACCTATGGGGGTTGGTACGAATAATTTGTGAGGACAGGGAATCATGTAGCGTCGGTCTTTTCAAAAGGTTTTAGTAGACGTGACTGTTTCTTCGTGATTCGACTGAATCTCGGTGATGTTCCGGGGTTAGATTCAGTTGGGTTTGACTGAATCGTAGGAACGAAGTATCCATGCATCCGGTAGGAAGTGGTGAGTGCTGCTTTATTTGTCAGCAAGCCAGAGCATGTCGGTTGAAGCGAGCACCGAGATTTGCATTTTTAACCACCGTCGCCTTTTGAAATGAGTTGACCGTTGTAGACTCGAGATTCTTCTTTTGAGGTTCATCTTCGGAGGTCGGAGGTAATCTCCATGAAGCTTGATGAAGAGGAGAGAACATTCTTCTTTTTTTTTATTATGGCCTTTTTTTTTTTTTTTTAAATATTGATGGCCTTTTTTTTTGTATATATATATATATATATATTAATCGTTATTAGTAAAATATATTTTTATACTATATATTATATGGATATAATATATATATATTAATCGTTATTAGTCAAATATATTTTTATACTATATATTATATTGATATAATATATATTGTATTAGTAATATATATTAGTATATATATAATATAGTATATGCATATTATATATATTTTGTTATTCCTCCCCCTCAAAACATGCTTCCAGAAATAAAATTGCTCCCCCTCAAAAGATGCGTGGAAAGTTCGATGTGAATCTCTTTCCCTAAATTCACATATTTGAAGTTTGCTCCCCCTCAAAAATATAATTATAGCTCCCTTCTAAAGAAATAAGGGTCACTTCTCTTTTTAAAAAAAGTGTAGCTCCCCCTCAAATTAAGCTCATTTTACAAAAATGGTATTTTTCATTTCCGTGCGTAACATGCATTTAGAATTTAAAGTTTTGAAAATTGCATATTTAAAATGTACCATTTTGAAAAATAGGTAATTTTTGCAATTCAGCGTATATGCATTCTTGAAAGTTTAAGCTCGAAAATCTTAAAATTGTATGCATGATGATAATGTACCTATAAAATAGAGTATTTTGCATTTCGGCTCATGTATGCACGCATGCAAAAATTTGGAAGTTAAAGTCCTTTTGAAGCATGCATAGCTATATTGTACCCTATTATTTTCAAAGTAGGTATATTGTCTTTTCAGCTCGATATGCATGCCAAAATTTACTATGGAATGCTTATATAGAATTTACCTACTTTAAAAATATGTATGAATGTGGTATTATGCAATTCAGTTCAAAAGATAGAATGTACCACATATAGTCGTAGTTGCTCACGTCGTTTCTCTTTATCATGTATGTGGAGCCACTACGTCAAATTTCCATACAGAGGGATGTGGTTGCTAGCGTCTCTTACCAGTCATGCATGTGGAGCAACCCGAGTACCGTGCATGCTGGAAGTTGTGGTTGCCCTCGTCTCGTACCGATCATGAGTATGGAGCAACCATCTTCTAATTACTACTCATGATCGGGGTTTTGTGGTTGCTCTCGTCTCATACCAATCACGCGTGTGGAGCAACCATCGTGAATTACCACACGTGATTGGGCTCCTGCAAAATATTATCGGGACTTTGGTACCCATTTTTGGATGGGTCCTCCCATATTAGCAGAAAACAATTTATGCACATTTGGTTCAGATATACATCCTAAATCATCCTTTAAAGTTCTATTTAATTTGATTTCTGATTTAGGAATCCAAGTTAGGTGAACCTTAGAGGGAAATGACAATTCAGCGCCGGTGAACGTGTGTCTAGGTTTAGAAGATCTGAAGATTTTCTCCCTAGCCAGTCGCAGAAGGTGTCTTTCAGACTTAATCTGGACCGGGTATTTCAAGTATGAATACGAAATTATCGCACTATATCCGTCATCAGATGATGAGTCGTATTGCCTACAAGAATTCACATCATTCACTCTATAATGATGATTTTTTATGGACTTTCGCTTACTAGAATAATAAACATTTTTGTGCGTGTAAGCAATTCCATCTCTATCATTTTTTAAAGAATGAGAGATTTTGGAAGTTTGAGAAGTTCGCCTGCTTGAGTTTGAGACTTCTTCTTTAGGAACTTCCTTTTTGTTAGGAGCGGGAGAAGGATAATCTTTAGCAATGTCGCCTATGATTTTGGAAAATAATGTCGATTTTCCTTTTTCCTTCCTAATATTCTTTTGTTCCTTAGCATTTTGATGCGTATTGCTTTTACTTTTCATTTCTGCGCCAGTCAAAGGTGATTTAGAATGCGTATTTGCCTTCGTCACCGTTGACTTAGAATTATTAGCAAAAGCTTTTGTAGCTTTGTGAACAAAGGCGTCCGTTTGTATGCCCATATCCTGCTTAAAAGAAGAATTTTCTATAGAGAGTTCATTTAAGACGGGTAGGGTTGGGGAATTTTTGAGATTAGAAATCTCCTCTAGAAGTTTTTGCTTTTCTGCTCGGAAGCCCACTCTTTCCGATTCCAGAGCTACGTTCAATTCTGCAATTTTACTAGCAACCTCTGGAATTTTCCAACAAGAGATAGGTTTATTAGAATGTAAAGTATTTTCCCTTTTGGACTCTAAGTCTTTAGAGAAACTTTGGTCTGTTTGACCCTTTCCCGCAAGGATGCCCTCTAAGCGATGAGCTTTAGAGTGCAATTTATTGCGTTCCTCAACTGAAAGTTTAAAACTACTCCGCGAACTGAGCTTTAGTCTATCCTTACTGTGCCACCACTAGCATTTCCAGTGTGCTTTGTCCTCACTCGCACACACCTGAGCAAACTTCCCAGGGGGTCACCCATCCCAGTGCTACTTCAAGTCAAGCACGCTTAACTTTGAAGTTCTTATGGATGGGCTCCCGAAAAGAAAGGTGCACCTTGGTGGTATGAGTAGCACTTATCAAATCTCTTATACCATTCCTTAACCACTCTCATTCGGGTATGGAATCGATTCATTCATGTACCCCTCCACCTAGAAGCCTGCCAGGAGCCGCTCATTTTCCGTGCACCTTGGCACCGGCGATCACTCCCCGCCCTCATCCGCCCCGTGAGTCACATGCCCACCAGCTTCCTGCCTGGTTGGTCCTCGAACCACACCGTACTGAGAGTGGATTCAGGAAATGGTTTTTCATGCCTCACCAGTGTGGGATTCCTCAACATTGCTACTGAAGAGGTGGGTTTAAGAGTCGCGAATTTGACCGGCTTGAGGGAACATTACTCCCATACCTAACAAATACTCATACGCGCAATATCAAAAAGCTGCAAAATTTTTATAACGAGGGAGTATTAATTCTATCACAAAAGGTGCTTGATTTGTTTTCTGTAATATACGAAACTTCTTTCAATAGCGTATATATTTAAGGGGAGATAGAGCATCATATTAGAAATAGCACAACTATTAAGGGGGAGTGTTACCTGAAAAAGCGCTAGAGCTTAAGAGAGAATGCCCTGACAAACTTCATGCTTTGAAGGGGAGTGCTATCTAAAACCAAAAAGCGAATGGACACAAAAGAGTTGTTCACATACATGTTCCACAGGTTCAGTAGACCCAACTGATCCTAACCCAGGAACAAATCTTGAGTGTATATGGGGGTATTGAGCCTATCACGATGAAATCATCACAAATCAACCACAAACTATCGGACCAAAATCATTATAGGTACATGACTGATTTGTTCAGATTCTGGGTAGAAGACGCCTCATATGATCCAAAGGCGCATGCACAACCTTTCCTAAGTACTCATTTGTCTCCCTAAAGACAGATGTTTCAATATCTCACGGGGAACCGCATATGCTATCACCGTTTTATTCGGAAGCGGGAGATATTGAACAAAGTGATCTACAACCTCACACCAATTTTCTTGAACACGTAAATGTCTAGTGTGTCCTCGTAGCCTATATGTTTTTATATTTTTTAGGACACATATATTCTTTTTAAATGCAGGTCTACGTGACCTAGCTAGAACTTCTGTAGAACACTTCTATGTAAGTTGTGTTTCGAGGATCAGAAGGAAGTCATGTCGTTTCAACATAAATCACAACAATGGTATCAGGCCATCCTCAAGAGCAAGACTCTATAGTGATGTCAACGGGAAACCTATTTGGCCCCGTAGTCCCTTTACATGCATGTCTGTGTGACGTTGTATACCCAATGACCAGAAGTGATATCAAGGGATGTTTCACGATGATCGGTTGTACGTTCCGATTTCAGGTTACTTCAACAAGCTTTCAAACGACACCACTATCAGCTTCCACTGTGTCTCACCTTGATCAAAAAGCACGACGATACGGAGGTATCCAATCGCCATGAGGGGGAGCTGTATCCAAAGAGGCAACGGACGTGATATCATTATCAAAGTAAAATTGCAACGCACGTGCTGAACCACTACAACAAGACCTCCTCTCCAGGCGTCGAGCATACGAGAACTCAATGATGAAGATTTGAACGAATCTGATATATGCAAGAAGGTGACAAATACTCAAGTTTCTCACTTCTCCTATGTAAACTTGGATTTTCCCTTTTTCGCAATAGATAAGCTCAAAATCAGGGTGGTTTTGCTGAATTAATCAATCAAAATCGAGTCTTGCAACTTGCAAGTTCGCATTGAGAAGAAAATTTTTTTTTGAAGTGATGATTAACGTGATAAAACTCAAAATAGCCTCTTATGTTTACCCCATGGACCAATTTAGTTCCCGATGTTTTGCTTGAACCAATTTAGTCCCCGATGTTGTCGATTTTGAACCAATTTGGTTCTTCCGTCATGATTAACGTCAATTTTAGCGGGAATTTTGCATGACACTAAATCATGTATTGATCAAATTTCGGAATATTTGCACGATTTGGGGATTTGTACTGTTTTCTTCTAATGTCAATGAAGCTCGGAGAAGCAGACGATCTAGATCTAATGTTCGAAATTTGGAGGAGAAATTTTTAGTTTCGTGCCCTAATTTTAGTAACCATTTCAATTTTATCGATCTAGACATAATTTAGTGCAGTGCGCGTGCGAAATTCGGGGACTAGATTGGTACATAGGGTAAACATCGGGGACTAGATTGGTACATACGAAACATCGGGGACTAAATTGGTTCATACGAAACATCGCGGAATGATCAAATTGGTTCAAAATCGACAATATCGGGGACTAAATTGGTTCATACGAAACATCGGGGACTAGATTGGTACATAGGGTAAACATCGGGGACTATTTTGGGTTTTATCTCGATGATTAACTATTGCTACAGTTGAGCGAGCGACCTGATTCAATTTTTCAATTGGGCAATATATAAATATATGTTTTTTATTACCTTCTTTGTTTTTCCGATTTTACATCAGCAAACATTATATACAACAAACATTCTATATTGTCACCAACAAATTTGATGCTTATACTAAACAAAAATTTTACTAAGTGTCGTTTTAGTTCCTTAACTTTGCAAAATCATTACTTTTGGATTTTTTTAACCTAAACAACTCATAAAAGAACAAAAAAAGGACGGTTTTGCTAAGGTTAGGAACTAAAACGAAACATTTAAAAGTTTGAGCACCATAGTTAGATTTTTTTATTACATACATGCTATTGTTACATATATATTTTCATGCACATATATATTTTCCATGTACATATATATTTTTCCTCCCCAAATGTATTGATACAGGAAAAATGTTCAACTTTACTATGTATTTGGAGATTTGATTTAGACTGAACTTAATCGGAGTGTGGGGATTATCGTGTGATTGTGTTGGGATACCTTTTGAAATTAAAAAAAAAGTTCAACCCTCACAGGAGGTCCGCTTGTAAGAAAACCCTGCATTGAATTGGTCACATGAAGGGTGTTGATCGACACTGAATTTTATACCAAGTTTTAGCATGTAGGTAAAAAAGAAAATTCTAACTATTGGTGTTCAAACCTTTAAATGTTCAGTTTTAGTTCCTGAACTTTGCAAAACCTTTCCTTTTTTTTTCTTTTACCGGTTGTTTAGGTCAAAAAACCATAAGGAACGGTTTTGCAAAATTAAGGTACTGCACTAGCGTAGTTAAAAGTTTGAGCATCAAATTTGTCGTTCACTCATATAATATATATATTGGTTAATCGGAGTGTAACCTTTCATAGATATATTATTAGATTACAATTAACCACTTAAAACATTCAAAACCATTATCCCTAAAAAATATATCACAACACTTTCCTATGTTTTGGGGAAAAAAATTCAAAATTTTAATGAGGTGTCAATATCTTAAAAGAATTTTCCACCTAGTATACACTACATTTCTTCACAAAGGCGACACACCAATGCACCAACCAGTGCATTCGTATGAAAAGCGTGTTGGGAAAGTGAATCCGACAATAATACAACTCGAAAGCCTCATGGTCTAAAATCAACGAAAACATTGAAAACCCCATAAAAGGGTCATATAAATATATGTTGCAATACTTCCCATGTCATCGGAAAAAATATTCAAATTTTTATGACGTATCAATATCTCGAAAGAAAAGTATTGTCAACCTAATATACATGCTCGACGACACACACCAACACAAACAATGCATTCGAAAATTGATGACCAAAGGATCGAATCACGAGACGTGGACATGAGCATCGTGTGCTTGTGTGTGTTATTCAAGTTTTAAGGATGAAGAATTTCCATTTTCTAAGGTTCCCGCCTTGTTTCAAAAATAAATGTTTTGTATTGAGTAGATGAGATGCTAACTTTGACCGTTCATATCGAAAGTTACGTTATTATTTATACATTAATTTACATGACTTGAAAAAAAAGGAAAAAAAAAAACAGCAGATGGCATACACAGTACAAGTTACAACGCATTATACAAAGAAAATTGCGTACATATATTTTCCTCTTAAATTAGCTACTTAAGTATATTTATGTTCATTTAATTTATAGGAGATTCATGTATGAAGAAAAATAGTGTACCGATTTTCATTCACATAGTGGAGATATTTGACTGGACAAGGTCCCGTAGTTTTTCCCATTATGATTTTTTCACGTTAAAAACTCTCTGTTCTTATTAGTAGTTTATTCTTTTCTAGTGATAATTGTGCAAGTAAACTTATTAAATGTGTTTTCAATGAGTTTGCTAAAGTAAATATGGTGGGCAGTGAGAGTTAAGGGCTCGTCACACCCGGGAATAGCTCTGCTATCTTGTTGAAAACAACCATAACCTGGTGGAAAAAAAACACGAAAAAATTAACATTCAATGTCCATGTGCGCCTTAAGATGTGTAATCTCTAACCTCTGTCACTTTGATATTTGTCGATACTAAGCGGGTTTTGAGAGCCCTGCAAAAAAAAGGTGTATAAATTGATCATTGAAACATCGAAATAACTGTAAGAAGATAAATAAGAAAGATTGGTTGGAAGATTGATGAAGAGATACTAAATGTAATAAGACAAACAAGAAAGATTAGTTGGGAGATTGATTTAAGAGATGAAAGAGGAAGTTTCTTAAATCCATGATTTTAGAAATGACTTCCTCGGGTTGTAAGGCCGATCTGATCTGCATTGACTCGAAAAATACTCAAGAGACAAATTTCGATAGAATTATGCACGAAAAAGCCAAGATTTTATAGACTTGGTAAACCAAAAAAAAAGAAAGAAACTGACATGGCCAGTAATGACTGCTAATGTGGGTCGATAAACACAAACACATAAATTTCTCAATCATAATGACAGCTCCTATCAGAAATTTATAAACAGTATTGAGGCCAAACCTTACATTCATATTTCGATGATGCTTTTATTTTAAAAAAGAAAAAAAAGGCAGATTGACACATACACAATACAACAACTTGGAGTTACAGAACATCATATATAGAAAACATCTGACAATTATAGTAATTAAAAAAAGGGACAACTACACATAAATCCCTAGGGACAAAAAAAAGCATCACTTAACTCCCCATGTCAGACTTTTTATCATTTAAGGACCAAGTGAAAAGTGTTCTTTCAATTCAGGACCAAACTGACGAAAATACCCCTCACAAGTTATTGTATTACATTTTTATCAAGCTTTTTAATTTAAACAAAAAAATAATAATAAAACCATCATACGTGAGAAATCGAGTCTGTTCATAGGAAAATTTCCCCACTTTCACACACACTCGACACCGATTCTCTAACGTAGTCGAATCACAAACGCTCGGAACGCAAACATCCACGAACCCGTAACCCATGATCTGGTCTTCGTCTTCGAACGCAAACACGCAGAACGCATCGTCACCTTCTATCGTCGTAAGTTCGGCAAATTTCGATTTTTTAGTCTCAATCTTCTGAAATTGCAGTGTAAATTGCGTGGGTTTTCGCTTAAATGCTAGGTTATGGTTGTTAGGTCTCAATTAGTAGTTTAATTTTGGTTTCTTTAGAAGCAGGTTGATTAGGGCCTATTGCAGTGTAAATTAGGGCTTTTTAAGTCCCGTTTTGGGGGGTGTTTAGGTTTCAGTTGGGGCATGTTAGTCTCCTTCTTGGTACGCTACGTGAACGTTTTTATACCATGATTTTGAAAAATTGATACTGTATACGCTTTATAATGATACACTATGAGAATGTATTTTGGTACAGTATATATAATGTTTTGGAACGCTCTGCGAATTTGTTTTGTTACAATATAACTTTTTGTGATTGTCTTTCTTGTTCACAGAAAATGCACCAAAGAGAAAGTGTTCCCCGAAAGGTTACAAACTGTCTTCTTGGTCTCATCCTAGTATTTTTCGATCAAAGATGAAAGCAATAATAAAGCCTATGATGACAGAGTACCACCATGCAACCCTTAGAAAAACTCCCTTTTATTTCTTTTTGAACATACCTAAAATGTCCCAGTATTTAGCTCGGATAATTATACTTTATGCTGGTTCAATGTAGAGACTAATTGTTTTAGGTTTGGGAAGAATACGGATGCCGTTTTCTCAGTCAAAGAATTTAGTGTAACTACGGGGCTCCACTACGTAGGCCAGTATGTGGACCCGAACGAGAAGCTGACAACGACACTTTGGTGGGAAAAATGGGAACGTGACTCGTAAAAGCATTATAGAAAAGTTGCAGACGCTTGTGGGAGAGGTTGTAATGGCTTTTGGAACTTGTAGTGAATTTGGTTGAGTTGCTTGTGTTTTTGGAACTGGTTTGTTTAATGTTAGAGATGGTTTGTTTATGCTGCTTTTGTGTTGTGTTTTGTGGAACTTGCATCTATCTTATCGTACCATAATATGCAACGTTGACGTATCTTAGTAAACTATATTTGTGTACCACAATATGCTCCGTTAGTGTATCTTAAGTGGTTATATTATAGTACCAATATTTGAAGGTCCAATTATTACCGAAAATTGTACCCCAGAGGGTCAAGTAGTAAATTTGAGACACACAAACAACAAATCATTATATTATATAAACATCCATTCTTTCAATATAATACAAAGAGGTAAAGCTTTGTTACATTGTGTTTGTGATATTGCTCATCCTCTTCCAGTGATGCTTGAGGTTTGTAATATAATTCAAAAAGGGTAGATGTTACTCCACCAAATATGATAAAATGTGAAGCATATTACTTATATACATATGGGAATGTGATTTCTAACAAAAATTATATTCGAATTGATGCGAAATACGCCCACATGGTATGGTGCACCACATTTTGACTTATATTGTACCTACATGACTTTCAATAGTGTACCATAACACTGAAAGTTGATGTACCACATCGTACCTTGTTAGTGTATCTGTAGTGGGTATATTACAGTACTAATATTTATCGGTCCGATTATTATCAATAATTGTGACCCCAGAGGGTCAACTACTAAATTTGAGCTCCAAAAACAACAAATTAATATATTATACAAAGGTTTGTACTTTCAATTTGAACTTCTATTCAATGTTATAGTAAGTTGTTGTGACATTATTTATCCTCTTCTAATGATACTTGAGATTTGTAATATAATTCAAAGATGGTAGATGTTACTCCATCAAATATGATACAATGTGAAGCATATAACTTATATACGTATGAGAATGCGGTTTCTCACAAAAAAATATATTCGAATTGACGAGAAATACGCCCATCTTGGTATAGTGTACCACATATTGACCATATATTGTACCTTATTTGCTTATAGGTGTGTATCATTTATTGACGGTTACTGTTATGATTATTTTATTGTGTTCAATTAATTAGAATTATCTTTGTAGTTTATTTAAATATATTTTATTTAAAAAGAGGCTTAGTGTAATTGGGCTTTGTTAGGGGCCCAAGTATTATATACCAAAATGTGGTATAAATACTTGAACCCTAACACATAATAAAATGTGTATTGTGTGAAAATAAAAGTGAGCCCCCAACCTCTCAAGAACACAATCACCCCACGCCAAGCTTGAATTCTTCCGATCTTCAAATCGTGGTAAGATCGTTTCAATATATGTTTAGTTGGATAATCTAGGCCTTTACAAGTGGTATCGGAGCCAAACGCGCTCAGATTTGAGTAAAAATCTTCGAAATATTTTTTGGTGTTCTTCGTGTTCTTCAAAAAAATTTCTAAAATTTTGATATGTTTTGGTGTTTTTTTGTGCTTGATTGAGTGTTTAGGAGTTAGGATATAAGTGTTTCGATCTTTACCCATGACTAATTTGATTAATTTTGTGTTTGGGGATCAAAAAGTGGGTTCAGTGTTTTCGCAGAAAAGTTTTCGAACAGAAAACCCACTGCGAAAACCCACTTCGAAAACTCACGCTGCGAAAACCAGTGAGAAAACTCACTTCGCAAACCTCCACTGCGAAAACTTGGTTCGAAAACCCACTCCGCAAAGCTTTACTGCGAAAAGCTGCTTCGCAAACCTTTCCTTTTTTTTGGGTTGGGTTCGCAAACCAGGCTTCGCAAACTCATGCGAAAACATTAAAAAAAAAAAACTAAAACTAAAGTAGGTAATGATTAGGTAATCATTAGGTAAAGTAAAATAAAAAAAAATAAAAATAAAAATAAACCCTTTGACATTAGGTTTTCGCATCCAAAAATAAAAAATAAAAAATAAATAAAAAAAAATATTTAAAAATATTTCAGGTTTTCGCACCAATGTAAAAAAAAAAAAAAATCAATCAAAGTTTTCGCATCCGTTTTCGAATTAAGATAAAAAAAAAAAAAAAAAAAACTTTTCGCATTGTATTTGAGTTTGCGCATCCAAATTAAAAAAAAATTATTAAAAATTAGGTTTGCGCATCCCCATCCAGTTTTCGCATCAAAATAAAAAAAAATTAAATTAAATTATAATAAGTTTTCGCATCAAGTAAAAAAAATATAATTAAAAATTAGGTTTGTGCATCCCCCATCCAGTTTTCGCACCTTAATTAAAAAAAATAAAATAAAATAATAAAAAAAAAATTAAGCTTTGTGCATCAGGTTTTCGCTTCCATTATAAAAAAAAGAGAGGAGGTTTTCGCACTGGTCAAGTTTTCGCATCCACAATAAAAAAAAAAAAAAGTTTTCGCACCGTTCAGGTTTTCGCATCCATAAATAAATAATAAAAAAAAACTTTTTGCATCCATCTTTTCGCACTGAGCACTTCGAAAACTCCACTTCGAAAACTTTTGAGGGCATTTTCGTAATTTTCCAGTTTTCGAACCCAAAGTTTTCGAACCCAAAAGTTTTCGAACCCACTTCGAAAATCTATTTTCGCAGTCCTAATAAGAAATCTATTTTCGCAACAGCTCACTTCGAAAACCTCAGATTTTCGAAACAACACTTCGAAAATCAAGTTTCGCACTATATTTCGAAAATACTTTTCGCACTCATATCGAAAATTTAAATTTTCGCACCCAAGCACTCCGAAAATTTATTTTCGCATCTTATCACTTCGAAAACTTGATTTTCCTAACACACATACCGAAAATCCAATTTTCGCATATCACTTATCGAAAATAAATTTTTGCATATCATATCACATCAAAATAATTTTGGCAAATTATAGATAAGTTTGATAAATTTCCGAAGTTTTCGAAATCACCTCAAAAGTTTTTCGGTATAAATCAAAAATCTTTTCGGTACCCAAAATTTTCGATACTTCACAATATTTCTCGATAAATCAAACTTTCGGTGCAGAAATTTTTAGAAGCCAATTTTTTATTCCAAAACATCTTTGACACATTATAGAAAAAGCTTTTGGTAACATTTTCGAAGTTTTTCGACATCACTTCAAAACTTTTCAGTACACACCAAAAAGTTTTCGACACCTAAAATTTTCAAAACTTCACGACTTTTATCGACACACCAAAACTTTTCGGAACTGAATTTTTCAAAAGCCAAAAATTATCAAATCTACACAACGCGTTAACGATCACGTATCCAACTAAATTAAAAAATATATATTTAAAATTTTAAAAATCATGGATTCTACTTCCGCAACTTCTGAGATGAGCTTTGACGAGAGTGATTTATATAAAGCTTTTTCTTCTTTAAAGGAAGATTATAAAACCATGTGCCGTGAACATAAATACGAACGTAGGACTATCCAAGCGTTAGAAACTAAGTTAGCTAGTGCACTAGAAACTATTTCTAATCTTGAATCAAAATTAGCTAGCTCAGAAACTAACGTTTGTGAGCTAACCAAGAACCTAAATTCCTCTAAGCTAGGCCAAACTCAACTTATAAGTGAGTTAGAAAGTAGACTAGACAATAATTACAAATGCTTAGTTAGGAGTTTAGAAGAAAGAAGTAGTCTTACTTGCCATTTAGAAAACGCGCGTGCGAAAATCACTAATCTTGAATCTCAGGAAGTAAAATTTAAAAGCTCAAATTAGTGAACTAACAAATAAATTGAAAAATTGCGAACTCGAACGCAATAATTATCTGTCTGATTTGAGCAATTCGCGGAGTAGTTTTAAACTTTTATTTGAGGAACGCAATAAACTGCATTCTAAAGTTCATCACTTAGAGGGCATTCTCGCGAAAAAGGGTCAAACTGACCAAAGTTCCTCAATTAACTTCGCGTCCAACGGGGAAAATAATTTACATTCTAATAAACCTATCTTTTGTTGGAAAATTCCAGAGGTTGCTAGTAAAATTGTAGAATTGAACGCAACTCTGGAATCGGAAAGAGTAGGTTTCCGAGCAGAAAAGCAAAAACTTCTAGAGGAGATTTATAATCTCAAAAATTCCCCGTCCCTACCCCTCTTAAATGAACTCTCTATAGAAAAATCTTCTTTTAAGCAGGATATGGGCACACAAACCGACGCCTTTGTTCCCAAAGCTAAAAAGGCTTTTGCTAATAATTCTAAGTCAACGGTGACGAAAGCAAATATGCATTCTAAATCACTCTTGGCTGGCGCAGAAACGAAAAGTAAAAGTAATACGCGTAAAAATGCTAAGGAACAAAAGAACATTAGGAAGGAGAAAGGAAAATCGACATTATTTTTCAAACTCAAGGACGACGTTGTTAAAGATTCTCCTTCTCCCGCTCCCATAAAAAAGGAAGTTACTAAAGAAGAAGTTCCAAGCTCAAGCAGACGAACTTCTCAAACTTCCAAAATCTCTCATTCTTTAAAGAATGATAGAGATGGAATTGCTTACACACAAAAAAATGCTTATTATTCTAGTAAGCGAAATTCCATCAAAAATCATCATTATAGAGTGAATGATGTGAATTCTTGTAGGCAATATGACTCATCATCTGATGACGCATATAGTGCGATAAGTTCGTATTCATACTTGAAATACCCGGTCCAGATTAAGTCTGAAAGACACCTTCTACGACTGGCTAGGGAGAAAATCTTCAGATTTTCTAAACCTAGACACACGTTCACCGGCGCTGAATTGTCATTTCCCTCTAAGGTTCACCAAACTTGGATTCCTAAATCAGAAATCAAATTAAATAGGACTTTAAAGGATGGTTTAGGATGTATATCTGAACCAAATGTGCATAAATTGTTTTCTGCTAATATGGGAGGACCCATCCAAAAATGGGTACCAAAGTCCCGATAATGTTTTGCAAAATCCAATCACGTGTGGTAATTCGTCGATGGTTGCTCCACACGCGTGATTGGTATGAGACGAGAGCAACCACAAAGCCCCGGTCATGAGTAGTAATTAGAATATGATTGCGCCATACTCATGATCGGTACGAGACGAGGGCAAGCACAAATCCCCGCATGGTTGGTATTCCGGAAGTTGCTCCACAACCATGACTGGTATGCAGCGTGAGCGACTTCAAACATCCCTCATGTATGGCAATTTGACGTAGTTGCTCCACATACGTTATAAAGGGAAGCACGGTGAGCAACTACACCGTAGGTAAATTCTATATATGCATTCCATAGTAAATTTTGGCATGCATATTGAGCTGAAAAGACAATATACCTACATTGAAAACAATAGGGTACAATATAGCTATGCATGCTTCAAAAGGACTTTTACTTTCAAATTTTTTGCATGCATGCATACATGAGCCGAAATGCGAAATACCTTATTTTATAGGTACATTCTAATTATATGTATGTTAATTAAATTTTCAAAATTATAATTGGCATATGCATACGAGCTTAATTGAAAAATACCTATTTTTCAAAATGGTACATTTTAAATATGCATTTTCAAAACTTTAAAATTTAAAATGCATATTACGCACGAAAATGATAGATACCATTTTTTCTATAGAATGAGCTTAATTTGAGGGGGAGCTACTATTTTATTTTTAAAAGAGGAGTGACCCTTATCTCTATAAAAGGGAGCAATAATTACATTTTTTAGGGGGAGCGAACCTTAAATGCGTGAATTTTGGGAAAGAGATTCGTAGATTTTTCGATCTTACTTAGCATCTTTTGAGGGAGAGCAAGTTCTTTTAGGAAACACACTTTGAGGGGGAGAAATAAAATAATATAAAAATAATATATATATAACAATAGTAATAATAAATAATATTATATTCATATAATATATAATATAGAAATATGTATTACTAATAACGATTAATATATATTATATCCATATAATATATAATATACTAATATACATATTACTAATAACGATTAATAATATATTAAGAAAAAAGGAGGGCCATCAAAATTAAAAATACAAGGCCATAAAAAAAAAAAAAAAAAAGATATTTTCTCTTCATCATCAAGCTTCGAGGAGTGACCTCCGACCTCCGAAGATGGACTTCAAAAGAAGAATCTCGAGCCTACAACGGTCAACTCTTTTCAAAGGCGACGGTGGCTACAAATGTTAAACTCGGTGCGCGCTTCAATCAACCTACTCCGGATTGCTGACATACAAAGCAGCACTCACTATTTCCTACCGGATGCAAGGACTTCGTTTCCATGATTCAATCAAACCCAACTGAATCTAACCCCGGAACATCACCGAGAGACAGTCAAATTATGAAAAATAGCCACATCTACTGGAACCTTTTGAAAAGACCGACGCTACATAATTTCATCAACTCACAAATTATTCGGACCAACCCCCCATAGGTACAGGTGTAGAAGTCGCCGCAATAGGTCCAACGGCGCATGCACAACCGAGCCTTACCCACTCGTCTGTCTCACAAAAGACAGGTGTTTCAGAAATCACGGGGAACCACGTCTACTATCACCGCTTCACTCGGAAGCGGGAGATATTGAATTATGTGGTACTCAGCCCCACCACCACACTTCCTTGCGCATTCGAGTCTAGTGTGTCCTCACTTCCCATATAGTTTTATATTTTCTAGGATACATACACTTTTCTAACACCTGATCTTTGTGATCAAGCTAGAACTTCCGTAGACGTGTCTTGCTTAGACATGCTTCGAGGATCGGAAGGAAGTCCTGCCGTTGCAACATCAAAGCAACAACGGTTTCAGGCCATCGTCTACGAGCATAGCTCCTAGATCGATGTTAACGGGAAGTCTTCGTGACCCCGGTTTCTTACACGACGGATTGCCTTTGTGGCTCTGTCTGGTTATTACCATCACCGACCTGTCGTTTGTGTCTTTCTAATCTTCCTATACAAGCATGCCGATCTCGTTAACACGAATCGCCATGAGGGGGAGAAGGGGACACGCATAAACAAACAGGTCGGACCACCCACCAATTTCCGCCGAGCGTACCACTCTGAAGCCGGGGCTCTCCTGCACTTGAATGGAACATTCCAAAGGAGCTCGGCACATCTTACAACACCCCACGCGCACCTTCTTCTGGAGCCAGACAAGCTTCCTCGAGGCCGAACCAGACAACTTCCTTCCAAGAAGACGAATCTGGCGCCGAGAAGAAGAAGATTGGAGGAGACTTGACGACTGCTTTAGTGGCTCCGTCAGGTTATTACCCAACCTGAGTTCCCATCAACTCTATTTCCTTGTCCCGACGACCTGATCTTCTTGCCAAAGACGATGCTTCATTTTGACCCATCGCATGACGATCTTCCCAACTCGATCTTCATGAGGGGGAGTAATACTAAAGCAAAATGGGAGCAATACCCCGACGAAAGTGCAAGATAGATCAGAAACGCTAAATCCTCAAACGTCGTCAAAGAATCAAGCGAACACCACGGACTTAAAGATCGAAGTTACCGCCTCGTGTCTCTCCAAAGTTCAAAGAGAACTTCCCAATTCCAACATAAGGTTGACCAAAAGTAGGGGAAGTTGCATTACTATCGAGAGGAGAGATCGAACACAAAATGAAGAAATCCGGCAACCGCCTAGTGTGCATCTCACAAATTTCCAAAGAAAAAACTCCCCAATCCCAACACAAGGTTGAACAAACGTAGGGGGAGTTTCGTGCTATAGAGGGAGAAATGGAACACACAAAAAGAGAAAATTCTTCAATATCCGGCAAGCAGCTTCAAACACCTTCCGGCATTTACGAGACAAGATTCAAGAAAAGACTTGAATGAAGATCCGTTGCCGAGAAGAGAAGATCGAGACACGGTGAGCTTGAAGATCGACAAAAGAAGAGATGAAATGACAAGACAAAGGAGGAAATCCTTTTAGGACTCAGGAAAACGCACTAAGCCCCACAAAGATAATCCATGCCAAATTGAAGATTGAACACAAAGGGGGAGATTGTTAGGATTATTTTATTGTGTTCAATTAATTAGAATTATCTTTGTAGTTTATTTAAATATATTTTATTTAAAAAGAGGCTTAGTGTAATTGGGCTTTGTTAGGGGCCCAAGTATTATATACCAAAATGTGGTATAAATACTTGAACCCTAACACATAATAAAATGTGTATTGTGTGAAAATCAAAGTGAGCCCCCAACCTCTCAAGAACACAATCACCTCACGCCAAGCTTGAATTCTTCCGATCTTCAAATCGTGGTAAGATCGTTTCAATATATGTTTAGTTGGATAATATAGGCCTTTACAGTTACCGTATCATACATAAGTAGCTTATAGTACCAATAGTTGGAACCTTCATGACATGGCCAAAAAGGTATATTTCTGTGCGGACTGATCTGAATTTTCTGACCTACGAAAATATCCACTGTCTAAAATGATTTGACGTGTCAGATCCCTCTTCCATGCATCAGAATATATATCCCATCATACCGTTAGAATAGTTCTTTATGTAATTATATAGCACATTTCTTCTTTTTGAACCCTTAAGACTATTTTCATCACTTATTTTCAGCTTTAAATATAGTGTACCATTTTATTGAATTTAGTGTACCATGTAGCATGCTTTAAGAGTACCTTGTAGTATGGTTTTACTGTACCTTTTCTACAAGATTACAGTATCTTTCTAACATTGTTACTGTACAATAAAATGACAGTCAAATATTATGTTCCAAAAGTATATACAGATTCAACATAGAATCAGATGTACACCAACACCGAAAGAATGCTCGTAATCAATGTACCAACTTACAAATCACCATAAAAGCAACATATGGCCCCAAAAGAATATGTCATAACCTCTATGCATATGGACCAAAGAATATGTCGTAACCTCTATCCATAAAAACCTTCCAGCCCGGCTATGTTGATCCTCACTACCATCATCATCGCGTTCCACTTTCATCCTTATCATACATGATTTCATTCAAAGAGCCGGTACATATTCAACACATCGCCATTTTCTTTCAATGTTGAATAAAAGTTTTCAAGCGTGACTTGATACTTTATCGATTCGTGTTGGGAATCGATATCCGCCCACCTTCTTTAAAGGGATATGTAGATATCAACAAGCGTCGTGTCTTCGTTGATCAAGATTAAGTGTGTGTTCTGCTTGTAAGCACACAACCCAAATGACGTGTCTTCATGAAGTACACTTGTAGATAACATATTTGTTTACCCCTACAAATAATTCAGAAACTGTTACCCTAACTATACATGATATGGTACACTATATAAAGAAATATGGTATGCTAATAACACATACGAGGGTACACAATATACATTGAATTGGTACAAGATTGCAAAAACGTATGAAAATTTAGGATTTTAACACAGTAAACTCATTATACCAAATACTGACTTTTACCACTATCAAATACTCACTTTTATCACGTTTATAGCCAATCCAACCAGAAATACCTCACAACAAGGCAGAATTGATTTTAATTTTTTTCCGGAAAAAAGGGATATTCAGTGGTTTTTTCTGCTCCTCCATGTCTTCGCAGCAACTAAACGGCCTACCTGCTCAGACCCGATGCCTTGCTGTTCCGATTGTGCTGCCAGGAGATAACTGTAAACAATCAAAATGGAAGTAAAACTTACCTGAGCCGCCGGAGCGGCTTAAACGGAGCACGACGACACCGATTCCAGCAAACGGTAGACATGGGCGACGATGGTGACGACGGATTTTGGATCGATTTTGTTCGTCTTTTTTTTTTTTTCTATTTACGATCGATGAAAATGAGTGAATTTGAATTTTGGAGATTAAACAAAAAAAAATCAGGGGTAAAACAGTCTTTACAGAAGGGCTGGTCCTTAACTGAAACATATGTTCCTCACTTGGTCCTTAAATGATAAAAAGTCTGACATGGGGAGTTAGTTGATACCTTTTTTACCTGATAGGGATTTATATGATATTACCCCTTAAAAAAAACGCTAAAGATATATAAAAGAAGGAATCACACCTCCTTGTTGATATAAACATGAAGGAGATCGTTTCCATTATTCTCTTGCTCTTCTGCTTTCTGCTTCACCGAATCGGTGATACACTCACTACAATGGTCAACCTCTATCCTTAATAGCGTATTTATATCTCCGATGTCTAATGGAAATTCCTCCAGCTTCTCAAGTCCTTCAAGCTCAAGCTTCTCAAGAGCACTAAAGTGGCTACATTCTGATCTCCAGATTACAAGATCCAAATATTCAATATTCAAGTATTTTAACTTTGGGAACTGTCCTTCAACGGTACACCACTCGTCACCAACAAACGCTTTACTGTAGAATTTGAGCACTTGAAGATTCGGAAGCGAACCAATCATGGTCATGTCGTTCCAGCTCATTTCTACACCAAGGAAAGTTAACTTCTTCAGCGAATGCGGGAATGAGATGCTATTTATGTCCAAAGAAATATAGCTATAAGAATATACAGTCAACGATTGAAGATTGCATAGAAGTGCAAGATTGTTGAGGCAATAATACGACCAGTCTTTTTGTTCTCCTAGATAGGACACTCCTAACTCGACTAGATTCAGGATTCTTCTAACGACCTCCTCTGTACACCTCAATTCACATATCCTTTCAACTGTTTGCAGATGTTGCAAGACGTTCGTATCCACGTCAGGATCGGGCAGCAATTGGGATTCCGCACGAACGTGTCTTAACTGCGGCATGTCCCATATTTTAGATAATAACAATTTCCCCAGCTTGTCATCATAGAAGGTGTGATGCAATACTTGTAAATTCCAAAGTAGACAGAGAGGAAATGGAGATGCTAATACGATAGAATCAATACTGAAATTACCTCCTATGGAAAGTGACCTTAGTTTTGTGAGTTGAGGAATATCAACACGACGATTTTTTATCTCATCTATTAACTTGACGGACCTTGATGATCCGTTAACCCGTGGATACTTAGCGATGCACACATCGCACACCATAGGGCTTGTCTGAGTCGTTGATCGAGAACCAACGAGAACTGAGCACAGCTGAATCCTCTTGCATGTCCCCTCTTCACCACATAAGAAGCACGGGTTTTGCATCTCATTGATTTTATATGGAATTACTTGTACGGTCGGCACACTCAAAAACCGCTCTTTGTGAGATTCTTTGATGCATAGCTGCCTCAAAAGGTCGTGGATTCCACAAATTTCGATTTCCCTGAGATCTCCCAGTTTACGAACGAGTACCATATTTCTGCCGATTAAATGTTCCAAGTATTCCATTGCGACGTCTTCCGTGTTTCTACCTTTCTCCGGCCTCACGATTCCCTCAGCTACCCACGATTCGATGAGTCGACTGACCTTTATGTCACTATCTTCAGGAAAAACACCCATATAAAGAAAGCACGGCTTAAAATAAAGAGGCAAATGATCATAACTCACAGATAATACACTCAAGCAGTTCTCCTCGATTTCCAACTCAAGAAATGAGTTCATGTTCTCAGCAACGAGCTCCCAGTATTCGCGCGCCCCATTGGATTTTGCGAGGAGCCTTCCAACCACGGCGAGAATGAGAGGAAGTCCTCCGCAGTTTTTCGCAATTTTCTTTCCGACGCCAATTCAGCGCTGCAAAGAGATTTTTCACGGAACAATGTCCAGCTTTTGTCCTCATCGAGCAAACCAATCGAGTAGCAGTTATTGGGAGCTATAGAGTTAGCCACATTCGACAGCCTCGTAGTTATCACGACGCGGCTTCAATTACTGCCGTTACTCGGAAAGAACGATTTCAAACCATTCCAGGCTTCGACACTCCAAACATCATCCATAACTATCAAGTACCTCCTACCGAATAGTTTTTGGTACAGACTAGTTCCTAAATCAGCATAACATCCATCAGTAACACCCTTCCGTCTGAGGTCCATAAAAATTTCCTGAACATCATCGTATTCTTGCGATATCGTGAGCCAAATGCGTACGTCAAAGTGTTCCGTTACTAATTTACTGTCAAAGACATATCGAGCAAGAGTTGTCTTACCAGTGCCTCCCATTCCGACAACTGGGATGATTTGAAGGTTAGGGTTCTTTGTTCCAACGAGCTGAGCCTTGATCTTCTCTGAGTGATCCTCAAATCCCACCACAGTGTTCGTGCCAGCAGACGAATCGACGCTCGGCGCATCGGCATAGGAAGATGTTTTGCGCGGTTGAACAGCAGCTACTCTACCATCTCTTTCGGTAATCATCGCCATTAACTTCAGATTTATGGACTAAGTCCTTTGGATCAGCAATTCTATATCTCGACAGAAAGACGAGCTTTCGATCTCAACCATCTCATTATCATCGGATTCTCCGACAGGAAGTCGATCTACCACGAATTTGTCGATTACATCGTCTGCCTTGACCACGAGTTGGCGGATCAGCTGGATCATCGGGTCGTCGAGTGGGGCTACTCCTCCTTTCGCCGCCAGAAGCGAGGAATGAAGCTCGAGGGACTCTTGCAAGGAGCTGAATTTTTCTTGCAGCGCTTCAATACGAGATTTGTTTGGAAGAATCGAACAGCGAGGAGGGAGGAGAGCGTTGTCCAAAGAACGCATGAGAGTAAGCACCGATGCGTAAGCACCTACTGCCATTTTTTTTAATCAAACAAACAAGCAGGAAAAAAACATGAACTGAGCTGAAATGGAATGCAAGTTCTTGGCAGATGTAATAATAATTCAACAAGTCAATGAGCCTTGTAGGTCTCAGATTCACTCAAATATAGTTAACACACAATTAGGTTTGACATACCTCAACCGTATATTGCTTGCGGAAGCAGATGTGGACTGTTTTGAGGCAATTAATCAATGAATTCTTCAAGCTTTATCGCAAATCCTTCCTTGTCTTCTTTGATTGGAATGACTGGACTGATAAAACGCTTGATTGTGTGTAATTTTACGTGAAGTGAGTGAATTGAGTGTGTTGAGAATTTGATCGAAAGGTATTTTTTTATTCACACTATGTTAAATTGAATGAATGAATACTTCTCCGTAAATTGTAAGCGGGACTTCTATATATACCCTTACAAGTTTGGGTATATTTACAATTAAGTCCCTAAACTAATGGAATTTCAAACTCAAAGGACAAAGTTCAAAGTGAACACAAATACATATTCTAACAATCTCCCCCGTGTGTTCAATTCTTGAAAGCTCACGTCCTTTGGGTTCGATAGAAGCTCTTTCTGAATCCTAGGGCGTGTTCATACTGCCTTAGGATTCTCCTGAACTCGAGTTGTCCTTCAAGCAACTCGATCGCGTCTTGGGCGAGAATTTGATCTTCCAACTGTTCGTCTGTTGCTTCCATCAGAACCAGAGGTGCCACTTTTGGAAGAAGGCCGTCTCGGACATGCTTAATCGTTCCATCGCAGAATTTGTGCAATTCTGGCATGAGGATTATCCGAGGCTGTCCTTCGTGGTTGCGGTAGGTGACACCCATGTATGGATCATTGAATATATAGAACGTTGGAAAGTTCTCAAGTTCTGTGGCTTGAAGGTTAGGCTTTGTCAGGTTGACTTTCTTCATATTGTTCTCTAAGCCCATTTGAAAGTCTTGAGCGGTGTAATACTTGACTTGTCTTGTCATGAATCTCTTTAGCGCAATGAATCCCAGCTTGTACCGAAAGTGTCTGAGCGTAAACTTTCTGTAGCAGCAGTACATCTGGTAGACATCATTGGGTTCAAGCAAGTCCAAGTCAGCTTCTGACACCTTTTCCTTCGAGCCATCTCGCCTTTCGATCTCGAATACTGGATACTGAGTTCGGCCCACATTGTGATGTTCCACTTCGATAATGTCCTTCAAGGGCGCTTTGTTTCTCATTTTCTCCTTGGCTTGTCTTATCTTCTGTTTGTTCTTCTCACGTCGTGGTATGGCAGACATATTTCTAAGCATATATGCATGTCCTGCCTGTCTTAAACCCGTGAGATTAGCTAGCCCTCGAAGATTCAGCTCATCCAGATTCTTGATCTTGTCCTCCCTTCGAAACATTTTTTGTCTGATTTCCTCCAGGAAAGGCACCAAAATTCGTATGTTTTCCCACGGAGCTTCGTTCCTTGCTTCAACAGGGTCTTCTACCCTTTGATTGATAATATTCGTAAGCTCCCGTGGTTCTTGGTTGTGATCCTCGCCATCCTGGAGTTCTTCTCTTCCCAGAGTGCAGATGTCTGTGGTTGAGTCTTGAATGAATTTTCTGATGGCTTCAAAGCGTTCTTTAGCCTCTTCCACAGTCTCTGACAAAACTCTTCGCTCGGTTGATATGTATAGATCCACTTCTTCGTGTGGATCCACTCTGACTTCAGGAGCGAGAGGTCTCTGGATGGATGAAGGGAGGAATCTTTGGACTATTGTGGGAGTTGTTGGAGGTAATGTAGTTGTGGTGGTGGTTTTTTTGTTTGGGTATTTGGTGGTGGTGGAGGTGTTTGTTGTGAAGGTTGGGAGGAAGAAGGTCCAGCTTCTTGCTCATGTTGTGTGCTGGTGCTTGCTGTCCGTTGACGTTTCTCCCCCGCAGGACGATCGTCGGGATCACGATCGTCATGACGCCTTTTGAAGGTTCGGGCAGCAGCACGGCAGTTCTGCGGGAATTGGATGCAGTCTGCCAGTTGAGCAAGGGCTGGTGTGAGAGAGGGTTCAGTGAGGAGCCGGGATAGAAGGATATCCACGAGCTCTGGGATGGGAACGGTGGCTGGGTTTATGAGGTGGGGTGGAGGTGAAGAAGGAGAGGAAGGTAACTCAGTCAGAACCACAGAGCTTTGCGGTTCTTTGCCCTTCGTCCCGATTGCGGCCGCAATTTCGGATCGAAATTGTTGGACCAGGCGGCTTTCGAGACGATTTAGAGCCGACTGAGTTACATAGGGTGATAACCTACCGGGGCTACTTAAGCGCTCCGTTGTCACGATGGTGGAGAAGGTTTCCACCATGTGGCCTGCGGTCACGGCTTGCGTAGGGACCGGTGTAGCAGGACTTCCAGCCTGACATTGTGGTATCGCAATGGATACCACTTCGGCTGTTGTTGCAAGGTCACGAAGACCTGCTGGAAGACCGGGGCCACTTGGGCTCACCGTTGACAACACTTCGGAAACAAATTCTGAAGGTTGGCCTGAAGTCATCGCTGTTGTGATGTTGGCGATGTCAGGACTTCCTCCCGATCCTAGAATTTCCTCAATTAAGGAAGATTCTACGAGAGTTCCGATCGGGTCGGTGCCCGATGTAGAAAGGGGTGTATGTGTCCTTACAAAAGGGAAAAATATATGGGTGGGGGACACGACACTCGACGTGATCAAAAGAGGGGCGGTGGTGTGGGGCTGGGTACCACCTACTTCAATATCTCCTACCTCAGAATGAGGTAGTGATAGCATATGCGCTTCCCCGTGAATGTGTGAAACTTCTGTCTGTTGGGAGACAGAAGAGTGGGTTTCAGCTGGTTGTGCATGCGTCATCGGGCTTGTCGTGACGACTTCTACCCGGGAACTGTCAATGACAGTTCCTGCACCTATTGGGGTAGCCCTAGGTAATGTTTGTGAGGTGATTGGAAGTTGTTCACTCAAGACTGTTTCACTCTCACTCACATGGCTTGAAGCTCCTTGGTTAGGATCAACGGGGTTGAGCTGATCCATGGGAGCAGGGAGGGATGAACGGTAAGAAGCAGCCAATGTGGGGTCCGCCAGCTGCAGTAGATGCTCGGGTATTACCATCGGGCGTAGATTTGGATCAACCTTCGCCTTGTGGAAATACTTGATGATGGGCGAGGTGTAGTCCTCACATGGCTGTTGGTTTGGGATTCGTTCGATGGAGTCCATAAATCTTCTGATAAGGACGGGGAACCATCGAACGAAAGGGACGTATTTTGGTTTATTTGTGCGGTCTCTGGTGTGGATTTGGTCGGCTATTTCGGTCATGATGAGATCCGCAAAATCATAAGATTTGTTGAATACGATCCCGTGGAAGAAGCGGAGAATGGAAAGGTTGCATTTGTCTAGGCCAGCGTGTTTAGGGGATAGACATTTATTCACGAGGCCGAAGAGAGTCTTCCAAGGATGAGGCAGTTTGTTTGTTTGGAAGTCATGAACCTTTGTAAGTGGGGAGGCATGTCCTAGACGGATCATGTCTTGAAGGATTTGAGGTTCAGAGCAAAAGGGGTCAAACTGCTCAAGTTGTGGAAGATCAAGAAAAGTGCGAAGAATATTTTTTGATGACAATGCGGGTGGTATGGAGATAGGACTCGAAATGCATAGAATTGTCTTCGTCATCGAATTTTGGATGCATTTCGGACCAGAATTGTTGGAGATATACGGCTGGAATGGTGGCTATTTTATTGAAGCAGGACCATAAAGGATGATTTTTAAGGATGGATATGATGATTGGGTCAGGTCCTTTATATGTGTTTGGGTTGAGTTGGAAATTGTTGTCCTTAATCTCTAACCAGCTTGGTCGATTATGTAAGTAAGATTCCACGGTTGACATTGTTCTGCAAAAAAATATGAGGATCATTAGTTATGATCATACACGCAACTCAGGATATGAGTTACTCTGTTTTAGCCCTGTTTTGCACTCTGTTTTGTAAGACTCTGTTTTGTAATCCCCTGTTTTATAATAACTCAACGAAAAATATTCTAAGTCTTTTAGCGAAAAGTGTAAGAAGTGGCGAAAAGTCTTTTCGCTGATTAAAGGTTTTCGCTAGGAAAAAAAAACAAAAAGGTAGCGAAAGTTGAAAGGTTTTCGCTGAAAAGTACTTTTCGCTGGAATAGTTAGCGAAGAATGAAAGTTTTCGCTAGAATAATGTTCGCTGATAAAACTTTTTGCTTGAATAGTTTTCGCTGATAAAACTTTTTGCTTGAATAGTTAGCGAACAGTGAAAGGTTTTCGCTAAAAAAAAATTTTCGCTTATAAAACTTTTCGCTGATGAAACGTTTCACTGGAAAGACTTTTCGCTGGAAAAACTTTTCGCTGGAATAGTTAGCGAAAAGTTTAAATTGTCGATAGTAAAGTTATTGAAAAGTTTGAAAGTTTTTCGCTGAAGAAAACTGTTCGCTGGAACAGTTAGCGAAAAGTGAACGGTTTTCGCCACATAATCTGGTGAAAATCTTTTGTTTAATAACAGCGAAAACAGCGATTGAAGACAATGAAAGCGGTAAAATCATAAGTGTTCAAGCATTTTTTTTGGACTAACAGAGTCGTGGATCAGCACAGAGAGCATTTGAGAGTGCATTTAAACCCAAAAAAAATATCGAGATGACATACCAAAATCATGAATAACACAGTGTAAGCAAATGACGAATTAGCATAATGAAAACAGAAATGCTTACGTAAATGATGGGAATATCTGAAAGCTGGATTGATTTTGGTGATAAATCGACGAAATTAGAGAAAAAAAATTAGGGTTATTTGCGAGAGAGAAGATGAACAGTAAAAGGGAATTTAGCGAAAACGGTGAAAGTAAAATTTTAAAAAAAATTTCGTCGTTAAAAAGGTTTTCGCTGAAAACAGTAAAATTAATCCCTTTTCGCTGTCAAATTCAGTAGAAGGTCAGAAATTTATGTGCTCTTGCAATTGAGTCCAATAATATGTTTAATCGGAATTTTTTTTTTTTTTTTTTTTTTTTAACAAACAGTTTGAGAGTAAAGTATTTTCTCATTAAGAGACTAAAGAAAATTAAGAACTCCCCCGGAAAATATGCATAGTAAATTTTCATGAACTCCCCCGTAACATGTGCATGAGTACCAAGAATATATAGAGTGCTAATCATATTTTAGTGGGAAAAATTGAGCATACCTAATTTTGCTACTAAGAATTGAAATCGTTTTTCATCTAAAGGTTTAGTAAAAATATCAGCAATTTGCAATTCTGTAGGAACAAAATTAAGTTCAATATTACCTTTTTCCACATGATCTTTAAGAAAATGATAACGTAAATCTATATGCTTAGTACGTGAATGATGAACAGGATTGCATGAAATAGCTATAGCACTTTTAGAATCACTAAAGATAGGTACTTTATGTAAATCAAACCCGTAGTCGCGTAGTTGCGTCTTCATCCACAGAATTTGTGAACAACAACTAGCGGCGGCAACATATTCTGCCTCCGCCGTAGAAGTTGATACACAATTCTGCTTCTTAGATGACCAACTGACTAGGTTGTCACCTAGAAATTGAGCGGCTCCGGAAGTGCTTTTTCTATCCATCCGACAACCTGCAAAGTCAGCATCTGTATATCCAACTAGATTAAAATCAGTGTTAGTTGGGTACCAAAGTCCTAGATTCGGAGTGCCCTTAAGATATCTAAGTATCCTTTTCACAGCAGCTTGATGTGATTCCTTTGGATTCGATTGATATCTAGCACACAAGCATGTGGAGAACATTATATCTGGTCTACTAGATGTAAGGTAGAGAAGAGATCCTATGATTCCTCTATAAGTAGTACTATCTACAGATTTGCCTGAATGATCAGAATCTAGCTTACAAGTAGTACTCATAGGGGTAGGCATAGGGGAACATTTTTCCATATCATATTTTCTAAGTAGGTCATGTATATATTTAGATTGGCTAATGAAAATTCCATTTGAGAGTTGTTTGACTTGAAGCCCGAGAAA
The DNA here is from genome assembly GCA_028392965.1 of Lindernia subracemosa. Classification (NCBI taxonomy): domain Eukaryota; kingdom Viridiplantae; phylum Streptophyta; class Magnoliopsida; order Lamiales; family Linderniaceae; genus Vandellia; species Vandellia subracemosa. The sequence goes on from JAQPCC010000041.1 coordinate 1,296,199, forward strand.
GAAATTCATCTCTCCCATCATACTCATTTCAAATTTCGTAGTCATTAATTTGCCAAACTTTTTGCAAAGACTAGGATTGGTTGACCCAAATATGATATCATCTACATAAATTTGAATAAGCAGTAAATCTGAACCATGTCGCTTTGTGAATAAGGTAGTATCAATAGAGCCTCTAGTAAATCCTGAATTAACTAGGAATTTAGATAGAACCTCATACCATGCTCGAGGAGCTTGTTTGAGGCCGTATAAGGCTTTGTCAAGTTTATAGACATGATTTGGATACTTGGGATCTATAAAACCGTCAGGCTGGGATACATAGACTTCTTCTTGAAGTATGCCATTTAAGAAAGCAGTTTTAACGTCCATTTGAAAGACGACAAAATTCTTATGTGCGGCAAACGCAAGAAAAAGTCGAATCGCTTCTATTCTAGCGACGGGAGCATATGTCTCATCGTAATCTATCCCTTCTTGTTGATTGTAGCCTTTAGCCACTAATCGAGCCTTATTCCGAATGATTATCCCATTTTCATCACGCTTATTCTTAAAAATCCATCTAGTGCCGACAATAGTTTTTCCTAATGGTTTTGATACTAGAGTCCAAACCTTTAAACGTTCAAATTGGTTTAACTCTTCTTGCATTGCTGTTACCCAATTTGAGTCTTGTAAAGCTTCGGAGGTTTTGGTCGGCTCTATTTGACTAAGATAGCAAGAGTAAAGACACTCATTTGCGGTTGATGATCTTGTTCGTACACTATTGGATGCATCTCCTATAATTTGAGATGACGGATGAGATCTTATCCATTTTGGTTCTTGGGTAAGGGAAGTAGATATTTCTTCAACAGGTTCTTCATTTTGAATATTTGGGGAGTCTTGACTATTTTCAAGTACTGTAAAATTTTGAGTATTATTATTTTCAAGGGATGAATCATTTGGGTTTGAAGAAATAAGCTCTTCAGAAGAGTCTAAAGGAATTATAGGAATGGTAAGAGGAATTTCTTCACAAGAAGTAGTGTGTGATTCACAATTATTAGTGGATGGAGTATTAGATTCATTTGACGTAGAAGGTTCGTCTTCCTCAAGTACATGAGATGAAGAAGGACAAGAAGTTCTATATATGCTTTCAAATAGAGAATCTAACTCAAATAAAGCTTCTTGTTCTAAATGCGATTTAGAATCAGCAATATGATGACTATTTGTCATCGACGTTGTAGGAACGGGTTCTAATCGGTCTTGATTAGAAGCCATTACGGGTGGAAGTACGGGTTTTGAACCGTTGTGTTCAAAAGCCATTGAGGGTGATGTTTCTTCAAAAGTAACATTGATACTCTCTATTATGGATCTTTTATCTGGACGATAAATCCTATAAGCTTTTGATTCGGAAGAATATCCTACAAAAATTCCTTTTGTAGCTTTTGGATCTAATTTACTTCTCTCATTGTCTATTTTGATAAAACAAGGACACCCAAAGACTTTGAGGAAGGAAATATTAGGAACTCGATGATTTATTAATTCATATGGTGTTTTTCCAAATCGCTTGTGTATGGTTGTGCGATTTTGGGTAAAACATGCTGTATTAACAGCTTCGGCCCATAAGAAATGAGGTAGACTAGCGAAGATAAGCATAGTGCGAGCAGCTTCTACTAGAGTCCTATTTCGTCTTTCGACTACCCCGTTTTGTTCGGGTGTTCGAGGGGCTGAAAATTGTTGTGAAATACCTAGGGATTCATAAAATATTTTTAATTCCTTATTCTTAAATTCTGTCCCATTATCAGTGCGTATCACTTGAATTGTACTCTGAAGTAAATTCTGAGTGATTTTCACAAATGTTTTAATTAGTTCGGCTGTTTCATCTTTTGTACGAAGAAATCTGACCCATGTATATCGTGAAAAATCATCGACAATGACAAGAATATACTTCCTACCACTTATACTTTGAGTTCGGATGGGTCCGCAGAGATCCATATGAATTAATTCTAGTGGTTTGGAAGAGGAGGGAAATTGCTTGATTTTGTGTGATGACTTTTTCATCTTTCCTATCTCACAAGCAGGACATAAGTGATCTTTATGAAATTTTATCTTTGGTAGACCTATTGCTAACTGATCTTTTTGTAACTTGTTTATAGCTTGAAAGTTTAAATGAGATAGTCTTTGATGCCAAAGATGGTTTTGATTAAGTGATGAATTAGTCATCAAGCAAATTTCAGCTGAAGGATTGATTGTTTTCAAATCTAAAGTGTATAGATTTGATTTCCTTGTTCCAAGGAGTAGTGTTTCTCCTAGGGAATTGTTAATCCTACATTGGTTAGTGCTAAATATGACCTTAAGTCCTTTATCGCATAATTGGCCTATGCTAAACAAGTTGTAGGATACTCCTTCAACGTATGATATGTCATCTATTGTTAGATTTTTGTGGATAATGCTTCCGTATCCCAAAATAGAGGAGTAATTATTGTTTCCGAAACGTACCTTACCCCCGTAGCATTCAGTGTAGTTGCTCAACAGCGATTTATTTCCGGTCATGTGTGTGGAGCAACCCGAGTCAAGATACCACACATGACGGATCTGCGAATGATGATTCTATGATAAGCATAGATCCCATAGAAACATGGGATTGATAGGAACAGCAGAAAAATTATAGTAAATATTGTTTGATTCACTGATTTCGGAAGTATCATCGGTATTTTCTGAAATTTGATCATTTCCTTTCGAAATCTTACCGATGTTTTCCAAATTGTGATCATACGATTCGTGTTCTATTTGTGGTTTTGGTAGCCATTCCTTCTTTGTTTTTGACATCATATTATGATTCAGTTTTGGAATATGTTTTCTTTTAGGAATCCATTCTATGATAGGTTTAGGAGGCTTATTTGTTTTTATTACCCATTTATAAGTAGTTTTCTTAGACGGTTTTGACTTTGGAATCCATATTTGAGTATGGATGTTTAGTTTATGGGATGTATTTTGACGTTTAATCTTAAGAGCCGTCTGAGAATTTTTGTTTGATATGAGTTGGGTATTGGGAATTTTATTTAATTTGATCGAGGAACGTATATAATGTGATGTATTCCTGCACTTCTTTTCATAATAGGCTTTGACACGACCTTTATTAGCAACAGTACTCATATGTAACAAATCTTTGGACATTGTTGTGACAGAGATATTTGAATGTAAAACTGGAAATTTAATATTTCTTTTTGTCTGTATTTGTGCGCTTGGTGAGTCATTTGTTGCGTTTAGTTTTTGTCCTGTCGAAATAAATGAGGAGGAGTTAGTGGAAATTTCTAGCTTAGGAGCTATAGATGTTTCTTTTAATGTGGAAATTTCTTTTAATAGACTTGCTTTTTCCTCTTTAAACTTTTGACGTTCAAGTTCTAATTTTGAGTTTAATTCGTCAAGTTTTTGGATCATAGGTGGCATATATATTGAAGAATTATTATTATTTTCAGTATTATTTTGAGCATTCTCTTGTAATAAAAATTGATTAGTAAAAATTGAATCATCTTTATCTGACAAAGGAATTTTTCTTGTTTTGTAGCTTTTATTTAATGCATCATAATCAAGTTGAGTTTGACCATGGTCATTAATTTTGGTTTTTCGTTTAACATCTTCGAGGTCAAGAATTTCTTTGTTGTTTACAAATGTTACTAGTTCTTTAACGTTGAGATTTAGATGTTCAATGTTATGGAGAGGATTTTCATTTTTATATTCATAGCCTAAACCTAAGTATTTTTCCTTTCTAGGTATAAATCCTAGGCCTTTTCGAGGATCATAAAATCTAACATCTTGTGGTTGACTTAGAAATATAGTTCTATCTGTATGCCCTCGTTTTGTTATTATGTCTTCAAGGCTTTTGATTTTTGAATATAATTGTTTTCGTTCTTTTGTTAGAACTTCATAATTGCCCTTTAGTTCTAGATTTTCTTCTTTTAAGGATATTATTATGTTGTTTTGTTCATTATTTTTGGATATATGATCTTCTAATTCAAGTATCAACTTTTGATGTTTTTCTTCTAACAATTGATTTTTAATTTCTAATTTTGATTCCATTAGAAGATGTTTCTTTAGTACCTTTTCGTTATTAACTAGTTTATTTTCTAGTTCTTTAGTTGTTTTTCTTTCCTTTTGTATTGATTTTAATTTTTCTTGTAAAGCTAAAATATGATGAGTAAGCTTAGAGTTAGAGTTACTTACTTCATTTTCGTCCGCAGATGAGGAGGAGTCAGGTTCGTTGTGCTCTTCATTGTTGTCATCGCTTTCTTCAATTTTTGCCATGAGAGCTAAATTTTCATCGTCGCTCTCAGTAGTGTCTTCTAGCCAATGATCTTGTTCGGCCATAAGTGCTACACCGGCTTCTTTTTGTTTCGATAGTTGAAGTTTTTTGGTGTAGTATTGAGTATTCTTCCTTTTTGGTGCACGGCACTCATTAGCAAAGTGGCCTGCCTTACCGCAGTTGAAGCATTTTTGAATTTCAGAAGTTGTTCTTGCTTCGGAAGATTCTCCTTTGTTTCCTTTGAATTTGGAAGTAGAGGTTCGTTGGCCGTTTGATGAAGAAGGAAATTTCTTCTTATAGAATTTCTTATTGACCATTTTGGTGAGAAGAGCTAGCTGTTTTTGTAGATCCTTGATTTCTGGGTCCGAATCTGAGTCTTGGTTTTCTTCTTCTGAAGAGGAAGATATGACCACCTTTTTGGAGACTTTAGATGTTTTCTTTTGTTTCTCTAAAAAGAGGGCAACAGATTCGGTTGCTTCTTCTTTCTCTCTTGCTTCCTTTTTAAGTTCATTCACATCTTCAATGTGTTGAGAGAGATTATCGAAAATTGCATGAATGTTCATGTCATCAAGGTCTTTATTTTGTCTAATGTGCGTGGCTAGCTTCTTCCATTCTGGTAGAAGAGAGGACAGAAATCGAATGTTGATCTCCATGTTGGTCTTATGAACATTAATTTTCCTCATTTCATTGATAAGGGTGAGGAATCTTTGATAAGTGTCATGAAGATCTTCTCCAATCTTGGCTTTAAAAGAGTCATACGCAGTTAAAGTACTAGCTTTCTTTGCCTTGACTCCTATTTCTGTCCCATGCATCATCTTTGCTATTTCATCCCACATTTCTTTTGCAGTTGTCATGCTATCAATTTGCATGTAGATGTCGTTTGGGATGGCTTGCAAGAGATAGTTTTTGGCTTGATAATCAGCTCTAGCTCTAATTTTCTCAATCTCAGAGTATTCATCAGATGTTTTTAAGACCTTGGTTGGAAGAATTGGTGGATCATGAGTGGGATCTCCTGCTATAAATTTCCAGAACAGGGCTGGGCCTTCTTGCAAAGAAGAGATCATTCCACTTGATTGATCTTTACTTTCTAGAAAATTGAGGAATCTTTTCTTCCATACATTGTATTCTCCCCTTCTAAGAATAGGAGGTCTAACATCGTTTCCTAAGGAATAAGTATCCATTCTATGATCGTCTTGTTAGGATTGATTGGTCTGAAAAAAAATTGGATTGAGTTTTAAAAATGACTGATTTTCTCAAATTTTCAACGAATTTTGACTTTTAGTCAACTATGATTGGTTCTAGTTTTTCGCTCTAAATATAAGTGGCGAAAAGCTTCAGGTCTTCGATCAAACAGTAACTAGCGAAAAGCTCTGGTTTTCGCTATGTCAGTAGCTGGCGAAAAGCTCTGGTTTTCGCTAAGAAATGACCTGTTAAACTTCTCGTGTGAACAGTATTAGCGAGAAGCTTTAGGTTTTCGCTATTAATTCTGGCGAAAAGCTTAGATTTTCGCTAAGTGATGAAAGTTAAACTTCTCGCGTGAACAGTATTAGCGAGAAGCTTTAGGTTTTCGCTATTAATTCTGGCGAAAAGCTTAGGTTTTCGCTAAGTGATGAAAAGTTAAACTTCTCGCGTGAACAGTATTAGCGAGAAGCTTTAGGTTTTCGCTATTAATTCTGGCGAAAAGCTTAGGTTTTCGCTAAGTGATTCTTATCAGCGAGAACTTTAAAGTTTTCGCCGTTAAGTAAAATCAGATTAATCAAATAATAACAGAGGTAAACACTGATTTAACACCAAATACTAGATCAAGTAGCGAAAACCGCTGTTCTAATAGCGAAAACAGTTGTTCATGTGGCGAAAACAGCTGTTCATGTAGCGAAAACCACCAAACTGTTCTGATATTTCTCAGATCCTAATTTCAGCTTAATCGGTACACAATTATCGACTAATAGGTATCGACTTAGCTTACCTATCACTCGATTAACAGAATTAACACAGGATTAACACAGAAATCAGGCAAATTAGGATGCAACAGTGACAAACCAACGATCAATCGAAAATCAGCAATTAAGCTCAATTTAAAACAATCGATGTAAATTCAACACCTAATCAACTAACAAGCCTGCTCTGATACCAATTGTAGGTCTCAGATTCACTCAAATATAGTTAACACACAATTAGGTTTGACATACCTCAACCGTATATTGCTTGCGGAAGCAGATGTGGACTGTTCTGAGGCAATTAATCAATGAATTCTTCAAGCTTTATCGCAAATCCTTCCTTGTCTTCTTTGATTGGAATGACTGGACTGATAAAACGCTTGATTGTGTGTAATTTTACGTGAAGTGAGTGAATTGAGTGTGTTGAGAATTTGATCGAAAGATATTTTTTTATTCACACTCTATTAAATTGAATGAATGAATACTTCTCCGTAAATTGTAAGCGGGACTTCTATATATACCCTTACAAGTTTGGATATATTTACAATTAAGTCCCTAAACTAATGGAATTTCAAACTCAAAGGACAAAGTTCAAAGTGAACACAAATACATATTCTAACAAGCCTCCCTCGAATGAACAAAACTATATATCAGAAAATCAAATCCTATCCACATGGATGACGTTAGGCGTGCTGACATGACGCTCCAAAGAACAATACTATATTGAATATTTAATAGGGTAGGGTTTTTGTCCTCCCCACCCCACCCGAGGCATGATTTATTTCAAGGCCAAATTTCGATTCAGGCCCTATATCCATATTTTAATTTGAGTTCAGGCCCTGTTGGAGTTTCATTTAGTCATAAGGACCTGATTTTCGAACTTATTAGAGAAAAATACCCAAATAATGCAATAAGACATATTTACCCTTTATGTCTTCGAAAATTACGTTAGAATGCCATCATCTTCAACGCTCAATCGAACCTCAAACCTCAATAGAAAAATATTGGAGTTAATGGCTGAATAGGGCAAAATCGATGTCAATTTGTTTATGAGTCTTATTAAACGAGGGCAATCACTGACCTTAATTACGAAATAATGCGAAAAACCGAAATAAAATTCTTGGTTGAGACTGCAGCTGGAATACCACTTGAAACTATCCCCAATTTTATCATGGGTGTTGATAATTTTCGGAAGTTGAAAAACCGAAATCGATGTTCATGACCGAGTCAGTTGAAACTATCCTCAATTTTATCATGGGTGTTGATAATTTTCAAGAATTTGTGACGTTAATAGTGAGAAAATACGAATATTAGTTTTCTCCTAAATTGAAACAACAGTTGAATACCACTTTCTATAACAAATATAACACATCCTGGAAAAGTCTGTTTAGAGTGAGTACTACTTGTGATATACTTTGTAACACATGTGCTTATCTAAATACCTATAAAGTGCCAAAAATAACATATCATTTAAGTAAAATAACAGATCATGCATACATTATTGACCAAATGCAATAAAATTAACCTCAATCTGATTACATGTTAAAGCAACTAAACTTTTGACGTTGATAATCAGATAGTACCAAGATTAGGTTTTCATATAAATTGCAACGCTTTACACTTGAATAACTCTTTGTGTAACAAATATAACATATTCTGTCGTCAAGATAACACTTCCTTTGGCGCGGATAAAAAATAGTTTTATACAGAACGCTTGACAGTTGAGTAACACTTTGTGTATCAAACATAACACATTTGTTTGTTTGATAACATTTCATTTGAGCTGGATAAAAAATATTTTTTTAGAGTGAGTACTACGTATTGACTAATTAGTAACAAATATGCTAAATAAAATACCGCTAGCATAGTAATTGTAGGTCACAGATTTAACATCCAACGAATATAAACTTGAGAATAGATCGATCAAATTACCTTGTAATTAACGCGCGGAAGCTCTTTGGTAAATATCAATCAATCTTCCATTAATCATCAAGCTTTCTCTACAAGCAATCCATTTCTCTCTCTACAATTAAGCCCTAATTATGATAATGATGAGAGAGTGTTTCTAGTGAGAGAAAGCTAAAACTCAAGTTATGTGTATTTTACACACACTTGCCCTATATATACCAATCACATATTGGTATATTTTCAATCTAGTCTCTATATTTACATAAAATACACTTTAGTCCCAAGACAAAGATAACATGATAATTGAACACTATAAAATATTCCTAACAATCTCCCCCTTAGTGTTCAATTGTCATTGAAGCGTCGGTTGTCTTTGTCTTTGATAATCTTCAGGCTTCCTCATTATTTGAACACAACAGAAAGATTCCTAACAAACTCCCCTTTGAAAATCTCTGCCTTTGTGTTCAACTTTAAATTTGACACGGTCTTTTGTTGCAGTCTGAAGAAAATAGCTGAGAGCATCTGGAGAATCTTCAGTCTCCCCCTATTTACATGCACTCTCTTTTTCTTCTTTGCAACTTTAATATTCGTCACCTTCTTGCATATATCAGAGTCGCGCAGATCGTCAGCATTAACTTGTCGTGTATGCTCGAACCATGGAGAGAGGTCTTGTTTGTTGTGGTTCAGCATGTGCGTTGAAAGCTTGGCTTCTTTAATGAGTTCATGTGCTTCACTTCCTTGATATACTTCTCCCCCTCATGGTGATTCATTTGCATCGTCATGCTGTTTGATCAAGGTGAACCAGAGTATACGCGGAACGTGTTGGCGTTGAATTCCGGATGAAGTACCTGAAAACGGGACAGACGACCGATCATCGTGAGACATCCCTCGATGTCACTCTTGGTCGTTGATGCAAAGTCACACAGACTTGCATTTGAAGGGACTACGGAGCCACATAGGCATCCCGTTGACATCGTTCTAGAGTCGTGCTCCAGAAGATGACCTGCTACCGTTGTTGTTTTTATGTTGCAACGGCAGGACTTCCTTCTGATCATAGAAGCACATCATTTAATGATGCGTCTACAGAAGTTCTGGCATGGTCACGTAGACCTGCAATATGTGTGTAAAAGAATGTATGTGTCCTAGAAAATATAAAAATATTTAGGGTATGAGGACACACTAGACATTTAAGTGTTCAAGAAAGTCGTGGTGTGGGGCTGTGGACCACTTTGTTCAATATCTCCCGCTTCCAAATGAAACGGTGATAGCATATGCGGTTTCCCGTGAGATATTGAAACATCTGTCTTTAGGGAGACAAATGAGTAGCTAGGAAGGGTCATGCATGCGCCTTTGGACCAGATGAAGCGTCTTCTACCCGGGATCTGATAAATCAGTCCTGTACCTATATGGTTATGGCCCGGATAGTTTGTGGTTGAGTTGTAAGGATGTCATCGTGATACGCTCAATACCCTCACATACACTCGGGGTTTGTTCTTGGGTTAGGATTAGTTGGGTCTACTGAACCTTTGGAACAGGTATGTGAACAACTCTTTTGTGTCCATACGCTTGTTGGCATTTAGGTAGCTCTCCCTCTTCAAAGCATGAATGTTGTCTTCAGGGCATTCCCTTTTAAGCTCTAGAGCTGTTTTTAGGTAACACTCCCCCTAAATACTTGCGCTAATTCTAATGTGATGCCCGTGCTCCCCCTAAATAGATGCGCTTTTTGAGAAATTGCATATTACGAAGAAATCAAGCGCATTTTGTATTTGAAGTGACACTTCCCAATAAATGTGCCCTTTTGCACTTATAAGTATCACTCCCCCTCGAACAAATACGCTTTTTATATTAGAACTATGGTAATATGCTCTTTTGAAATTCACGCGCCTAATCTATCTATCTATCCACTCCCCCAAAAAGAATATAGAATATGAAGACCGAATATTCTGTAAAGGTAAGCGCTCTTTATAATAAGTCGAACTCCCTATGAAAATCAAGGACTTAAGATATAGAGTTTGACTCCCCTGAAATTCAAGCGCACTTTGAATTTTGAAATCGGCTCGGCCTTCTTTGAACATTGTAGCTCAAATTTTTTTATTTTATTTTATTTTATTAATTTTTTTATGGCCTTTTCTTTCTCTTTTTTTTTGTGGCCTTTTCTTTTTTTTTTTTTTATTTATTGGCCTCTTTTTTTTTATGGCTTTTTTTTTTTAACAGAAAAATAAAAGGAAAAAATGTCAAATCAAGAGCTTTGGAATAGTCTTGATTTGGTGTGTTTGCTCACGTCACATACCGATCACGAGTGTGGAGCAAACCAAATACCACACGTGTCGGGGTCTTGTGCGACTGCTCATCATCGCATACCGACCATACATGTGGAGCAATCGTCGTCTATTTACCATGTATGATCGGGGACCTGCAAAACAAATTATCGGACTTTGGTACCCATTTTTGGACGGGTCCTCCCTGGTTAGCAGTGAAACAATTATGCATATAAGGTTCAAATTTGGAAGCAAAATTATCTCATAAAGCAGTCATAGGAATCCACATTTGTCGAGGACTACTTATTTCCATTTGTAGCTTAGGTTTCCAAATTTGTTGTACCTTTTTGAAATTTAACTTTTCAGCATCGGTGAATGTGTGTCTTTTTGTAGAAGAGAAAATTTTTTCTTTCGCCAGTCGCTTAAGATGCAATTCGGATTTGACTTTGACCGGGTACTTGAGAGAGGAATACGAGTTTATAGAATCAATAGCATTAAGTATAGAAGTGTCGTATTTCCTACCTTCTAGACTCACATCATTCACTTTGTAATGTGTACTAAATGAGCTACTTTTGTTTAGACAATTATTACTTTTGGACGTTTCAGTTTTAATAGAGAATGTGTAATTATTGTCTACTTTAGTTTTAGTAGCTTCTTTCTTTAATTTTGATTTTAGAATGACTTTGGGTATTTTTGGATTAGGAATAGAGGTAGAACCAAATTTAGTCGAGGCAATAGAAGATAATTTGTCTTCCTCTATTCTTTCTTTCTTGATATCTTTAGTCATTCTTGCGCCTTTTTTAGAGGAATTTTTGAGAATTAAATTCTCCTTTAAAAGTTTATCTATTTGAACTCGAAACCCGTCTGGAGTGTAGCAATCCTTAGGTTCGGGTTTTATCGATAGTATAGAATGTTCCTCGGTTGACATTGACTCAACTGTTTGAGTCGACTTGTTTCGAGACAAATTTTTCTCAATTTGTTCTTTCTTTGCAAGAAGAACCTCTAGTTCTTTAATTTTACAGTGTAATCTAGTGAGTTCTTCAGAAAGACATTTATTTTGAGCTTGATAATCTTTATTTTTCTTTAGTTCTGTTGTTTCAGAATTTGATTTAGCAAGATCATTGTTAAGTTTAGCTATTTTCTCATTAGCTAATTGAAGTTTTATTCCTAGATTGGCTTCTTCTAATAGATGTTTTCTTATGACAACTTCATTATTGGCTAATCTTGCTTCTAATTTCTTGACCATTTCTTTTTCATTATTTGTGGATGAGAATTTTTGCAACATTGACTTGTTTGCTTCATCACAGGCAGACAGACTTGTTTTCAACGCACATATTTTTTATTCATGATCTGTGGTCTTAGTCTTCAACCTTATAATCTCATCATTTGCATTGGTCAATTGACATTCAAGACTAGCTTCAATTTCTAGATATTTTCTTAAGACACGCTCGTTATTAGCTAGCCTCGCTTCTAGTGTCTTGATCATTTGTTCGTGAAATAAATCTATTTTAATCTTTTCAGTTCAAATATAGAATTTTGAAAATTTAAGTTCAAATAATTTTGGTAATTAAATTCTATATAGAATGTTGGATTTTAATTTTGATCAAATAAAATTGTTGGATGTATATTGATCGTTGACGTGTTTTAGAATTGATTTAATTTGTGATCAATATTTTCGATTCTGTTAAAAAAATTTTAATTTTTGATATTAACCGCAAACTTTTAATTTCAGTTCAGTTCGTAAACTTTTCAGCACAGCAAAGTTTAGATACAAAATATTAATTATCGGCTTGGATTGTATCTTAGACTTTGTAAATTATTAAAAGAATGTAAGTTTACGGTTCAGATTTGACATTGTATTAGTTTACGAATGAAAGAAAAGCTGTAAACAGTGGTTTTTAGTTTACGAGTAAAGAATGTTTACGAATGAGAATCGTTCGTAAACCTTTAAGAACTGTAAACAGTAACTAGGGATGTCAACGGGGCGGGGCGGGGACGGGGACCTAAACCCCGGCCCCATCCCCGTCCCCGCCAAGTAAACGGGGACAAAATCATCCCCGTCCCCGTCCCCGTCCCCACGGGGATCCCCACCCCCGCGGGGATCCCCGCCCCGCAATTTTTTTTAAAAAAAAAATATTTATATTATAATATATAAATTAAATATATTATTTAAATTATATTTTAAATATTATTTATATTATAGTAATATAAAATGAGTATAATAATTATTTTTAAATATTATTTATATTATAATAATATTGATTAGATATAATAAATATTATTTATATTATATAATATAGTATCGGGGAACGGGGCGGGGAACCCCATGGGGCGAGATCAATCCCCGTCCCGGCCCCATCCCCGCCAACGGGGGGAGATCTCTCCCCGTCCCCGCCCCACGGGGATAAAAAATCGGGGATTCTCCGCCTTGTTCGGGGCAGATCCCCGCGGGGACGGGGAATCCCCTCCCCATTGACAAGCCTAACAGTAACTTTCGTGAAGGTTAATCGTAAACTAATAGCGCTTGTTTACGAATGAAGAATATTCGTAAACCTTTCTTAAAGATAGTTTACGAATGAAATATATTCGTAAACAGTAGATATGTGAAGGTTTATGATCGAAATAGAATTGTAACTCCCAGTTTTCATCCAACGAATATGAACTTGAGAATTAGATCGAATGAGAATTACCTTGATTAAACACGCGCGGAAGCTTTGCGTATAATCTCAATCAACCTCCATTAATCACAAGCTTTCTCTACAATAAGCTCCTTTCTCTCTCTACAATTAAGCCCTAATTATGATAATGATGAGAGAGTGTTTCTAGTGAGAGAAAGCTAAAACTCAAGTTGTGTGTATTTTACACACACTTGCCCTATATATACCAAAGCATAATTTGGTATATTTTCAATCTAGTCCCTATATTTACATAAAATACAATTAAGTCCCTAGACAAAGATAACATGATAATTGAACACTATAAAATATTACTGGTGTATTTTTCTTTTTTGCTACTGAAAACCTTTTCAAATATTAACGGGTCTTTAGGTTTACGGGCAGTATTTGACCGTAAACCTTTGCTATCCGTAAACAGTGCCTGTCTAGTTTACGAATGAAATGTATTCGTAAACAGATCACTTAGATAGTTTACGAATGACCAGCTTTCGTAAACAGTAACTTCCGCAAAGTAAAGTTTACGATTGAAAAGTGTTCGTAAACAGTGCCTTTCGTAAAGTGAAGTTTACGATTGAAAGTTATTCGTAAACAGTAACTGTAATACCCGTAAAATTTAATACGGGATTTTGATGTAATTAACTATATGATTATGTGACTTAGAAATTTTATTTAGTGAAGAATGTCAAAAATTAGGGTGAAGCAATTTTCGGGTAGAACCTTCCTCAATCCAAGAGGAAATAATGTCACCTGCCTGCCGTCTTATCAATCACAAGTTTCAAGCCCCTGTTATGTATAATCATTTCATTGAGAGAAAAGAGGAAAAACAAAAGGGAGGGGATAACCTCACGAAAGAAAAAGGGAGGAAAAACGCAAGGAAGAAGGAGAGAAGGAAAAACAAAGCAGTGCAAATTCCTGAACATAGCTCGGACTTAAGGTAGGTGAAGATTTCATCTACAACACGTAAATATTTTCATTAAACCCGAATCATAGTTGAAAGGTCACCTATGTTCGAAGTTAAAATTTTCGAGTGTGTTTATGATTTTCGTGGTTACTTGCAGACTTGATTATATGTTTAACAATCCAAAATCTGGATTTTGGTATGAATATACATATTTATGTGCTTAGAAAACTGGAGAATTGAAGAACTTAGTGTTTTTCGCATACTGTTCTTCATTTTCGGTGTTTTCTTGTTTTCGGATGATTTCATGTTTTCGGGCCGAAAATTAGTTTACGCGGGCCCGAAAGTTTTGCGAATGAGAAATAGATGCGGTCCGAAAATTAGTTTTCGCGGGCCAGAAAAGTTTCGCGAATAAGAGATAAGTTCGGGCCGTAAACCTATTTTCGCGGGCCGAAAACTAGTTTTCGCGGGCCAGAAAAGTTTCGCGAATGAGAGATAAGTTCGGGCCGTAAACCTATTTTCGCGGGCCGAAAACTAGTTTACGCGGGCTAGAAGGATTCGCGAATGAGAGATAGGTTCGGGCCGTAAACCTGTTTTCGCGGGCTAGAAAAGTTTCGCGAATGAGAGATAGGTTCGGGCCGTAAACCTGTTTTCGCGAACCGTGAGACATCGCGGGCCGATTTTAGGTTTTCGCGTGCTGAGGTCTTTCGCGAACCGTGAGACATCGCGGGCCGATTTTAGGTTTTCGCGGGCCGACTTCAAAATTTGCGGGGTGATTCCTGTGAGGGGAGTCGGGCTTTTCGCGGGCCTAAACTGGGTTTCGCGGGTCTGATCAAATGATTTCGCGAAATTCATTAAAGTTTCAAACTTTGATCTGAAGTTTTTTTCAGGTTGACTAAGTTTTGAAAATAGGTTTTCGCGAATTAGGTTTGGGCTTTGACCGAAAATATTTGGGTTTGACCAACGAATTTATTTTGGGCAGCCCTATTTTTGACCCAATTCTTTTAAATAAAATTATTTTCAGCCCAAATCTTTTAAATTAAAATGTTTTCGGGTTTTGATTAAGTTTCCCCTGGTCAACGATTATTTTATTTTCAGTAGTAAGTATTATTTCCGGAAATTAAAAAGATTTCCGAATCTTCAAGTTTTACGAGATGTGATTGTTATTATGTGAGACTTGTATGACATGCATCGCATATCACGACATTGTGAGAAATGGGCACCGTGTCAATACGGCGATACTCTGATATATGGATGAGCGGGGTAGATCGTGATCGCGTTGATGATTCGTAGAGGAATCAAGGTTAGTACTCATATATGACACCTGACGGCAGACAGGCGTGATCGATCTGTCTACTCGGGCGTGAACGTCCCGAGGTGCAAAACCGTCTTTTATGTTATTTTCGCGGAAGGAGCGACCTGGTAGGGCAGTAGCGTGAACGTCTAAACGCTATCAGTGTAGGCTACCGTCTTTCATGTTATTTTCGCGGAAGGAGCGACCTGGTAGGGCAGTAGCGTGAACGTCTAAACGCTATCAGTGTAGGCTACCGTGATTATCATGAGCGCGCGAGGTGTCGAGTCTAACCTAGGGCCCTGTGTTGAGATATGATAAGATGAATTGAGAGGTAAAAGTCGAGCGTGCATTTATGGTGAGATATTTGGGAGGATGGTTGAGCGCACGCTGCATTCATGCATGTTTTCACCTACTGGGCAATAGCTCAGTTTTACGTGTTGTAGGTATTACTGAGCCCGACGTCGAGGTACGTCGTGACTGAGGTGGGCTGATGGCGGTGACTCCACGGACTTTTGAGGGCGAGGTTGTACATGGATGAAGACCTGTGGAGCGGCATTAGGGTGTTTTAATATTTTGAATATTTTGGGGCTACGGCCTTTGTAAATATACAACTTTGTAAAGTATGTTATTTAACGAAAAAGTTTTTGTAAAATGGGTCTTCCGCGGCTTTCGTTGTGGAAATCCGCCACTTATCGTATTTAGAAAAATGAGGGTCGTCTCAGGTGGTATCAGAGCTTAGGTTATAGATTCTGAAGACTGTCCATGTACGGCCGCTCAAAAGCCTGGAGAATCAGCCTTTGCCTGTAAGCTTTTACGTTTTAAATATAACTGAACATAGAAGTGATATTCTTACTTGTATGAATAATTGTAGATAATAATTAAGAATGCCGAGAGGAAGAAAAAGAGACGCGGGTGAATCTAGTCGTAGGGCTGACATCGAGTCCCCTACTAATGAGCGGGACTCTACCATCTTACGACTTACTGAACTGGTCCAACGACAATCGGACCAGATCAATGAACTTATCCATACTAGGAACTCGTCTGAACATCATCAGTCTCCACAACCGGAGTGTATAAAGGAGAGAGATTCAGAAAACTAAACCCCCCAACGTTTGCAGATGCCACTGACCCTGCAGTGGCAGAAGATTGGCTGCGTACGATTGAAGACATGTTTATCTATAGTCGGGTGCCGGAGGATGAAAAGGTCCTTTGTGCCGTTTCCATGCTAAGGGGAAACGCTAGGTTCTGGTGGGACACAGTCAAGGTCTTGGAGAATCCAATGACAATGTTGTGGGAACGATTCAGAGAATTGTTCCACAGCAAATATTTCACAGCCCACGAACAAGAAAGAAGGATGCGGAGTTCATGTGCTTAAAACAAGGAGGGATGACAGTCGCGGAGTATATCCGCAAATTTGAGGAGCTGTCTCGTTTTGCCCCTCATATGGTGGCAACTAATCTTTTAAAGGTGACGAGGTTTATAATGGGCCTCAAACCCGAAATCTATCAAGACTTAAGTATAGCGGGGGCCCGACAGATGGAATTCACACAAGTGGCAGAGCGGGCGATGATTGCTGAGCAAGCGGAGGCGCAGATTGTCGAGGCTCAAGAGGCGAAAAGAAGAAAAGAGAATCAGCAAGGAGCAGGGGGTGATCGTAAACGCCAATTCTTTGGCAGAGGCCCTAGTAATCAAGGAAATCGCCAGGGTCAACAGAACTGGCATCCAAAATCAATGCCCAATCAAGGACCGACTAGCTTCCCGAATAAACCCATGAACTCTGCGCCCCAATGCCCAAAATGCGGGCGCTATCATGTTGGAGCTTGTGACAGAACGGGACTAAATCCAAATCCCCAGTGCTTCCGATGCGGGAGATTAGGCCATTATGCCAGGAATTGTCAAGAAAATTTTCCGCAGAGCTCGACCCAACCACCCGTTCCAGCTCGCGTTTTCACCTTAACGAATGAGGAGGTAGAAGCAAACCCCTCGGTAGTGACGGGTATGTTAACTATTTATAACGTACCTACATCTGTGCTTATCGATTCAGGGGCCACACATTCATTTGTGTCGGCTAAATATGTGGCGAAGGTAGGAATATCTCCTACCTTATCTAAGTATAATCATGTAGTAAGTTTACCACACGGTGATCCGACATGCACTAATCAAGTGTTGGAAGGATGCTCCGTGATCATAGAGGGTAGAAAGTTAAGAGTCGATTTGATCGTAATCCCGATGAACGACTACGATGTTATCTTCGGGATGGATTGACTTTCAAGATATGGAGCCATCATTGACTGTAATAGAAAGATAGTAAGATTCCAATTACCCGAGGAAGAGGTGTTCACTTTTTCGGGTAAGGTAAATCAGAACAGTATCCCCCGAATTTCTGCTTTAAAGGCTCAACGACTTCTGAGATCAGGTTGTGAGTCTTTTCTAGTATACGCGGTGAAAGCAGATGAGTTATCTCCTCCAGAACTAAAACACGTGCCAATAGTCAATGAATACGCCGATGTATTTCCCGATGATATCCCGGGGTTACCCCCTGATCGAGAAATACAGATTACCATAGCTTTGGTGCCAGGAGCAGCCCCAATCTCTAAAACCCCTTATCGTCTAGCACCAAATGAACTACGAGAATTGAAAGAACAGTTGGAGGAACTGTTGCAGAAGGGATTCATTCAGCCTAGCTTCTCACCATGGGGAGCACCAGTCCTTTTTGTGCGAAAGAAGGATGGGTCGATGAGGCTGTGCATCGACTACAGAGAATTGAATAAAATCACAATCAAGAATAAATATCCATTACCGAGGATTGATGATTTATTCGATCAACTGCAAGGTGCTACGGTATTCTCAAAAATCGACCTTCGTTCGGGATACCATCAATTGAAAATTAGGGAGTCAGATGTTTCGAAAACCGCGTTCAGTACAAGGTACGGCCATTACGAGTTTTTGGTCATGCCTTTCGGGCTGACAAACGCGCCAGCCGCCTTTATGGACCTGATGAATCGGGTTTTCAAGGACTTTCTTGATCGCTTCGTTATCGTCTTTATCGACGATATTCTTATCTATTCTAAGACAAAAGAAGAACATACCTCTCATTTACGGATTGTCTTAGAAATTCTGCGAGAGAAACAACTCTACGCCAAGTTAAAAAAAAATGTGAATTTTGGTTCGAACAAGTGGCCTTCTTGGGACATGTAATTTCTGGGAATGGAATTTCAGTGGATCTCATTAAGATTGAAGCCGTTAATAACTGGCCACGTCCAACCACTCCTACTGAAGTTCGGAGTTTCTTAGGGCTTGCGGGATATTACCGTAAGTTCATAGTCGATTTCTCCAGCATTGCCTCGACATTGACGAATTTGACAAGGAAGAATGTGCCGTTCGTATGGACAGAGTCATGTGAGCAGAGCTTTCAGGAACTGACGAGACGGCTTACTTCAGCCCCAATTTTGACAATACCATCAGGAACTGGGGGATTTTCGGTCTATAGTGACGCATCGAAGAATGGCTTGGGATGCGTGCTGATGCAAAATGGGAAGGTGATTCCTTATGCTTCTCGGCAACTGAAAGAGTACGAGAAGAATTACCCAACCCACGATCTAGAACTTGCAGCGGTAGTTTTCGCCCTGAAGATTTGGCGGCACTACCTGTAATACCTGTAAATTTTAAACACGGGATTTTGATATAATTAATAGTGAAAAGACTTAGAAAATTTGGATATTATGTGAATGAAGGATAGGGTCGAAATTCGGGTGATGGCAAGCTTCAAGGATAAACCCGAAAAATTTCGGTTAAGAAAAAAAAAAAAAAAAAAAAAAATTTGATGGGCTGAAAAATAATTAGGCCCAAAAGGACTGAATGGCCCAATGGCCAAAATTGTTTGCAATGAAGAAAGATACGTTGCTAACACCTATGAGGTTTCTTCAAAAGGAGGAAAGACACGCACTTGCATGCTTAGCATAAAACCACTCGTAGGTAATGATATAGTTTAAAAAGGATAAGAAAGAAAATTTATCTCTTATCACTCAAGCTAAGCAGAAAAGAAAAGGGGAAGAAGGAGAAGCAAATAGCTGTCAGACACAAGGATTTCTAGCTAAAAACAGTCCAGAAAATTCGTAAGATAGCTAGGACGTGAGGTAGGTGAAACCTACAACCCCGAAAAATCGTTCTTAACAGCTTTAATATTCATGGTGAAAGGATCACCAAGTTTCCTTTTAAAATTCATAAGCTGCTTTGTGTGTTATATGATGTTGTTTTAAACCCAAAATATGGGCTTTCTTTAGTTGTGCGTGTTTATATTCATGTTTTCTGGAAATATTATGAAGTTTATATATATATAATTAGGGTTTTGCACTGAAAAAGATTTTTCATCTAAGTTACTGTTCAAAATTTTGTTTTTCGCGACTTGAATTAGGTTTTCGCAGCATGAGATAGGTTTTCGCTACCTAAAAGAGGCTTTTCGCCACGTAGTATTTGTGAACAAAGCTTTTCGCCACTTAGTGTTCACGAACTGAGCTTTTCGCCACTTAGTGTTTGTGAACAAAGCTTTTCGCCACTTAGTGTTCGCGAACCAAAGCTTTTCGCCACTTTTCATTAGGTTTCGCGAACCAAAGCTTTTTGCCACTTATTGTTCGCGAATTGAGCTTTTCGCTAGTCACTATTCAAAATAAAAAGGTTTTTCGCGAACCAAAGCTTTTCGCCACTTATTGTTCGCGAATTGAGCTTTTCGCTAGTCACTGTTCAAAATAAAAAGGTTTTTCGCGAACCAAAGCATTTCGCCACTTTTCATGAGGTTAAAGCTTTTCGCCACTTTTCATGAGGTTAAAACTTTTCGCCACTTTTCATGAGGTTAAAGGTTTTCGCCACTTTTCATGAGGTTAAAGCTTTTCGCCACTTTTCATTAGGTTTCGCGAACCAAAGCTTTTCGCCACTTATTGTTCGCGAATTGAGCTTTTCGCTAGTCACTATTCAAAATAAAAAGGTTTTTCGCGAACCAAAGCTTTTCGCCACTTATTGTTCGCGAATTGAGCTTTTCGCTAGTCACTATTCAAAATAAAAAGGTTTTTCGCGAACCAAAGCTTTTCGCCACTTTTCATGAGGTTAAAGCTTTTCGCCACTTTTCATGAGGTTAAAGCTTTTCGCCACTTTTCATGAGGTTAAAACTTTTCGCCACTTTTTATGAGGTTAAAACTTTTCGCCACTTAGAAAACTTTTTGCCAGGTCAACTTTTAGTGGGCTTTTCACGGGCCTGGTGGGAATACTTTGAGTCTTAGTCCAAATTTCAACCCAAATCTTTTAATATAAAGTATTTTCGAGATTTTGAGGATATGATTTAAATGTATGATTTAATAATTTTGGTTTTGGTCATATATATGAAATATGGCTTAGGATTTGTTGTGCATACATTCACAATAAGTCATGACGAGAGTAATGATCGCATTTGTGCGATGGGGGAGTGTATGCCTTTCTTTGGCAGTGATAAGTGAGGTTAAGACTCGTAGGTGCACCTGACGGGAGACAGACGTGATCGATCTGTCTACTCATGCTTGAGCAACCTGAGGTGTCCACCGTCGTAGGATGGCTCGACTTGACGGGAGATAGACGTGATCGATCGATCTACCCGGGTACAGCGTGGGGGCGCAACTCGGGGTGCCCACCGTCAGGAGATGAGATTAGGCGGGAGATAGACGTGATCGATCTATCTACCCGGGTACAGCGTGAAAACGCGACTCGGGGTGCCCACCGCCATGAGATGTGATTTCCGAGTCTGTGTGACCGGATGATTGATGTGGTATTACGCGCGAGGTGCCGAGTCTAACCTAGGGCCCTGATTTATTGAGATACGAGAAAATGAGCGTGCATTGGTCATGTGAGATATTGGGATTTGGGGACATGTGCACGCATGCATTGCATTATTTTGTGTTCACCTACTAGGCATTTTTGCTCAGGGTTATGTGTTTTATAGGTACTAATGAGTAGACGGCTGGTGGCGGTGACTCCACGGGCTTTTGGGGGCGGATGCAGTACATGGGACGCGACCTGTGGAGGCGTAGGATTATTTTGATATTTTGGGGTTTCGACCCGTTGTAAAGACCTTTGTAAAACGACTCTTTTATATATTGTATAATATACTATTTTGTTTTTGTAAAATGGGCTTTCCGCGGCTTTCGTTGCGGAAAAATCCGCCAATTATCCTTTATTAAAAAGTGGGGTCGTCTCAGGTGGTATCAGAGCATAGGCTTTAGATTCTAAAGACTGTCCATGTACTGCTGCCCAAAAGCCGGGAGAACCAACCGTGTCTGTAAGTTTTAAGTTCTGACGAAAGTATGTGGAAAATGATTATATGCTTATGTGTGTCTGTGATTGAAGAATATTTACAAGATGCCTAGAGGACGACCGAGACGTGAATATGTTGAGGAGTCGAGCCAAAGAGGCGAGCCCGAAACCCCTACACGCGAACATAATACTGTCAATAGACTGACCGAACTGATTCAGCGTCAGTCGGAGCAGATTAATAACCTTATACACCATCGAAGCTCGTCGGAGCATCGTCCTTCCCCGCAGCCCGACCGGGTAGAAATAATCGGGGAGCGATTCCGAAAACTGAATCCTCCCATCTTTACCGAGGCCGCCAACCCTGCGGTGGCTGAGGACTGGATAGGCACTATAGAGGACATGTTCATCTATAGCAGAGTGCCTGATAATGAGAAGGTACTTTGCGCCGTTTCCCTCCTACGGGAGAATGCGCGCTATTGGTGGAACACTGTAAAGGTGTTGGAAGACCCAATCACCATGACGTGGGACAGGTTCAAGGAGCTGTTCTTCACCAAATATTTCACCGCCCACGAACAGGAGCAACGTATGCTCCAATTCATGAATTTACGACAAGGAAGCATGCCGGTGGCGGAATACATCCGTCGCTTTGAAGAGTTGTCCCGTTTTGCCTCGTTTCTTGTGGCAACCAACACCCTGAAGGTAACTCGATTTATTCAGGGACTCAAGCCCGAAATCTATCGGGATTTGAGCATAGCCGGCGCACGACAGCTGGAATTTATGCAAGTTACCGAACGCGCCTTAATTGCCGAGCAAGCAGAACGGGTAGTTGTGGAAGCCCAGGAAGCGAGGAAAAGGAGAGAGAATCAACAAGGCGGAGGGGGAAACAAGAAGCGCCAATTCTTTGGCAAAGGGCAGTCTAGCCAAGGAAACCGACCGGGCCAACAAAACTGGCGCCCGAGGCCGAATCAAGGGCCGACAAATATCTCTAATCGACCTCAGAATGTTACGCCCCAATGCCAGCAATGCGGGCGCTATCACTTTGGGGTCTGCTATGGAGTAAGGCAACCTCCGCAGTGCTAGCAGTGTGGAAAGGTGGGGCATTACGCCAGGGCATGCACGGAGAGACAACCCCTGGTGCAGAATCAGCCCCAACCGTTGATCCGACCTCCACCTGTACCAGCACGGGTCTTTACATTAACAAAAGAGGAGGCGGAGACAAACCCCGATGTGGTGACGGGTACGTTGAATATTTACCATGTCCCGACTTCTATTTTAATTGACTCGGGAGCCATACATTCTTTTGTGTCGGCTGATTTCGTGACAAGGGTCGGAATATATCCTACCCATTCTAAAAATAATTATTTAGTTAGTTTGCCACATGGGAACCCGACTCGAACCAATTTAGTGATAGAAAAGTGCCCAATAAATATGAAGGGTAGGGAATTGTTAGTCAATCTAATTGTAATCCCGATGAATGATTACGACATCATATTCGGGATGGATTGGCTTTCGAAATACGGAGCCGTAATTGATTGTTCTAGGAAAGTCGTAAGATTTCAATCACCCGAAGGAGGAGAGTTCGTCTTTTCGGGAAAGGTGAGCAAGGATAGAATTCCCCGAATATCTGCCTTGAAGGCTCAGCGACTTTTAAATACTGGTTGCGAGTCCTATTTTGTGTTTGCTATGAAAGCCGAGGAATTCCCTTTACCAAAACTTGAGGAGGTTCCTATCACAAACGAATATTCCGACGTGTTTCCCGACGACCTTCCGGGTTTACCCCCTGAAAGAGAGATCGAATTCAAAGTCGATCTTGTACCTGGGGCTGCCCCGATATCGAAAGCCCCATATCGAATAGCGCCGAACGAGCTACGGGAATTGAAGGAACAGTTAGAGGAGCTGTTACTGAAGGGATTTATCCAACCGAGCTTCTCTCCATGGGGAGCACCAGTTCTTTTCGTTCGTAAGAAAGACGGGTCGATGAGATCGTGTATCGATTATCGTGAGCTGAATAAGATCACGATAAAGAATAAGTATCCGTTGCCGAGGATCGAGGATTTATTCGACCAATTGCAAGGGGCAACGGTATTCTCTAAGATCGACCTGCGTTCTGGATATCACCAGGTAAAGATCCGTGAAGCAGACGTCCCCAAAACTGCGTTCAGCACGAGGTACGGCCATTTCGAGTTTCTGGTCATGCCTTTCGGGTTGACGAATGCTCCAGCCGCTTTCATGGATCTGATGAATCGGGTATTCAAGAATTTCCTAGACCGCTTCGTGATCGTCTTTATAGACGATATCCTTATTTATTCAAAAACGAAGGATGAACATGAGGAGCATCTAAGAACAATTCTAGGAATTTTACGGGAGAAACAACTCTATGCCAAATTTAAGAAATATGAATTTTGGCTCGATCGAGTGGCCTTTCTCGGACACGTCATCTCGGGAGATGGAATTTCTGTAGACCCCAGCAAAATCGAGGCAGTCAGTAATTGGCCACGCCCAACTACACCTACCAAAGTACGAAGTTTTCTTGGGCTTGCAGGCTATTACCGAAAGTTTATAGCCGACTTTTAGAGTATTGCCTCGACCCTGACTAGCCTGACGAAGAAGAACGTGCCCCTCAAATGGACTGAGGCCTGCGAACAAAGCTTTCAGGAGCTGAAGAAATGACTCACTTCTGCTCCCATTCTTACCATCCCCTCAGGATCCGGAGGCTTCTCGGTGTATAGCGATGCATCGAAGAATGGCCTCGGCTGTGTACTTATGCAAAACGGGAAAGTGATTGCTTACGCTTCCCGACAACTCAAGAACTACGAGAAGAACTACCCGACCCATGATCTCGAACTTGCCGCCGTGGTATTCGCATTGAAAATTTGGCGGCATTATCTTTACGGAGAACGGTGCGAGATTTATATAGACCATAAAAGTCTGAAATATTTCTTCACCCAAAAAGATCTGAACATGAGGCAACGACGATGGCTTGAACTGGTGAAGGATTACGATTGTGTTATCAACTATCATCCGGGGAAAGCCAACGTGGTAGCCAACGCTCTAAGTCGAAAAACTATAAGCACAGAATTGAGCCAAATAGGAGTTGAAGTAATCAACTACGGGGAAATCGAGGCCCGACTGGCAGCGTTGACTATCAAACCAACGTTGCTAGATCAAAACGTGGAGGCTCAGAAGAGTGACGAAACCTACCTCAAAATTCGGAATAAGCAGAACGAAGATGCAGTACCCGACTACCAATTTCGGGAAGACGGAAGCTGTTGCAAAGATTCGGGAGAGAATGCAGACGGCCCAAAGCCGTCAGAAAAGTTACGCTGATCATCGTCGACGACCATTAGAATTCGCAAAAGACGACTGGGTATTTTTGAAGATATCCCCGATGAAAGGCGTAAAGCGATTCGGACGAAAGGGCAAGCTGAGTCCAAGGTACATTGGCCCTTTCAGAATACTCAGGCGAGTCGGCGAGGTCGCGTATCAGTTGGAATTACCAGCTTCATTGTCACAGGTCCACGATGTATTCCACGTATCAACATTACGAAAATACATTGCGAACCCAAGCCAGGTGGTGGAGAACGAGTTTCTTTATCAACAGTTGAAGCCAGACTTAAGTTACGAAGAAAGACCAGTAGAGATTTTGATGCAAGAAGTAAGGCAACTTCGGAATAAAAGTATTCCATTAGTAAAAATACTGTGGCGGAATCAATCAATTGAAGAAGCCACTTGGGAGCGAGAGGACGATATGAGAAATCGTTATCCCGAATTATTCCAATCGGTGTAATTTCGGGGACGAAATTCTTTTAAGGGGGGAAGGATGTAATACCTGTAAATTTTAAACACGGGATTTTGATATAATTAATAGTGAAAAGACTTAGAAAATTTGGATATTATGTGAATGAAGGATAGGGTCGAAATTCGGGTGATGGCAAGCTTCAAGGATAAACCCGAAAAATTTCGGTTAAGAAAAAAAAAAAAAAAAAAAAAAAAAACTTTGATGGGCTGAAAAATAATTAGGCCCAAAAGGACTAAATGGCCCAATGGCCAAAATTGTTTGCAATGAAGAAAGATACGTTGCTAACACCTATGAGGTTTCTTCAAAAGGAGGAAAGACACGCACTTGCATGCTTAGCATAAAACCACTCGTAGGTAATGATATAGTTTAAAAAGGATAAGAAAGAAAATTTATCTCTTATCACTCGAGCTAAGCAGAAAAGAAAAGAAGAAGAAGGAGAAGCAAATAGCTGTCAGACACAAGGATTTCTAGCTAAAAACAGTCCAGAAAATTCGTAAGATAGCTAGGACGTGAGGTAGGTGAAACCTACAACCCCGAAAAATCGTTCTTAACAGCTTTAATATTCATGGTGAAAGGATCACCAAGTTTCCTTTTAAAATTCATAAGCTGCTTTGTGTGTTATATGATGTTGTTTTAAACCCAAAATATGGGTTTTCTTTAGTTGTGCGTGTTTATATTCATGTTTTCTGGAAATATTATGAAGTTTATATATATATAATTAGGGTTTTGCACTGAAAAAGATTTTTCATCTAAGTTACTGTTCAAAATTTCGTTTTTCGCGACTTGAATTAGGTTTTCGCAGCATGAGATAGGTTTTCGCTACCTAAAAGAGGCTTTTCGCCACTTAGTATTTGTGAACAAAGCTTTTCGCCACTTAGTGTTCACGAACTGAGCTTTTCGCCACTTAGTGTTTGTGAACAAAGCTTTTCGCCACTTAGTGTTCGCGAACCAAAGCTTTTCGCCACTTTTCATTAGGTTTCGCGAACCAAAGCTTTTCGCCACTTATTGTTCGCGAATTGAGCTTTTCGCTAGTCACTATTCAAAATAAAAAGGTTTTTCGCGAACCAAAGCTTTTCGCCACTTATTGTTCGCGAATTGAGCTTTTCGCTAGTCACTGTTCAAAATAAAAAGGTTTTTCGCGAACCAAAGCTTTTCGCCACTTTTCATGAGGTTAAAGCTTTTCGCCACTTTTCATGAGGTTAAAACTTTTCGCCACTTTTCATGAGGTTAAAGCTTTTCGCCACTTTTCATGAGGTTAAAGCTTTTCGCCACTTTTCATTAGGTTTCGCGAACCAAAGCTTTTCGCCACTTATTGTTCGCGAATTGAGCTTTTCGCTAGTCACTATTCAAAATAAAAAGGTTTTTCGCGAACCAAAGCTTTTCGCCACTTATTGTTCGCGAATTGAGCTTTTCGCTAGTCACTGTTCAAAATAAAAAGGTTTTTCGCGAACCAAAGCTTTTCGCCACTTTTCATGAGGTTAAAACTTTTCGCCACTTTTCATGAGGTTAAAACTTTTCGCCACTTAGAAAACTTTTCGCCAGGTCAACTTTTAGTGGGCTTTTCACGGGCCTGGTGGGAATACTTTGAGTCTTAGTCCAAATTTCAACCCAAATCTTTTAATATAAAGTATTTTCGAGATTTTGAGGATATGATTTAAATGTATGATTTAATAATTTTGGTGTTGTTCATATATATGAAATATGGCTTAGGATTTGTTGTGCATACATTCACAATAAGTCATGACGAGAGTAATGATCGCATTTGTGCGATGGGAGAGTGTATGCCTTTCTTTGGCAGTGATAAATGAGGTTAAGATCGTAGGTGCACCTGACGGGAGACAGACGTGATCGATCTGTCTACTCAGGCTTGAGCAACCTGAGATGCCCACCGTCGTAGGATGGCTCGACTTGACGGGAGATAGACGTGATCGATCGATCTACCCGGGTACAGCGTGGGGGCGCAACTCGGGGTGCCCACCGTCAGGAGATGAGATTAGGCGGGAGATAGACGTGATCGATCTATCTACCCGGGTACAGCGTGAAAACGCGACTCGGGGTGCCCACCGCCATGAGATGTGATTTTCGAGTCTGTGTGACCGGATGATTGATGTGGTATTACGCGCGAGGTGCCGAGTCTAACCTAGGGCCCTGATTTATTGAGATACGAGAAAATGAGCGTGCATTGGTCATGTGAGATATTGGGATTTGGGGACATGTGCACGCATGCATTGCATTATTTTTTGTTCACCTACTGGGCATTTTTGCTCAGGGTTACGTGTTTTATAGGTACTAATGAGTAGACGGCTGGTGGCGGTGACTCCACGGGCTTTTGGGGGCGGATGCAGTACATGGGACGCGACCTGTGGAGGCGTAGGATTATTTTGATATTTTGGGGTTTCGGCCCGTTGTAAAGACCTTTGTAAAACGACTCTTTTATATATTGTATAATATACTATTTTGTTTTTGTAAAATGGGCTTTCCGCGGCTTTCGTTGCGGAAAAATCCGCCAATTATCCTTTATTAAAAAGTGGGGTCGTCTCACTACCTTTATGGAGAAAGATGCGAAATATATACGGACCATAAGAGCCTGAAGTACTTCTTCACTCAGAAGGAATTAAATCTGAGGCAACGACGTTGGCTAGAACTTGTTAAGGACTACGACTGCGTAATCAACTACCATCCAGGCAAAGCAAACGTAGTTGCTGACGCATTGAGCCGAAAAGCTGTGAACACAGAGTTATATCGACTCGGGGTGGAAGTAGTTAATGTGGGCGAAGTCGAGACAAAACTGGCTACACTGACCCTTCAACCCACATTATTAGAAAGAATCAAGAAGGCCCAGGAGAGAGACGAGCTGTACTTGAAAGCGAAAGGCGCGCAACCAGAAGAAACATCACCTGACCTTAAAATACGCGAAGACGGGAGTCTACAATACCAGAACCGTTGGTATGTACCCAAGGATGTGGAATTACGACAAACTATAATGACGGAGGCACATGCCACAGCGTATTCAGTACATCCAGGCGCCACAAAGATGTATCAAGATTTGCGAACGACCTACTGGTGGCCGGGGATGAAGAAGGACATTGCAACCTTCGTAAGCCAATGTCTAACTTGTCAGCAAATTAAGGCAGAACACCAACGACCGGCAGGGACCTTACAACCCCTACCAATTCCCGAATGGAAGTGGGATCACATTACGATGGATTTTGTCGTCGGCTTACCGAAAACTGTAAAAGGCCACGACGCCATATGGGTGATTGTCGACCGTCTCACCAAGTCAGCTCACTTCCTACCAATTGGTTCGACTTTCTCTCTGGAACGTTACGCAGAGTTATACATTCAGGAGATAATTCGACTCCACGGGATTCCGACATCAATCATTTCAGATCGAGATTCGAGATTTCTATCCAATTTCTGGAAGAGCTTGCAGAAGGCGATGGGGACTAAGCTATCATTTAGTACAGCATACCATCCTCAGACTGACGGGCAATCTGAACGGACTATCCAAACCCTCGAAGATATGTTACGGGTGTGCGTGCTAGATATTCAAGGGAAATTGGAGCAAATACCTTCCATTGATCGAGTTCTCATACAATAATAGCTATCATGTGACGATTGGAATGGCACCCTACGAGGCTTTATACGGGCGCAAATGCCGATCCCCGGTACATTGGGACGAGATTGGCGAAAGAACATTGCTAGGCCCCGACATGGTGCGTGAAATGACAGAAGCCATAGAAAAGATTCGGGAAAGGATGCGGACAGCTCAAAACCGACAGAAGAGTTATGCGGATCAACGACGACGACCATTGGAATTCGCAGAAGGCGATCAAGTATTCTTAAAAATATCCCCGATGAAAGGAGTGAAGCAGTTTGGACGAAAAGGCAAATTAAGTCCAAGATATATAGGCCCCTTTAAAATTATTAAACGAGTCGGCGAGGTCGCGTATCAGTTAGAATTACCAGCTTCATTGTCACAGGTCCACGATGTATTCCACGTATCAACATTACGAAAATACATCGCGAACCCAAGTCAGGTGGTGGAGAACGAGTTTCCTCATCAGCAGTTGAGGCCAGACCTAAGTTATGAAGAAAAGCCAGTAGAGATTTTGATGCAGGAAATAAAACGACTTCGGAATAAAAACATTCCGTTAGTCAAAGTATTGTGGCGAAATCAATTAATTGAAGAAGCCACTTGGGAGCGAGAGGATGATATGAGAAATCGTTATCCCGAATTATTCCAATCGGTGTAATTTCGGGGACGAAATTCTTTTAAGGGGGGGAGGATGTAATACCCGTAAAATTTAATACGGGATTTTGATGTAATTAACTATATGATTATGTGACTTAGAAATTTTATTTAGTGAAGAATCTCAAAAATTAGGGTGAAGCAATTTTCGGGTAGAACCTTCCTTAATCCAAGAGGAAATAATGTCACCTACCTGCCGTCTTATCAATCACAAGTTTCAAGCCCCTGTTATGTATAATCATTTCATTGAGAGAAAAGAGGAAAAACAAAAGGGAGGGGATAAACCTCACGAAAGAAAAAGGGAGGAAAAACGCAAGGAAGAAGGAGAGAAGGAAAAACAAAGCAGTGCAAATTCCTGAACATAGCTCGGACTTAAGGTAGGTGAAGATTTCATCTACAACACGTAAATATTTTCATTAAACCCGAATCATAGTTGAAAGGTCACCTATGTTCGAAGTTAAAATTTTCGAGTGTGTTTGTATGATTTTCGTGGTTACTTGCAGACTTGATTATATGTTTAACAATCCAAAATCTGGATTTTGGTATGAATATACATATTTATGTGCTTAGAAAATACTGGAGAATTGAAGAACTTAGTGTTTTTTGCATACTGTTCTTCATTTTCGGTGTTTTCTTGTGTTTTCGGATGATTTCATGTTTTCGGGCCGAAAATTAGTTTACGCGGGCCAGAAAGTTTTGCGAATGAGAAATAGATGCGGTCCGAAAATTAGTTTTCGCGGGCCAGAAAAGTTTCGCGAATGAGAGATAAGTTCGGGCCGTAAACCTATTTTCGCGGGCCGAAAACTAGTTTACGCGGGCTAGAAGGATTCGCGAATGAGAGATAGGTTCGGGCCGTAAACCTGTTTTCGCGGGCCAGAAAAGTTTCGCGAATGAGAGATAGGTTCGGGCCGTAAACCTGTTTTCGCGAACCGTGAGACATCGCGGGCCGACTTCAAAATTTGCGGGGTGATTCCTGTGAGGGGAGTCGGGCTTTTCGCGGGCCTAAACTGGGTTTCGCGGGTCTGATCAAATGATTTCGCGAAATTCATTAAAGTTTCAAACTTTGATCTGAAGTTTTTTTCAGGTTGACTAAGTTTTGAAAATAGGTTTTCGCGAATTAGGTTTGGGCTTTGACCGAAAATATTTGGGTTTGACCAACGAATTTATTTTGGGCAGCCCTATTTTTGACCCAATTCTTTTAAATAAAATTATTTTCAGCCTAAATCTTTTAAATTAAAATGTTTTCGGGTTTTGATTAAGTTTCCCCTGGTCAACGATTATTTTATTTTCAGCAGTAAGTATTATTTCCGGAAATTAAAAAGATTTCCGAATCTTCAAGTTTTACGAGATGTTGTTAGGATTATTTTATTGTGTTCAATTAATTAGAATTATCTTTGTAGTTTATTTATAAAGATTATCATTATAAGAGGCTTAGTGTAATTGGGCTTTGTTAGGGGCCCAAGTATTATATAGCAACTTGTGGTATAAATACTAAAACCCTAACACATAATAAAGTGTGTATTGTGTGAAAATAATCTAGAGAGAGAGAGAAGCTCCCAACCTTCTCCAAGAACACACACACCCCACGTTAATCCGATTCTTCCCATCTTAACGTGGTTAAAATCTTCATTAGTTAGATTGTTAGGATAGAAAGGCTACCAACAAGTGGTATCAGAGCCAAACGCGTTCGGATTTGAGCGATTTTTCTGAAATTTTTGGGCTTTTTCATATTTTTGAGTTCGAAACCTTTTTGCTCTTGATCTTGAGTTTTTGAGCTTATTTTACTGATTTTGCAAGCTCAAGAGCTAAATAAATTGTTTTCGAGTGATTTTAAGTGTTTACCCAACAAATTTCAGTTGATTTGAGTGAGATTTAGGTAGAAAATCGCATAGGAAACTCGTCATTTTTCTGCAGATTTGATTTTCGGGTAGATGAATGTAACAGTGCCCAGATTTTCGGCTGATTCTACCCGATTTTCATTGATTTTCGGGTGACTCTGTTCGAAATTCGGCGTGTTTCTACCCGATTTTCGAATTTTTGCCTATTTTTCATCACCCGA
Source organism: Lindernia subracemosa (assembly GCA_028392965.1). Lineage (NCBI taxonomy): Eukaryota > Viridiplantae > Streptophyta > Magnoliopsida > Lamiales > Linderniaceae > Vandellia > Vandellia subracemosa. Next base: position 1,327,825 of record JAQPCC010000041.1, read on the forward strand.
ATTTCCTGCACGGCGAAAATTAGCACTTACCCGATTTTCATCACCCGAATTTTCGTTTAAAATTCTCGGCGAGTTTCTAGTTTTCGGGCAAACCCGAATTCGGGCATACGTACCCGAATTTGCCTATTCTCGGCGATTGTCTGATTTTCGGACTGAATTATCCGAATTCGGGCAAATCATCCGAATCAGTGTACCCGAATTTCTACATATCCGAAAATTCCTTGTACTCGAATTCTTTCTACCTACCCGAATTTCGGTCAAAGTCTTACCCGAGAATTCACTGTTCTCAATCGAAAACAGTCTCACAATTCTCGATCACTCACTCTCCAAAAATTACACTTAAATATTTTCGATCACCAAAAATTTTTCGGGCCCCCCTCGAATAGAAAGGCTTTAAGTAGCAAAAAAAAAAAAAAAAAAAAAAAATTTTAAAGAAAACTTTTCTGAGTCCAACGGACATAGTCTATTTTACACTTTTTTCGAAAATTTTCAAAATAAAATTTTCGGGCCAAAATTTTCGGTATAGAAAACTTTTTCGTTAATTTTTTAAGGCAAATCCACTATACGCGTCAACGATCACGTATCCAACAATCAACTTAGGTCGTTTGTGGCATATTATAGAAAACGTTTTGGTAATTTTCCCGAAGTTTTCGAAATCATTCCAAAATTTTTAGGTGCAAACCAAAAATTTTCGACGTTATCTTCGATACTTCACTATACCTTTTTGATAAAACCAAACTTTTCGGAACTGAATTTCCAAAGGCCAAATTTTTAATTTTTAAATTAAAAAAAATTATTATTATGGATGCACAAGCTAGAAAAATTGAGGAATTAGAAGCAAGATTTGCTAATAATTACTCTGTGTTGCTTAAGCAACAGGAATGTCTAGCTTTCGCTAATGAAGATTTGGCTAACGCAAAGTCAAAGGTCATTAGCTTAGAAACTAAGTTAGAGATTAGTGAAAAGAATGTCTGTGATATGTCGAAAAGATTACGTTCTTGCGAAGATGAGCGAAGTCGTGTCTCATCAAAACATGAGATAATCTTAGAGGAACGGCGTATGCTTTACTCTAAGATTGAACTTTTAGAGAACGCTATTGCAAAAAGAAGTCAAGCAGATAAAAATGTCTCTTCTAACTTAGTGTCTTTCGGGGAAAATAATTTACATTCTAATAAACCTACTTCTTGTTGGGAAATTCCTGAGGTTGCTAGTAAAATTGCAGAATTGAACGCAACCTTGGAATCAGAAAGAGTAGGTTTTCGAGCGGAAAAGAAAAAGCTTTTAGAGGAGATTTTACATCTCAAAAATTCCCCGTCTTTACCTGTTTCCAATGATCTTTCAAAAGATACATCTTCCTCGAAACAGGTGAAGAAAAGCATCCTTGTTCCTAAAACTGAGAAAGCTTTTACTAATAATTCTAAGTCAACTTTGACTGGCGCAGAAACGAAAAGTAAAAGCAATACGCGTAAAAATGCTAAGGAACAAAAGAATATTAGGAAGGAGAAAGGAAAATCGACATTATTTTCAAAAATCAAGGACGACATTGCTAAAGATCCTCCTTCTCCCGCTCCTATCAAAAAGGAAGTTCCTAAAGAAGAAGTTCCAAGCTCAAGCAGACGAACTTCTCAAACTTCCAAAATCTCTCATTCTTTAAAGAATGATAGAGATGGAATTGCTTACACGCACAAAAATACTTATTCTTCTAGTAAGCGAAATTCCATCAAGAACCATCATTATAGAGTGAATGATGTGAATTCTTGTAGGCAATACGACTCATCATCTGATGACGCATATAGTGCGATAAGCTCGTATTCATACTTGAAATACCCGGTCCAGATTCAGTCTGAAAGACACCTTCTGCGACTGGCTAGGGAGAAAATCTTCAGATCTTCTAAACCTAGACACACATTCACCGGCGCTGAATTGTCATTTCCCTCTAAGGTTCACCAAACTTGGATTCCTAAATCAGTAATCAAATTAAATAGGACTTTAAAGGATGATTTAGGATGTATATCTGAACCAAATGTGCTTAACTTGTTTTCTGCTAATATGGGAGGACCCATCCAAAAATGGGTACCAAAGTCCCGATAAAGTTTTGCAGGAGCCCAATCACGTGTGGTAATTCGACGATGGTTGCTCCACACACGTGATTGGTATGAGATGAGAGCAACCACAAAGCCCCGGTCATGAGTAGTAATTAGAAGATGGTTGCTCCATACTCATGATCGGTACGAGACGAGGGCAACCACAACTCCCAGCATGGTTGGTATTCCAGAAGTTGCTCCACAACCATGACTGGTATGCAGCGTGAGCAACTACGCCGTAGGTAAATTCTATATATGCATTCCATAGTAAATTTTGGCATGCATATCGAGCTGAAAAGACAATATACCTACTTTAAAAATAATAGAGTACAATATAGCTATGCATGCTTCAAAAAGACTTTTACTTTCAAATTTTTGCATGCGTGCATACATGAGCCGAAATGCAAAATACTCTATTTTATAGGTACATTATGATCATGCATACAATTTTAAGATTTTCGAGCTTAAACTTTCAAGCATGCATATACGCTGAATTGCAAAAATTACCTATTTTTCAAAATGGTACATTTTAAATATGTATTTTTCAAAACTTTAAATTCTAAATGCATATTACGCACGGAAATGAAAAATACCATTTTTGTAAAATGAGCTTAATTTGAGGGGGAGCTACTCTTTTTTTAAAAAGAGAAGTGACCCTTATTTCTTTAGAAGGGAGCTATAATTATATTTTTGAGGGGGAGCGAACTTCAAATATGTGAATTTAGGGAAAGAGATTCACAGATCTTTCGAACTTTCCACGCATCTTTTGAGGGGGAGCAATTTTATTTTTGGAAGCATGTTTTGAGGGGGAGAATAACAAAATCTATATTATATGCATATACTATATTATATATATACTAATATATATTACTAATACAATATATATTATATCAATATAATATATAGTATAAAAATATATTTTACTAATAACGATTAATATATATATATATATATACAAAAAAAAAAAAAAGGCCATCAATATTTAAAAAAAAAGAGGCCATAAAAAAAAAAAAAAAAAAATATATATATAATAAAAAAAAGAATGTTCTCTCCTCTTCATCAAGCTTCATGGAGATTACCTCCGACCTCCGAAGATGGACCTCAAAAGAAGAATCTCGTGCCTACAACCGTCAACTCTTCTCAAAAGGCGACGGTGGCTACAAATGCAAATCTCGGTGCTCGCTTCAACCGACCTGCTCCGGATTGCTGACAGACAAGGCAGCACTCACTACTTCCTACCGGATGCATGGATACTTCGTTCCTACGATTCAGTTAAACCCAACTGAATCTAACCCCGGAACATCACCGAGAATCAGTCGAATCACGAAGAAATAGCCACATCTACTAAAACCTTTTGAAAAGACCGACGCTACATGATTCCCTCACCTCACAAATTATTCGGACGAACCCCCATAGGTACAGGTGCTAATTTTATTAGCTCCCGGGTAGAAGTCGCCGCAATAGGTCCAACGGCGCGTGCACAACCGAGCCTTACCCACTCGTCTGTCTCACAAAAGACAGGTGTTTCAGAAATCACGGGGAACCACGTCTACTATCACCGCTTCACTCGGAAGTGGGAGATATTGAATTATGTGGTACTCAGCCCCACCACCACACTTCCTTGCGCACTCGAGTCTAGTGTGTCCTCACTCCATATATTTTTATATTTTCTAGGACACATACACTTTTAAACACCTGATCTTTGTGATCAAGTTAGAACTTCCGTAGACATGTCTTGCTTCAACATGATTCGAGGATCGGAAGGAAGTCCTGCTGTTGCAACATCAAAGCAACAACGGTTTCAGGCCATCGTCTACGAGCATAGCTCCTAGATCGATGTTAACGGGAAGTCTTCGTGACCCCGGTTTCTTACACGACGGATTGCCTTTGTGGCTCCGTCAGGTTATTACCATCACCGACCTGTCGTTTGTGTCCTCCTAATCTTCCTACACAAGCATGCCGATATCGTTAACACGAATCGCCATGAGGGGGAGAAGGGGACACGCATAAACAAACAGGTCGGATCACCCACCAATCTCCGCCGCGCTCACCACTCTGAAGCCGAGCTCCCCTGCACTTGAATGGAACATTCGAAAGGAGCCCAACACCCCACGCGTACCTTCTTCCGGAGCCAGGCAAGCTTCCTCGAGGCCGAACCAGACAACTTCGTTCGAAGAAGACGAATCCGGCGCCGAGAAGAAGAAGATTGGAGAAGACTTGACGACTGCCTTAGTGGCTACGTCAGGTTATTACCTAACCTGAGTTCCTACCAACGCCATCCTCATGTCCCGACGACGTGATCTTCTTGCCAAAGATAATGCCTCATTTTGACTCATTGCATGGCGATCTCCCCAACTCGATCTTCATGAGGGGGAGTAGTACTAAAGCAAAATGGGAGCAATACCACGACGAAAGTGCAAGATAGATCAGAAACGCTAAATACTCAAGCGTCGTCAAAGAATCAAGCGAACACCATGGACTACAAAGATCGAAGTTGCTGCCTCATGTGCGTCTCTCCAAATTTCAAAGAGAACTTCCCAATCCCAACATAAGGTTGACCAAAAGTAGGGGGAGTTGCGCTATTATCGAAAGGAGAGATCGAACACAAAAAGAAGAAATCTGGCAAGCGACTTCAAATCCCTTCCGGCATTTACGAGTCGAGCTTACAAAGAAAATTAAGAAGACCCGGTGCCAAGAAGCGAAGATCAAGACACAGTGAGCTTGAAGATCTCCAAAAGAAGAGGTCAAAAGACAAGACAAGGAGGAAATTCCCGTAGGACTCAGGCAAATGCACTAAGCCCCGCAAAGATAATCCATGCCAAATTGAAGATTGAACACAAAGGGGGAGATTGTTAGGATTATTTTATTGTGTTCAATTAATTAGAATTATCTTTGTAGTTTATTTATAAAGATTATCATTATAAGAGGCTTGGTGTAATTGGGCTTTGTTAGGGGCCCAAGTATTATATACCAACTTGTGGTATAAATACTAAAACCCTAACACATAATAAAGTGTGTATTGTGTGAAAATAATCTAGAGAGAGAGAGAAGCTCCCAACCTTCTCCAAGAACACACACACCCCACGTTAATCCGATTCTTCCCATCTTAACGTGGTTAAAATCTTCATTAGTTAGATTGTTAGGATAGAAAGGCTACCAACAGATGTGATTGTTATTATGTGAGACTTGTATGACATGCATCGCATATCACGACATTGTGAGAAATGGGTACCGTGTCAATACGGCGATACTCTGATATATGGATGAGCGGGGTAGATCGTGATCGCCTTGATGATTCGTAGAGGAATCAAGGTTAGTACTCATATATGACACCTGACGGCAGACAGGCATGATCGATCTGTCTACTCGGGCGTGAACGTCCCGAGGTGCAAAACCGTCTTTTATGTTATTTTCGCGGAAGGAGCGACCTGGTAGGGCAGTAGCGTGAACGTCTAAACGCTATCAGTGTAGGCTACCGTCTTTCATGTTATTTTCGCGGAAGGAGCGACCTGGTAGGGCAGTAGCGTGAACGTCTAAACGCTATCAGTGTAGGCTACCGTGATTATCATGAGCGCGCGAGGTGTCGAGTCTAACCTAGGGCCCTGTGTTGAGATATGATAAGATGAATTGAGAGGTAAAAGTCGAGCGTGCATTTATGGTGAGATATTTGGGAGGATGGTTGAGCACACGCTGCATTCATGCATGTTTTCACCTACTGGGCAATAGCTCAGTTTTACGTGTTGTAGGTATTACTGAGCCCGACGTCGAGGTACGTCGTGACTGAGGTGGGCTGATGGCGGTGACTCCACGGACTTTTGAGGGCGAGGTTGTACATGGATGAAGACCTGTGGAGCGGCATTAGGGTGTTTTAATATTTTGAATATTTTGGGGCTACGGCCTTTGTAAATATACAACTTTGTAAAGTATGTTATTTTGCGAAAAAGTTTTTGTAAAATGGGTCTTCCGCGGCTTTCGTTGTGGAAATCCGCCACTTATCGTATTTAGAAAAATGAGGGTCGTCTCAGTAACTTCCGTAAATTAAAGTTTACGATTGAAAAGTAATCGTAAACAGTGTCTTGAGATAGTTTACGAATGAAAAGTATTCGTAAACAGTGCCTTCGTAAAGTAACGTTTACGATTGAACAGCTTTCGTAAACAGTAGCTTCGTAAAATACAGTTTACGATTGAAAAGAATTCGTAAACAGTGCCTTTAGACAGTTTACGACTGAAATTTATTCGCAAACCTTCCCTTTACTGGTTTACGAATGAAAATGACTCGTAAACAGTAACTTTACGAGTGTAAACTAAATCGACCGTAAACTTAAATGTTTTGACCGTAAACTGTAAAGCTTTGACCAAATGTGAAAACTTTCGTATATGAGAGGGCCGTAAACTATAAACTATTGCTCGTAAAGTTTTCGTTCGCAAAGCCTTATCAACAGAGTTTTGCAAAGCTATTCGTAAACCTTAGATTCATAAACTTTCATTCGTAAACTTTGCAATAAAAGTAAAACTCGATCAAAAACACTTAAATTCTCAAATTAAGCTGAGATAATCGATCGAAAATTGTAGGTAAACATGTAAAAACACTCGATTAAACAGATTAAAAGCAAAATATAAGCCAATTTCGAGATTTTCACATGAACAATTTGAAGATTATGAAAACAATTCGATCAAAAATCAACTCAATTAGTCCAAATTCAGCTTCGATTATTCAAATTAATCACTGTAAACAGTAAACCATTAAGTATCGCAAACAGTGCAAACATTCTAAGCTTGAATTCATACGTAAACAGTGTTGACAACAATGATGAACAGTGTTATCATTCAAGCAACTGCGATGACAGTGATGGTATTTCATGCGTAAACCTTGAATTCAATCAATCGAAAACATCAATCAGCTCAAAATCAGATTCAAAGGTAGGCTTCATTTTTCGTTTAATGTTTTGCTCCCATTTTTCAGATTTGGGTTTATGAACATGCCCCCTCGTTGGGTAAGGCTCGATCAATTAGCGGGATTCCTCGCTTCACGAGGTGGGTTGATCCAACCACGCGTCCAACCGAGATCGAAGTCGAGGAGGATATTGCAAAGTTGAAGGCGACAGACGTCCCTCATCCAATCTATTTGAGGAACAGGGAGTACGAAATGTTTTGCTCCCATTCGGGCAATGTTAGGACAATTAATCAAGGGGATGTCGAAGAAAAGAATCCAAATGACCTGGCAGCTGACAAATGTGTCGAGGAAGAGCCTGATGCTGATGAAGATCTAATGGAATTTGCGGAAGCGCCTGCTATGGATGAAACGACAAAGAATATGGATGATGAGGAGAAGAAAGTGGATTAGAAGAAAGGGGATGAGAAGAAAGTGGATGAGAAGAAAGAGGATGACGAGGAGAAGAAAGTGGATGAGAAGAAAGTGGATGAGAAGAAAGAGGAGGATGATGGTGACCTGTTGAAAGAAGTTATTGATAATGTTTTGCAGTCCCTATCTGGAAGTGTGACGATGGTGGATAACGAGTACAAGCAATACGTCGCTTCAGTGAATAGGAAAGAGGCTGTAGCGACATCCATCGCTCGCAATGTCATGGCAAGAGAACGCAGACAGAAGAAAAAGGCCGAAGACTTTGTTACGCCTCCAGGAACCACAACTCCGAAGAAGAAGAAGCCTCGGACCCATAAAGGTGCATCTAAATAGGTAGTCGTCGATCCTATCGATGTGTTGTCTGTAGAAAAGTCAAGTTTGCCACAGATCATGGAATGCAATGATGCTATTGACAAAGACTTTGACGGTAAGGCATCTCTTTCGGACGAAGAAAGAGAGCTCATACATTCATTCATTATGAAGGACGACTACAAGTAAGTTGTTCTTGCAACCTTTAGGTCAGACATTCATTCATTATCTTTAGTTCGATATGTTTCATTACTGAAGCTTGAGATGATGGCAACACATGTCTGTTGTGTGGGAGGACAACTTACTTTCTTTGCGTGGCCATTATTTAGTCGATCTGATGAAGGGCAAGGCTGTGATATCTGATGTCATCGACGTGTGGTTCAAATATTTGACGTCTCCATATTACAGATTACGTGCGGACCCCCCAGTAGAAATACACTTTGTTCATTCGCACGTAGCGGTGAGTTGGTTCGAACAAATGAAATGTTATTTATTCTATCTTGTTAAAATTTTTTAATTATGTTCGCAGCAAAATACCGACGCCGTGTTGACGGGGAGTCGCAAGCCGCTCAAAATAGCGACGAAGACAGGTATGGAGGAATTCATCAAAAGATTGTCGGAGCCGACTATAGTGGAGCCGGAGAAGTTGAAGAAGGATTTGTTGAGTCACTGTAAGTACGTTGCGGTTCCCTTGCACCAAGGCTTTCATTGGCATCAGCTTGTTCTTGATGTCCACAGCAAAATCTTCGCTCATTATAATTCTATGCCATCTGCTCGATCCACGACAACCGCATTACGTTGTGTAAGTTTACTTTGTCCTATTCTGTTTCATTTGTTGAGACTTACCTGTGATAACTAGAATAATATGTTTACTCTGAATCTACTCGTAGGCCTCATCAATCCGAAGTTACATGCGTCACTTTGGCGTGGATGTCATTCCCAACGTTAAAGTGATGGATATGAAATGCCGAAAACAGATAGTGGGGAGCATGGACTGTGGTCCGTGGGTTTGCATGTTTGGGAAGGCTGTAATGTGAGATGATGTGGTTTTCTGGGATGAAGTTAACACTCGCGACATTCGAGACTATAGGGCTCATATTTTAGCTGGTTTGTTGGATTTTGGTGCGAAGTCAAGTTCCTAAAAACTATTTCGGACTTTTGTCTGCTCTTAGACTTTTGGATTGTTGGAATTGTTGGTTTTTATCTCTTTTGGATTGTTGGAATTGTTGTTGGTTATTTCGAATTATGGCATGTAGGTCTTTTTATCTGCACTTACTCTGTTTATGCTCATTGCTACATGTAGGAATACCAGGTTATTCTGTTTTGTCCAAATACCAGGTTATTGAGAAATAATACCACAATCCTTAAAGAGAAAAAACACGAATTATAGAGAAAATAACATATCACTGGGAATTTGTACTACATATCTAATTCACAGTAACGTAATACTAAGTAAATAATTTATTTTTGTTAGTTACCTTTTTTTTTGTTAACAATTTCATATACGTAAAAATATGATTGCACTTTGTGTTAGTACCAAAATTTTTTTTGAGTCACGATATGTACATGAAGAATCATGTTGGAGTTACTAGTCAATGATACATAATAGACCTTTGAGTCACGATATGTACATGAAGAATCATGTTGGAGTTACTAGTCAATGATACATAATAGACCTTTTCTTGAGAAGTTGATCATACTTTTATGAAAGACAAATCAAATTATTAAAGAATTGGTATGTACATGAAGGTATTGATGCACGGATATGTACATGAAGGTATTGATGCACGGATACCTTTCCAAAAATAATTCATGAAATTAATCGAAAAAAACCCTAAACCCTAGACCCGAACCCTAATCCCGGAACCCTAACCCTAAACCCTCAAATTGGAGAAAATGTTGTATACCCTAAACCATGGTCCATAAATCATGTAGGTCACCAAAACCCAGCAACCCTCGGGATTTATATGGATTTTGCCTGTAGAACAAGCTCATGAAACCCGTAGGAGATTCATGTGAGTGCTTTGCTGCTCTGTCTGTGTAGAAAGTTTGCGATAGTCGTCTTCGATTTTTGTGATCCTTTCGCTGATCAGTTTTAACGTACCATCGCAGAATTTTGGAATCTCAGACATCTTGAGTAGCCTTTTCTCGTTCTTCTTGTTGAGGTTTAACGTACCATCGTACCAAATCACCTTGAACTCTAGGTATCTGATACTACCTAGGTCCTTTTCGTATACTTGTACTCTTGTTGAAAAGGGGGCGACTTTTCTTTGAACAAGTTCTTTTGGTCTTCCGCACGTGCCGGCACACGGAGAATCCATGAGTTACTTGTTTTGTCGCTCCGCCACAACTTTGATAGCCCCCTCATATTTAGTTGATCAAGCGTCTTCATTCTATCAGGCCTCCTCCAGATCTTTTGACACGTGTCCTCGATCCATGGTGCTGCCAAATCCAGCTGTCTATCCACGGCTTCGCCTAACACATAGATATTTTTGAGAGACTGTATGAAGGTCTTGCGATGTTGGAAAATTATGAATTTCGCCTTGGCTTCAAACTCTCTACGTTTGGTCCATGATAACTCGAGGATATAGTCGTCGATGATCTGGTGCGGATTTTGATAAGAGTGTGCACTGGAAATAATAGAAGATACATTCGGTCGTCGTTGTTCCCTTGGGGCTTGTTGTTGTTGTATGGCCTTGGACTCATATATCTATGCTTTCGCTTGTCTGGGACTGTTTTGGTGGGTTCGGGTGCTTTCCTCTACCCTTTGTTGTGCTCGATGTTCTATGTCTCTTCTCCCCCTCACGACGGTCGTTTTCACGGTCGTCGTGTCTTCTTTTGAAGAGGGATGATCACCTCGGCACATATCTGATAGATTCGGTCTCCTGGGGCCGTTAAGACTGCAGAGGTATTCGAGGATCAGTTGTTGACCCTCCGTTAAAGTGTCGGCAATCTTCAACCGCATGAGGAAGCAAGTTGTAGCTCGTGAAGAGGTATGGTCGGGATTGATCAAGCGAGCTAATGTTCGGGGATGTGGGATATGTGGAGCGGGTTCCGTTTGAAATACCAGAGGTGGAATGGTGATGGTGGAGTGGTTTGGGTAGTTTGTGGATGAGAAAGATCGAGGTGGATAGGGTGGTGGAGATGGTTTGGCGTTTGCTCAGGAACGGAGGAGAGTGTTTCTTCGACTGGGTTCGTCCTATTGTCCCTTACGGCCACCATAATATCTTCTTTGAATTTTGTGGCAACGGACTCCAGGGCTTGGTTGAAAAGCTCCTCCGTCACAAAGCGGGTATCACCTCCGGGGCCACTAAGGCGCTCCGTTTGCACACGAGGTGTGGCTTGAACTTGGTTCAAGACTTCCGACCGGTCCTCGTAATCCACCCCTTTGGGTAGACACTCTGGTCGTTGACGGTAAATCACTCAAATTTACCGGGGGAGGAGTAAAACTGAGGCCACTTAGGCTTCTCGTTGACATCATTCTAGAGTCGTGCTCCAGAAGATGGCCTGATACCATTGTTGAAATTGTTTTAGCAACGGCAGGACTTCCTTCTGATCATAGATAGCACATCAATAAATGATGCGTCTACAAAAGTTCTGGCATGGTCGCGTAGACCTGCACTGTGTGTATAAAATAATGTATGTGTCCTAAAAAAATGGAAAACATTTAGGCAGTGAGGACACACTAGACGTTAAAGTGCTCAAGAAATACGTGGTATGGGGCTGTGGACCACTGAGTTCAATATCTCCCGCCTCCGAATGAAACGGTGATAGCATATGCGGTTCCCCGTGAGATATTGAAACACTTGTCTTTAGGGAGACAAATGAGTATGTAAGGCCTAGATAATCCAACTAAACATATATTTAAACGATCTTAGCACGATTGAAGGTCGGAAGAATTCGAGCTCGCGTGGGGTGTTGTGTGTTCTTGAGAGGTTGGGTGGCTCTCTCTCTCTCTAGATGAGTTTCACACAATTCACACTTTATTATGTGTTAGGGTTTTGGTATTTATACCACATTTTGGTATATAATACTTGGGCCCCTAACAAGCCCAATTACACTAAGCCTTTCTTTAAATAAAATCTATTTAAATAAACCACAAAGATAATTCTAATTAATTGAACACAATAAAATAATCCTAACAATCTCCCCCTTTGTGTTCAATCTTCAATTTGGCATGGATTATCTTTGCGGGGCTTAGTGCGTTTGCCTGAGTCCTAAAGGAATTTCCTCCTTTGTCTTTTGACCTCTTCTTTTGGAGATCTTCAAGCTCACCGTGTCTTGATCTTTTCTTCTCGGCACCAGATCTTCTTAATCTTCTTTTGAAGCTCAACTCGTAAATGCCGGAAGGTGTTTGAAGTTGCTTGCCGGATCTCTACTTTTTGTGTTCGATCTCTCCTTTCGATGGTAGCGCAACTCCCCCTACTTTTGGTCAACCTTATGTTGGAATTGGGAAGTTCTCTTTGAGATTTGGAGAGACGCACACGAGGCGGCAACTTCGATCTTTGAAGTCTGTGGTGTTCGCTTGATTCTTTGACGACGCTTGAGGATTTAACGTTTCTGATCTATCTTGCACTTTCATCGTGGTATTGCTCCCATTTTGCTTTAGTACTGCTCACCCTCATGAAGATCAAGTTGGGGAGATCGTCATGCGATGGGTCAAAATGAAGCATCGTCTTCGGCAAGAGGATCACGTCGTCAGGACATGAGGATGGCGTTGGTAGGAACTCAGGTTAGGTAATAACCTGACGTAGCCACTAAGGCAGTCGTCAAGTCTTCTCCAATCTTCTTCTTCTCGACGCCGGATTCGTCTTCTTCGAAGGAAGTTGTCTGGTTCGGCCTCGAAGGAAGCTTGTCTGGCTCCGGAAGAAGGTACGCGTGGGGTGTTAGGCTCCTTTGGAATGTTCCATTCAAGTGCAGGGGAGCCCGACTTCAGAGTGGTGAGCGCGGCGGAGATTGGTGGGTGATCCGACCTGTTTGTTTATGCGTGTCCCCTTCTCCCCCTCATGGCGATTCGTGTTAACGAGATCGGCATGCTTGTGTAGGAAGATTAGGAGGACACAAACGACAGGTCGGTGATGGTAATAAACAGACGGAGCCACAAAGGCAATCCGTCGTGTAAGAAACCGGGGTCACGAAGACTTCCCGTTAACATCGATCTAGGAGCTATGCTCGTAGACGATGGCCTGAAACCGTTGTTGCTTTGATGTTGCAACGGCAGGACTTCCTTCCGATCCTCGAATCATGTCGAAGCAAGACATGTCTACGGAAGTTCTAACTTGATCACAAAGATCAGGTGTTTAAAAGTGTATGTGTCCTAGAAAAATATAAAAATATATGGAAAGTGAGGACACACTAGACTCGAGTGCGCAAGGAAGTGTGGTGGTGGGGCTGAGTACCACATAATTTAATATCTCCCACTTCCGAGTGAAGCGGTGATAGTAGACGTGGTTCCCCGTGATTTCTGAAACACCTGTCTTTTGTGAGACAGACGAGTGGGTAAGGCTCGGTTGTGCACGCGCCGTTGGACCTATTGCGGCGACTTCTACCCGGGAGCTAATAAAATTAGCACCTGTACCTATGGGGGTTGGTCCGAATAATTTGTGAGGAGAGGGAATCATGTAGCGTCGGTCTTTTCAAAAGGTTTTAGTAGACGTGACTGTTTCTTCGTGATTCGACTGAATCTCGGTGATGTTCCGGGGTTAGATTCAGTTGGGTTTGACTGAATCGTAGGAACGAAGTATCCATGCATCCGGTAGGAAGTGGTGAGTGCTGTTTTATTTGTCAGCAAGCCAGAGCATGTCGGTTGAAGCGAGCACCGAGATTTGCATTTTTAACTACCGTCGCCTTTTGAAAAGAGTTGACCGTTGTAGGCTCGAGATTCTTCTTTTGAGGTTCATCTTCGGAGGTCGGAGGTAATCTCCATGAAGCTTGATGAAGAGGAGAGAACATTCTTCTTTTTTTTTATTATGGCCCTTTTTTTTGTATATATATATATATTAATCGTTATTAGTAAAATATATTTTTATACTATATATTATATTGATATAATATATATTGTATTAGTAATATATATTAGTATATATATAATATAGTATATGCATATTATATATATTATTCCTCCCCCTCAAAACATGCTTCCAAAAATAAAATTGCTCGACCTCAAAAGATGCGTGGAAAGTTCGATGTGAATCTCTTTCCCTAAATTCACATATTTGAAGTTTGCTCCCCCTCAAAAATATAATTATAGCTCCCTTCTAAAGATTAAGGGTTACTTCTCTTTTAAAAATAAAATAGTAGCTCCCCCTCAAATTAAGCTCATTTTATAGGAAAAATGGTATCTATCATTTTCGTGCGTAATATGCATTTTAAATTTGAAAGTTTTGAAAATGCATATTTAAAATGTACAATTTTGAAAAATAGGTATTTTTGCGATTCAGCTTATATGCATACTTGAAAATTTAAGCTCGAAAATCTTAAAATTGTATGCATAATGAAAATGTACCTTTAAAATAGGGTATTTCGCATTTCGGCTCAGGTATGCATGCATGCAAGAATTTGAAAGTAAAAGTCCTTTTGAAGCATGCATAGCTATAATGTACCCTATAATTTGCAAAGTAGGTATATAATATTTTCAGCTCGATATGCATGCCAAAATTTACTATGGAATGCATATATAGAATTTACCTACGGTGTAGTTGCTCACGCTGCATACCAGTCATGGTTGTGGAGCAACTACCGGAATACCAACCATGCTGAGAGTTGTGGTTGCCCTTGTCTCGTACCGATCATGAGTATGGAGCAGCCATCTTCTAATTACTACTCATGATCGGGATTTTGTGGTTGCTCTTGTCTCATACCAATCACGCGTGTGGAGCAACCATCGTCGAATTACCACACGTGATTGGGCTCCTGCAAAATATTAGCGGGACTTTGGTACCCATTTTTGGATGGGTCCTCCCTGATTAGCAGAAAACAATTTATGTACATTTGGTTCAGATATACATCCTAAATCATCCTTTAAAGTCCTATTTAATTTGATTTCTGATTTAGGAATCCAAGTTTGGTGAACCTTAGAGGGAAATGACAAATCAGCGCCGGTGAATGTGTGTCTAGGTTTAGAAGATCTGAAGATTTTCTCCCTAGCCAGTCGCAGAAGATGTCTTTCAGACTTAATCTGGACCGGGTATTTCAAGTATGAATACGAACTTATCGCACTATATGCGTCATCAGATGATGAGTCGTATTGCCTACAAGAATTCACATCATTCACTCTATAATGATGGTTTTTATGGAATTTCGCTTACTAGAATAATAAGTATTTTTGTGCGTGTAAGCAATTCCATCTCTATCATTCTTTAAAAAATGAGAGATTTTGGAAGTTTGAGAAGTTCGCCTGCTTGAGCTTGGAACTTCTTCTTTAGGAACTTCCTTTTTGGTAGGAGCGGGAGAAGGAGAATCTTTAGCAATGTCGTCCTTGGTTTTGGAAAATAATGTCGATTTTCCTTTCTCCTTCCTAATATTCTTTTGTTCCTTAGCATTTTTACATGTATTGCTTTTACTTTTCGTTTCTGCGCCAGTCAAAGTTGACTTAGAATTATTAGTAAAAGTCTTTTTAATTTTAGGAACAAAGGCGTCGGTTTGTGTGCCCATATCCTGCTTAAAAGAAGATTTTTCTGTATAGAGTTCATTTAAGACGGGTAGGGACGGGGAATTTTTGAGATTAGAAATCTCCTCTAGAAGTTTTTGCTTTTCTGCTCGGAAACCTACTCTTTCCGATTCCAGGGTTGCGTTCAATTCTACAATTTTACTAGCAACCTCTGGAATTTCCCAACAAGAGATAGGTTTATTAGAATGTAAACTATTTTCCCCGTTGGACGCTAAGTCTTTAGAGGAACTTTGGTCTGTTTGACCCTTTTTCGCAAGGATGCACTCTAAGTGATGAACTTTAGAGTGCAATTTACTGCGTTCCTCAAATAAAAGTTTAAAACTACACCGCGAATTGCTCAAATCAGACAGATAATTATTGCGTTCGAGTTCGCAATTGTTTAATTTATTTGTTAGTTCACTAATTTGAGCTTTTAATTTTACTTCTTGAGATTCAAGATTAGTGATTTTCTCACGCGCGTTTTCTAAATGGCAAGTAAGACGACCTCTTTCTTCTAAACTCCTAACTAAGCATTTGTAATTATTGTCTAGTCTACTTTCTAACTCACTTATAGTCTTTTCGTGACTTATAAGTTGAGTTTGGCCTAGCTTAGAGGAATTTAGGTTCTTGGTTAGCTTACAAATCGTTTGTTTCTGAGCTAGCTAATTTTGATTCAAGACTAGAAATAGTTTCTAGTGCACTAGCTAACTTAGTTTCTAACGCTTGGGTAGTCCTACGTTCATGTTTATGCTCACGACGCATGGTTTTATAATCTCCCTTCAAAGAAAGAAAAGCTTTATATAAATCACTCTCGTCAAAGCTCATCTCAGAAGTTGCGGAAGTAGAATCCATGATTTTTAAAATTTTAAAATATTACTATTTTTTTTTTAATTTAGTTGGAGACGCGATCGTTAACGCGTTGTGTAGATTTGATAATTTTTGGCTTTTGAAAAATTCAGCTCCGAAAAGTTTTGGTGTGTCGATAAAAGTCGTGAAGTTTCGAAAATTTTAAGTCTCGAAAACTTTTTGGTGTGTACCGAAAAGTTTTAAAGTGATGTCGAAAAACTTCGAAAATGTTACCAAAAGCTTTTTCTATAATGTGCCAATAATATTTTGGAATAAAAAAATTGGCTTTTAAAAATTTCTGCACCGAAAGTTTGATTTACCGAGAAATATTGTGAAGTATCGAAAATTTTGGGTACCGAAAAGATTTTTGGTGTATACCGAAAAACTTTTGAGGTGATTTCGAAAACTTCGGAAATTTATCAAACTTATCTAGAATTTGCCAAAAGATATTTTGATGTGATATGATGCAAAAATAAATTTTCGGAGTGCTTGGATGTGAAAATTTAAATTTTCGATATGTATGCAAAAAGTATTTTCAAAATATAGTGGATGCGAAAACCTGATGCGTAAACCTTTTTTTTTTTTGAAAACTGATTCGCAAACCTAATTTTTTTTTTTTTTTTTTAAATTCGCAAACTTTAAATATTTCGAATGAACAGTGATTCGCGAATGAACAGTAACGTGCGATTCGCGAATGAACAGTGTTCGCGAATGAACAGTAACGTGCGATTCGCGAATGAACAGTGATTCGCGAATGAACAGTAACGTGCGATTCGCGAATGAACAGTGATTCGCGAATGAACAGTGATGTGCGCAAAATTTTTTATTTTTTATTTATTTTTTTTTTATTGGATTATTTGGGTTTGCGAAGTGGCAAGAGGTTTTTTTTTTTTTTTTTTTTTTTTTTGCAGGGAGGTTTGCGAAGTGACACCCACTTTTAATAACAATCGAAACACTTATATCCTAACTCCTAAACACTCAATCAAGCATCTAAACACCAAAACATGTCAAAATTTTCGAAAATTCTTTGAAGAACACGAAGAACACCAAAAATTTTTCCGAAGATTTTTAACCAAATCTGAGCGCGTTTGGCTCTGATACCACTTGTAAGGCCTAGATAATCCAACTAAACATATATTTAAACGATCTTACCACGATTGAAGGTCGGAAGAATTCGAGCTCGCGTGGGGTGTTGTGTGTTCTTGAGAGGTTGGGTGGCTCTCTCTCTCTCTAGATGAGTTTCACACAATTCACACTTTATTATGTGTTAGGGTTTTGGTATTTATACCACATTTTGGTATATAATACTTGGGCCCCTAACAAGCCCAATTACACTAAGCCTTTCTTTAAATAAAATCTATTTAAATAAACCACAAAGATAATTCTAATTAATTGAACACAATAAAATAATCCTAACAGAGTAGCTAGGAAGGGTTGTGCATGCGCCTTTGGACCTTATGAGGCGTCTTCTACCCGGGATCTGAAAAAATCTGTCATGTACCTATATTGGTTATGGTCCGGGATCTGAAAAAATCAGTCGTGTTGCGCTCAAATACGCTCTTTTAAACTGTTTGCGCTCTTTTTCCCTGCCCCTGACTAAAATCACAAAAGAAAAGGAAGACCGACTACCCTTAAATGTAAGCGCGAGTAAGAATAAGTCTGACTTCCTGTGAAAAGCAAGACAAAGGAATATGAAGTCTGACTCCTTAGAAATTTATGCGCTATGTGAAATTCAAATCGGCCTTCGTTAAAATGGTATCTTTTTCAATTCTGTGTGCATTATGCATTTTGAATTTTAATGTTTTGAAAAATGCATATTTAAACTGTACCATTGTGAAAAAGTATTTTTCAATTCAGCTCGTATGCGTATGCAATTTTAAATTTATTGAAAATATTTTGTCATACGCATAATTAGAATATACCTTTGTGTTGTGAAAATACCGAAAACTTTAAATGTTACAGTTACGAAAACATTTTAAACAAGAAATATGTGTAACTGCAAGATTTGAAGTGCAAAATTTTTCGGTATTAATTTTTGATAGGTGGCAAGACTCAAAATTATTTAAAACATATAGGGAATTTTTAGAAAAAATAATTCACAGTAATTTCGAAAACTCCCCCTGAATGAAAATTTCGAATTTGAAATTCAGTCTTGCTCCCCCTCAATATTTTAAAAATTTTCAAAATAATGCTCCCCAACAATATTTTGAAGTTAATTTTACTCCTCCTCGATTAATGTCCTTGAGTGTTAAGAAACATTATTTTAAAACTCTTATAAATTTTCTCAAGGCATATAAACGAGGTTTCTCCCCCTACGTTAAATCATATCTCGAAAAAGGAAATTCATACCCTCCACATGAGCTTTATTTTAAAACTTTTATTTATTTGAAATAAAATAAAATAAAACATGCGTTACCAGACCAGGTTCTGAACCGACATGTTCAGAAGCTTTGCTAGAGTAGGCTCGGGTCCTACACCGCTTTCGTGTAGAAGCCTGTATCGTGAACGGACGGGTCCCGAATTGTTGTATCCGGGAGCCTTGCGGTTGCTCGTCATCTCATACCCACCATGCATGTGGAGCAACCTTTGTTACCACACATGATGGGACTGCAAAACAACTAAGTTTTTTGTACCCATTTTTGAGTGGGTCCTTTATCGTTGTTAGTATAAATGCACATTCTAGATGAGGAGGCCAAATCAAACTTGACGTCAACCTTTACGGGAGTCTTTGATTTAGGCATCCACACTTGCCTTTGTGTATTCTTAGGAATCCTCATGTCGTTTAGTTTGGCCGAGTGTGGGGACAATGAATTTGATCTAGGAACGGTGCGTTGTAATGCAGTCTTTTCATCACTTCTTCGTAAATGATCAAATTTGTTAAACGAGTGAGAAGAAGGATGAAGAATTTCAAAATTTTCAATATTTTCATCATGACTATTGCTTTCAAATAAAAGTTTTGAAAAAGAAGAGTCATGGCAATAGTCGTGTTCTTGTTTAAAAGATGTTCTCCTTGAAAAGAATTTATCACTTTAAAAGTCACAGGGAGAAGGCGTTCAAAGCTCGGAGTGATTTTCAAAGAATTTTGAGGTTGTGGACTTAGAAGGCAATGCGTTCTTCTTTAAAAAGGAATTCTTCCTCGTCCATTTCCTCCCGTTTTGGAGTTAAAAAAAAAACACTCTATCTAAATGGACTTTGGAGTTTTCTTTAGTTGCTGAAAGATTCTTGATCTCGGAAATCTGATCAAGAAGTTACCTATTTTGTTATATTAAAGCTCTCTTTTCAGCTGCAAAACTTTATCGTTCAGACTCGGCAATTAAAGAATTATTAAGCTCATTTGCTCTAAATGAGAGATTGACCTCCAATATTTAAATTCTGGAGAGTAAATTCAATCGTTCCTCATAGAGTCAATTATATTTTGTAGACCACGCACCTCGCTCATACTCAGAGGTATCTAGGCTATTGATTAGATCTCTAATTTGGGTTTCAAGATGTACACCTTGAGATCCCAATTTCGAGACCTTTTCTTCAGCATTAATCAAACGTGTCATTTAACATCCCTTTTCTGAGGGTTTGAGTAAGGACACGATGATTGTTTTCTAGCCTAGACTTTAACTCATTGACTGTTTTATTCCTGTTCAGTTCACTGGTAGACAATTCCTTAGTAAGCTCAATAATTTGTAAATCATATTTTGCTACCTTAGGTGATAAACAATCAATGATTTCGTGTGCCTCTTTTAGCTGCATCTTAAGGATTTCCTCCTTTTGATGGCTACTTAGATCACACTCACCCTTTACTTGGGATCCTTCAGGCCTTTTGCCCTTCTCAAGATCTTTGCTAAGTTCTTTCAAAGAAAAGATACACTTAATGAGTTCATTTTCCAAGTCCGAAGAGTTACCTCTGAGTCAGATGAAGCGAAGTCCTCCACTTATCTTCTTGAAGCATCCATATAATTTTAATTTATTTTATGAGGGTTGCTAGGCTTGGATCGACGTGTTAGTTGAGTAGGTCTAAACGAATTTTGGTTCGAGCAGTTAAAAGAAAGAATCTAAGTATTGTTGCCGAGAAGTTTTATACCGAAAAGTTCTAACTTTTTCTCATAGAAAATTTTCAAAGTGTAAGTTTTCGCAAAGAAGAAAAAATTATTCGTAAAAAGATAGCTCATCGTAAGAAATTTCGAAACAGTGAAATGCCGAAAAGTTCCTAAGGTGAATACCGAAAATGTTTTCTGTACCGAAAAGTTTTAGTATCTAACCCGAAAACTTTTGAGTTTCGAGTGTCACAGAATGCCAGAACCTTTGAAAAAAAATTCGAAGATTTTTACGAAACTGAAACAGTTAAATACCGAAAAAAATTTTCTTCTTTGTGAAAACTTACACTTTGAAAATTTTCTATGAGCAAAAGTTAGAACTTTTCGGTATAAAACTTCTCGGCAACAATACTTAGATTCTTTCTTTTAACTGCTCGAACCAAAATTCGTTTAGACCTACTCAACTAACACGTCGATCCAAGCCTAGCAACCCTCATAAAAGAAAATTAAAAAAAATATGGATGCTTCAAGAAGACAAGTGGAGAACTTCGGTTCATCTGACTCAGAGGTAAACTCTACAGACTTGGAAAATGAACTCATTTAGTGTATCTTTGCTTTGAAAGAACATAACAAAGATATTGATAAGGGCAAAAGGCCTGAAGGATCCCAAGCAAAGAGTGAGTGTGATCTAAGTAGCCATCAAAAGGAGGAAATCCTTAAGATGCTGCTAAAAGAGGCACACGAAATCATTGATTGTTTATCATATAGGGTAGCAAAATATGATTTTAAATTATTGAGCTTACTAAAGAATTGTCTACCAGTGAGCTGAACAGGAGTAAAACAGTCAATGAGTTAAAGTCTAAGCTAGAAAACAATCAACGTGTCCTTACTCAAAACCTCATAGAAAAGGGGTGTGAAATGACACGTTCGATTAATACTGAAGAAAAGGTCTCGAAATTGGAATCTCAAGGTGTACATCTTGAGACCCAAATTAGAGATCTAATCAAAAGCCTAGATACCTCTGAGTGTGAGCGAGGTGCGTGGTCTGCAAAATATAATTGGCTCTATGAGGAACGAGTGAAATTACTCTCCAAAATTCAATTATTGGAGGACAATCTCTCATATAGAGCAAATGAGTTTAATAATTCTCTAACTGCCGAGACAAGTGCTTCCGCTCCATATATTCCGGCAATTACTGAGAAATTTGCAGACCGCAGCATAACTTTGGAGTTTGAACGACAAAGTTTTGCAGCTGAAAGAAGAGACATAGAACATCGAGCACAACAAAGGGTAGAGGAAAGCACCCGAACCCACCAAAACAGTCCCAGACAAGCGAAAGCATAGATATATGAGTCCAAGGCCATACAACAACAACAAGCCCCAAGGGAACAACGACGACCGAGTGTATCTTCTATTATTTGCAGTGCACACTCTTATCAAAATCCGCACCAGATCATCGACGACTATATCCTCGAGTTATCATGGACCAAACGTAGAGAGTTTGAAGCCAAGGCAAAATTCATAATTTTCCAACATCGCAAGACCTTCAAACAGTCTCTCAAAAATATCTGTGTGTTAGGCGAAGCCGTGGATAGACAGCTGGATTTGGCAGCACCATGGATCGAGGACACGTGTCAAAAGATCTGGAGGAGGCCTGATAGAATGAAGACGCTTGATCAACTAAATATGAGGGGGCTATCAAAGTTGAGGCGGAGCGACAAAACAAGTAACTCGAAGCGGGACTCTGTCATGTAGGGTAAGTCACCTCCGGGGCCACTTAGGCGCACCGTTGACGTGACAGTGGAGAAAGTATCCACTGCACGGCCTGCTGTCACAACTGTCGTGGGGTTGACCGTGGCAGGACTTCTCTCCAATCCTCGAAGGACTTCTTATATAGAAGCATCTATGAAGATTCTGTTTTGGTCACGAAGACCAAGAGGGGTGGTGGCAAAAAGAGGCTGTGTCCTAGTAAAATCAAAAACTTTTGGGATGGTGGACACTAGACTCGAAGTGGTCAAAGAAGGTGCGTTGGTTTGGGCTGGGTACCACCTGATTCAATACCCGCTGCCTCAGAATGCGGCAGGGATAGCGTACGTGGCTCCCCGTCCATATCTGAGACAACTGTCTGTTGGGAGACAGTTGAATGGTCTAAGGCAGGTTGTGCATGCGCCGTCGGACCTGACGCAACGACTTCTACCCGAGCACTGGTCACAAAGACTTCAGTGCTTGTACCTATAGGGGTGGTCCTAGGTGGTGAAGTGACTATAGGGACGGTCACCACCGTAGTTGGTGGAGTGACGGTGACCGTTTCACTTACTGACCCCTCACCCTCTCTTTGGCTGGTACTCCCGGGGTTAGGTTCAGAGGGGTTTGTCTGAGCCATGGGAGGAGTGGCAATTCGGTGGCGTTGTCGGTATGCAGCAGCCATTGTGGGGTCCGCCATTTGTAGTAAGTACTCAGGAATGACCATCGGTAGGAGGGATGGATTATCCTTTGCCTTCTGGAAAAATTTGATCTACGGCGGGGTGAAATCCTCACAAGGCTGGGTATTCGGAACGGTTGAGACGGCGTCCATATATCTTCTGATGAGGATTGAGAACCATCTCAGGTATGGGACATACTGCGGCTTCTTTGTACGATCTCGAGTGTGCAGCTGATGATCGAGATCGTTCCAGATAAGTTGGACATAGTCGTACTTTTTGTTGTACACTATTCCATGTAGAATTCGCAGAATGTTAATATTGCATCTGTCGAAGCCTGTGTGCTTTGGAGAGAAGCACTTGTTGACCAGGCTGAATAGTGTTTTCCAAGGATGCTGGAGGAGTTGCTGCTGAAAGCCTGCATTCTTTGTTAGGGGTTCTCCATGGCCTAGAATCTTCATGTCGATTATTAACTCTTCTTCAGAAGCAAAGTCTTCATAAGCTTCATGGGCAGGCAGTTCCAGCGTTCTTCGAACGAACTCTTTTGTGAGTATGAGACGTACATTTTCGAGATACGTCTCATAGTAGATGGATTGGTCGGTGTCAATCCGTCGTTTCATCTCCGCCCAAAATTGATGAACGTAGACGATCGGGACTATTGCGGTTTTGTTGAATGCCGGCCACATTGGGTGTCCTTGGAGAATTGAAAGAATAATTTCATCCGGTCCTTTGTACGTGGCCGGGTCCAACTGAAAATTGTTGTCTTTGATGGGCAACCATGAATCTCGTTCATGTAGAAGATATTCGGTTGATGTTGTTGTCATATTTATCTTTAAGTGCTGAAAACAGTACGCTTTAGTTTGCGATGAAGTAACGTTTACGATTGAATTTCGATCGTAAACCGCTTAAGACCTGAAACAGTAATATATGGTTTACGATAAAGACCTTTTACGAATGAGACTCGAAGAACAGTAGTTTGATAGTTTACGATTCGAAAGATTTACGATTCGAAAAGTTTACGATTCGAAAAGTTTACGATTCGAAAAGTGTACGAGTCAAGAAGTTTACGACAGACATATGGTTTACGAATACCGCTGTTTTGCGTGAGACAATACTAGTTAGTTTACGATAAGACTATGTCATTGAAAGAGAAAACAGTATAAGTACGTTCGTAAACATACACGGTGAACAGTAATTTCATCAGTCGTAAACACATTCATCATTCGCAAACATTCATTCATCATTCGTAAATATTTTGCAGGGTTCGTAAACATGATCCTCGCCTTAATAATACTCAGATTAAGCAACACATATAGCATTTAAGTACGCAAATACAACATTCGAACACAAAATCATCAATTACAGTCTGTAAAACATCGATTGCATCAAGAATACATCAAAATACGAACGACATCGAAGTTTAAAAACATTCATTAGACTCATAAATCGTAAACCTACCCAAGTGAGTGAAGATTTAAGGGTAGTAGGTTTTCAGTTTGAGTGATTTTGAGAGGAGATTAAAAGGATTTTGATGGGATTTGGAGAGTTGCGAAAGAGGGGTTTTTCGAAGAGAGAGAAAAGGATTTTTAGAAAGAGAAAAAATGGTAACAGTAAACACACAGGTATTTAAAGTTTGCGAATGAAAATCATTCGTAAAGTAAGAAAACGTTAAATTGAAAGTTTACGAATGAGAATAAAAGTAAAGTAAAAGCCGTAAACATATATATATATATATATATTTTTAATCTCTCTTGCTAAGAACTCTTTCGTACTCTATATCATCATTCACTCCCCCTCAATAGTAGAATGTGGTATTTAAAAACAATTTTATAGCTCCCTGTTGAAATATAAGTACTCCCCCTCAATTAGTGAGGGCAGTTTTCAAATGTTAATATTTTGATCTATATAAAAAATTGCATACTTTCCCCAAATTTTGTACTAAATTTAGGCATCACATATGAAAACAAAGACTAAAAAAAATATAAAGATCACGCATTTTATCAAGTAGAGAAATTAAGCATGCCTAACTTAGAGACTAGGAATTGGAATCGTTTTTCATCCAATGCCTTCGTAAATAAGTCGGCAAGCTGTAATTCCGTGCACACAAAGTGTAATTCTATATGTCCTTTTTCTACATGATCCTTAATAAAATGGTAACGTAAGTCAATGTGCTTTGTACGTGAATGATGCACAGGATTGCAAGTAATGGCAATAGCACTTTTAGAGTCACAGTAAATGGGAACACTATTTAGATCAAACCCATAGTCGTGTAGTTGTGTACGCATCCACAGTATTTGTGAGCAGCAGCTGGCAGCAGCAACATATTCTGCTTCAGCTGTTGATGTAGAAACACAATTTTGTTTCTTGGAGGACCAACTCACCAGTTTGTCCCCAAGAAACTGTGCTCCTCCTGAAGTGTTTTTCCTGTCCATTCTACATCCTGCAAAATCAGCGTCAGTGTAGCCAACAAGGTTAAACGCAGAATTTTTCGGATACCATAGACCTAGTGTGGGTGTTCCTTTGAGGTATGGGAGGATTCTTTTAACAGCGGCAAGATGAGATTCCTTCGGATTAGCCTGAAATCTTGCACAAAGACATGTAGCAAACATAATATCTGGTCTACTAGATGTCAGATAAAGCAATGAGCCAATTATACCTCGATAGTTTGTATTATCTACCGACTTCCCAGATGAGTCGGAATCTAATTTGCATGTAGTACTTATCGGGGTAGGAATTGATGAGCAATTATCCATACCATATTTTTTCAATAGGTCATGGATATACTTAGTCTGACATATAAAAATTCCATTTGGTAATTGTTTGATTTGCAATCCAAGAAAGAAATTCATCTCTCCTATCATGCTCATTTCAAACTTTTTAGTCATCAGCTTACCAAATTTCTCACATAGTTTTGGATTCGTAGAACCAAAAATAATGTCGTCTACATAAATTTGAATTAGCATAATATCCGAACCGTGATTTTTAAAGAATAAGGTTGTGTCTATATGTCCTTTAGTGAATCGTGATTCAACTAAAAATTGGGACATGACATCATACCAAGCACGAGGGGCTTGTTTGAGTCCGTATAGGGCCTTGTCTAACCTATAGACATAATCAGGATTTTCCTTATCTAGGAATCCTTCGGGCTGAGAGACATAGACTTCTTCCTTAAGAATTCCGTTTAGAAAGGCTGTTTTAACGTCCATTTGAAAGATGGTGAAATTCTTATGAGCTGCATATGCTAGGAACAGTCGTATAGATTCTATTCTGGCGACTGGTGCATATGTTTCGTCATAGTCAATGCCTTCTTGTTGGTTGTAACCTTTGGCTACCAACCTTGCCTTATTTCTTATTATTATTCCGTCTTCATCTCGCTTGTTTTTAAAAATCCATTTTGTACCTTTCATAGTTTTACCCTTAGGTCTTGGTACTAATGTCCACACATTTAAGCTCTCAAATTGGTTTATCTCCTCTTGCATGGCTATTATCCAATTTGAGTCGGATAAGGCTTCTGATACTTTGGTAGGTTCTATTTGACTAAGATAACAAGAATATAAGCAGTCATTTGAAGTTGAAGCTCGAGTTCTAACACCGTGAGTCACGTTTCCTATAACTTGGGAGATAGGGTGAGCTCTTGTCCATTAATGTTGTTGAGGTGTGGAGCTTTCCTCAGTTTGGAGTTCACAGGTTATAGGTGGACTTTCTATTGCTTGAGACGTTTCCAAATTTAGATTGAAAGTCTCATCGTTTAGAGGGGGATTTGGTGAAGAAACAGGAGTTTCGTTTACTGATGTAGAACCTATAGGGGAGGTATTGTCAAATGATTCAGTAATGTCATCATTTGAAGTATTAGATTCAGTGGGGATAGGAATGTCCTCATCTAGAGTTTGGACATCAGGTATGTTGGTATTATTCCTATAGACAGTTTCGAATAGTGAATCTAATTCAATTAAGTCTTGTAACTCAGATTCAGAAAGAACTTCTGAGTTATTAGGTTGTTGACCTTTTGTCAACTTTCCAGTAGGAACAGGTTCTAATTGGTCTTGATCAGAAGCTACCAGTGGAGGCGCGGGTCTTGAACTGTGTTGTTGAAGAGCCAATAAGGTAGGTTCGTCAAATGTTACATCTATGCTTTCTATAATAGTTCTATTTTCTTTGAGATAAACTCAGTAGGCTTTAGAACTAGAAGAATATCCTACAAATATGCCTTGAATGGCTTTGGGATCTAGTTTACTCCTATTGTCTCTTCTGTCTTTCATAAAACAAATACACCCAAAGACTTTAAGAAAGGAAATGCTTGGAATTCTTTGGTTTATTAAGTCATAAGGAGTTTTACCAAACCGCTTATGAATTATCATGCGGTTTTGAGTAAAACATGCTGTATGTACAGCTTCAGCCCATAAGAAATGTGGAAGTTTAGCAAATATAAGCATAGTGCGAGCTGCTTCCACTAGAGTCCTATTTCTGCGCTCAACAACACCGTTTTGTTGAGGAGTTTTAGGGGCAGAAAACTGTTGGGTGATTCCTAGAGACTTATAATATTGACTTAAGTCATTATTTTTTAACTCTGTCCCATTGTCAGTGCGGATAATCAGAATTTTACTCTGAAGTAAATTCTGAGTTGTGCTGACAAATGTTTTGATCATCTCTGGTGTTTCATCCTTGGTCCTTAAGAATTTTACCCATGTATAGCGAGAATAGTCGTCAACAATAACTAAGATATACTTCCGACTGTTTATACTTTGTATACGCATAGGTCCACATAGATCCATATGTATCATTTCTAAATGTCGTGAAGTAGAGGGAAACATTTTTGATCTATGTGACGTCCTTTTCATCTTTCCTAATTCACAAGCTGCACACAAATGTTCTTTTTGAAATCGAAGAGTTGGTAATCCTTTTACCAACTGTTCAGCTTGCAGCTTATTTAAAGTCTTAAAGTTTAAATTGGAGAGACGTTGATGCCATAGATTGCTTTGTTGCAAAGAAGTTTTTGACAACAAGCAAACAGTTGTTGAGGGTTTTACTGTTTTCAAATCTATTGTATATAGATTTGATTTTCTGGAACCGACAAGTAATGTCTGTCCAGTTGAGTCATTTATACTGCACTGTTTAGCTCTAAAATTGACCTCAAGACCTTTATCACAAAATTGTCCTATGCTAAACAGATTATGACTCAAACCCTTAACATATGACACATCTTGAATTGAGAAGTTTTCTAGAACTAAGCTACCATAACCTAATGTTAGGAATATTTTTCTTGTGTTCTTTTAGTCTTTTGGGTCTTTGTACATTTGAAATATTCATTTGTATTGTTGTTTTAGACTTAGGCTCATTATATTATATGTTTAGTGTTAGGAATCCTTTCTTGTGTTCAATCGATGATGAAGACTGAAGATCATTAAAGACAAAGACTATTGGCGCTCCAATGACATTTGAGCACTAGAAATGGATTCCTAACAATCTCCCCCTTAGTGTTCAAATGTCATTGGAGCGCCAATAGTCTTTGTCTTTAATGATCTTCAGTCTTCATCATCGATTGAACACAAGAAAGGATTCCTAACAATCTCCCCCTTTGTGTTCAATTGTGGATTAGACACGTTCTTCGTTGCTTCTTGAAGAAAAGGTTGAGGGCTTCTGGAGAATCTTCTTTCTCCCCCTATGTACATGCTCCCCCTTTCTTCTTTGCAACTTTGAATTTTTATCACCTTCTTGCATAGATCAGAGTTGTGCAGATCTAAGGACATTGACTCTTCGTTTATGCTTATGCTATGGAGAGAGGTCGTGTTTGTTGTGGTTCAGCACGTGCGGTGTAAGCTCGGCTTCTTTAATGATATCACGTGCTTTTGTTAGGAATCCATTTCTAGTGCTCAAATGTCATGTTATCTTTGTCTAGGGACCAAATTGTAGTTTATGATAAATAGGGACCGATGTGATATATACCAAAGTATGCTTTGGTATATATAGGGTAAGTGTGTGTATTTTACACATAACTTGAGCACACCTTGAGCGAGGCTCTCTCTCATTTTAATATCTCTCTCTTCATCACAGTAGATTAGACTTAATTGTGGAGAGGTATATGGATTGCTTGTAGAGAAAGCTATTGGATTAAATGAAGATTGATTGATGATTATCTATTGCTTCCGCGCGCTAATTACAAAGGTGAGTCAATCGATCTTAATTCTCAAGTTCAAGTTCATCTTAATTCGTTGGATGTTAAATCTGGAACCTACAATTGGTATCAGAGCAAACTTGTTTGTTGATTCTGTGTTAAATCTGCTTTGATTGAGCTTAATTTGCTGATTTGAGTTGAATCGCTGATGTTTGAAGTGACTTTGGTTCGACACTGTTCTATCTGATTTTCGCCTGATTTCTGTGTTAATCCAGTGTTAATTGTGTTAATCGAGTGATAGGTAAGCTGCGTCGATGCCTATTGTTCGATAATTGTGTTCTGATTAAGCAGAAATTAGGATTTGAGTGAAAAATAGGACAGTTTGCTGGTTTTCGCCAGATGAATGGCAATTTTCGCCAGTTGAACAGCTGTTTTCGCTACATGAACAGCGGTTTTCGCTACATAAACTAGTATTTTATAAGCTAAATCGGTGTTTACTTGTTTAATTACGTGTTTTTTAGCTGATTTGACTTATTAGCGAAAACCAAACTTTTCAGCGAAAACCAGTTTTCGCTAGATTTATTGGCGAAAACCTTAAAGCTTTTCGCCATATACTGTTTCAGCGAAAACCTCAAAAGTTTTCGCCAGACACTCAGCGAAAACCTATAACTTTTCGCTATATATACTGTTTCAGCGAAAACCTAAACTTTTCGCTACATTTCTTAGCGAAAAGTTCATTCCTAGGGAAACCAGTGGCCAGCGAAAACTTAAAACTTTTCGCCAAACACTGTTCACACGAGAAGTTTTAGAGTTCACAACTTAGCGAAAACCTAATCTTTTCGCCACTTAGCGAAAACCTCAAAGCTTTTCGCTACATACTGTTTCAGCGAAAACCTAAGCTTTTCGCTAGACTTCTTAGCGAAAACCTAGAACTTTTCACCACTTCGCGAAAACCTCAAAGCTTTTCGCTATATACTGTTCCAGCGAAAACTTCATTTTAGCGAAAACCTAAACTTTTCGCTACATTTCTTAGCGAAAAGTTCATACCTAGCGAAAACAGTGGGCAGCGAAAACTTAAATCTTTTCACTATACTGTTTCAGCGAAAACCTCGAAAGTTTTCGCCACATACTGTTCACAAAGCTTTCGACGATTTTAGGTAGCAAAAAAAAAAAAAAAAAATTATATTCTCAGCAGAAGTTTTCGCCACATACTGTTCACAAAGCTTTCGCCACACGGTTTTAGGTAGCAAAAGTTTTCGCCACATACTGTCCTAAAATTTTTATTTTTCACTTTGAGATTTTTTTTGTACGTACTTTATATAGGTTCCTGGTTCATACGAAAAAGTTTCGTGTAAACGAAATTTTTTTTGGACTGGTAAAATTTTTCGGTACAAAAAAAAAAATTATTCTCAGTACAAGTTTTTTTTTTCAAATCATTTTAAAAAAAATATTTGATACCTAAAACTTCCGAAAATTATTTCAATACGAAAACATAGCATAAGTTGACTAAAAGTCAAAATAAATTGAAAATCAAAATAAATCAGCTAAGACTTTAAGTCAATATTTTTTTTAATCAACAAAACAAGACGATCAATATAACATCCAACATATTTTGAGTCAAAATTAAAATTTCCAACATTCTATAAAACCAATACAATATCTGTGAACTTAATATTGGTTTTTGAGCTGAAACGCTAATATTGGAGAACTATTCGAAATTAGTCAAAATTAAAATTTCCAACATTCTATACCAATTATAATTTGCAAAATTAATTGGTCTGAACTGAAAAGATAAAATGGATAATTACTTAAGCGAAAATGATCTAGAACTTAAAGAAATCAAACACAACCTAGATCTAATTGAAAAATTATTAAATAAAAAACATCATAAGAAAAAGTCTTTATCTTCTTCATCTTCCTCAACAAGCTCAAAAACTTCAAGCTCAAAACATAAGAGAATACAATCTGAAATTATAGAACCTAACAATTCTCATGAACAAAAGATTATAAAAGAGCTAGAAGATAAACTCGCAAATAATGAGCGTATCCTAAGAAATCATTTATTAGAAGAAGATAATCTTAGAAATGCTTAGATAGTGCAAATGAAAAAATAATAAGTTTAACAACTAAGGCAGACTCACAAGAAACAAAAATATGTGAATTAAAAACTACTTTGTCTGCGTGCGAGGAAGAAAAACAAGGACTTTTACAAAAATTCTCATCCACAAACAATGAAAAGGAAATGGTCAATAAATTAGAAGCAAGGCTAGCTAATAACGAGCGTGTTCTAAGAAAACATTTAGAAGTTGAAGCTAGTCTTGAATGTCAATTGACCATTGCTAAAGATGAGCTTGTGAAATTAAAATTTAAGGCAGAAAATAATGAACCGAACATATCTGAATTAATAACAAACATAGCTGCCTATAAAGAAGAAATTAAAAATCATCAAGCTCAGAATAAATGTCTTTCAGAAGAATACAATAAATTACGCATTAAAAATAAAGAACTCGAAATACTTATTGCAAAGAAAGAAACTGAGCTAAAATTGTCTCAAAATAAATCCACTCAAACAAATGAGACAATGCCTATCAAAAAGGAACATTCTATACAAACTATAAAACCCGAATTTAATTGTGAAAATCCAGAAACCGAACGCAAAATTGCCGAGTTAAATTCTCTTCTGGAATCGCAGCAAAAAGGGTTTCAAGCTAAAATTGATGAACTTCAAAAGGAGAATACATTTCTCAAAAATTCCTACAAAATAGGCGCAACCTCAACTTCTTACTCTGTTAAAAGCGAACCATTAAAAAACATCTCCAAAACAGAATAAGAAAACACCACGAATGACTAAAGCTATCAAGAAAGAAAGAATTGAGGAAGATAAATCATTTTTTATCAAAACAAGCGAAAATGTTTCCTCCTCTATTTCTAAAAAGGTAATTTCTAAAGTCATTCAAAAGATAAAGAAAGAAAGAATAAAGAAAGAAGCTACAAATATTAAAACAGACAATTCTACATTTTTTACTAAAACTGAAATATCCAAAAATAATAATTGTCTGACAAATAAAAGTAACTCATTTTATGAAAACACCTATGTGAATGATGTGATTCTTCCTAATAGGAAATACGACAATTCTATATTGAATGCTATTGATTCTATTAGTTCGTATTCCTATCTCAAGTACCCAGTCAAAGTCAAATCTGAAAAACATCTTCAACGACTGGCGAAAGAGAAAATTTTCTCAACTAACAATAGACACACATTCACCCGTGCTAAAAATGATAATTTCAGAACGGTACAAATTTGGAAACCTAAGCTAGAAATGGAAATAAGTAGTCCTAAACAAACGTGGCTTCCTATGACTACTTTATCTGCTAATTTTAATTCCAAATTTGAACCTTATGAGCTTTATAAGATTACTGCTAATCAGGGAGGACCCGTCCAAAAATGGGTACCAAAGTCCCGCTAATTTGTTTTGCAGGATCCCGATTATGCGTAGGTCCTCGGGTTGCTTCACACGCATAATCGATATGAGCTGCAGGCAACCACCAATTCCCGACACGTGTGGTATTCGAGATTGCTCCACACCCGTGATCAGTATGAAATGTGAGCAATCATACTATATAAATAAATATTTTTTTAGATTTTACATTAAAAAAAAAAAAAAAAAAAAAAAAAAAAAACTTTTCGCTAACTTTTCGCTCACTATTTCAGCGAAAACCTTCTCTTTTCGCTAACTGTTTTCGCCATTTTTTTTATATATAAATATATATATATATATAGGTATAATAAAAAATAATAATAAATAATAAAAAAAAACTTTTCGCTGAAAAGTCTAGCGAAAACCTCAAACTTTTCGCTAACTATTTCAGCGAAAACATTTTTAGCGAAAACTTTTACTTTTCGCCAACACTCAGCAAATTTTTTTTAGCGAGAACCTTTTCTTTTCGCTAATTGTTTTCGCCACATTATAGGTTTTTTTTAGTTTTCGCCAATTCTTTTAAAAAGAAAATATATACATATAGAAATATATATATATATATATATAGGCCTGAAAAAGAGATAAAAAAAAAAAAAAAAAAAAAAAAAAACTCTCTGAGCTTCATTGCTAAAAGAAGATGACTTGAATTTCATTGTCAAAATAGGTACATTACTGTCCTAGATATTAGACTTCATCTTTAGTATTGAGTTTCAAAGGAAGTCTAATGTATCATTCTTAGTACCTAAAAATTTGTCTATGTCGTCTTTACATTCTTTATATATTTAGATGGGGAGTGGATAGACAGATAGACAAGGCGCATGAACTTCAAAAGAGCACATTACTATAGTTCTCATATAACAAGCATATATGGTTTAGGGGGAGTGATACTTATGAGTGCAGAAGGCACATTTAAGGGGGAGTGTTACTCCATGTATAAAGGGTGCTTGATCTTTGTAATATGCAATCCTCAAAAAGCGCATCTATTTAGGGGGAGCAGGGGCATCATATTGTTACAAGCGCACCATTTTAGGGGGAGAGTTACCTAAAACGGCGCAAGAGCTTAAAAAAAAAAAAGCGGGATGCCCTGAAGACAACTTTCGTACTTTGACGGGGAGTGCTACCTCAACCCAAAAAGCGCAAAGACACAAAAAGAGGTGTTCACATACCTGTTCCCATGGTTCAGTTAATCCCAAACTGTACCTATCCCAGGAACAACCCCGAGTGTATGTGAGGGTTTTGAGCGAATCACGATATAATCATTACACCTCAACCACAAACTATCCGGGCCATAACCATTATAGGTACATGACTGATTTTTCAGATCCCGGGTAGAAGACGCCTCATCGGGTCCAAAGGCGCATGCACAACCCTTCCTAGCTACTCATTTGTCTCCCTAAAGACAAGTGTTTCAATATCTCACGGGGAACCGCATATGCTATCACCGTTTCACTTTGAAGCGGGAGATATTGAATCTAGTGGTCCACAGCCCCACACCACGACTTTATTCTATGCACTTAAACGTCTAGTGTGTCCCATAGCCTAAAAAGTTTTCTATTTTTTTTAGGACACATACATTATTTTTACACATACTATGCAGGTCTATGTGACCTAGCCCGAACTTCTGTAGACACATTTCTGACAAATGTGCTTCTATGATCAGAAGGAAGTCCTGCCGTTGCAACATCAAAACAACAACGGTAGCAGGCCATCTTCTGGAGCACGACTCTAGAACGATGTCAACGGGTTGCCTATGTGGCCCCGTAGTCCCTTCAAATGCAAGTCTTTGTGACTTTGCATCAACGACCAAGAGTGACATCTAGGGATGTCTCACGATGATTGGTCGTCGGTCCCGTTTTCAGGTTACTTCATCCGGACTTCAACATCAACACGCTCCGCGCTTACACGAGGAATCACCTTGATCCGTAGGCATGACGATACAATTGAATCGCCATGAGGGGGAGAAGTATATCAAGGAGGCAAAGCACGTGATATCATTAAAGAAGCCGAGCTTACACCGTACGTGCTGAACCACAACAAACACGACATCTCTCCATGGCATAAGCATAAACGAAGAGTCAATGTCCTTAGATCTGCACAACTCTGATCTATGCAAGAAGGTGATAAAAATTCAAAGTTGCAAAGAAGAAAGGGGGAGCATGTACATAGGGGGAGAAAGAAGATTCTCCAGAAGCCCTCAACCTTTTCTTCAAGAAGCAACGAAGAACGTGTCTAATCCACAATTGAACACAAAGGGGGAGATTGTTAGGAATCATTTCTTGTGTTCAATCGATGATGAAGACTGAAGATCATTAAAGACAAAGACTATTGGCGCTCCAATGACATTTGAACACTAAGGGGGAGATTGTTAGGAATCCATTTCTAGTGCTCAAATGTCATGTTATCTTTGTCTAGGGACCAAATTGTAGTTTATGATAAATAGGGACTGATGTGATATATACCAAAGTATGCTTTGGTATATATAGGACAAGTGTGTGTATTTTACACATAACTTGAGCACACCTTGAGCGAGGCTCTCTCTCATTTTAATATCTCTCTCTTCATCACAGTAGATTAGGCTTAATTGTGGAGAGGTATATGGATTGCTTGTAGAGAAAGCTATTGGATTAAATGAAGATTGATTGATGATTATCTATTGCTTCCGCGCGCTAATTACAAAGGTGAGTCAATCGATCTTAATTCTCAAGTTCAAGTTCATCTTAATTCGTTGGATGTTAAATCTGGAACCTACAATTAGTTTGTCTAGGGACCAAAAGTGTAATTATGCCAAAATATTGGCATAAAAGTGGGCTAGGGCTTCCACTTGTAATAATCCTTCAATTGAAAGAAATCCCCACTTGAGAAAAAGGGACAGCCGCCACCTCTCTCTCTCTCTCACTGTTCTATCAACGAAAACATATAAAGGAGAGAAGAGAGCAAAATTCATATAAATTCCGAGGGTTGCTGGGTTTTGGTGACCTAAAAGTGATATCAGAGCCACCGTGTTAACGAGAATGGTAACTAAACGGATTTTTGGTTCGAGTTTTACAGGTTTTGCTGCCATTTTTTTTAAACTCATTTTCGAACTGTTGAACACCTTGAACTGCATTTTTAGCTTCGATTTTTGGGTTTAAGCTGGAGTTTTGAGTGTTCCTAAACTGGTCTTGATCTTTTGAACTCAAACGAAGTTGTTTCCAGCAGTTTTAAGAAGTTTTTAAGCCATTTTCGTACCCAGATTTACGTTTTCGGTACTAGAACTCGAGTTTTCGGTACTACTGTTCATCCGAAAAGTTTTCGATAAAAAAAAAAAAAAAAAACTTTTCGGTACTGTTTTCTGCGCTACAGTACCTTTTCGCGGCTACAGTAGTTTTCGTTACTACTGTTCACCAGAAAACTTTCGAAAAATAAATAAATAAATAAAAACTTTTCGGTGTTACAGTCGTTTTCGGTACTACTGTTCATGCGCAAAAGTTTTCGGTGCTACAGTAGTTTTCGGTACTACTGTTCATCCGAAAACTGAAAAAAAAAAAAAATTCTTTTCGGTACTCTTCAACCGAAAAGTTTTCGGTATAAGACTTTTCGGTACTGTTCATCAGAAAAGTTTTCGGTAAAAAAAATAAAAAAAATAATAAAAATAAAAAAAAAATCTTTTCGTTACTGTTCAACCGAAAAGTTTTCGGTATAAGAGTTTTCGGTACTGTTCATGTACTGTTCATCCGAAAAGTTTTCAAAAAAAATAATAATAAGAAAAATAAAATAATAATAAAAAAAAATCGGGTACAAACTTTTCGGGTCAGTACTGTTTAACCGAGGGTTATCTACTTCATAGAAAGTTTTCGGTATTTCTCTTACAAGTTTTCACAAATGATTTTAAAAAGTTTTCGGTATTTAACTGTTTCAGTTTCATAAAAGTTTTCGATATTCTTACAAAAGTTCTCGGCATACATGTGACACTCGAAACTCAAAAATTCTCGGGTCAGGCTATAAAACTCTTTGGTACAAAAAGGTTTTCGGAATTCACCTTAGGAACTTTTCGGCATTTCACTGTTTCGAAATTTTTAAGAAGTGCTATCTCTTTACGAAATTTTTTTTTCTTCTTTGCGAAAACTTACACTTTGAAAATTTTCTCTGAGCAAAAGTTAGAACTTTTCGGTATAAAACTTCTCGGCAACAATACTTAGATTCTTTATTTTAACTGCTCGAACCAAAATAATTTTAAACCTACTCAACTAACACGTTGATCCAAGCCTAGCAACCCTCATAAACTAGAAAATTAAAAAAATATGGATGTTTCAAGAAAACAAGTGGAGAACTTCGCTTCATCTGACTCAGAGGTAAACTCTACAGACTTGGAAAATGAACTCATTTAGTGTATCTTTGCTTTAAAATAACATAACAAAGATATTGATAAGGGCAAAAAGGCCTGAAGGATCCCAAGCAAAGAGTGAGTGTGATCTAAGTAGCCATCAAAAGGAGGAAATCCTTAAGATGCTGCTAA
Source organism: Lindernia subracemosa (assembly GCA_028392965.1). NCBI lineage: Eukaryota > Viridiplantae > Streptophyta > Magnoliopsida > Lamiales > Linderniaceae > Vandellia > Vandellia subracemosa. The sequence goes on from JAQPCC010000041.1 coordinate 1,364,611, forward strand.
AAGAGGCACACGAAATCATTGATTGTTTATCATCTATGGTAGCAAAATATGATTTTTAAATTATTGAGCTTACTAAAGAATTGTCTACCAGTGAACTGAACAAGAGTAAACCAGTCAATGAGTTAAAGTCTAAGCTAAAAAACAATCAACGTGTCCTTACTCAAAACCTCATAGAAAAGGGGTGTGAAATGACACGTTCGATTAATACTGAAGAAAAGGTCTCGAAATTGGAATCTCAAGGTGTACATCTTGAGACCCAAATTAGAGATCTAATCAAAAGCCTAGATACCTCTGAGTGTGAGCGAGGTGCGTGGTCTGCAAAATATAATTGGCTCTATGAGGAACGAGTGAAATTACTCTCCAAAATTCAATTATTGGAGGACAATCTCTCATATAGAGCAAATGAGTTTAATAATTCTCTAACTGCCGAGACAAGTGCTTCCGCTCCATATATTCCGGCAATTACTGAGAAATTTGCAGACCGCAGCATAACTTTGGAGTCTGAACGACAAAGTTTTGCAGCTGAAAGGAGAGCTTTAATAGAACAAAATAGGCAACTTCTTGATCAGATTTCCGAGATGAAGAATCTTTCAGCAACTAAGAAAACTCCAAAGTCCATTTAGATAGAGTGTTTTTAACTCCAAAACGGGAGGAAATGGACGAGGAAGAATTTCTTTTAAAGAAGAACGCGTTGTCTTCTATGTCCACTACTTCAAATTTTTTTTTGAAAAACACTCCGAGCTTTCAACGCCTTCTCCCTGCGACTTTTCAAGTGATTAATTCTTTTCAGGGAGAAGATCTTTTAAACAAGAACATGACTATTGCCATGACTCTTCTTTTTCAAAACTTTTATTTGAAAGCAATAGTCGTGATGAAAATATTGAAAATTTTGAAATTCTTCATCCTTCTTCTCACTCGTTTAACAAATTTGATCACTCACGAAGAAGTGATGAAAAGACTGCATTACAACGCATCGTTCCTAGATCAAACTCACTGTCTTCACACTCGGCCAAACAAAACGACATGTGGATTCCTATGAATACACAAAGGCAAGTGTGGATCCCCAAATCAAAGACTCCCGTGGTTGACGTCAAATTTGATTTGGTCTCCTCATCTAGAATGTGCATTTATACTAACAACGATAAAGGACCCACTCAAAAATGGGTACCAAAAACTTAGTTGTTTTGCAGTCCCATCAGGTGTGGTAACAGAGGTTGCTCCACATACATGGTGGGTATGAGATGACGAGCAACCGCAAGGCTCCCGGATACAACAATTCGGGACCCGTCCGTTCACGATACAGGCTTCTTCACGAAAGCGGTGTAGGACCCGAGCCTACTCTAGCAAAGCTTCTGAACATGTCGATTCAGAACCTGGTCTGGTAACGCATGTTTTATTTTATTTTATTTCAAATAAATAAAAGTTTTAAAATAAAGCTCATGTGGAAGGTATGAATTTCCTTTTTCGAGATATGCTTTAACGTAGGGGGAGAAACCTCGATTATATGCCTTGAGAAAATTTATAAGAGTTTTAAAATAATGTTTCTTAACACTCAAGGACATTAATCGAGGGGGAGTAAAATTAACTTCAAAATATTGTTGGGGAGCATTATTTTGAAAATTTTTAAAATATTGTGGGGGAGCAAGACTGAACTTAAAATTCGAACTTTTCATTCAGGGGGAGTTTTCGAAATTACTGTGAATTATTTTTTCTAAAAATTCCCTATATGTTTTAAATAATTTTGAGTCTTGCCACCTATCAAAAATTAATACCGAAAAATTTTGCACTTCAAATCTTGCAGTTACACATATTTCTTGTTTAAAATGTTTTCGTAACTGTAACATTTAAAGTTTTCGGTATTTTCACAACACAAAGGTATATTCTAATTATGCGTATGACAAAATATTTTCGATAAATTTAAAATTGCATACGCATACGAGCTGAATTGAAAAATACCTTTTCACAATGGTACAGTTTAAATATGCATTTTTCAAAACTTTAAAATTCAAAATGCATAATGCACACAGAATTGAAAAAGATACCATTTTAACGAAGGCCGATTTGAATTTCACATAGCGCATAAATTTCTAAGGAGTCAGACTTCATATTCCTTTGTCTTGCTTTTCACAGGAAGTCAGACTTATTCTCACTCGCGCTTACATTTAAGGGTAGTCGATCTTCCTTTTCTTTTGTGATTTTAGTCAGCGGCAGGGAAAAGGGGAGTATCACATCAATCATACATTTCCGGGGGGAGTGATAGTCATTAACGCAATAGGCGCATATAAAGGGGAGTATCACATCAATCATAAGGCGCCTGATTTGATGGGTAGTAATATGCAATTTCTCAAAAAGCGCATAAATTTTGGGGGAGTAAAGACATGGTATTAAGAATAGCGCAACTGTTTAGAGGGAGTGATACCTAAATAGCGCCTAAGCTTCAAAGAGAGTGTGTTACACAACTTCATGCTTTGAGGGGGAGTGTCATCTTAGGAAATTAGTGCATGGACAACAATGAGTTGTTCACATACTATCCGGACCATAACCAATATAGGTACATGACTTATTTTTTCAGATCCCGGGTAGAAGACGCCTCATAAGGTCCAAAGGCGCATGTACAACCCTTCCTAGCTACTCATTTGTCTCCCTAAAGACAAGTGTTTCAATATCTCACGGGGAACCGCATATGCTATCACCGTTTCAATCGGAGGTGGGAGATATTGAACTCAGTGGTCCACAGCCCCATACCACGTATTTCTTGAGCACTTTAACGTCTAGTGTGTTCTCACTGCCTAAATGTTTTCCATTTTTTAGGACACATACATTATTTTATACACACAGTGCAGGTCTACGCGACCATGCCAGAACTTCTGTAGACGCATCCTTTATTGATGTGCTATCTATGATCAGAAGGAAGTCCTGCCGTTGCTACAACAATTTCAACACGGTATCAGGCCATCTTTTGGAGCACGACTCTAGAATGATGTCATCGAGAAGCCTAAGTGGCCTCGGTTTTACTCCTCCCCCGGTAAGTCTGAGTGATTTACCGTCAACGACCAGAGTGTCTACCCAAAGGGGTGGATTACGAGGACCGGTCGGAAGTCTTGAACCAAGTTCAAGCCACACCTCGTGTGCAAACGGAGCGCCTTAGTGGCCCCGGAGGTGATACCCGCTTTGTAACGGAGGAGCTCTTCAACCAAGCCCTGGAGTCCGTTGCCACAAAATTCAAAGAAGATACTATGGTGGCCGTACGGGACAACATGATGAACCCAGTCGAAGAAACACTCTCCTCCGTTCCTGAGCAAACGCAAAACCATCTCCACCACCCTATCCACCTCGATCTTTCTCATCCACGAACTACCCAAACCACTCCACCATCATCATTTCACCTCTGGTATTTCAAACGGAATCCGCTCCACATATCCCGCATCCCCGAACATTAGCTCGCTTGATCAATCCCGACCATACCTCTTCACGAGCTACAACTTGCTTCCTCATGCGGTTGAAGACTGCCGACACTTTAACGGAGGGTCAACAACTGATCCTCAAATACCTCTGCAGTCTTAACGGCCTCAGGAGACCGAATCTATCAGATATGTGCCGAGATGATCATCCCTCTTCAAAAGAAGACACGACGACCGTGAAAGTGACCGTCGTGAGGGGGAGAAGAGACATAGAACATCGAGCACAACAAAGGGTGGAGGAAAGCACCCGAACCCACCAAAACAGTCCCAGACAAGCGAAAGCATAGATATATGAGTCCAAGGCCATACAACAACAACAAGCCCCAAGGGAACAACGACGACCGAGTGTATCTTCTATTATTTCCAGTGCACACTCTTATCAAAATCCGCACCAGATCATCGACAACTATATCCTCGAGTTATCATGGACCAAACGTAAAGAATTTGAAGCCAAGGCAAAATTCATAATTTTCCAACATCGCAAGACCTTCAAACAGTCTCTCAAAAATATCTATGTGTTAGGCGAAGCCGTGGATAGACAGCTGGATTTGGCAGCACCATGGATCGAGGACACGTGTCAAAAGATCTGGAGGAGGCCTGATAGAATGAAGACGCTTGATCAACTAAATATGAGGGGGCTATCAAAGTTGAGGCGGAGCGACAAAACAAGTAACTCATGGATTCTCCGTGTGCCGGCACGTGCGGAAGACCAAAAGAACTTGTTCAAAGAAAAGTCGCCCCCTTTTCAACAAGAGTACAAGTATACGAAAAGGACCTAGGTAGTATCAGATACCTAGAGTTCAAGGTGATTTGGTACGATGGTACGTTAAACCTCAACAAGAAGAACAAGAAAAGGTTACTCAAGATGTCTGAGATTCCAAAATTCTGCGATGGTACATTAAAACTGATCAGCGAAAGGATCACAAAAATCGAAGACGACTATCGCAAACTTTCTACACAGACAGAGCAGCAAAGCACTCACATGAATCTCCTACGGGTTTCATGAGCTTGTTCTACAGGCAGAGGAGAAGATAGAGCCGTGCCACATCACTCATAGACTTAAAGACAAAAGATGAAGAACACAAAGGGGGAGAATGTTAGGAATATTTTTAGTTGTGTTCTTTTAGTCTTTTGGGTCTTTGTATACTTGAAATATTTATTTGTATTGTTGTTTTAGACTTAGGCTCATTATATTAGATGTTTAGTTTGTCTAGGGAGCAAAAGTGTAATTATGCCAAAATATTGGCATAAAAGTGGGCTAGGGCTTCCACTTGTAATAATCCTTCATTGAATAAAAGAATCCAATTGAAAGGAGCACCCGCCACCTCTCTCTCTCTCTCTCTCTCACTGTTCTATCAACGAAAACACATAAAGGAGAGAAGAGAGCAAAATCTATATAAATCCCGAGGGTTGCTGGGTTTTGGTGACCTACAAATCATATTGCATAAATCTTACAACTTAAACCCTTAATCTTAAACCCGAAATCCTCTACCCTAATCCACGAACCCTTATTGATATGGTATGGTAACAAATAAACCATTAATGGTAACACATATACCATTTATGGTAACACATTACAATAGTATTGTACCGCATGAAAGAGAACAGAGTGATTTCTTATATTTTAATCTCCCGCCCAATATATTTTAACACAGTGAAATTTTTTCAAAACCCCGCCAATACTAAAAATGTTTGCAGATATCCCTCCAAAATCAATTTCAACACAGAAAAAGGTTCTTCTTCATGTCCAGAGCATCATTGATGGAACCCACTATGGCAGACGAAAATGAAGGCATTCTTGCACTTTGTCAGCATGACAGCGAATTTTTTGTCTTCGAAGTTAGAGAATCATTCTCTTTATTAGAGCTGCTACTACGAATTACACAGCATTTTTCAAGAACAGACAGTAACTCCATCTCCTTGAAGTACAAATCCCCTCTTAATAACACAACAATATCATTGCTTATTGATAATGATGTCAAGTTCATGGTACGGTTGCACCGTGAGTTAAAAGTCAAGGTGATTGACATGGTTGTTTCAGGAAAAAATGACACAGCCGAGGCCATGCCATCCCAGGCCGAAGACTCAGCTTATCGATGTTCGTCATCTGCTGGAAACTCGGTAGATTGTTGGATTCGTGGAATTGATGGTGAAGGGCAAGTCTTTGAGGATGCTAAAGACTTTCGGAGCAAACTTAAAAAGTATGCAATTGCAAGAAGAAAATCGTTCAAGTATATCAAAAATGATGCGGGGAAAATCATCGCAGTTTGCAACGTGGAAGGGTGTACATGGAGGATATATGCAGCCCGACGGAAATGTGACGGTCTATTCAGCATAAAAAATTGCAGTCTCAATCATACATGTAACGAATCCAGTATGCTAACACGCGATCACCCAAAAGCAGATGCTAGGTTGATTGATGAGTTGCTTCAGCCTAAGCTGGGGACCGAACCGCTTTACAAACCACATACTCTGAAGAATGACATGTTGCGGGATTATGGAGTTGAAATTCCATATCACAGAGCATGGTCAGGGAAAGAAATAGCCTTAAAGAATATTCATGGGGTTCAAAGAGGTTATTACGATAGGTTGAGGTGGTATTGCAATGCTGTAAAACATACAAATCCAGGTTCTGTCGCGGATTGTGAACTTCATACTAATACGAACAAGTTTAGGAGGATGTTTGTGAGTTTCCATGCTTGTATAGTTGGCTTTTTAAGGGGTTGTAGACCTCTAATCTTCCTTGATGGTACACATATCAAGAACAAGTATAAAGGTTGCTTGCTAAGTGCGGTTTCGAAGGATGGAAATGATGGATTGTTTACGATTGCATTTGCAGGTTAGTGTTAGAATTTTGTCCATTCTATTAATTATTTATATTACAGCATATTGATTTTATTATGATCACAGTGGTTGATGCTGAGAATAACCATAATTGGGAATGGTTTCTGTTGAAGCTGAGGCACCTCTTATGCTATCACGGAAGAGACAACTTTAGGGAGTATACGTTTTTCTCTGATCGGCATGATGGCCTCATAAACGGCGTTCCTCGGTATTTCCCGGATCTCACCATGCATATTGTCTACGACATTTGATCGATAATTTCAAGACACATGTTGGACAATTGGTTGACTATTTGAGACTTATTCGATCACAGTAGCAATATATTTTGTTATGTTTTGTTCAGGTATTGCGAAAATACCCTTTTAGGAATAAGAAGAATTGAACAACAAAGTTTAAGAGAGCAGCATACTCTCCTTATGCGCATGATTTCAAAAACTTTATCACAGAATATGAAGAAGCATTCCCTGATCACAAAAACTTTATAAGACAGACGAATCCAAATTGTTGGACTAATTCATTATTCAGTGGCAACAGATGGGGAATCATTGATAACAACATTGCGAAAAGTTGGAATAGTTGGGTTCGTGTGCCAAGGGCACTGCCGATTGTTGGACTGGTCGATGAAATAAGACGAAAAGTAATGATCATGATGAACGAGAAAAGAACCGAAGCACACGGACAGCTCGGACTTTGGTGCAAGAAGCCTGAGAAGAAACTAAAATTCAACATAGATGAATCTCGAACTTGGAGGTTGATACTTCTTCTGGGTGGCAGTTTGAAGTTTCAGAACATGGGAAGAGATTTGCCATAGACTTAAACAAGAAGAAATGTTCTTGCAGACACTTCGAGTTAGAGAGGATTCCATGTAAGCATGCTTGCTCGTGCATTCTTTCCTTGGGGCTTTCTCCTTATGACTTCTGCGACGCATATTACAGTTTAGCAAAGTATAGAGAGACCTACATGTCTTGTGTAAATCCAATACCTTCAAATTTTGCAACTGAAGATCCCTTACCCGGAGATATAATTGAACCAGATGTTCAACGACCCCCAGGTCGTCCACGATCAAAGCGAATCCCTTCACAGATTCAAGAAGTCCGTCCACTCAAATGCGGAAGATGTAAGCGTAACGGGCACAATCGCCGAACATGCAAAGAAGCAATCTAATGTTTGTAATATCCTTTTGTCCTTTTTGTCATTCGTATTTTGCACAGGTAAGGCTTTTGTCATATGTATATTGGAAGATCTTTGGTAACTTTCATCAGAAAAATTTTGATGTTTTTACTGGATTGGTTTTGTACATTTTGCGGTTTCAGACATTAATACCACATGTTGGACGTTTAGTAACTTTTAAGTTCAACGCAGTGACGTATCTAACAATACTCATAACAATTCATATAGTCGAAGTACCGCTTAGATTTTGTGTTACTATTAAGATGTTAAAAACTTTTAAAAGGTCGACTACTGGCACGCAGCCTGACAAACATACCATAATAATCATCAAACAAAAAAAGACCAGATTGTCTCTTAATCTATATCGTTAATACCACATGTAGAAATCAAAATAACATATTGGTCCTTAAGATAATGAAAAACTAGTTAGATTAACCACATGATGGAAATCCAGTAACTTTTACGTTTCATGAAGTCACATTTCCAACGATAATCATACCACTTTAGATAGTCCAAGTACCGCTTAGATTTTATGTGGTACTAATAAGATTCTAAATACTTTTAAAAGTTCGACTAATAGCATGCGGCCTGAAAAACATACCAAAATAATCATCAAAACAAACAAGAGCAGTATTTATGAATTATCTCTTAAATGTACCACATGTTTGACATAAAATACCTCATATATGTATAAATATACCATATGCTTTAATACTCATACCATATTATAGTCATCTAGTACCTTGTAGTCCAAAAGTGGTAACATATCCTCTGGTACACAGACCAAATTGCTCTGACAATAATTAACGACAAATTTATTTATGAATCCACGATTTTCATACCAGATGCTTCACACGAGGTACCTTTTGTAAGTTAGACGATGACAAATGCTTCTAAATTCATATCAAATACATTTGGAACTAATTACATAACAGTAATATACTGTAATTTTGGGGGGTCGACGGTATTTCCAGGGCATTTAACAGTGGCCAACGAACGGTGGAGCCAAGAGGGTGGCACAACGAAATACACAAACTATGGGTATATCGAATTTATACAGATTAGCTTCAATTACTGCCGAAAATCTGATATAATTTACCCATATTTTATCGAATTTAATACATGATTATTCGACAAAAAAATCCTTACAAATCTTCGATCCTACGTCGTTAATATCAGAATAAATCATACATGACACATCGGAATTAGTTGGTTGATGGGTCAGTCGAAATTTTGGTGCTCGTTTTGAATGAAAAAATCGATATAATATTCATTATCCAAAGAAAAAATTAGTCAATCGATAACATTTAAAAGTCGTCAAATAACACAAAAAAAAACTTAAAATAACATTTCAATATTCTATATTAACACGATATAGTACCTGGGTAACACATAGTTGGCGTGAAGTACCTCTTCTTTTAACAATTTAGTAAGGGTATTTTTGTCAAAACATAATTTCGGTCCTTGTTTCTAAATTTAACACAGAATGGGTCCTTAAAACTAATTAATATACTGACAGGGACTGGACAATGATTGAAAAATAAAGAAGGGACTGAACACAAATCGCCCCTTATTTCAAATGTGAAGTTTTGGGCTCGAATTTACCATAGATTTAACTATGGTTGTAGGATAGAGAGTTAGAACATTTTCACTTAGTCACTCCTCGAAGTATGCGACGAATATCATAATAATAAATTGAGTGGTATTATGAAATAATTAAATAATTAATGATTTGGAAGTATTATATTAAATGATGATAATGTGATAAGATGATAAGATGATGTGTTTAATTGAAGAGTTTGTATTTTAGTGTGAGATGTATAGTTGTAATTAAAGTGATTAGTTGTAATAGTGAATTATTAGTAGTATAAATAGGTGATTAGAGTTCATTGTAAATCACACCAAGTATTGAATACTTAATCTCTCTCTAATCTCTCTCTCTTTATTATTATAAGCTATATTATCATTATAATCTTAATGTTGGTCCTCTTATTACCAAACAAGGATCAAAAGAAAGGATTAAACCTAAAACTCGAGCTACACCTTGAGTGTGTGTGAAAGTGTGTGTTTCTTACTTTGAAAGTACAAGGTGGCTTGCTTTTGAAATTCTTTTGATAAAAACCCTAGAAGGGCAAATGGAGCCTTATATACCACATTTGTTGGTTATTAAGGCTCTTACCAAAACTAATACAATTTCCCAAACTAGTCCCCAAAACCACTAATTACAAAATAGACCCAAGACTTATAAATATCAAAGGACACTACAAAAAATTCCTAACAATCTCCCCCTTAGTGTCCTTTTCGCTTAGACGTCTTCTTCTTCTTGGGTCTCAACAGCTCGTAGACGGATCTTCTGAATCCTAACTTGTACTCGTACGCTCGTATCCATCTACGATGTCCAAGCTTGTCAGATATTATCTCTATCATCTTTTCGAACTTAGCTTAGACTTCATACTCCTCAGCACTCAATCCCTCCAAGATTCTCTTTAATTTGTCTCGTATGATCAGGAGGGTTCCGTCGGAGAATTTCGAAATTTTCGACGTCTTCATCAACCTCTTGTTGCCCTTATAGTTGATGTAGACCACTGATGGATCTTCTCCATCAAAGATGTGGCCGTCACCGAAATCTTCAGATTCAGGGCTTTCGAAGGAGGGCTTTGTGAGATTCACCTTCTTCAGGTTGCTTTCGAGCGCCATTTGAAGGTCGTGCGATGCAGCGTATTTGATTTGGCGCAGCATGAATCTCTTCAGCGTGTTGTAGCCCAGCTTGAATTCAGGATTTTGGAGGGTGCCTATCATCTGGAAAGTTCCGACCATCCTGTCGATGTCTTCTGATTTGAGATAGACGAGATCTGCTTCATTTAGCTCTTCCATTGTTCCATCATGTCTTTGAATTTTGTAGATAGGGAAGGCTTATAGAGCAGAAGAAATCCATCCGAACACCCGTCATCTTCGAAATCCTTGGCCTCTTCTTCTCTTCTCTTCGGAGAGCCTCCAGGTCGTTTCCTTTTCCCTCAAACATAAGTCTTCGACGGAGACTTAGCAGGTACAGGTTGGCTCTTTGTTCTGAGAGATGGGTCATGCCCCTCAGCTCCAGCTCATTCAGCTTCTTGAGCTGATCCTCCTTTCTCCAGATTCGTTTACGAATTTCTTCTTAGAATGGTGCCACGATCTTGGCATTCTTCCAAGGCAGGTTCAGGTCTTCTCCAATTCTGGATTTCATTGGAGGATCGTCCACGTCCACCACTCTGTGTTGGAGAAGCTCGGGAAGTTCTGGTATTTCGGCGTTGTAGTCTTCGCCTTCCTCGAGTTCCTCTTCCTCTATCCGAACTAAACTTATGGCCGCCTTCTTCAGGAAGTGTCTGGTGTTTTCCATTAAGCTCTTGGTTAGTTCGGGAGTGGTCGGTTGACGCAGCCAGTCTTCATTGAGGATGTATCTCTCAACCGCATCATGAGGGTTGTAGAGTTCTTCGATTGTCCTTGGCTCGTCAACTGATGGACTTTGGATGGTAGCTGGTTGATGAGGCAGGGGTGGGCTTTTTCTGGCTGAGGATTGAGGTGATGAGAGGCTTGTAGTGGCTGGGGTAGTGTGGGCTGGTGAGGAAGCTTCTTTTTTAGATGACGAAGCCCCCTTTTGGGTGGTTTGGGTAGTGGACGTAGTTTGGGTGGTGCTGGTTTGGGTGAGCTGCTGTGTCGGGGGTTGTAGCGTCGTGCTCTGTCTCTTCTCCCCCTCGGGATGACCCTCATCTTCTGGGTCATCGCGTGGTCGAGCCGACGCCTCCGCCTGGCCACGGCATGAGAGCGGTGTCTCGAGCCGACATTTGATCTCCAGCTCCCGCTCATTCAGATGGGTGGCACTCTGAAGCCAGGCCAGGAGGATGTGATGGAGTTCTTCGGTTGGAACATCCCACTGGCCGGGTTCTGCAGTTCGGGCTGGTATTTCGGGCGGAGGGGACGCAGTAGGGTGTTCGGTGGTGATCGGGGTCTTGCCTTTGTCTCGAGACGAGCCTTCCAGCGCTTGGTAGACTTTGGTTAGGATTTGGTCTGCTAACGTATTGCCAAAGTCTTGTAGTCGTGTCTCGAGGGCGGTCGCTGTCACGAACGGGGAAAATGATGAGATGGAGCCATGAAGGCGTTCGTCGTCATGATAACCGAGGTGCCGGGGCCACTAAGGCTCGACGTTGGCATCGAAACCGAGATAGACTCGGTTCAATGGCCCATAGCAGCGGTATTGATGCTGTCTGCTGAGGGACTTCCGCTCTGTCCCTGAATGGTATCCAGCCCGGAGACATCGAAGAGCGTTCTGGCCAGATCCCCAAGATCTGGCGGTGCAGAGAAAGGTGTATGTGTCATAGAAAATGGAAAGAATCTGGGTGGTGAGGACACTAGACCGAATGTGCTCAAAAAAGGTGCAGTCTGAGGCGAGGGACTGCTTATTTCGACATCAACCTCCTCCGAGCGAGGAGGTGATGGCATACGTGGCTCCTCGTGAGCAAGTGAAACAGCCATCTGTTGAGAGATGGTTGAGTGGCTAGGCTCGGGTATGTGCGCGGTTGGACCCGATGCCGCGACTTCTACTCGGGAGACGACAAGGTCGTCTCTTGTACCTAAGGGTTCGGTCCGGGTGATTTGTGGACTGATGGGCGGAGGCGCTCTGTCGCTTCTTTGTTTCTTGCGACGCTCCTGTTGGCGGCTTACGTCATCTCGCTTGGACGTTTTCTTCTGTTTGCGAGCGGGGGATGCGGCGCTTCCTAGACCTAGACTTGAGGCTGCAGGTTGGCTAATTCCCGGGTTAGGTCCAACTGGGATGTGTTGGACCATAGGAATGTCTTCAGTCGCGTGCTCTCGAAGGTAGGCAGCGACGATCGGGTGGTTGGAGTCGGCTAGCCGCAGCAAGTCGTCGGAGATGGCCATCGCTTCTCTATCGAATTTCGTCTTTGAGGATTGGAGAGAGCCGAGCTTTGGCAGTTTATAGACTTCAGAAGGGTCCCGTCTCTCGATCTCGGGAAGCGTGTCCATGAAATGCCTGACGAAGACCGAGAACCACCGTAGGTATGGTAGAACTTTCTTTGTTGAGGGGAGGTCCCGTCTTCGTAGTTGGTCTAGCAGATCCGACCAGATGAGTTGAACGACATCGTATCTTTTATTGAAGACGATGCCGTGGAAGATGAGCAGAATGTTTCGGTTGCATCGGTCAGGACCGCTGTGTTTTGGGGATAGGCACTTATTTATGATGAGGAAAAGTGTCCGCCAAGGTTGGGGAATATCCTCGGCGGTGAAGTCCGTAAGGTGTATGGTGTTGTGGACATTGGGTTTGTAGCCCATGAAGAGGAAATCTCGTTTGAGGTCCTCTTCACTGGGATGAGGTTCGTAGTTTAGGGTGAAGGGTAGGTTGAAGAGGGAACGAAGGAGTGTTTGAGTGAGAGCTACTGATGTTCGGTCTATTTGGGCGGTGAGGGTAGATGGATTTGGTCTTGGTATGGGATTGGTAAGAATGTCCCAGAATTGCTGAACAAACACTTCGGGGACGGACTCAGTTATTGTGAGGGCAGTGTTTAGGGGGTGGTTGCGTAGAATTTGTAAAATTATGGGATCGGGCAATGTGTCGTCTCGAAGTCTAGTTCTAGGTTGTTCGGGAGACGTGGGGCCCAGTTTGCTTGTGGGAAGATCTCATCAATTGTACGCACCGCACCATATTTGTTCTGAAATAGATAAGAAAAGCTGTTAGCACATAGAACATATAATTAACTTAATATGGCCCGATTGCGTCTCAGAGTCCAAAAGAAAAAATAAGTTTAAGCAGAGACTATGAGATTTGGACTTTAGACAAGAAATTTCGTACTTAGTAATATTTTGGACTTAGTGAAAATTTTCGAATGGACTTAAAAGGCGATTTTTGGACTTAGAAAAAAAATGACTTAGCAAATTTGCGATTGTTGAGTAGGTTTCAGGCCTCTGACCTAGAAAAAAAATGACTTAGCAAATTTGCGATTGTTGAGTAGGTTTCAGGCCTCTGACTTAGAAAAAAAATGACTTAGTGAGTAGGTTTCAGGCCAACCCTGGTAAGGAACACTAGGCGGCAGTAAAGACTGTCCTGAAGTACCTTAGACGGACTAAGGACTTGATACTGATTTACGGCCCGGGAGAATTAGAGGTAGATGATTATACGGATTCGGACTTCCAATCAGATGTGGATGACCGAAAGTCTACTTCGGGTTTTGTATATACGCTCAATGGTGGCGCAGTAGCCTGGAAGAGTTCCAAGCAAAGCACGACTGCTGATTCCACCACTGAGGCGGAGTATATAGCGGCTTCAGAAGCTGCCAATGAGGGTGTTTGGATACGCAATTTCTTAGAAGAACTGCAGGTGGTACCTAGCATAGTGGATCGTCCGTTACCATTGTGGTGCGACAATAGCGGAGCGATCGCACAAGCTAAGGAACCCCGTGCTCACAGTAAGTCCAAGCACATAGAGAGAAAATACCACGTGTTACGTGGGTTCGTTGAGAATGGCTCTATAGCCGTGCAGAAGATCGCCTCAGCAGAAAATGTGGCGGACCCGTTCACCTCGATAAAATGGGGTTGAGATACTATAGCGCGTGGCATTAGTGCAAGTGGGAGATTGTTGAGGTTTATGCCCTAGATGCCGTACGAGGATTAGATAGTACGAGGGCATTAGTGTAATTTTGATGTGTTTAACATTTGTAATTGAATTATTTGATAATGAAATTATTATTGTTTGTTTATTGTCGAAATTAGCATGACAAACAATACAAAGGCAGATTATTATTTGGTCTAAATAAATTAACCTTGCAGTCGGGTAATAAGACGAATTAATAAAACCCTAATATTTACAGTTCAGTTACTGATTATGTGGGGACAGAGAGGGGGCACCAGTAAGCTGACATACTGTAATATTAAATTAAGTCCACAAGTCTTAGTCTCCAGTAGGGTGACTGGATTGACGAGTACGACTTGTTTGTCGACGGGTCCAAAGTGGTTGTGCCAACCATTCACTTGGGACGTGGGAGCTCGTGACATTGATACAAGACGAATCAGGGGATTGTCTGTATTTGGACACTGACTCGTAATCGAACGATCACACGCTGGTAAAGTCGCTGATCGATCGATTGACTATAGTAGTCTACGTGAACCTTAGACCGAAAGGGTTTAACCCGGGGTTGGTCTTAAGGTCTTGATTAGTCACTAGTTTGCTAGGCCCAAATTGCATGAAGCAAGGGTCAGCGGCGAAATGCGGTCTAGACTTTTCGACGTGACTGCTGGTTATACCGCTGAGCGGAATTTACGGCCTTGATCAAATTCAAGGTTAACGTCCTATGCAGTTTCGATGTGCGGGAATTTACCTAAGCCTCTGGCCAGAGCATATAACTGACTCACGAGTGTCGTGGAGGGCAGTTTTGGTAAATGTCACCGACACGAACATCATAGCGTCGAGTCCTGTAAGTTCGACTACGCGTGACTTTCACTCGACCGGGACAAACGTAAAGGGTTTATACGTAGTACGATAATCTATAGTCGGTTCGTGAATAATACCTATTCGTACTCAACTCGGGATCGGTTCGGTACCACGGGGCTGGCTAGGTGAATACCGAACTCCTGGATTCCTCCCAGAGCCGGTTGAGACGAACCAAGAGGGTCGGCCTAAAAAAGGGCAACCGACACAACGTCAATATGAGAATAGAGCAGGCTGGGGCCTTGATTGAGAGATTAGGGTTTGGGGGTTGGTCGAAACCCTAAATGGCCGAAAATGTAGTAAAATCGCGTGAGGGGCAAAATGGTCTTTTCACCTCACGAAATATTTTGGAAATATTATATTGGATATTTAATATTTAGTATTTGATTTAAATGTGATTTAAATCTTTATTATTGTTTTAGAAAAATAATAATATTTAATTTGGAATTAAATAGAATATGTATATTAGATATATATATGTATTTCGTTTTTAATATAGTATTAATTTCGAAAATTATAATTAAATATATATATTGGATATTATATTTAAATATACTAAATATAGAATAAATATTAATTTAACATTTAATTTAAATTTGAATTTTGAATTTGAATTTAAAAGAGAAAAACCAAGTAAGCAAAGGAGACTTGGTATGAAAAGTGGGTGAGAATTTTTCTCCACCCAACTTACTATTTTCGGCCAACCCTAGTGGGTATAAATAGGTTTTTGATTTTTGAAATCAAAACTAAGTCATTTTGGAAAAAGAGAAAACCCTAGAGCCGTCAAATTTCTCTCGTCTCTCATATCTGTCTCGCGCACTCTCTCCCTCTCTCTCTCGAGGCGCGCTGCCGCGTGTGAAGAGGAGACCCTGCTGCCCGAGCCTTGGCCTAGCCGTCTCAAGCAAGGTTCGGTCGTGACGTTGTAAAGGTGCCGGCGTGACGCTCTTGCCCCGTTCGTGCACGTATTGGTGCTAGGAGAGGGATACTACATCCCGGGGAATAGAAGGGTTCGAAGCTCGCCATCTTCTTGTCTTCGTCAAAGTATAATGGCTAAAACCCTTTCTTTCGTGTTCTTACGTTCTCGTGTTATTACCGAGCGGTCCAAGGGAAGGCGTGTGGCGCTCCTTCTCGTAGACACATAAACCACGAAATTTCCAAAATAGTTTCACGTAAAATTTTTCGCTTTCTTAAAATGCGCAACGTAAGTAAAACATATACATATATGTACACATCCGAGTTTGTTCAAAACGTAACACCATCACACACTATCTATATGAACTATATGCAATCGATGAGCGGAGGGAGAAGGACGATTAAATAGCCGGCCGACCTTGACTCCATAGTACCAAAATGAGCTCACTTCGATCTACAATACCAAACTGTGAAACAACAATTCAGAGTATGATCGCTGTGGCGACCCTCATTTCTAAATACTATCAGTGGCGGATTTCCGCAACGAAAGCCGCGGAAGACCCATTTTACAAAAACGTTTTTCGTAAAATAGAATATATTATAGTAAGTACGGGTTACAAAGTCGTATATTTACAAATGCCGTAGCCCCAAAATATTCAAAATATTAAAATGCCCTAATGCCGCTCCACAGGTCTTCATCCATGTACAACCTCGCTCTCAAAAGTCCGTGGAGTCAGCGCCATCAACCCACCTCAGTCGCGACGTACCTTGACGTCGGACTCGATAGTACCTACAACACATAAGACTGAGCGATTGCCCAGTAGGTGAAAACATGCATGAATGCAGCGTGCGCTCACCCATCATCCCAAAATATCTCACCATAAATGCACGCTCGACTTTTACCTCTCAATCCATCTTATCATATCTCAACACAGGGCCCTAGGTTAGACTCGACACCTAGCGCGCCCATAACAATCACGGTAGCCTACACTGATAGCGTTTAGACGTTCACGCTACTGCCCTACCAGGTCGCTCCTTCCGTGAAAAATAACATAAAAGACGGTTTTGCACCTCGGGACGTTCACGCCCGAGTAGACAGATCGATCACGCCTGTCTGCCGTCAGGTGTCATATATGAGTACTAACCTCGATTCTTTTATGAATCATCAACGCGATCACGATCTACCCCGCTCGTTGACACCGTAAGGTGTCACCGTAACATTACGGTATACCATCTCCCACAAATGAAATGTCGTGAAATGCAAACAAATATCAATCACACACGACACATCACAAAAAGTTGAAATCTCAAAAGTCATAAATATATTAAAATCCGATAATAGACCGAATATTTTAAATCCCAAAAATAACCTTTAAATTTAAAATTTGGATTGACCCGGAAATCTTAGTCAAACCCCGATAACATTTTAATTTAAAAGATTTAGGCTGAAAATAATTTTATTTAAAAGAATTGGGTCAAAAATAAGGCAAATGCCCAAAATGAATTCGTGAAAATCTATTTTCAAAACTTAGTCAACCTAAAAAAAACTTCAGGTCAAAGTTTGAAATTTTAATAAATTTCGCGAAGTCATTTGATCAGACCCGCGAAACCTAGTTTCGGCCCGAGAAAACTTAAAATCGTTCCGCGCTGTCTGACGGTTCGCGAAAGACCTCAGCCCCCGAAAACTGGCTTTCGGCCCGCGAAAACTGGTTTTCGGCCCGCGTCTATCTCTTATTCGCGAACTCTCTGGCCCGTGAAAACAGGTTTTCGGCCCGCATCTATTTCTTATTCGCGAACTCTCTGGCCCGCGAAAACAGGTTTTCGGCCCGCGAAAACCTAAAATCGGCCCGCGGTGTCTCACGGTTCGCGAAAAACTTCAGCCCGCGAAAACCTTTCTCCCTCACAATTCGCAAAATAACTGGCCCGCGAAAACCTAAAATCGGCCCACGATGTCTCACGGTTCGCGAATCCTCTCTGGCCCGCGAAAACATTTACTCCCTCACAATTCGCAAAATAACTGGCCCGAAAACATGAAATCATCCCAAAACACAAGTAAACCCAGAAAATGAAGAACAGTATGCGAAAAACACTAAGTTCTTCAATTCTTCAAGAAATTTCATCACACAAACATCCTTCTAACTCACATAAACACCTGAATAGATTATAGAACTCATATGTTGAGCTCGAACAAGCATCATAACACTTCAAAAACATCACGAAAGTACCAGAAATTCGAGAACTAAAAATCGGATTTAACGAAAACATTTACCTGTTGTAGATGAAATCTTCACCTACCTCACGTCCGAGGTTAGCTAAGCTACGATTTTTCCGAGCTCCCGATCGTTGGTTGTTGAGTTTGAAGGTTTTCTTCTCTCCTTTTCTTCTCCTTGTTCCTTTTCTTCTTAATGAAGTTTTTGAAGTATAATTGTATATTTAACTTGGGATAGCTCACGTGATGACAAGGAGGTGATAAGTAGGTGATGAAGTTTTCCTCTTTGGCTAAGAAAGGTTCTCTTTTTGTAATTTTCCTCCTTAACCGTTTTGGGTTTTATCCTTGAAGCTTGCCATCACTCAAATTTCACTCCCTTAAATTTACACATAATATTCAAATTTCCTAAGTCTTTTCACTATTAATTATATCAAAATCCCGTGTTTAAAATTTACAGGTATTACAATCGCAACATGTCAACTATAAAGTAATAACGTAAATACATCAATCACACTGTCATGAAACATATATCAATCCATATACGTAGGTACATCACTTTCTTATTCACGTAGTCCATAACATATCACTGTCACATAGTCACTTACATAATCATATATAACCATAGCGTATGCATCTATATGCTCATTTATTTTATCTTTCTGTTATGAACCAGCTTTGACTCAGGCCATCGATCGTAAAGTGTCTGTGTGCCCATGCATGGGACTCTGTAGCATAACATATATATGGTGCATGTACAGGACTCTGTAGTTCCCCGTAGGGATATCCATCGATAATATCATCCATCGAACACTCATCCCCTGAAGTCATAGCGGTCATAACAGTCTTTTCTTTACATTCATGCCTTTCATGATGCATCACAGATACTCACATGTCGCACATAAAATGCATAACATTGATCATATCACCCATAAGTCGAATCATATAAGGGACTCAACACCTTTGCATAATACTTCATCACGTAGATCACATAATCATAAATCAATCATGTATAGCACATAAAGCACACGTTGCAATCATACTCACAGTTTTACTCCCGCTCTTTACTCGGCCTTATCCTTGCCTTTATTAGGGTCTCGACCTCACTTGAGCTTGGTTTACTACACTTTGAGTGTGTTTTTGGCTAATCTCTTATGATGATGCTTTCACCCTCCTTTCTCCTCAAGTGTTCGTGCTCCTCCTCTCTTTAGGTATGGACTTTCTGATTTTCTAAGTGATTAAAGTAATATGATTGGCTAAGAGGTGCTTACTAATCACTTTTAAGCATGAGGTGTCAAACTCAAGATAGTCTTGATCTTAACTTTTACTTTACCTCTTGTCAAGGGTTTTCTATATGCATTTTATAGGTGATTTTCGAGCCATACTCCTTATTAAGTAAAGAGGTTTTCGGCACTTATAGGTATTAAAAGTTTTTGATACCTATGTGCATAGACATGAAGTTTTCGGCATGGTCTCTAAGGTTTTCGAATACTGATATCCAGTCAATACCTTTTTTATCATAACGTTTGATTCAAGGCACCAATTACCCTGATTCAAACTCCTATATACAGCTAACTTGATTATCTACAACTTTGATGTTTTGCACTTTATCTAGTTCGAAGTGTATCTACTTCGAAAATGAGACACAAAGCTTTTCGAATGGGTTTACGAATGGGTTTACGAATGGTTTACGAATGGTATACGAATGTTGATGGCAGTCAACACCTTTTTAACCATAACTTTCGATTCATGGCATCAATTACCCTGATTCAAATTCCTAGGAACAGCTAACTTGATTATCTACAACTTTGATGTTTTGCACTTTATCTAGTTCGAAGCGTATCTACTTCGACAATGAGACACAATGCTTTTCGAATGGGTTTACGAATGGGTTTACGAATGGTTTACGAATGTTGATGGCAGTCAATATCATTTCAACCATAACTTTCGATTCAGGATATCAATTACCCTGATTCAAATTCCTATGAATAGCTAACTTGATTATCTACAACTTTGATGTTTTGTACTTTATCTAGTTCGACGTTTATCTACTTCGAAAATGATCATGAACAAAGAACAGGGGCTGCTGGAAAAGCTGACGTGATCACCTACATCTTTTCTATCAACAATCATGCTCTTAGCTTCATGATAAACCTTCTACATAATTAAAATTTTCGATCCTATATAATGAAACTTTCAGTATTCATCTAAGAAAGTTTTCGGTTCCTAACAAGGCGGGAATCCCTTAAAGTTTTAAAATTCCGCCGTTCAAGGAACGAGGGCCTCGGGCCCCTTCGGGGATTCCCAACAGCGATTGAGTGTTAAATTCGGGAAAATCAGCGGCGATTTCGTTTTAAAAATTCGGGCAAGTTAATTTTCGCCTAAGTATAATTCGGGCAAGTTTGAAAATCGGGTAAGCATTTGATTTTCGGTCAAAAAGTCAAACAGTCAACATTTCAATCAAAAGTCGACTCCGATTTTAAGTGCCAATTCAGGTAATGAAAATCGGGTATAATTCGGGCGAAATGACGTGTTTGCAACAATGAAGTTTTCGCCGAAAGTTTTAAAGTGAAAATCGGGTATTTGTAAAATTCGGGTAGAGTAGAGATCATCTACAGTGAAAATTCGTCGAGTTAAAAATCGGGTAAATGAATTTTGGCGAAAAGCACTGTGAGTCTACAGTGGATTTTCGGGTAGAAATTCAAATTTCTCCCGAAAATCATCCGAATGTCGAAGTCTCTTTTGCGCAAATCTGCAGAAATCAAAGGAAAACAACGTCAAATTTGCAGAAATGAAGTCGTTCTTACCAAAGATGAATGGGTATATGCAGGGTTTTTAAGAAATATGCAGTTGGGATTGAGAATCGATAGCTATGATTTTGAAATCGGGGAGGTTTTCGTGTCGTATTTTGCAAGATTCGGGAGTTTTTGGAGAATGAATACTGAAATTCGGGCGCTTTTGCGTATTTAATACGTTCACTGTGTATTTTCGGGTGTTTGAGAATTCGGGCATAAATGAGGAAAATTCGTCGTGTCAAAACTCGGAGAAAATTACTGTGTAAGTTAAGCCCGAAAAGTTAAAGATGGCCCGAATTCGTGAAATGAGGAGAGTTTTTGACATGAAAATTAGTATTTTTCAAAATTTCAATAAGCTTAATGAAATGCGAATTTTGGTACTGAAGATTTTACGAAAATTCCAAACTCCCCCTCAATTTATGCATATTTTTCAAACACTCCCCCTAAATAAAGTAATGAAACTCCCCCTCAATTTATACACACTACAAAAACATAAAAGAGTTAATGAAAATCATGAATGGTATCTATGTACACTATATAAGGTTCTTGGAGGCACAATCGATTATGGATCCCGATTCAACATGCCTAACTTAGACACGAGGAATTGGAATCGTTTCTCATCCAATGCTTTCGTGAATAGGTCAGCAAGTTGAAGTTCGGTGTTTACGAAATGCATTTCGATTGTACCTTGCTCCACATGTTCTTTAATAAAGTGATACCTAATGTCTATATGTTTTGTGCGTGAATGATGTACGGGATTGCAGGTAATAGCTATTGCACTCTTAGAGTCGCTAAAAATGGGAATGTTATTTAGTGAAATGCCAAAATCTCATAGCTGGCTTCTCATCCACAAAACTTGCGAGCAACAACTTGCAGCGGCGACATATTCTGCCTCCACCGTAGAAGTTGATACGCAGTTTTGCTTTCGAGATGACCAGCTTACGAGTTTACCCCCTAGAAATTGAGCGGTTCCGGAGGTGCTTTTTCTGTCCAGCTTGCATCCCGCATAATCTGCATCCGTGTAGCCAACAAGACGGAAGTTTGAGTCCTTGGGGTACCATAGACCGAGGTTCGGGGTTCCTTTGAGGTACTTGAAGATCCTCTTTACTGCTAGCATGTGGGATTCCTTTGGATCAGCTTGAAAGCATGCGCATAGACATGTCACGAACATAATATCTGGCCGACTGGACGTGAGGTAGAGTAATGATCCTATCATGCCTCGATACGTGGTTTGGTTGGCGGGTTTCCCTGAGGTATCCGCACCTAGTTTGCATGAAGGAGACAAAGGAGTACTGGCAGTGTTGGAGTTGTCCAAGTTGTACTTCTTGAGGATGTCATGAGCGCACTTGGACTGGTTGATGAAGATTCCATCATGGAGTTGTTTGACTTGAAGGCCTAAGAAGAAACTTAGCTCTCCCATCAAACTCATTTCAAACTTTTGCTTCATCAAATCTCCAAAGTTTCTGCAGAGTCTTGCGTCCGTCGAGCCAAAGATAATGTCGTCGATATATATCTGTACTAGCATAATATCTGATCCGCTTCTTTTGGTGAAGAGAGTCGTGTCGATTTTCCCTTTCGTGAAACCGGAGGAAATGAGGAAATCAGAGAGGACCTCATACCAAGCTCGAGGTGCTTGTTTGAGGCCATACAGAGCTTTGTCCAACCGGTACACGTAGTCGGGGTTGTCTCTGCTCACAAAACCTTCAGGCTGAGAAACGAAAACTTCTTCCTTCAATATTCCATTGAGGAAGGCTGTTTTGACGTCCATTTGATATACAGTGAAGTTTTTGTGCGCGACAAAGGCTAGGAAGATCCTGATGGCTTCAATTCTGGCGACAGGTGCGTAGGTCTCGTCGTAGTCGATTTCTTCCTGTTGCTTGTATCCTTTAGCCACTAGTCTTGCCTTATTTCTGATCACGACCCCTTGTTCATCCTTCTTGTTTTTGAAGACCCACTTAGTACCAATAATGGTTTTCCCTTGCGGTCTAGGTACTAGTTTCCAGACATTCAACCTTTCAAATTGGCTGATTTCTTCCTGCATGGCCATTATCCAATCTGGGTCGGTAAGAGCGACATCTACTTTGGTTGGTTCTTTTTGACTTAGGAAGCACAAGTAGAGACTTTCATTGATCGTTGAAGCCAGAGTTGTGACACCACTTGAGGGATCCCCAATAATTTGCGAATTCGGATGAGCCCGGATCCATTTTCTTGCGTGCGTTTGTGAAGATTCAGCAGTATCTTTACCCGTAGGATCTTCTGAATCCGGTGTGATTTGTGGTTCCGTGGGCTCATTAGGTTGGGGATCCGATCTCTTCTGAAGATGCTTCAGCTTGAAAGTCAATAGATGGAAATGTGTCGGCTTCTGGGCTAGCAATGATGTCTGTGTCAGTTGTCGGTTCAGTATCGTCTCCGATGTGAAGATTTTCTATTGTTGGAGGCGAGCTATCATTGCCTGGGGCTTCAGAAGGAACAGTAGGTGTGGGTAGCGGAGGTCTTAGGCACAGGTGCTCAAACCGCAGATCAAGATCCTCATCGCTAGAGGTGTGGGTCTTTGCAGACGGGCCCACTGAGGACGTGCTGGGTTGATCTTTAGTCAACTCTCGTAGAAGTCCGGGTTCTGGACTAATTGGTACAGAAGCCACTTGATCTACTTCGTCAAACGTGGCGTTGATGCTTTCCATGATAGTCCTTCTCTCTTTTAGGTATACTCGATAGGCCTTGGAGTTTGTCGAGTATCCTACAAGTACGCCCTCGAAGGCCTTCGGGTCAAGTTTGCCCCTAGTTTCTCGTTCGTTGGCAACATAGCACTTGCATCCGAAGACTCTGAGGAATGAGACGTCTGGCACTCTGCGGTTTATCATCTCGTATGGAGTTCGGTTGAATCTCTTGTGAAGCGATGCACGATTCTGAGTGAAGCATGCTGTGTTTAGTGCTTCAGCCCACAAGAAGTGCGGTAGTCCAGAATGGATTAGGAGAGTTCTTGTTGCCTCAACCAGGGTCCTGTTTTTGCGCTCGACAACACCATTTTGTTGGGGTGTCTTCGCTGCTGAGAACTGTTGGGTGATACCTAGCGATGCATAAAACTCGCTGAGTTTCCTGTTCTTAAATTTAGTCCCATTGTCAATTCTGATTATCTGGATGTTTAGCTAGTCGAGGTTCTGGACTGTCTTCACAAATTCGATAATAAGATCAGCTGTTTCGTCTTTCGTTCGGAGAAACTTGGTCCAAGTGAAGTGCGAGAAGTCGTCCACTATCACCAATACATACCTTCGTCCATTGATAGTCTGAGTGCGCATTGGTCCGCACAAGTCCATATGAATAAGCTCAAGAGGTCTTGTGGTCGAAGCTGTGTGTTTGGTGTGATGGGATGCTTTCCTCATTTTTCCCATTTCGCACGCCGAGCAAAGATGCTCTTTGTGATATCTGAATGAGGGAAGTCCTTTGACCAAGTTGTCTGAGCGGAGCTTGTTCAGATCCTTGAAGTTGAGATGTGAGAGCCGCTGATGCCAAAGATCATTCTGATGCAGAGATGCGCGAGAGATGAGGCAGGTTGGTCGTATTGTCTTCAGGTCGATGGAGTAGAGATTTGTCTTTCTGTGACCAGTGAGCAGCTTTGACCCTTTATCATCGATGACGCTGCACTTGTTAGATTCGAAGAGAACTTGAAATCCTTTGTCACAGAAACGTCCAATGCTGAATAGGTTGTAGCTTAGCCCTTCGACATACGATACTCCCTTGATGGTGAGTCAGTCATGCATAAGGTTGCCTGTTCCTAGCATAGGTGCAGAGTCGCCGTTTTCGATGTAGACCTTTCCGACATAGCCCTCGGTGAAGTTGCTCAACAGTTCTTTATTTCCAGTCATGTGTGAGGAGCAACCTGAGTCTAAGTACCACACGTGACGGACCTGCAAGATAAGTTAGGTTAGCTTACGAACCCGTTTGAGGACGGGTTCGGTATTCATGGCAGGAAATGGATCCAATAGTATTGATGTGATATTAGTATCAAGTCGGTTTGATTGATGATTGACTTGGGGACCCAGACTTGATTATTGCCTATTTGGTGCAGTAAACACTTAGGAATCCATAGTTGCTTGCGTTTGGGCTCTTTATTGTGTTTGTTTTTGTTCTCATTTTCGGGTGTGGCGTATCTCTTCCTTTTTGTTTTTCGTGATGGCCTATGTCGCGTGGGTGATACAGGATTAGAGAGGGAGGAAGTGATAGTATGCGCCTTTTTGCGAGATTGATTGTAATGAGAACGTGGAAATGCATCAAAATAGTTCGGACAATTCCTAGGAGTTTTGGTGGAAAATAGAGAATTACAGTCTGCGATATTACAAGACAATCGCTTAGGAAAGTTAAAACAATTAGAAACTGGAGAGACATGCTTTGAAGGAAGCTTCTTCTCCTTAACCCAGAGATTTGTCTTCTTCACTCGTTCCGGAGCGACCTTCTTCGTCTTTCTGTCTCTCAAATTTTTGCCTGTTGCCATAAGCTTAACAGAGTCAGTACGAGTGATTAAGTGAGACGGAGTAGACTTGATTTATGTACTCTTATCTACATACGTAGAAGTTTTGGGGACAGAATGAGAAGTGAAAGGTTTGTGAACATCAGGAAAGTTTTCAAGAGTGTAAATTTTACTTAAGAGAATGGTTCTTTCTTCCGAAAAGGCTTTCGTTTCAGATTCCAGAGAAGCAGTTAGATCGCCTATTTTGCGAATTATTTCTGGAATATAGATGGATGAATAAATGGGTTTGGCCTGGTCGGAAGTACTTTCCTGATTTTCGGGACCGAAAGGTGAGACAAAGTCTGTAGTCAGCGGAATGATTCGAGTTTTATAGCTATCATTCAGCTCTGCATACTTAAATGCAATTTGTGCCCATTCTTTGTTTCTTCTTTTCTTATCTTCCGTCTCATTCTCTTTTGATGACTCGATCAAAGGCATAAGTGTTTCCAGAGTTAGATCTAGATGTCTGATGTCATATAGGAAATATACTGCATCTTTCGAAGGGTTATGTTTACTTCGGAATCCTATACCTTCACGAGGGTCGTAGAATTCTACATCCTTCGGTTGGTTGAGAAAGATGGTTTGATCGGTCTGACCTCTTTTGGTGAGGAGGTCTTCCAATTCTTTGATCTTTTTATAGAGTCTAACTCTTTCTTTGGTGATCAAGTCATATTGAGAAGAGACGTTTACGCGTTCTTCTTCGCTTTCCTTCAAAATTTTACTAACATTACTAATCTGTTTTTCGCTATCTTCCACCTTATTTGTTAAGATTTTAGCTATGGACTCTGCATTGGCTAATGACTCCCTAAGAATAGCTATATCTTCCTATTGTGTGTTTAGTAAGGAATAATTATTGTCGAATTTTCGTTTTAGTTCTATGTAATCCCTACATTGCATGGAGAGTTTGCATGTCCTATGGTTCAATTCAATGAAATCATTTGGGGATGGAGTGTATACCTCCGAGTCAGGGCCGGGGAGATCAGAGCCTTTGGAGCTGGGGCCAACTGCTTCATCCTCCGAATCACCGTCCTTGATCTTGACCATGAAAGCTTTCTCATTCGTCTCCTCGTCTGAAGTGTCCTCAAGCCATTCCTCTTCTTCAGCAACTAGCACAATCCCCGCATCTTTCTTTTGGGAGAACTGAAGCTTTCTCTTGTAGTACTCAGAGTCTTTTGTTTTAGGTCTGTAACAGTCCTTAGCAAAGTCACCCAGCTTCCCACAGTTGAAGCATTTCTTTGGGGCTTCAGCTTCCTTGGTTTCATGTTCCTCGGGAGGATGGCTTTTTGTTTTATGCTGGATGTTCGTTGTCGATTGTAGGATGATTATGATTTCTTGGGAAATTTCTTGTTCATCATCTTCGACAGCATAGCCATTTGCTTCTTGAGGTCGTTGAGTTCTTCGTCAGAGCCAGAGTCAGAGTCAGCGCTGTCTGAGGAGTCGGATAAGACGACTTGTTTTCCCTTAGATGCTTTCGAGCTTCTGTTGGTGGATTTGTTGGTCACGAGAGCAACAGGTTCCACCTCAGTTTTTGCCTTTCCTTCGTTTTTTATTTCCTTCGCGTATTCGATGTATTGAGAGAGATTGTCGTGAAGGGAATGTATGTCCATGGCATCCAGATCTTTGTTTTGTTGCTTGATCAAAACAGCAATTCTGCCCCACTCGGGTTGAAGTGTGGAGAGGAATTTGATGTTGTGTTCGAAGTTCGATCGTTGGATGTTGATCTTCCTCATCTCATTGATGATGGTGAGGAAACGAAGGTAGGTGCTTCGAAGTTCTTCCCCGTCTTTGGCTCTGAAGGAGTCATAGGCTGTGAGAGTGCTCGATCTCTTGGACAAGTTGCTGACTTCCGTCCCAACCATCATCTTTGAGAATTCGTCCCAAATCTCTTTGGCAGTGGACATGTTGTCCACCTGGATGTATACATCATTTGGAAGGGATTGGAGGAGATAGTTTCTGGCGAGTTTGTCGGCTCTAGCTCGTACTTTTTCAGCGTCGGTGTAGCGACTGGGATGCTTGAGGGTCCTTCTCTCCAAGATTGGAGGGACTGCATTGGGCTGAGCTTCAACAACTGTCCAGAATTGGGTTGGTCCGTCGTAGATTGAAGAGAGCATATCATCGGCGAGGTCGCCGTCTTTGATTTCAATGAAATTGATGAAACGGTTTTTCCAGATGCCATATTCGCCCCATCTTAGCACTGGGGGACGAATGTCAGATCCTATCGCGTAGGCGTCCATGTTGTTGTTTGGTAATGATCGTAACGTGTAGGTGATCTGCGAGATGAATAGTTAGTTTCGAACAATTGTATTTGAGAGTTCAGAAAAGTTTGTGTAAGAAATATTTGACCGAACAAGATTGGAGTTTTCCAAGTTTTTGAATCGTGATGTTAAAAGATTTAGACTTAGAAACTACTTTGAGTATTGTCAATTGACTTTCGAGTAGAAGTAAATTGAATAGGTCAAATAACGAGAGTAGTGAAATTCGAGTATTGACTTTTAGGTCAACAGTTTAGTTGGGAATTCGTGTAATGCTACTGAAAATCGAATGAGTATGGAATTCGGGTATCTTATGGCAATTGCGTCTATCTGTCCGAGAATTGTAAAATATTCGGGCAGATACCAAGTAAAGCAGAGTTCGGGCAGGATAAAGTTCGGGCAGGGATGAAGAGAAGATTCGTGCAAAATAATCCGAATTTCAAGAATCGGGTAGTCCTTGATCGAAATTTGAGAATTGAAAGTCTTGGCCGAAATTTAAAAATCGGTTATACTTTGACCGAAAGTAGAACTTTGACCGAACTTTGAAAATTGGGGGAACTTTGACCGAAAGTTGATCTTTGACCGAAAGTGCAAATTCGCCGAGAGTTTTCCAAATTCGGATGGATTTTAAAGTTTAGTTGCCCGAAAAAGACTATTTTCGACTAACTTTTCGGCTCGTTGAAGATATTTCGGGAAGATGAGCCGAATTTCTGGGCACTGTTACATTTATCTACCCGAAAAATACCTCTGTACAAGAAAATACGAGTTTCATACACGATTTTGACTCAAATCTTAATCAAACTTGGCTGAAATCGATTTAAAAGAGTAGAGAATCACTCAAGACCAATTTATCAAGTCCCTAAGGGCACAAAAACAGCAAGAAGAGCCCAAAATCACCCGAAAAGGACAAAAAAAATCGAAAATGGTTTTCATGCAAATACTCTTTCAAATCACGTCGGAATCGAACGGAACTGGATTCAAATCATGTGATCGATCCACGTTGAGCTCTGATACCACTTGTTGGTCCTCTTATTACAAAACAAGGATCAAAAGAAAGGATTAAACCTAAAACTCGAGCTACACCTTGAGTGTGTGTTTCTTACTTTGAAAGTACAAGGTGGCTTGGTTTTGAAATTCTTTTGATAAAAACCCTAGAAGGGCAAATGGAGCCTTATATACCACATTTGTTGGTATATTAAGGCTCTTACCAAAACTAATACAATTTCCCAAACTAGTCCCCAAAACCACTAATTACAAAATAGACCCAAGACTTATAAATATCAAAGGACACTACAAAAGATCCCTAACACTTAATATAAGTATAATTATAATAAAATAATCTTAATATAATATTAATCACAATTAATATTTTTATAACACGTTATCAGCACGACCGCTCTCCGTCGTCAAGATCATCCTCCGTCGAAGATCTCGTACGAGTTTAGTCGATGTACGGTAATTTAATTTTTAATTTATACTAATCATATATTAATTGTGATTAATTTAAAAATATATATTATAAAAGTATCATTTAAAAGTTTTATAACTAAACGCCATAGCTCGAGTGGTTTCGCGGAATACCGTCATTAAAATTGATGGGATGTCCAGATTTCGAATCCCTATAGTGGCGTGTGGATTTTTTTAAAGTTGATTTACGATTCAAGTTTATTTTTATGCACGTACACAACACTAAAAGCCCACGAGGTCTTGTGGTTATCCCCACCTCAGTAGCGGCATATTATTGAGTTTTTTTTTTATTGAACAATCTTGAAGTAATTATTGGATTGAATAGTTTTGGACAATGGATAAATTTTATTACCGCAACCTTATCGGAGCTTGGACAATAATTATGAAATAATAAAGAACGAGTTTTATGAAATAATATCATTGATTTATATGTTATCTGATTATTATGTTCTTTTTCATGTTATAGAATCATGTCGTTTTATACAAAGATGGATCTTCTGTTGCTTACTTTATTTACGGTGATCCTTACGGCTATGTGGATAATGTTTTTACCAATGTTTTTAAAATATAATTATTAATTATAATTTTTCTTTAATATTATAATTACTGAAATATATTTTATTTTGAAGGATGATGCTTTGTCCGATGTTTGATCTATTACTTATGTTTATTATTACGACGACAGTTATTTGGATGTGAATATCGTTTTTCATTAGAACTTTTACAAAAGAAGATATAAAAGAAGATTAATTATAATTTTTCTTTTAATGTTTAAATGATGAGTTTATTTTTATGATATCAATATATTAAATTTGGCAAACTGTTAGGAATATTTTCTAGTGTTCAATAATCATGTTATCTTTGTCTAGGGACTCAATTGTATTTTATGTAAATATAGGGACTAAAGTGTAAATATACCAAAGTATGCTTTGGTATATATAGGGCAAGTGTGTGTAAATTACACACAACTTGAGTTTTAGCTTTCTCTCACTAGAAACACTCTCTCATCATTATCATAATTAGGGCTTAATCGTAGAGAGAGAAAGGAACTCATTGTAGAGAGAAGCTTGTGATTAATGGAGGTTGATTGAGTTTATACCCAAAGTCTTCCGCGCGTTTATTATCAAGGTAATTCGATCAATCTATGCTCAAGTTTTATTGATTGGATGTTAAAACTGTGACCTACAATTGGTATCAGAGCATGCGTGTTAAGAATTGGTAGATTTCTAGCTGAATTTGATGTTTACGATGCATGATTTTGTTGAAATATAGTTTACGATCGTTTTACTGTTCATCGCAAACTTGTTTACGATCATTGCTACTGTTCATCGCGATCATCACTGTTCATTGCATTTTTGAGTGTGCTGCTTGCTTAGATGTTTGTGATGTTGTGTTGGATACTGTTTGCGATGATTAATAGTTGATTAATTGAGCTGATTATTGCTGAATTTGGACCAAATTATTGATTTTCGATCGAATTGTTCTTATGATCTTCAAAGTGTTCATGTGAAAAACTCGAAAATTGTTTATGTTTTGCTTTTGATCTGGTTTAATCGAGTGTTTTTACATGTTTAATTGTTGTTTTCGATCGATTATTTGAGTTAAATTCGAGAACTTAAGTGTTTTTGATCGAATATAATCGAATTGCAAAGTTTACGAATCGGATATCGATCGTAAACCTCTTGATTATCTGTTTACGAATCCACATTCATCTTAAACCTTCACATTTCTACTGTTTACGAATATATTTCATTCGTAAACTATCTTTAAGAAAGGTTTACGAATACTTTTCATTCGTAAACGCTTTAAGGAAAAGGTTTACGAATATTAACTTTGAAATAGTCTGTCGATTAGCTTTGCGAACGAAAACTTTACGGTCAACGAAAGGTTTACGAACGCTTTCCAATCGTAAACCTTGTCTACGCGGTTAAAGTTTACGGTCAAACCTTTACAGTGTGTAAAAGTTTACGGTCAAACGCTTAAGTTTACGATCCATTCAGTTTCCATTCGTAAAGTTACTATTTACGAACCATTTTCATTCGTAAACCAGTAAAGGGAAGGTTTACGAATAAATTTCAATCGTAAACTATCTCGAGTCATTGTCTACTTGTTTTTACGAAAGACATTGTATACGAACCCACTTCGACCGTACACTATCAAGGCATTCATTCTCATTCGTAAACTACTTTACGAATAAGATTCAATCGTAAACGAAAGAGTACTGTTTACGAACGATTCAAAGTTTACGAACGTTAGTTTGCGAATCTTAGTGTTTACGAATGATTTTCATTCGTAAACCAAGATAAACTCAGTTTACGAATATAATTTTACGAATCTCAGAGTTTCATTCGTAAACCTAGATAAACTGAGTTTTACGATTCACTAAGTGGTAGAGTGTCAGTGTTTACGAACGAATTTCAATCGTAAACATAAAGTCGAGTTTACGAGGTAATCGTAAACCTCTATTCCTGTTTGAGTTTACGAATCACTTTCATTCGTAAAAGAATTTACGAATCTTCCTGTTTACGAATCCTTAAGTTTACGAATACTCATCATTCGTAAACCATTCAAGACTTAGTCTTCGAAAACTATTTCATTCGTAAACCTCATCCGTTCAAGTTTACGAATAAGTTACATTCGTAAACTTCCCATACAGTGTTTACGAATCATTTTCATTCGTAAACCTCATCCTGATAACAGTTTACGAACGTAAACCTTACCCTGATAATATTCTTAAAGGTTTACGAACGATTAAAAGTTTACGAACGATTCTCATTCGTAAACACTCTATACTCGTAAACTAAAAAGCACTGTTTACAGCTTCTCTTTCATTCGTAAACTAATATTGTGTCAAATCAGAACCGCAAAATCTTACATTCTTTTAATAATATACAAAGTCTAAGATACAATCCCAGCCGATAATTAACACTTGGTATCTAAACTTTGCTGTGCTAAAAAGTTTACGAACTGAACTGAAATTAAAAGTTTGCGGTTAATATCAAAAGTTAATTTTTAAACAGAATCGAAAATATTGATCACAAATTAAATCAATTCTAAAACACGTCAACGATCAATATACATCCAACAATTTTATTTGATCAAAATTAAAAGCCAACATTCTATATAGAAATTAATTACCAACATTATTTGAACTTAAATTTTCAAAATTCTATATTTGAACTGAAAAGATTAAAATGGATTTATTTCACGAACAAATGATCAAGACACTAGAAACCAGGCTAGCTAATAACGAGCGTGTCTTAAGAAAACATCTAGAAATTGAAGCTAGTCTTGAATGTCAATTGACTAATGCAAAGGATGAGATTATAAGGTTGAAGACTAAGACCACAGAACATGAATAAAAAATATGTGAGTTGAAAACAAGTTTGTCTGCCTGTGATGAAGCAAACAATTCAATGTTGCAAAAATCCTCATCCACAAATAATGAAAAAGAAATGGTCAAGAAATTAGAAGCAAGATTAGCCAATAATGAAGTTGTCCTAAGAAAACATCTATTAGAAGAAGCCAATCTAGGAATAAAGCTTCAATTAGCTAATGAGAAAATAGGTAAACTTAACAATGATCTTGCTAAATCAAATTCTGAAACAACAGAACTAAAGAAAAATAAAGATTATCAAGCTCAAAATAAATGTCTTTCTGAAGAACTCACTAGATTACACTGTAAAATGAAAGAACTAGAGGTTCTTCTTGCAAAGAAAGAACAAATTGAGCTAAAATTGTCTCGAAACAAGTCGACTCAAACAATTGAGTCAATGTCAACCGAGGAACATTCTATACTATCAATAAAATCCGAACCTAAGGATTGCTACACTCCATACGGGTTTCGAGCTCAAATAGATAAGCTTTTAAAGGAGAATTTAATTCTCAAAAATTCCTCTCAAAAAGGCGCAAGAAAGACTAAAGCTATCAAGAAAGAAAGAATAGAGGAAGACAAATTATCTTCTATTGCCTCGACTAAATTTGGTTC
Source organism: Lindernia subracemosa (assembly GCA_028392965.1). Lineage (NCBI taxonomy): Eukaryota > Viridiplantae > Streptophyta > Magnoliopsida > Lamiales > Linderniaceae > Vandellia > Vandellia subracemosa. The sequence continues at coordinate 1,397,684 of JAQPCC010000041.1, forward strand.
TACCTCTATTCCTAATCCAAAAATACCTGTAAGTCCCTTTTCATCTAATATAATGCAAGCAACAAAGAAAGCAACCTAGAATGATTTTAGCTTGAGAGTGTTTAGGTTAGCTTGTTCAAGAAGGCACAATACTTGCAAAGAGGAACACTTGAAACTAGGGCTTGGTGGGTCTTTATATACCACATTAGTTGGTATATTAAAGCCCATCAAGCCCAAAACCCAATTAGCCCAAACAACTAATACTTATAATAAAGTAAATTACAAACACAAATAACATCTAAACCAAAGAACTAAATACACCAAAGACGGAAGCATCTAAAATATAAAGAACACAATAAAATGATCCTAACAATCTCCCCCTTTGTGTTCTTTTTAAATCTTCTGCTTGGATGCTCTGACCTTGGGGTCCACCGTTTTGTACGTAGAGCTTCGAAGTCCAAGCTTGACTTCGTAGTTACGTAGCCACCTGCGAAAAGCCAGTCTTTCATCGATCTTCCCTCGAAGTAATATGAACTTCATCTGGCTATCGAGATCTTCTCCTTCCATCTCCTGGATAATCCTTGTCAACTTTCTTGAAATAATTTGGAGAGTCCCGTCGGAGAACTTTGGGATCTCCGAGGTCTTCATCAATCTCTTCTCACCTTTGTAGTTGACGTAGACTATCGAGGGGTCCTCACCTTCAAAGACGTTTCCTTCAGAGATGTTGGGGTCATCCGGGACTTCGAAGTTAGGCTTTGTGAGGTTCACTTTCTTCATATTGCTTTCCAGTGCCATCTGAAGGTCGTGGGAAGCATTATAATTGATCTGGCGCAACATGAACCTTTTGAGTGTAACAAGGCCTATCTTCAATGCAGGGTCATTTTTCAGCTGTCCTAGATACCTGTACGTCGAGAATATTCTCTCGACATCAGGGTGTCTAATGTAGATTAGGTCCGCTTCGCTGATGTCTTCAACCTTCCCGTCCTCCCTTTCAACTTTGTAAACTGGATAGAGAATTTGGTTGAAGTACTCGACTCTGACTCCCGTCACCCTTTTGATCATTTTCTTCCTTGATTCGTCTTTTCGAAGGCGATCCAGATTGTCGCCGCGTCCTCTGAAACTCATCATCATTCGCAGACTTAGGACATAGAATCTTGCCCTTCGTCCCGTCAGATGAGTCATCCCACTCAGCTCCAGTTCGTCATGCTTGGTGATACGCTCGGGTTTCCTCCATATTCGTTTCCGAAACTCTTCCTGGTAAGGTGCCACGATTTTGGCATTTTCCCACGGGAGCTCCGGAATCTTCGGGGTCTCTCTTGGCGGAGGGTTGTACATGTCGTACCATCGGTTGGCGTGCTCCAAGAGAGCAGGAAGTTCGGGGATTTCTGCTTCGTAGTCCTCCCCTTCTTCCAGCTCCTTGTCTTCTATTCTGACAAGTTCAACCTCTGCATTCCTTAGGAGCTGTCGAGCGTTATCAAACATAGCCTTTGAGAACTGTTCTGTAATCGGTCTTTTGAGCCATCCTTCGTTCATAATGTACGCCTCCACTTCAGTGTGTGGTTGGAGGTAATCTTCGAGGTTGAATGGCTCTACGTCCGGTTGTGTAGCAATGTAGGGCGAAAAAGGTGGGCTTCTGCTTTTTCTGGCTTCGTGGGTGGTAGAAGGAGGATTTGGGGTGGTGGTTCTTTGGACTGTATGTGTATGGATTTCCGAGGTCTACGTTGCTTCGCCAAGGAAGAGTGTCTGGTTCGGCCCTGGCGCCGCTTGTCTTCCTCGAGAACCTCTTCGTGTGGGTTGTTGGGTTTGTGTTGTAGGGCCTGCTGCTGATCTGCCCTGTGATGGTGTGCTTCGTTGTACAGATGCTCCGGAGGAGGATAGGCGTTGACGCTTCTCCCCCTCACGGTGATCCTGGTCGTCAGGATCGTCGTGCCGTCGTCGGATTGTTGATGTGTCGTCTCGGCACGTCTCTGTTGATGGTATGTTTTGTTGTGCGATCAGCATCTTTCGGACCGTCATGAGCTCGGGGTGCTTCGGGTCCTCTCCTATGAGACGGGCAGTGAGGATGTCCCATAGGTCGAGCAGTGGCATGGTGTGGGGGTTCGGATGAGGAGGTGGGGGTAGTGGGGAACGTGACGGGGTTTCGTCGACGACAGGGGCTTTGCCTCTGTCCTGCGCAGCAGCCGTAATGAGTGACTGCATGCGCGGGACAGCCACTTGCTCGAGAAATTCGGCAAGTCTCTGTTCTAGGTATGTCGCCGTCACGTACGGGGAATCACCGCCGGAGCCACGAAGGCCTTCCGTTTGCACCCCCGAAGTGGTGGGGTGGCCAGTTTCGCGGGAAATCGATGGGACTTCGGGCGGCACTGGACTTCCGACCTGTCCTTGCGGTTCCTCACGAGGAAGGACCGCTCCGATCGTTAGGGCCACGTCACACAGACGGGCGAAGGCGGAGCTCTCACCGGGGCCACTTAGGCGTCCCGTTGGCACGCGTCTGATCATGATGTTCGGACGGTGGCCCTCTGACGAAGACGATGTGAGGTCGTCGTCATCGGGACTTCCGTCCAATCCTAGAAGTGCCTCAATCATGGGCGCCTCTATGGACATTGAGGCCTGTTCGGTGACAGGCGGAGGACGTGATGGTTGAGGGTCGGGGATTTTTGAGACGACCGGTTGTTGGGAACCGACCGAATGGCTAAGGCTCGTGGTATGCGCCGTTGGGTCGATGTCGGCGGCTTCTATCCTAAGGGGTGACCCGGCTTGTAGTGGAGTGGGGATTGGAGGAATGCGACGACGTCTATGGATAAGCGTGCTGTCATCGTCGTCATCAGAGGAGTCGTCGCTCATGTGTTGGCGTTGAGGAGCGGGCGACGGCTGCCTCGTGGAGGGTGGTGGTGACGGTGGGCGGAGTATGGGCATCCCGTCTTCGCCGTCCGAGTCGGAGACGTCGCTCAACATTTGTCGTTGCAGAGCACGCGACGTCGGCGGGATCTGCGATGTGCGGCTGACAGGAGATGGTGGTGGGATGGGTGTGATAAGTGGTGGTGAGAGCTGTCGAACGGGTATTTGTTGTTCGACAGGTGTTGGTGGTGTGGATGATTGGGTAATTGATGGAATGGCTGGGTGGTGAGTGTATGACTGAGGAATGGATGAAGAAGCTGCCTCCGGCCCGGTTCTAGGACCTTCATCAGCAGAGTGGGAGGCCCCGGGGTTAGGTTCGAGGGGGTTTTCTCGAACCATGGGGGCGTATTCATTGTACTGGCGGCAGTAGTCTTCTATCATGTGCTGCTCCGCCAGTGACAAGAGGGATGAAGGGATGGGCATCGGCCGCCGCGCGTATTTCTCATCGACCTTCCCCTTCTGAAGGTACTTGAGCTTTGGCGGGGTGACATATTCGTCGGCAGGCCGGGTTGGTATCTCAGGTAGTGATTGCATAAAGTGGTGGATCATTAGCCCGAACCACCTGGGATATGGAAGATACTGCGTCTTCTTGCCCTTCGTTCGCTGCATCATTTGGTCGTCAAGGTCCAACATGACGAGCTTGGCATAATCGATGTTTTTGTTGAAGGCAATGCCGTGGAAGATCCGCAGTATTGTGATATTGCACCTGTCGTGCCCTGAGTGCTTTGGTGAGAAGCACTTATTGACAAGCGCAAAAAGTGTCCGCCATGGATGCGGGAGCATGGACTGTTGGATCTGAGAGAGGAACTTCACGGGCGTGAAGTAGCCCAATCTGTGGATGTCCTCAAGAAGCTCGTCCTCAGAAGCCTCATACTCATTCTCCGGTCGGCTGGGCAGGCGGAGAACATGGCGGATTAACTCGCGGGTGACCTCGACCGTCTGGCCTGCGAGTTTTGCTTCGTAGTATAGACTATTGTCTGGTGCCACCTTCGTCTGCAGCGTCCCCCAAAATTGTTGAAGGTAAACGGAGGGGACGGGTACAGCGGCCGAGAAGGCGTACCAGAGGTGATGGTGTCTCAGAATCGCCGGCATAATGGGTTCCTTCCCTTTGAAGACTTCCAAGTCAAGTTGGAAGTTATTGTCCTTCGGAATGACCCATTTAGACGTTGGGTATATCAGATCTGTTGGTGTCGTACTCATTTTTTTTTTTGAGTGGCGCGACTCTTTTTTTTGTTTTGTTTTTTTTTGTTTTGTTTGCCCTCTTCTTTTTTTTTGTTGTTCCGAACACCTGGATTCGTTAAACCTGCGATGATAGAGTAACCATTAGTTTATACAGTAATATGAAGCAGAAGGTAACATGATTTGAATAGGTGAAAACAAGTAAGAGATCAAAAAGTGTTTAAGTGTTTTGGGCTATGAAAATTTGATGTTTTAATTTTGGGCCCAAAAACAGTTTCAGCCCATTTAAATCATGGATTTAAAAAAAAACTTAGAAAATTTTAAGTTGAAAGTTCGCGCATTAATGTAAATGTGTTAGAAAGTTTTTCAAGGTCTTTATGTCGCGAATTGAAAAATGAAAGTTCTTGAAGAAAATTCTAAGTATAGTTCGCGAAACAGATGATAAAAACAATTAAGTGTGGATCGCGATATGAGAGTTTGGTTAGTTCGCAAAAAGCTTTACGAATCCTGTTTCGCGAATGTGAGAATAGGTTCGAGAACTGAAAGACTTTGCGAATTGAGATTGTGTTCTCGAATTGAAGTGTAAATGAGTTCGCGAAATTTGTAAGTGTAATACCCAAGTTCCGCGCGTAAGTTGGCCAATAAATTTGCATGCATAATATGTGTTTATACGACTACATATTATGTGTTTATATGTATATGTTGGTGTTTATGTGATAACTAACTTATTAGAAAATTAGACTTGGGACTTAGAAGAATTTCGAAATTAAAATAAGGGATTTTCAAAAGACTGAACAGGGTTGAAAATAGAAAATTTTGAGAGATGAGAATGCGAGTATTGAGATTTTAGAATTTTCGAAAGAACATAGACTGTGAACTTAAAGTTTTCGAAAGAAGATTTTCGAAAACAGTTTTAAAAATATATATTGATCGAAAACTTAGCATGGAAAGAGAATAAAACAATAAAATAATATATTTTATAGGTTAAGATAAGTATTAGTTAAGTCCTTGTAATTTGTTCACTATCTCACGCAAACATAAGATAAGAATTAAGAAGAAAGAAAGTCATTCATTTGCAAACGTTCGAAACAAAGAACAGAGAGAAAAGGAGATCATCTTCAACCTTAGAAAAGGTATAAATTCTTACCATGATATTTATGTTGTTAATTATGATTTAGCGTGTTCTAAATATTAACAAGCATGAATATTTCCTGTGTTCAGATTTATATATCTAAGTTTTGATTTTCAAAAGATTTGAGCATGTTTTAAAGTTCTGATGATACTCATCATGTTCTAGAAAATAATAGGTTTGGATCGAAAGTTTAGAGGTTTTCGTATGAATAGTGTGTTTTTCGTATGAATAGTGCGTTTTTCGCACGGTTTAATGATTTTCGCAAAGTAGGTTTTCGCCAGCTTAAGTGGCGAAAAATAATGTTTTCAAAGTAAAAGTTTTCGCTAGTTACTGTTCAAAGAAAAACTTTTCGCCACTTAAGGTAAAAGCTTTTCGCCAGTTACTGTGTTCGCTAGCTACAGTACAAAGTAAACTTTTCGATACTTAGCGAGATTTTCGCTAACTTTACTTTTCGCTAAGGTTTTCGCCAAAAAGGTTTAAAAACTTTTCGCCACTTAGTGTTCGCGAACTTAGCTTTTCGCCACTCTTTATTTGGTTTCGCGAACCAAAGCTTTTCGACACTTAGAAAAGTTTTCGCCAGGTTCAAAAAGGTTTTCGCAAATCAAGTTTTCGTATGACAACCTCGGGCCGAAAACCTATTTTCGCGGGCCGAAATTTAGTTTTCGCGGGCCAGTAAAGTTTTGCGAATGAGAGATAACTTCGGGCCGAAAACCAGTTTTCGCGGGCCGAAAGCCAGTTTTCGCGGGCTGAAGTCTTTCGCGAACCATGAGACATCGCGGTTCGATTTTTAAGTTTTCGCATGCCTGGAAGGATTTTCTTTTTTGAAACTAATTGATGTTCGCATGAAATTTCGAGAACTTTTATAATTATTTAACTTAGCTAATACACTGACATAATAATATTTTCATGATTAAGGATCAAAAGTTTAGGAAATTCGCAGGACTGCTAAGATAAATAATCAAGGACTCCAGGTAAGTGGGAATTTCAACTACAACACATAAATAATTGACTTACGTGACTATGTGCTTTGGTTTATGCTGTTACGTGAACTATGTGACACACCTAAATGGTATGTATTTTCAGTATTACTCACATGGCATAATCATGCGCATGCACGAAACATTTGTGAGGGTTTACGTGAGATGAGTATGCACTGAACATATCGCCTGAAGGCGAATGATATTTGCCGATATGGGCATTTGATGTCGACTCGCAGCTGAGTCAGGGCTACTTCTATGGCACCATGACGGCGTGGTGCGTCGTCGGATATTTTATGTATTGAGGCAGGAGGAGCGACCCAGGAAGGAGCGACCTAGTTATGACTAGCGTAGGCTAACTGGCGTAGGCAACTGCCCTGTTGGCGGTGAGGAGCGACCTGGGAAGGAGCGACCTAGGAAGAAATCCTAGCGTAGGCTAACCGGCGTGGGCTACCAGCGTAGGCTACCGCGTGGCAGAGGGGACGACCTGGGAAGGAGCGACCCAGGGAAACCTGGCGTGGGCTACCCAGCGTGGGTCGCTGTCATATTTATCCATATGGGATATGAGCTCTGTATGGTGCATAGTAAGATTAGCCGAGGGCCCTGAGAGATGAGAGATGTGAGATTGAGTTTGACTCTACAAGAGTAGAGAGGCATTGGCGCGGATGCCTTTGCGGGGTTTCACACGTACACGACACTGCATATTCCTACTTACTGAGTTTCATAGCTCACCCCTTATATTATGTGTTGTAGGTGCGAGCGACCACGGTACGTGATCGCCTTGATGGCAAGGCTAGTCTTTTGAAAGCCTCCAGCGACTTTTGAGGGTGGTGTGTACATGGATGTGACCTGTGGGGTGGGTGCTAAAGTTACCTGGCTGCGTTATTTTACAACCCGTATGTAATTAGGATCCCAACTATGATTTTGGCTTGTATGGGATGGTTTTCATATGCATATGTATAAAAATAAAAATTTATCCGCATTTGTGCATGCTTGATATTCTATAGTCACGTAAGCTAGTATCGTAAATGGGTAGTAGAAGGTGGGGGTGCCACATGGTGGTATCAGAGCTTCGGTTGCAGGTTCTGTAGACTGTTCATGTACACACACTCAAAAGCGTGGAAGCAGCCTTGCTAGTAAGTTTTATATTCTTGTGAATTCTTGTGTTGAATAAATTTATTGGCCTTCGGAACTATTAGGATAAAAGAGAAAATGGTAAGAACGCGAGGTGAAAGCAGTGGGAATGCTGATAGAGGCAAGGAACCCGCAACACCTATCGATAATCGTAACACGGCTATCCTTCAACTCACAGAGTTAGTCCGTCAGCAATCCGCCCAGATTCAAGAATTAATTCAGCAATGAAATATTGAGGGACAACAAAGCAGCAGAACTTCTCAGGCAGAACGAATTGAAATAGTGGGGGAGAGGTTTCGCAAACTCAATCCTCCAATTTTTGAAGACGCAAACGATCCAACATTTGCCGAAGATTGGCTAAGGACCCTTGAAAGCATGTTTCAGTATAGCCGAATTCCCGAGGAAGAGAAAGTGCTTTGTGCCGCCTTTCTGTTGCGAGGAGGTGCGGGACATTGGTGGGATGCTATTTTAGCAATCGAGGACCCTATTACGATGCATTGGGAACGCTTCAAGGAGCTGTTCAGAAGCAAATATTTCACTGCCCCGGTACGAACCCAGCGCATGAACGAATTCATCAATCTCCGACAGGGGACGATAACGGTGGCTGAGTATATCAGAAAATTTGAGCAATTATCGAGGTTTGCGACTCACATGGTGAGTACGGACGCGCTGAAAATTGAACGATTCCTTGAGGGCCTGAAGCCAGAATTATATCGTGATGTAAACATGGCTGGACTTCAAGGAGCTACATATGCACAAGTTGCAGAGCGAGCATTAGTGGCCGAACAGGCCGAAACTAGAATCACCCGGGCGCAAGAGGCAAAACGGAAGTTTGAGCAAGGAACGAAGTGGAGTGGAGGGAATCAAAAGCGACAATTTGTCTCAAAAGGTGTGAGGCCAAACTTTCAGAACAGGCCTGGACAACCTCCACCAAACCCGATGCAGGCAAGGTTTCCCGCACCAATTCCAAACTGCCCGAGGTGTGGGAAACGACATTTCGGCAACTGCTTTCTACAGACTAATAACTGCTTCAAATGTGGGAAGCCCGGACACTTTGCAAGACAATGCCCGGAAAACACATTTGGGAGCCGAGCTGCAGGACAAACCAGACCACCCATCATGGCAGCACGAGTTTATACCCTAACTTCAGAGGAGGCGGAGAACAACCCATCAGTGGTGGCAGGTATCCTACTTATTCATCAAACCCCGACATGCATTTTAGTAGACTCAGGAGCCACGCATTCATTTGCATCATCTAATTACGTGATGAGGCTCGGGGTTATACCTCAACAATCCGAATGTGATTATAACGTAACCATTCCGCATGGAGTTGCAACTCGAACCAATTTAGTTTTGCGGAACTGCCCGGTATTAATCCACGATAGAGAACTGCCCGTAGATTTGATAGTTATTCCAATGAACGACTACGAAGTGATTCTTGGAATGGATTGGTTATCGAAGTACAGAGCGGTCATCGATTGCAACCGAAAAGAAGTCACGTTCAATATAGAAGAAGTCGAACCCTTTTCTTTCACGGGAATGAACAAAGGCAGAAATATTTTCATGATATCAGCATTGAAGGCGCAACGCTTGATCAAGGCAGGATGTGAAGCCTACCTTGTTTCCGCTATAACATCGGCGGAACGCTCGTCCCCAAAACTGGAAGAGGTTCCAGTAGTGCGGAAATTTCCTGATGTCTTTCCTGAAGACTTACCAGGACTTCCACCGGATCGTGAAATTCAATTCACCATTGACCTGATACCTGGAGCGGCACCAATTTCAAAGGCTCCTTATCGATTAGCTCCAACGGAATTGAAAGAACTAAAGGAACAACTGGACGAATTATTACAAAAGGGATTCATTCAGCCAAGCTTTTCTCCATGGGGAGCGCCAGTTCTGTTTGTGCGAAAGAAAGACGGATCAATGCGATTGTGTATTGATTATAGAGAGCTAAACAAGATCACCATAAAGAACAAGTATCCTCTGCCGAGGATTGACGACCTATTTGACCAATTGCAAGGCTCGACGGTGTTTTCGAAGATAGATCTGCGATCAGGATATCACCAGTTGAAGATTCGAGAAGAAGACATTCCAAAGACTGCCTTTAGTACGAGGTATGGACACTATGAATTCTTAGTTATGCCTTTCGGGCTAACTAATGCGCCAGCAGCATTTATGGACATGATGAATCGAGTGTTCAAGTCATTTTTGGACAAGTACGTCATCATATTTATCGATGACATTCTAATCTATTCCAAGACAAAGGAGGAGCATGAACAACATTTGGAAGTCATCCTTGAGATATTACGAGAGGAACAGTTGCATGCTAAATTCAAGAAATGCGAGTTTTGGATGAAACAAATCGCATTTCTTGGGCATGTCATCTCGGGAGCTGGGATCTCAGTAGATCCAAGCAAGATCGAGGCTATTAATAATTGGCCCCAACCAACCAACGTAACGGAAGTACGTAGCTTTCTCGGCCTGGCAGGGTATTACAGAAAATTCATCAAAGACTTCTCGAAGATCGCCTCAACATTGACGAAGTTAACAAAGAAGAATACTCCTTTTCATTGGAACGAATCGTGCGAGCAAAATTTCCAAGAATTGAAAAGACGACTCACCTCGGCCCCAGTTCTTACAATACCATCAGGGACAGGAGGATTCTCAGTTTACAGCGATGCCTCGAAGAATGGCCTAGGATGTGTGCTAATGCAAAACGGGAAGGTGATAGCATATGCCTCTCGGCAATTGAAGGAATACGAAAAGAACTACCCGACACACGACTTGGAACTTGCCGCAGTGGTTTTCGCTCTAAAGATTTGGCGACATTATCTATACGGGGAAAGATGCGAAATTTACACAGACCACAAGAGCCTAAAATATTTCTTCACCCAGAAAGAACTAAATATGAGGCAGCGACGTTGGCTGGAACTTGTTAAGGATTACGACTGCGTAATCAATTACCACCAAGGCAAAGCGAATGTAGTTGCTGATGCGCTAAGCCGAAAAGCTGTGACTACTGAATTACAACGACTTGAGGTGGAGATAGTATGTTTGGGCGAAGTCGAAACAAAATTGGCAGCACTGACCCTTCAACCCACCTTATTGGAGCAAATTAGAAAGGCGCAAGAAAAAGATGAATTCTACCTGAAAATCAAAGGCGCACAGACGGAGCAAACATCAGTTGACCTGTCTATACGCGAAGATGGAAGTTTATACTACAAGAACCGTATATATGTGCCTAACGACGAAGAGGTGCGAAGAACGGTAATGACGGAGGCACACACTACTACATATTCAGTGCACCCAGGAACTACAAAAATGTACCGAGATCTACGAACGAACTATTGGTGGCCAGGAATGAAGAAAGACATTGCGATATTTGTGAATCGATGCCTGACCGCCAACAAATCAAAGCGGAGCACCAACGACCGGCGGGAATGTTGCAACCTCTACCAATACCTGAATGGAAGTGGGACCACATTACGATGGACTTCGTCGTCGGCTTGCCGAAAACTATGAAAGGCCACGACGCCATTTGGGTAATCGTCGATCGATTGACAAAGTCTGCCCATTTTCTACCCATCAGCTCGACTTTTCCCTTGGACCGATATGCTGAAGTGTACATACAAGAAATAGTTCGACTCCACGGGATTCCGTCTTCAATTGTTTCAGATCGAGACTCGAGGTTCCTGTCCAAGTTTTGGATGAGCCTGCAGAAGGCTATGGGAACTAAACTTTCATTTAGTACGGCTTATCATCCTCAAACGGATGGACAGTCAGAACGAACCATACAAACACTGGAAGATATGTTGCGGGCATGTGTTCTTGATTTCAAGGGGAACTGGAGCAAATACCTTCCATTAATCGAGTTCTCCTACAACAATAGTTATCACGCAACGATTGAAATGGCCCAGTATGAAGCTTTGTACGGACGCAAATGCAGATCTCCAATACATTGGGATGAAGTTGGCAAACGAGCAATATTGGGTCCTGATATGGTCCGAGAAATGACCGAAGCCATAACAAAAATTCGAGAAAGAATGCGAACGGCACAAAATAGACAGAAGAGCTATGCGGATCAACGACGGAGACCGTTAGAATTCCAAGTGGACGATTGGGTATTCTTAAAGATATCCCCGATAAAAGGCGTAAAACGATTCGGGCGGAAAGGGAAGTTAAGTCCGAGATACATTGGTCCGTTCAGAATACTTAAAAGAGTAGGCGAAGTAGCATATCAGTTAGAATTACCAGCCTCACTATCACAGGTTCATGATGTTTTCCACATATCAACGCTACGAAAGTATGTCGCAGACTCAAATCATATATTAAGAAACGAATTTCTTCACCAACAACTCAAGCCAGATCTAAGCTACGACGAAAGACCAGTGGAGATTTTGATGCACGAAGTGAAACAACTTCGAAATAGAGATATTCCCTTAGTTAAAGTGCTGTGGCAGAACCAATCGACAGAAGAAGCTACATGGGAACGAGAAGATGATATGAGATGTCGCTACCCTGAATTATTCCAACTGGCATAATTTCGGGGGCGAAATTCTTTTAAGGGGGAGAGAATGTAATACCCAAGTTCCGCGCGTAAGTTGGCCAATAAATTTGCATGCATAATATGTGTTTATACGACTACATATTATGTGTTTATATGTATATGTTGGTGTTTATGTGATAACTAACTTATTAGAAAATTAGACTTGGGACTTAGAAGAATTTCGAAATTAAAATAAGGGATTTTCAAAAGACTGAACAGGGTTGAAAATAGAAAATTTTGAGAGTATTGAGATTTTAGAATTTTCGAAAGAACATAGATTGTGAACTTAAAGTTTTCGAAAGAAGATTTTCGAAAACAGTTTTAAAAATATATATTGATCGAAAACTTAGCATGGAAAGAGAATAAAACAATAAAATAATATATTTTATAGGTTAAGATAAGTATTAGTTAAGTCCTTGTAATTTGTTCACTATCTCACGCAAACATAAGATAAGAATTAAGAAGAAAGAAAGTCATTCATTTGCAAACGTTCGAAACAAAGAACAGAGAGAAAAGGAGATCATCTTCAACCTTAGAAAAGGTATAAATTCTTACCATGATATTTATGTTGTTAATTATGATTTAGCGTGTTCTAAATATTAACAAGCATGAATATTTCCTGTGTTCAGATTTTATATATCTAAGTTTTGATTTTCAAAAGATTTGAGCATGTTTTAAAGTTCTGATGATACTCATCATGTTCTAGAAAATAATAGGTTTGGATCGAAAGTTTAGAGGTTTTCGTATGAATAGTGTGTTTTTCGTATGAATAGTGTGTTTTTCGCACGGTTTAATGATTTTCGCAAGTAGGTTTTCGCCAGCTTAAGTGGCGAAAAATAATGTTTTCAAAGTAAAAGTTTTCGCTAGTTACTGTTCAAAGAAAAACTTTTCGCACTTAAGGTAAAAGCTTTTCGCCAGTTACTGTGTTCGCTAGCTACAGTACAAAGTAAACTTTTCGATACTTAACGAGATTTTCGCTAACTTTACTTTTCGCTAAGGTTTTCGCCAAAAAGGTTTAAAAACTTTTCGCCACTTAGTGTTCGCGAACTTAGCTTTTCGCCACTCTTTATTTGGTTTCGCGAACCAAAGCTTTTCGACACTTAGAAAAGTTTTCGCCAGGTTCAAAAAGGTTTTCGGAAATCAAGTTTTCGTATGACAACCTCGGGCCGAAAACCTATTTTTGCGGGCCGAAATTTAGTTTTCGCGGGCCAGTAAAGTTTTGCGAATGAGAGATAACTTCGGGCCGAAAACCAGTTTTCGCGGGCCGAAAGCCAGTTTTCGCGGGCTGAAGTCTTTCGCGAACCATGAGACATCGCGGTTCGATTTTTAAGTTTTCGCAGGCCTGGAAGGATTTTCTTTTTTGAAACTAATTGATGTTCGCATGAAATTTCGAGAACTTTTATAATTATTTAACTTAGCTAATACACTGACATAATAATATTTTCATGATTAAGGATCAAAAGTTAGGAAATTCGCAGGACTGCTAAGATAAATAATCAAGGACTCCAGGTAAGTGGGAATTTCAACTACAACACATAAATAATTGACTTACGTGACTATGTGCTTTGGTTTATGCTGTTACGTGAACTATGTGACACACCTGAATGGTATGTATTTTCAGTATTACTCACATGGCATAATCATGCGCATGCACGAAACATTTGTGAGGGTTTACGTGAGATGAGTATGCACTGAACATATCGCCTGAAGGCGAATGATATTTGCCGATATGGGCATTTGATGTCGACTCGCAGTTGAGTCAGGGCTACTTCTATGGCACCATGACGGCGTGGTGCGTCGTCGGATATTTTATGTATTGAGGCAGGAGGAGCGACCCAGGAAGGAGCGACCTAGTTATGACTAGCGTAGGCTAACTGGCGTAGGCAACTGCCCTGTTGGCGGTGAGGAGCGACCTGGAAGGGGCGACCTGGGAAGGAGCGACCTAGGAAGAAATCCTAGCGTAGGCTAACCGGCGTGGGCTACCAGCGTAGGCTACCGCGTGGCAGAGGGGACGACCTGGGAAGGAGCGACCCAGGGAAACCTGGCGTGGGCTACCCAGCGTGGGTCGCTGTCATATTTATCCATATGGGATATGAGCTCTGTATGGTGCATAGTAAGATTAGCCGAGGGCCCTGAGAGATGAGAGATGTGAGATTGAGTCTGACTCTACAAGAGTAGAGAGGCATTGGCGCGGATGCCTTTGCGGGGTTTCACACGTACACGACATGCATATTCCTACTTACTGAGCTTCATAGCTCACCCCTTATATTATGTGTTGTAGGTGCAGCGACCACGGTACGTGATCGCCTTGTGGCAAGGCTAGTCTTTTGAAAGCCTCCAGCGACTTTTGAGGGTGGTGTGTACATGGATGCGACCTGTGGGGTGGGTGCTAAAGTTACCTGGCTGCGTTATTTTACAACCCGTATGTAATTAGGATCCCAACTATGATTTTGGCTTGTATGGGATGGTTTTCATATGCATATGTATAAAAATAAAAATTTATCCGCATTTGTGCATGCTTGATATTCTATAGTCACGTAAGCTAGTATCGTAAATGGGTAGTAGAAGGTGGGGGCCACAGGGTGGTATCAGAGCTTCGGTTGCAGGTTCTGTAGACTGTTCATGTACACACACTCAAAAGCGTGGAAGCAGCCTTGCTAGTAAGTTTTATATTCTTGTGAATTCTTGTGTTGAATAAATTTATTGGCCTTCGGAACTATTAGGATAAAAGAGAAAATGGTAAGAACGCGAGGTGAAAGCAGTGGGAATGCTGATAGAGGCAAGGAACCCGCAACACCTATCGATAATCGTAACACGGCTATCCTTCAACTCACAGAGTTAGTCCGTCAGCAATCCGCCCAGATTCAAGAATTAATTCAGCAACGAAATATTGAGGGACAACAAAGCAGCAGAACTTCTCAGGCAGAACGAATTGAAATAGTGGGGGAGAGGTTTCGCAAACTCAATCCTCCAATTTTGAAGACGCAAACGATCCAACATTTGCCGAAGATTGGCTAAGGACCCTTGAAAGCATGTTTCAGTATAGCCGAATTCCCGAGGAAGAGAAAGTGCTTTGTGCCGCCTTTCTGTTGCGAGGAGGTGCGGGACATTGGTGGGATGCTATTTTAGCAATCGAGGACCCTATTACGATGCATTGGGAACGCTTCAAGGAGCTGTTCAGAAGCAAATATTTCACTGCCCCGGTACGAACCCAGCGCATGAACGAATTCATCAATCTCCGACAGGGGACGATAACGGTGGCTGAGTATATCAGAAAATTTGAGCAATTATCGAGGTTTGCGACTCACATGGTGAGTACGGACGCGCTGAAAATTGAACGATTCCTTGAGGGCCTGAAGCCAGAATTATATCGTGATGTAAACATGGCTGGACTTCAAGGAGCTACATATGCACAAGTTGCAGAGCGAGCATTAGTGGCCGAACAGGCCGAAACTAGAATCACCCGGGCGCAAGAGGCAAAACGGAAGTTTGAGCAAGGAACGAAGTGGAGTGGAGGGAATCAAAAGCGACAATTTGTCTCAAAAGGTGTGAGGCCAAACTTTCAGAACAGGCCTGGACAACCTCCACCAAACCCGATGCAGGCAAGGTTTCCCGCACCAATTCCAAACTGCCCGAGGTGTGGGAAACGACATTTCGGCAACTGCTTTCTACAGACTAATAACTGCTTCAAATGTGGGAAGCCCGGACACTTTGCAAGACAATGCCCGGAAAACACATTTGGGAGCCGAGCTGCAGGACAAACCAGACCACCCATCATGGCAGCACGAGTTTATACCCTAACTTCAGAGGAGGCGGAGAACAACCCATCAGTGGTGGCAGGTATCCTACTTATTCATCAAACCCCGACATGCATTTTAGTAGACTCAGGAGCCACGCATTCATTTGCATCATCTAATTACGTGATGAGACTCGGGGTTATACCTCAACAATCCGAATGTGATTATAACGTAACCATTCCGCATGGAGTTGCAACTCGAACCAATTTAGTTTTGCGGAACTGCCCGGTATTAATCCACGATAGAGAACTGCCCGTAGATTTGATAGTTATTCCAATGAACGACTACGAAGTGATTCTTGGAATGGATTGGTTATCGAAGTACGAGCGGTCATCGATTGCAACCGAAAAGAAGTCACGTTCAATATAGAAGAAGTCGAACCCTTTTCTTTCACGGGAATGAACAAAGGCAGAAATATTTTCATGATATCAGCATTGAAGGCGCAACGCTTGATCAAGGCAGGATGTGAAGCCTACCTTGTTTCCGCTATAACATCGGCGGAACGCTCGTCCCCAAAACTGGAAGAGGTTCCAGTAGTGCGGAAATTTCCTGATGTCTTTCCTGAAGACTTACCAGGACTTCCACCGGATCGTGAAATTCAATTCACCATTGACCTGATACCTGGAGCGGCACCAATTTCAAAGGCTCCTTATCGATTAGCTCCAACGGAATTGAAAGAACTAAAGGAACAACTGGACGAATTATTACAAAAGGGATTCATTCAGCCAAGCTTTTCTCCATGGGAGCGCCAGTTCTGTTTGTGCGAAAGAAAGACGGATCAATGCGATTGTGTATTGATTATAGAGAGCTAAACAAGATCACCATAAAGAACAAGTATCCTCTGCCGAGGATTGACGACCTATTTGACCAATTGCAAGGCTCGACGGTGTTTTCGAAGATAGATCTGCGATCAGGATATCACCAGTTGAAGATTCGAGAAGAAGACATTCCAAAGACCGCCTTTAGTACGAGGTATGGACACTATGAATTCTTAGTTATGCCTTTCGGGCTAACTAATGCGCCAGCAGCATTTATGGACATGATGAATCGAGTGTTCAAGTCATTTTTGGACAAGTACGTCATCATATTTATCGATGACATTCTAATCTATTCCAAGACAAAGGAGGAGCATGAACAACATTTGGAAGTCATCCTTGAGATATTACGAGAGGAACAGTTGCATGCTAAATTCAAGAAATGCGAGTTTTGGATGAAACAAATCGCATTTCTTGGGCATGTCATCTCGGGAGCTGGGATCTCAGTAGATCCAAGCAAGATCGAGGCTATTAATAATTGGCCCAACCAACCAACGTAACGGAAGTACGTAGCTTTCTTGGCCTGGCAGGGTATTACAGAAAATTCATCAAAGACTTCTCGAAGATCGCCTCAACATTGACGAAGTTAACAAAGAAGAATACTCCTTTTCATTGGAACGAATCGTGCGAGCAAAATTTCCAAGAATTGAAAAGACGACTCACCTCGGCCCCAGTTCTTACAATACCATCAGGGACAGGAGGATTCTCAGTTTACAGCGATGCCTCGAAGAATGGCCTAGGATGTGTGCTAATGCAAAACGGGAAGGTGATAGCATATGCCTCTCGGCAATTGAAGGAATACGAAAAGAACTACCCGACACACGACTTGGAACTTGCCGCAGTGGTTTTCGCTCTAAAGATTTGGCGACATTATCTATACGGGGAAAGATGCGAAATTTACACAGACCACAAGAGCCTAAATATTTCTTCACCCAGAAAGAACTAAATATGAGGCAGCGACGTTGGCTGGAACTTGTTAAGGATTACGACTGCGTAATCAATTACCACCAGGCAAAGCGAATGTAGTTGCTGATGCGCTAAGCCGAAAAGCTGTGACTACTGAATTACAACGACTTGAGGTGGAGATAGTATGTTTGGGCGAAGTCGAAACAAAATTGGCAGCACTGACCCTTCAACCCACCTTATTGGAGCAAATTAGAAAGGCGCAAGAAAAAGATGAATTCTACCTGAAAATCAAAGGCGCACAGACGGAGCAAACATCAGTTGACCTGTCTATACGCGAAGATGGAAGTTTATACTACAAGAACCGTATATATGTGCCTAACGACGAAGAGGTGCGAAGAACGGTAATGACGGAGGCACACACTACTACATATTCAGTGCACCCAGGAACTACAAAAATGTACCGAGATCTACGAACGAACTATTGGTGGCCAGGAATGAAGAAAGACATTGCGATATTTGTGAATCGATGCCTGACCTGCCAACAAATCAAAGCGGAGCACCAACGACCGGCGGGAATGTTGCAACCTCTACCAATACCTGAATGGAAGTGGGACCACATTACGATGGACTTCGTCGTCGGCTTGCCGAAAACTATGAAAGGCCACGACGCCATTTGGGTAATCGTCGATCGATTGACAAAGTCTGCCCATTTTCTACCCATCAGCTCGACTTTTCCCTTGGACCGATATGCTGAAGTGTACATACAAGAAATAGTTCGACTCCACGGGATTCCGTCTTCAATTGTTTCAGATCGAGACTCGAGGTTCCTGTCCAAGTTTTGGATGAGCCTGCAGAAGGCTATGGGAACTAAACTTTCATTTAGTACGGCTTATCATCCTCAAACGGATGGACAGTCAGAACGAACCATACAAACACTGGAAGATATGTTGCGGGCATGTGTTCTTGATTTCAAGGGGAACTGGAGCAAATACCTTCCATTAATCGAGTTCTCCTACAACAATAGTTATCACGCAACGATTGAAATGGCCCAGTATGGCTTTGTACGGACGCAAATGCAGATCTCCAATACATTGGGATGAAGTTGGCAAACGAGCAATATTGGGTCCTGATATGGTCCGAGAAATGACCGAAGCCATAACAAAAATTCGAGAAAGAATGCGAACGGCACAAAATAGACAGAAGAGCTATGCGGATCAACGACGGAGACCGTTAGAATTCCAAGTGGACGATTGGGTATTCTTAAAGATATCCCCGATAAAAGGCGTAAAACGATTCGGGCGGAAAGGGAAGTTAAGTCCGAGATACATTGGTCCGTTCAGAATACTTAAAAGAGTAGGCGAAGTAGCATATCAGTTAGAATTACCAGCCTCACTATCACAGGTTCATGATGTTTTCCACATATCAACGCTACGAAAGTATGTCGCAGACTCAAATCATATATTAAGAAACGAATTTCTTCACCAACAACTCAAGCCAGATCTAAGCTACGACGAAAGACCAGTGGAGATTTTGATGCACGAAGTGAAACAACTTCGAAATAGAGATATTCCCTTAGTTAAAGTGCTGTGGCAGAACCAATCGACAGAAGAAGCTACTTGGGAACGAGAAGATGATATGAGATGTCGCTACCCTGAATTATTCCAACTGGCATAATTTCGGGGGCGAAATTCTTTTAAGGGGGAGAGAATGTAATACCCAAGTTCCGCGCGTAAGTTGGCCAATAAATTTGCATGCATAATATGTGTTTATACGACTACATATTATGTGTTTATATGTATATGTTGGTGTTTATGTGATAACTAACTTATTAGAAAATTAGACTTGGGACTTAGAAGAATTTCGAAATTAAAATAAGGGATTTTCAAAAGACTGAACAGGGTTGAAAATAGAAAATTTTGAGAGATGAGAATGCGAGTATTGAGATTTTAGAATTTTCGAAAGAACATAGATTGTGAACTTAAAGTTTTCGAAAGAAGATTTTCGAAAACAGTTTTAAAAATATATATTGATCGAAAACTTAGCATGGAAAGAGAATAAAACAATAAAATAATATATTTTATAGGTTAAGATAAGTATTAGTTAAGTCCTTGTAATTTGTTCACTATCTCACGCAAACATAAGATAAGAATTAAGAAGAAAGAAAGTCATTCATTTGCAAACGTTCGAAACAAAGAACAGAGAGAAAAGGAGATCATCTTCAACCTTAGAAAAGGTATAAATTCTTACCATGATATTTATGTTGTTAATTATGATTTAGCGTGTTCTAAATATTAACAAGCATGAATATTTCCTGTGTTCAGATTTTATATATCTAAGTTTTGATTTTCAAAAGATTTGAGCATGTTTTAAAGTTCTGATGATACTCATCATGTTCTAGAAAATAATAGGTTTGGATCGAAAGTTTAGAGGTTTTCGTATGAATAGTGTGTTTTTCGTATGAATAGTGTGTTTTTCGCACGGTTTAATGATTTTCACAAAGTAGGTTTTCGCCAGCTTAAGTGGCGAAAAATAATGTTTTCAAAGTAAAAGTTTTCGCTAGTTACTGTTCAAAGAAAAACTTTTCGCCACTTAAGGTAAAAGCTTTTCGCCAGTTACTGTGTTCGCTAGCTACAGTACAAAGTAAACTTTTCGATACTTAGCGAGATTTTCGCTAAGGTTTTCGCCAAAAAGGTTTAAAAACTTTTCGCCACTTAGTGTTCGCGAACTTAGCTTTTCGCCACTCTTTATTTGGTTTCGCGAACCAAAGCTTTTCGACACTTAGAAAAGTTTTCGCCAAGTTCAAAAAGGTTTTCGCAAATCAAGTTTTCGTATGACAACCTCGGGCCGAAAACCTATTTTCGCGGGCCGAAATTTAGTTTTCGCGGGCCAGTAAAGTTTTGCGAATGAGAGATAACTTCGGGCCGAAAACCAGTTTTCGCGGGCCGAAAGCCAGTTTTCGCGGGCTGAAGTCTTTCGCGAACCATGAGACATCGCGGTTCGATTTTTAAGTTTTCGCAGGCCTGGAAGGATTTTCTTTTTTGAAACTAATTGATGTTCGCATGAAATTTCGAGAACTTTTATAATTATTTAACTTAGCTAATACACTGACATAATAATATTTTCATGATTAACGATCAAAAGTTTAGGAAATTCGCAGGACTGCTAAGATAAATAATCAAGGACTCCAGGTAAGTGGGAATTTCAACTACAACACATAAATAATTGACTTACGTGACTATGTGCTTTGGTTTATGCTGTTACGTGAACTATGTGACACACCTGAATGGTATGTATTTTCAGTATTACTCACATGGCATAATCATGCGCATGCACGAAACATTTGTGAGGGTTTACGTGAGATGAGTATGCACTGAACATATCGCCTGAAGGCGAATGATATTTGCCGATATGGGCATTTGATGTCGACTCGCAGTTGAGTCAGGGCTACTTCTATGGCACCATGACGGCGTGGTGCGTCGTCGGATATTTTATGTATTGAGGCAGGAGGAGCGACCCAGGAAGGAGCGACCTAGTTATGACTAGCGTAGGCTAACTGGCGTAGGCAACTGCCCTGTTGGCGGTGAGGAGCGACCTGGAAGGGGCGACCTGGGAAGGAGCGACCTAGGAAGAAATCCTAGCGTAGGCTAACCGGCGTGGGCTACCAGCGTAGGCTACCGCGTGGCAGAGGGGACGACCTGGGAAGGAGCGACCCAGGGAAACCTGGCGTGGGCTACCCAGCGTGGGTCGCTGTCATATTTATCCATATGGGATATGAGCTCTGTATGGTGCATAGTAAGATTAGCCGAGGGCCCTGAGAGATGAGAGATGTGAGATTGAGTCTGACTCTACAAGAGTAGAGAGGCATTGGCGCGGATGCCTTTGCGGGGTTTCACACGTACACGACACTGCATATTCCTACTTACTGAGCTTCATAGCTCACCCCTTATATTATGTGTTGTAGGTGCGAGCGACCACGGAACGTGATCGCCTTGATGGCAAGGCTAGTCTTTTGAAAGCCTCCAGCGACTTTTGAGGGTGGTGTGTACATGGATGTGACCTGTGGGGTGGGTGCTAAAGTTACCTGGCTGCGTTATTTTACAACCCGTATGTAATTAGGATCCCAACTATGATTTTGGCTTGTATGGGATGGTTTTCATATGCATATGTATAAAAATAAAAATTTATCCGCATTTGTGCATGCTTGATATTCTATAGTCACGTAAGCTAGTATCGTAAATGGGTAGTAGAAGGTGGGGGTGCCACAGTAAGGATTTGGAAAGGAATGTTAGATTCGCAATCTAAAAGTTTGGGAATTGAGAAATAAGTTCGCGATATAAAAATGATTTCGAATTGGGAGTTGTTCGCGAACTTGAGGAGTTGGCGAAGTTTGAGAGAGATTCGCGATATGAAAGTTTTTGCGAATCCTATTTTCGCGAATATTAGAATAGGTTCGAGAACTGAACGATTTGCGAATTGGGATTTTGTTCTCGAATTGAGGTGAAAGTGCGTTCGCGAAAAAATGTAGGGATTCGGGAAAGTACATTTGTTTCGCGATCTTGAAGTTTGCGAATTGAGAAATAAGTTCGCGATTTAAAGATGATTTCGAATCGAGAGCGGTTCGCGAACTTGAGGCGAGTTCGCGAACATGGAGAACTTCGCGGGCTTAAGTGGAATGCGCGAAAAACATGTTGGAGACTTCGAAAGCCGCGCTAGAAGGATAAAAAAGAAGCCGAGTTCGCGAATCATGAAGATGCATCGTGTTCATCAACCGCGAAGTGCAGAAAGTTCCAGATTCGCCGAAATCATCATCAGCAAAGTAAAGATCTGCAGAAAAACGAGTATTTAAGAGTAGTCTTACCACAGCAACGCACGAGAGAAGAGGATTTGAAAGCTAAAAGGCGGGTTTCGTCGTGATTTGAGTGGTTTTATCTCGCGGATGAACAGTAGATCGAGAGAGAATTCGTTAAGTTTGTTAACCCTAATTTTGAAATGTGACGGCGACTGTAGCTTCGAGAAATTTAGGGTTTAAAGCAGTTTGAACTTCGCGGGCCTGAAAGATTTTGGGCTACAAGAGAACATTAGGCCCGTTCGAGAGTTCGCGAATCGTGCGATGAATTCGCGAAGTAGGGTTGATGCAAACTGGGCCAGAAAGATGAAAGAAGCCCATTCTGATGATTCGCGAATCAAAAGTGAGGTTGACGAACTGGGCCGAAAAGTGAGAAAAGAAGGCCCAATACTGGTTTTTGAATTTCGCGAATTGGCTCAAATGCATTAGTGATTGTGGGCTCAATTTTTAACTTAACTCCCCCTCAAAATGTGCACTCTTAGAAAATACATTTCAAGTTAAAATATAACAAGAAGACTAAAAATTACTCCCCCTAAATTTTTGGAATGGTGATCATCTTTTAAACTTTATAAAAGGTTGAAATAGGCAAAAATCACGTTATGCTTCCCGATTCAACATGCCTAACTTTGAAACGAGAAACATGAAACGTTTTTCATCCAAAGCCTTTGTGAAAAGATCGGCAAGTTGAACTTCGGTGTTGACGAAGTAGATTGTGATTGTGCCTTTTTCGACATGATCTTTTATAAAGTGATATCGAAGGTCTATATGTTTAGTGCGGGAATGATGGACGGGATTACAGGTAATGGCAATAGCGCTCTTCGAGTCGCTGAAAATTAGAATGTTATTGAAAACAAACCCGTAATCCTGCAGTTGCGTTCGCAACCACAGGATTTGAGAGCAGCAACTGGCCGCAGCAACGTACTCTGCTTCGGCGGTTGACGTGGACACACAGTTTTGTTTCTTAGATGACCAACTTACTAGTTTGTCACCTAAGAACTGTATTCCACCCGAGGTGCTCTTCCTGTCCATCCTACAACCTGCAAAATCGGCATCCGTAAAGCCAAGTAATTGAAAGTTAGAGTTCTTGGGATACCAGAGTCCGAGTGTCGGTGTTCCCTTGAGATAGCGTAAGATCCTCTTCACTGCAAGCATGTGCGACTCCTTCGGATCGGCTTGAAAGCGCGCGCACAGGCAAGTGGAGAAGACAATATCCGGCCGACTTGCTGTCAGATACAGAAGCGATCCTATCATTCCTCTGTATGTAGACGGGTTGACTGATTTGCCCGATGGATCTGCGGCTAATTTGCACGAAGTCGACATCGGGGTACTTTTAGATGGGGAATTTTCCATGTTGTACTTCTTAAGTATGTCTTGAATGTACTTCGATTGACTGATGAAGATTCCTTCTGGGAGTTGCTTGACTTGCAGTCCAAGGAAGAAGTTGAGCTCTCCCATCATGCTCATTTCAAACTTTGTCTTCATCAGTTCCCCGAACTCCGCGCACAATATGGGGTTTGTGGATCCAAAAATAATGTCGTCGACGTAAATCTGAACAAGTAGAATTTCAGACTTGCGTCGCTTGATGAAGAGGGTGGTGTCGATTTGCCCTTTAGTGAAGCCTGACTCGATCAGAAAGTCAGATAGCACCTCGTACCATGCTCGGGGTGCTTGCTTAAGTCCGTAAAGTGCCTTCTCGAGGAAGTACACATAGTCAGGGTGGGCTTGGCTTACGAATCCTTCAGGTTGTGCCACGTAGACTTCTTCTTTCAAGACGCCGTTGAGGAAGGCTGTCTTGACGTCCATCTGATACACCGTGAAGTCTTTGTGGGCTGCGAAGGCTAGGAAAATCCGAATTGCTTCGATTCGCGCTACGGGTGCGAAGGTCTCGTCGTAGTCGATCCCCTCTTGCTGGTTGTAGCCCTTCGCGACTAGCCTTGCCTTGTTGCGAATTACGACACCGTCTTCATCTTTTTTATTCTTGAATACCCACTTCGTACCGATAATCGTCTTTCCTTGAGGTCTCGGTACGAGTTTCCACACTTTCAGTCTTTCGAACTGATGGATTTCCTCTTGCATTGCGTTTACCCAGTCTGGGTCTTTTAGCGCGTCTCCAACTTTGCTCGGCTCAGCCTGGCTGAGAAAGCAGGCATATAGATTTTCATTTATTGTGGATGATCTTGTACTAACTCCTTGGTCTGGATTTCCAATAATTTGAGACGTCGGATGGGCTCGAGTCCACTTCCTTTGATGAGGGAGAGGTTGTTCTTGCTCGTCCTGTGCGGGTTCTTCACCTGTTGTCTCGGGAGTGCTGGAAATTTCGATCGGGGAGTGAGGCTCTATGTCTAGGAAAATGTCTTCATCGTCTTCTTCAGTTGAGGCTTCAGGGGAAATAGTGACTTCTATATGTGACGTTGAGGGAGATGCATCAGCTTCGTGTTGGCCTACGGGAGAAGCTGGTGCGTCACTATTTTGGGGTTGGTGAGGAGGTTGAGCTGATCGACGATCGTGGATGGCTAGATCTTCGAAAAGCAGCTCCCATGCGTCGTCGCTCTTGTGGGATGTCGATGCTACCTCCTCGAATGTAGGACTGAGTTGATCGTCTGTCAGCACTCTAATTCCCGGTTCTGGCCTGATTTGGACAGAAGCGTTCGGTTGTAGTACGGGTCCTGAACTGATGTATTCAGAAGCCACTGGCGCTTCGTCGAAAGTAACGTTTATACTTTCCATAACAGTCCTTCTATCTTTGAGATAGACTCTATAGGCCTTCGAAGTAGCCGAATATCCAATGAACACTCCTTCGATGGCCTTCGGGTCGAGCTTCCCTCGATCAACTCGGTCATTTGCTACAAAGCACTTGCAGCCGAAAATCCGTAGATATTTGATGTTTGGGACCCTTTGGTTGATTAGCTCGTACGGAGTCTTCCCAAATCTCTTGTGAATGCTCGTTCGGTTTTTCGTATAACACGCCGTGTTTACTGCCTCGGCCCATAGAAAGTGTGGAAGTCCTGATTGAATTAGCATTGTCCGGGCTGCTTCGATAAGGGTCCGGTTCTTCCTTTCCACTACTCCATTTTGTTGAGGGGTTTTTGTGGCCGAGAACTGCTGAGAGATTCCTAACGAGGTGTAGAAGTCATTGAGGACCTTGTTCTTGAACTCAGTGCCATTATCTGTGCGGATCACTTGGATGTTGCTCTCAAGCAGGTTCTGAGTCGTCTTCACAAAAGAGATGATGATTTCAGGGGTCTCGTCCTTCGTTTTAAGATATCTCGTCCATGTGTACCTCGAGTAGTCATCTACAATGACTAATACGTATTTTCTTCCATTTATGCTTTGTATCCTCATTGGCCCGCATAAATCCATGTGTAGCAGCTCCAGTGGGCGAGAGGTCGAGGCCACGTGTTTTGATGAATGAGATGCCTTCTTCATCTTTCCCATTTCGCACGCCGAACATAGATGCTCTTTGTGGTACTTCAATGCTGGGAGTCCTGTGACTAGCTTATCTTTGTATAGTTTATTCAGCGTTTTGAAGTTGATATGGGACATCCGTCTGTGCCAAAGGTCATTTTGCTGGTGTGATGCCTTTGTCATCAGACAGATGGCGGATGAAGGTCGAAGGGTCTTCAGATTGATTGTGTAGAGATTTGTCTTCCTCGTGCCTGTGAGGAGTTCCCTACCCTGCTCGTTGCTGATGGTGCATTCGTCAGACTGGAAGGTGACCGTCAGCCTTCTATCGCAGAACTGGCCAATGCTGAAAAGGTTGTGTCCAAGTCCTTCGACGAGCGAGACATCCCTGATTGTGAGGTTGTCATGGATGAGGTCTCCGTGTCCTATGATCGGAGCCGCGTGATTATTTCCGAAGCGCACGTTACCGCCAAAGCGGGCTTTGTAGTTGCTCAGCAGCTCTTTTCTCCCTGTCATGTGTGTGGAGCAACCTGAATCGAGATACCACACATGACAGATCTGCAAAAATAATCAAGAGAGGTCAGTAACCCGATAACGGTCGGGTTCCCCTTGGTTATTTTTGACACGCAAGCATAGATGAAATAAAGAATCAGCTAAGTAATCTACTATGCTTGGACTTGTTTTGGGAATCCAAATCTGGCGTGTGCCTGATTTGGTCGTGATGGATTCGAGTTCCCTTTTTGTGACCCAAATTTGTTTCGTTTTGAGCGGTTGCGTTTTGATTTTGGGCACGTAATGCTTGGGCTCGGTTTTCTTCTTGTTTTTGCGAGATATTTGATCTGGCTTTTTCTCGAGCCTTGAAGCATTTTGTGGTCTCGCATTTGGTTGGGGATTTGAGCTTGCAACCTTCTTGGCTTTTACTTCGGGGAAGTGTGCAAAGAGAGGGTTAGTTCGCGAGTTAGGTATAGAAATCAAAGTTCGCGACTTTGATGTGTGCCTTTTAGTTTGCGAGTCTAGTGTGTGTGTGTGGGTTTGCGAAATAAGTTGCCTGCTAAGTTTCGGGTCTGAAATCCTTTTAGACTTAGAAATAAAACTAGCAGCATTTTTCAACACATTAACACACTCAAGACGATTCTTACAAAACAAAAAGGGAGACATTTTAGTTTTCGTTTTCATTTGCTCCTTTTTGTGAACAGCAACGTCTCCTTTTGTCTCGTCTTGGTTTGCCCTCCACTTCACGCTTTTTCCCAAGATGCTTTTCCTGTCGATGCAGAAGAGGCCTTGTTAGTGATCTTCGTGGTGCGACCTATAACCGGCTTATCTAATTCTTTATTCTTGAAGAGTTTTGTGTGTGACGTTGTCAAAATGAAAGGAGTGTGTGTAGGGATCGTGTGGGGTCTAGTGCTTATTTGATCCTTAAATGATGAAATTACTGCGAGTAAAATGTCTTTCTCTAGTTGAGAGAGTTGCTCGAGTGATTCCATCGATGCTCGTAATTTGAAATTTTCTTTATGCGAAAAAGGGATGTAAGCTCTAGGCAACGTTCCCATATGCTTCGAATTCTTCGGTGCTTCTTCAACGACCTTTTGAGAGGGCGGTGCACTAGCCTGGAGACAGTTATCAATCGAGGGTTTTTCCTTTGTCTTGTAACTTTCGTTCAGGCTAGGGTAATCGAACGGTTTTTCGGCCCGATCGCTCCCTTCTCCTGTCGTTGGTTCGCTTTTTGACGACTGAATGAAGCGTATGAGCGATAGATCCAGATAACTACTATCGTAACGAGTGGGAGTTTTCTTGGCTTCAGGTATGATGGTCTTAACGAAGCCTAACCCCCCTCGTGGATTGTAGAACCTAGTATCTTTGGGCTGACTAAGAAACATGGTTCGTTCTAATACCAGTTCTGATAGCCCTCGTTTCGTGATAATGTCTTCTAGGCTCTTTATCTTAGCATATAGCCCAGCGCGTTCGCTATTCATCAGATTATACTCGCTAGTTTTATTTATTCGTTCATTCTCACTCTTCCTATAATTCGCCGTCAACTCTTCAAGTTTTTTATTTAGTTTAACAATTTCCTCATCTCGACTAGCTACCCTAAGATTTGCAGCTTCTAATCGACAATTCAGGGAACCAATATCGCTTAGTCGATTAATGAGGGATGCACGGTTGTTAGCTAATTGGGCTTCTAGTTCTCTAATTCTATCATTATTGCTAGAAGTTTCGTTTCTATCGCATTCTAGGGTCGCTATCCTATTTATTAATTCACTAATTTTATCATTTGATTTTCCTAAGTCTTGTTCTGACGTACTCAAGCTATTTTCTAATCTTTCTACTTCTTCTAGGGTCATGGTTAGAATAGCTTGAGTTTTTGCTAATTTCTTTTCTAAAGACTTAGTATTTTTACGTTCTTTACTTAGGACCTCTATTTTATTTTGTAGATTTAAAAGCATACTCTCGTTGAAAGAATATACCTCCTCGCCGTTGCACAATTTGTCTACCTCGTTCGTGCTGGTGCTGGTGCTAGCTTCCGACTGCTCCTCCTCGTCTGATCCGTCTCCTTCCAGCCGTGCCATCAGGGCAAGGTTCTCGGGCTCACTTTCCGTGGAGTCCTCGAGCCAGTAGTCCTGCTCGGCCACTAGTGCTTTGCCATGATTCTTCTGCCTGATCAACTGCAGCTTCCTGAGATAGTACTCTTCGTCCTTCTTTTTCTTTGGAAGGGGACAGTCATTGGCAAAGTGCCATGGTTTGCCACAGTTGTAGCATTTTCTCGATTCGGCTGGGGCTTTGGTTTCAGCTGGCTGAAATGGTCGGGTCTGAGGATTGGGTCCTAACGAGATCCTTTGTTTGTTGGACGAGGATGATGATTTCTTGAAGAACTTTTTGTTCATCATCTTCGTTACCAGAGCCAAGTGCTTCTGGAGCTCCTTCATCTCCGGATCGGAGTCCGAGCCTGAGTCATCTTCGGAGGTGGAGGGGCTCGGGATCTTGACGGCTTTGCCTTTACTCGGATTTGCGCTCTTCTTGTCCGTCACTAAGGCTAGTGAGTCGGCCACAGCCTTATTCTTCTGCTCCTCCACTGCCTCGTTTATGTCATCTGAATGCTGTTCGAGGCTTTCGTAGATGCTGTGGATGTCAATTTCATCGAGGTCCTTGTTCTGCCTGAAATTTGTGGCAATCTTCTTCCACTCAGGCTGTAATGATGTAAGAAATCTTACATTTAGCTCCAAGTTGGACTTCATGATGCTGATCTTCCGCAGCTCATTGGTTTGGATCATAAACCTGCGATAGGTTTCTCCAATTGGCTCGCCCTGTCGAGCCTTGAAGGAGTCGTAAGCCGCCAGTGTGTTGGCTTTCTTGGCTCTTAAACCGATATCAGTGCCCTGCATCAACTTAGAGATCTCGTCGAACATTTCCTTGGCAGTCTGGAAGCTATCTACCTGAATGTAGATTTCATTTGGCATGGCTTGTAGGAGGTAGGTCTTGGCCATGAGGTCTGCCCTAACGCTTCGTCTCTCAAGATCAGTGTAGTCGGCTGGAGACTTGGGTACTATCTGTGGAAGGACGGGAGGAGTCACGGTGTTGTCCCCGGGGAGTGTGGTCGTAAATGTTTCGGGGCCGCTTTGGAGTGATCTGATCATTTCCTCTCCGTTGTCTTTGATCTCCAGGAAGTTAAAGAATCTGTTCTTCCAGATAGAGAACTCGCCTCTTCGCAGCACTGGTGGTCTGACGTCACTTCCCATGGCGAGTGTGTCCATACTATATTAGATGTGGGTGATCTTTAAACGTGTGTGGAACTTTGAAGTGTTGAAACTTGAAGTTAGTGAGGTTCGCGAACTGTAGCTGGATTCGTGAAGTCGAAGGGTTCGCGAACTTGAGCTGGATTAGTGAAATCGAAGGGTTCGCGAAATGGCTGGTTCGCGAATTGAAGACCGGTTCGTGATCTGCTTTGGCGAAGTGAGATCACGGGTTGGCTAATTGATTCGCGAAGCTGAACTGATGGTTGGCGAATCGAAAGATCGCGGATGAAGCGGGGTTCGTGAAGTGGCCTGAGCTTCGTGATCCTGGTTCGCGTGTTGAGGTTCGCGGATGTAGCGGAACACTTCGCGAATTGAAGTTCGCGAGAGTGGCGGTTCGCAAAGCAGAGAGGTTCGCGAATTCTTTTTCTGTTCCGCGAATGATGAACAGGATGAAGATCTTCAAGCTGAAACCCAGAAAAATCCGAAAATCTTGCTATAAATGCCCAAAATCTGCCCAGAAATGCTGTTTTTGCTGGAAAAAGTTCCCCAATACCAGAAAAAGGCCGAGAAACCCCAAAAACAGCTCAGAAAAGGCAGAAAAACAGCCAAAGTAGCTCAAAAACAGCCTAAAAAAAAGTGACGAAAAAAGCTCAAAAAACTCCAAAAATGGCTTCAAAGTTCCCTCACGCTTGCTCTGATACCACTTGTAAGTCCCTTTTCATCTAATATAATGCAAGCAACAAAGAAAGCAACCTAGAATGATTTTAGCTTGAGAGTGTTTAGGTTAGCTTGTTCAAGAAGGCACAATACTTGCAAAGAGGAACACTTGAAACTAGGGCTTGGTGGGTCTTTATATACCACATTAGTTGGTATATTAAAGCCCATCAAGCCCAAAACCCAATTAGCCCAAACAACTAATACTTATAATAAAGTAAATTACAAACACAAATAACATCTAGACCAACGAACTAAATACACCAAAGACAGAAGCATCTAAAATATAAAGAACACAATAAAATGATCCTAACAATACCCAAAGTCATTCTAAAATCAAAATTAAAGAAAGAAGCTACTAAAACTAAAGTAGACAATAATTACACATTCTCTATTAAAACTGAAACGTCCAAAAGTAATAATTGTCTAAACAAAAGTAGCTTATTTAGTACACATTACAAAGTGAATGATGTGAGTCTAGAAGGTAGGAAATACGACACTTCTATACTTAATTATATTGATTCTATAAGCTCGTATTCCTCTCTCAAGTACCCGGTCAAAGTCAAATCCGAATTGCATCTTAAGTGACTGGCGAAAGAGAAAATTTTCTCTTCTACAAAAAGACACACATTCACCGATGCTGAAAAGTTAAATTTCAAAAAGGTACAACAAATTTGGAAACCTAAGCTACAAATGGAAATAAGTAGTCCTCGACAAATGTGGATTCCTATGACTGCTTTATGTGATAATTTTGCTTCCAAATTTGAACCTTATATGCATAATTATTTCACTGCTAACCAGGGAGGACCCGTCCAAAACTGGGTACCAAAGTCCCGATAACTTGTTTTGCAGTTTCCCGATCATACATGGTAAATAGACGACGATTGCTCCACATGTATGGTCGGTATGCGATGATGAGCAGTCGTACAAGACCCCGACACGTGTGGTATTCGGTTTGCTCTACACACGTGATCGGTATGCGACGTGAGCAAACACACCAAATCAAGACTATTCCAAAACTCTTGATTTGACATTGTTTTTATTTTTATTTTTTCGTTATAAAAAAAAAAAAAAAAAAGAGGCCATAAAAAAATAAAGGAAAAACCATTAAAAAAAAAAAAAAAAAAAAAAACCTTTGAGCATCAATGTTTAAAGAAGGCCGAGCCGATTTCAAAGTCAAAAGCGCTTGAATTTCATGGGAGTCAAACTCTATATTTTCAGTTTTTGATTTTCATAGGGAGTTCGACTTACTATAAATAGTGCTTAATTTTATAGAGTAGTCGGTCTTCATATTCTATATTCTTTTTGGGGGAGTGGATAGATAGATAGACAAGGCGCATGAACTTCAAAAGAGCGTATTACCATAGTTCTAATGTAAAAAAGCGCATATGTTTTAGGGGGAGTGAGACTTATAAGTGCAAAAGGCACATTTATTGGGGAGTGTCACTTCAAATACAAAAGGCGCTTGATTTTTTTTGTAATATGCAATCTCAAAAGGCGCATCTATTTAGGGGGAGCACGGGCATCACATTAGAATTAGCGCAAGTATTTAGGGGGAGTGTTACCTAAAAACAGCGCTAGAGCTTAAAAGGGAATGCCTTGAAGACAACCTTCATGCTTTGAAGAGGGAGAGCTACCTAAATGCCAACAAGCGCATGGACACAAAAAGAGTTGTTCACGTACCTGTTCCAAAGGTTCAGTAGACCCAACTGATCCTAACCTAGGAACAAACCCCGAGTGTATGTGCGAGTATTGAGCGTATCACGATGACATCCTTACAACTCAACCACAAACTATCCGGGCCATAACCATATAGGTACAGGACTGATTTATCAGATCCCGGGTAGAAGACGCTTCATCTGGTCCAAAGGCGCATGCACGACCCTTCCTAGCTACTCATTTGTCTCCCAAAAGACAGATATTTCAATATCTCACGGGGAACCGCATATGCTATCACCGTTTCATTTGGAAGCGGGAGATATTGAACAAAGTGGTCCACAGCCCCACGCCACGACTTTCTTGAACACGTAAATGTCTAGTGTGTCCTCATAGCCTAAATTTTTTTTTACATTTTCTAGGACACATACATTCTTTTACACACATATTGCAGGTCTACGTGACCATGCCAGAACTTCTGTAGACGCATCATTAAATGATGTGCTTCTATGATCAGAAGGAAGTCCTGCCGTTGCAACATAAAAACAACAACGGTAGCAGGCCATCTTCTGGAGCACGACTCTAGAACGATGTCAACGGGATGCCTATGTGGCCCCGTAGTCCCTTCAAATGCAAGTCTGTGTGACTTTGCATCAACGCCCAAGAGTGACATCTAGGGATGTTTCACGATGATCGGTCGTCTGTCCCGTTTTTCAGGTACTTCATCCGGAATTCGATACAAAGTCACGATGAAAAACGGGACAGACGACCGATCATCGTGAAACATCCCTAGATGTCACTCTTGGTCGTTGATGCAAAGTCACACAGACTTGCATTTGAAGGGACTACGGGGCCACATAGGCAACCCGTTGACATCATTCTAGAGTCGTGCTCCAGAAGATGGCCTGCTACCGTTGTTGTTTTGATGTTGCAACGGCAGGACTTCCTTCTGATCATAGAAGCACATCATTTAATGATGCGTCTACAGAAGTTCTGGCAAGGTCACGTAGACCTGCATAGTATGTGTAAAATAATGTTTGTGTCCTGGAAAATTTAAAAATATTTAGGCTATGAGGACACACTAGACATATACGTGATAAAAAAAAAAAATTCAGTGGTATGGGGCTGTGGACCACTTAGTTCAATATCTCCCGTTTCCAAATGAAACGGTGATAGCATATGCGGTTCCCCGTGAGATATTGAAACATCTATCTTTAGGGAGACAAATGAGTAGCTAGGAAGGGTTGTGCATGCGCCTTTGGACCAGATGAAGCGTCTGCTACCCGGGATCTGATAAATCAGTCATGTACCTATATGGTTATGGTCCGAATAGTTTGTGGTTGAGGTGTAATGATGTCATCGTTATTCGCTCGAATACCCTCACATACACTCGGGGTTTGTTCCTGGGATATGTGCAGTTGGGATGAACTGAATGTTGGAAGCCTTTTGATCCTAACAATCTAGCATAGGACGATTAAACCACGTTTGAGATGGGAAGTATCGAATCGAACGTGGGGTGTGTGTGTTCTTGGAGAAGGTTGGGAGCTTCTCTCTCTCTAGATTATTTTCACACAAAACATGCTTTATTATGTGTTAGGGTTTTAGTATTTATACCACAAGTTGGTATATAATACTTGGGCCCCCTAACAAAGCCCAATTACACTAAGCCTCTTATAAAGAGAATCTTTATAAATACACAACAAACATAATTATAATTAATTGAACACAATAAAATATTCCTAACAATCTCCCGCTTTGTGTTCAATCGTCAATTCGGCATGGATTATCTTTGTGGGGCTTAGTGCATTTGCCTGAGTCCTAAAGGAATTTCCTCCTTGTCTTGTCTTTTGACCTCTTCTTTTTGGAGATCTTCAAGCTCACCGTATCTTGATCTTCGCTTCTCGGCACCCCGTCTTCTTAATCTTCTTTGTAAGCTCGACTCGTAAATGCCGGAAGGGATTTGAAGTCGCTTGCCGGATTTCTTCTTTTTGTGTTCGATCTCTCCTTTCGATAATAGCGCAACTCCCCCTACTTTTGGTCAACCTTATGTTGGGATTGGGAAGTTCTCTTTGAAATTTGGAGAGACGCACACGAGGCAGCAACTTCGATCTTTGTAGTCCATGGTGTTCGCTTGATTCTTTGACGACGCTTGAGGATTTAGCGTTTCTGATCTATCTTGCACTTTCGTCGTGGTGTTGCTCCCATTTTGCTTTATTACTACTCCCCCTCGTGAAGATCGAGTTGGGGAGATCGCCATGCGATGGGTGAAAATGAGGCATTATCTTTGGCAAGAAGATCACGTCGTCGGGACATGAGGATGGCGTTGGTAGGAACTCAGGTTAGGTAATAACCTGACGTAGCCACTAAGGCAGTCGTCAAGTCTTCTCCAATCTTCTTCTTCTCGGCGCCGGATTCGTCTTCTTCGAAGGAAGTTGTCTGGTTCGGCCTCGAGGAAGCTTGTCTGGCTCCGGAAGAAGGTACGCCTGGGGTGTTAGGCTCCTTTGGAATGTTCCATTCAAGTGCAGGGGAGCCCGACTTCAGAGTGGTGAGCGCGGCGGAGGTTGGTGGGTGGTCCGACCTGTTTGTTTATGTGTGTCCCCTTCTCCCCCTCATGGCGATTCGTGTTAACGAAATCGGCATGCTTGTATAGGAAGATTAGAAGGACACAAACGACAGGTTGGTGATGGTAATAACCAGACGGAGCCACTAAGGCAATCCGTCGACGCGACTTCAGAGACAAACTCCGAGACGTGGCCTGTGAGGACAGGGCTTGAAGAACCGGGGCCACATAGGCATCCCGTTTGCATCGTTCTAGAGCTCGAGACGATGGCCTGATTCCGTTGTTGTATTGATGTTGCAACGGCAGGACTTCCTTCCAATCGTGGAATCACATCTACAGGAGATGTGTCTATGGAAGTTCTGATCTGGTCACGAAGTCCAGATAAGAAAATGTGTATGTGTCCTAGAAAATTATAAAATATTTAGATAGTGAGGACACCTAGACTCGATGTGTTCAAGAAAGTTTAGTGGTGTGGGGCTGACTACCACTTAGTTTAATATCTCCCGCTTCCAAGTGAAGCGGTGATAGCTTACATGGCTCCCCGTGATTTAATGAAACATCGGTCTATTGGGAGATCGATGAGTGGGTAAGGCTCGGTTGTGCATGCGCCATTGGACCAAATGAGGCGACTTCTACTCGGGAGCTGATAAAAATCAGCACCTGCACCTATGTGGGATGGTCCGAATGTTGTGTGAGGTAAGGGATTTTTGTATCATCAGCTATGTGGTCTTGTCAAGAACCGCCAAATAGGGGTGGCTTTTATGCGTATGAATCGTCACTAACACTCGGTTGCATTCCGGGGTTAGGTTCAGTTTGGTCTGACTGAACCATAGGAACTAGAATTCCTGCATCCGTCAATTTTGATGAGTGCTGCTTGATCAGCAAGTTGGAGCAGGTCGGTAGAGTACATCATAATATGAGCGCCATGAAGTCACCTTTGCCTTTTGAGGATTCTTCAACTCTTGAGGGTTGAGTTTTTTGTTAAAGTCCGTCTTGGGAGGTGGAATAGCTTGATGATGAGAGGATTTTTCCTTTTTTTTTTTTTTTTTTTTTTTTTTTTTTTTTTTTTTTTTGTAGATACATATATATATTTATTGTAATAATAATAGAATAATATACTATATATTATATTATATAGCTATATAACTATATATATATATATATATATATATATTTTGTTCCTCCCCCTCAAATCTTGCACCACCGTAAGAGTTTTTCTATTCTTTAAAATGTACTCCCCTCGAAAATATGGAATGATACTCCCCCTAAATGCATGCACGCCTAAAATGTAGATTTTCTCCCAAAAAAAATGAGCGTGATGAAAATAACGTCTTTTTCTTTTCAGTTCAGATGCATACTTAAGGAATTAATTTTCTTTAAACTAAGCATATTAAAATGTACGTTTTCTACCTTTGACGCTCCTACAGAAGATAGGTAATTTTTGCGATTCAACTTATATGCATACTTGAAAGTTTAAGCTCGAAAATTTTAAAATTGTATGCATAATGAAAATGTACCTATCTTAAAATAGAGTATTTTGCATTTTGACTCATGTATGCATGCATCCAAGAATTTGAAAGTAAAAGTCCTTTTAAAGCATGCATAGCTATATTGTACCCTATT
The DNA here is from genome assembly GCA_028392965.1 of Lindernia subracemosa. Taxonomy (NCBI): domain Eukaryota; kingdom Viridiplantae; phylum Streptophyta; class Magnoliopsida; order Lamiales; family Linderniaceae; genus Vandellia; species Vandellia subracemosa. The sequence continues at coordinate 1,433,579 of JAQPCC010000041.1, forward strand.
ATTTTTAAAGTAGGTATATTGTCTTTTCAGCTCGATATGCATGCCAAAATTTACTATGGAATGCATATATAGAATTTACCTACGGTGTAGTTGCTCACCGTGCATCCCTTTATAACGTATGTGGAGCAACTTCAAAGTACCATACGTGCGGGATGCGGTTGCTCGCGTGTCTTACCAGTCATGGATGTGGAGCAATCCGAGTACCGTGCATGATGGAATTGTTGTGGTTGCTCTCGTCTCGTACTGATCATGAGTATGGAGCAACCATCTTCTAACTACTACTCATGATCGGGGTTTTGTGATTGCTCTCGTCTCATACCAATCACGCGTGTGGAGCAACCATCGACGAATTACCACACGTGATTGGGCTCCTGCAAAATGTTAGCGTGAATTTGGTACCCATTTTTGGATGGGTCCTCCCTGATTAGCAGAAAACAAGTTAAGAATATAAGGTGTCAAATTAGATTTTAGTCCTAAATTATTCATTAACGTACTTTGAGGTACCCGTCTATATTTGGGATTAATTAAACTTAATCGTTGACTTAGGAACCCATTTAGGAGCAATTTGACACGGAAAGGACGTTTCAGCGCAGGTGAATGTGTGTCTCGGAGAAGATTTAAATATTTTCTCCGAGGCCAGTCGCATGAGATGTTTCTCAGACTTAACATCGACTGGATATTTCAGGTATGGATAAGAACATAAAGAATTATAAGCATCGTTAGTACATGAGATGTTCTTCCTACTTGGAGAATTCACACGATTCACATCATAATGATGAGGAATAAGCGTGGAAGTTCGCTTGCTTAAGCTTGGAACTTCTTCTTTGCACGCTTTTCTACTAAGAGGAATAGGAGAGGGAAAATCTTGAGCATGTTCGACCTTAATTTTTGAAAATAATGTTGATTTTCCTTTCTCCTTTCTAATTTTCTGTTCCATGGAAGTATTAAGCTTAAGGCTTTTACTTATCTTTTCTGCGCCAGTCAAAGGTGACTTGGAATGCATATTTTCTTTCGTCACCGTTGACTTAGAATTATTAGTAAAAGCTTTCTCAGTTTTAGGAACAAGGATGCTTTTCTTCACCTGTTTCGAGGAAGATGTATCTTTTGACAGATCATTGGAAACAGGTAAAGACGGGGAATTTTTGAGATATAAAATCTCCTCTAAAAGCTTTTTCTTTTCCGCTCGAAAACCTACTCTTTCTGATTCCAAGGTTGCGTTCAATTCTGCAATTTTACTAGCAACCTCTGGAATTTCCCAACTAGAGATAGGTTTATTAGAATGTAAAATATTTTCCCCGAAAGACACTAAGTTAGAAGAGGTATTTTTATCTGCTTGACTTCTTTTTGTAATAGCGTTCTCTAAAAGTTCAATCTTAGAGTAAAGCATATGTCGTTCCTCTAAGATTATCTCATATTTTGATGAGACAATATTTCGCTCAATTTCGCAAGAACGTAATCTTTTCGTCATATTACAGATATCATTTTTACTAATCTCTAACTTAGTTTCTAAGCTAATGACCTTTGACTTTGCGTTAGCCAAATCTTCATTAGCGAAAGCTAGACATTCCTGTTGCTTAAGCAACACAGAGTAATTATTAGCAAATCTTGCTTCTAATTCCTCAATTTTTCTAGCTTGTGCATCCATAGTAATATTTTTTTTTTTTAAAAATTAAAAATTTGGCCTTTGGAAATTCAGTTCCGAAAAGTTTGGTTTTATCAAAAAGTATAGTGAAGTATCGAAGATAAAGTGTCGAAAATTTTTTGTATATACCTAAAAATTTTGGAATGATTTCGAAAACTTCGGGAAAATTACCAAAACTTTTTCTATAATATGCCACAAACGACCTAAGTTGATTGTTGGATACGTGGTCGTTGACGCGTATAGTGGATTTGCCTTCAAAAATTAACGAAAAAGTTTTCTATACCGAAAATTTTGGCCCGAAAAATTTATTTTGAAAATTTTCGAAAAAAGTGTAAAATAGACTATGTCCGTTGGACTCAGAAAATTTTTCTCTATCAAATGATGTATAAAAAATTTTCCTACTTAAAGCCTTTTTATTCCGAGCGGGGGCCGAAAAATTTTTGGTGATCGAAAATATTTAAGTGTAATTTTTGGAGAGTGAGTGATCGAGAATTGTGAGACTGTTTTCGATTGAGAACAGTGAATTCTCGGGTAAGACTTTGACCGAAATTCGGGTAGGTAGAAAGAATTCGAGTACAAGGAATTTTCGGATATGTAGAAATTCGGGTACACTGATTCGGATGATTTGCCCGAATTCGGATAATTCAGTCCGAAAATCAGACAATCGCAGAGAATAGGCAAATTCGGGTACGTATGCCCGAATTCGGGTCTGCCCGAAAACTAGAAAATCGCCGAGAATTTTAAACGAAAATTCGGGTGATGAAAATCGGGTAAGTGCTAATTTTCGCCGTGCAGGAAATTCGAGTGATGAAAAATAGGCAAAAATTCGAAAATCGAAAATCGGGTAGAACAGAGTCACCCGAAAATCAATGAAAATCGGGTAGAATCAGCCGAAAATCTGGGCACTGTTACATTCATCTACCCGAAAATCAAATCTGCAGAAAATGACGAGTATGCGATTTTCTACCTAAATCTCACTCAAATCAACTGAAATTTGTTGGGTAAACACTTAAAATCACTCGAAAACAACTTATTTAGATCTTGAGCTTGCAAAATCAGTAAAATAAGCTCAAAAACTCAAGATCAAGAGCAAAAAGGTTTCGAACTCAAAGCTATGAAAAAGCCCAAAAATTTCAGAAAAATCGCTCAAATCCGAACGCGTTTGGCTCTGATACCACTTGTTAGTAGCCTTTTGATCCTAACAAGCTAACTAGGGACGATTAAACCACGTTTAGGATGGAAAGAATTAATCTCGCGTGGGGTGTTGTGTGTTCTTGAGGAAGGTTGGAAGCTTCTCTCTAAAATCTCTCTCTCTAGATTTTTTCACACAATACACATTTTATTATGTGTTAGGGTTCAAGTATTTATACCACATTTTGGTATATAATACTTGGGCCCCTAACAAAGCCCAATTACACTAAGCCTCTTATAATGATAATCTTTATAAATACACAACAAAGATAATTATAATTAATTGAACACAATAAAATATTCCTAACACCCCTTTCATCCAATGCTCCGATCGATATTAGGTTCCTTCTCAACCCAGGAACATATCTAACATCTCTTAGAACACCTTAAGTTCCCTGACTCCAGCCTTAAACGCACAGATCCGACGCCTAAAATCTGACAGAATTCTCCATTTCCAAGCTTCTCACTTTTTTGGTTCGTTTCTTGGAAATCTTGCAGCCAATCTTTATTGCAAGTGACATGGAAGTTGCACCCTGAGTCAATGATCCGTTCTTGCTTTGCTTCGTGCCCAAAAACATTCAAGATCTCAGCAAATTCGACATCATCTAAGGCACAATCTGCCACATCAGATTTCTGGCTTTGATTTGGGTATGATCTTGATCTCTTTGGACAAAACTTGCGAATATGTCCCTCCTCGTCACAGTGGTAACACTTCACGGGACTTCTATGCTCAGAATACTTCCTTCCTTTCCCTTTCTTGGACCAAGAATCATCCTTCTTATGCGCATAAAACAGCTCCGCAGCATCCCTCTTCTCTTGGCTCTGTTTTGTGCTCAGTTGCTTCGAGTTCAGGGCTGACAAAACGTCATCAAGCTTCAATGTTTCCCTTCCATATAGCAGGGCCTCTTTGAAGTGATTATAGCTAGGTGGAAAGACACATAGCAACAATAACTCTTGGTCCTCGTCCTTCATTATATCGCCTACATTCTCTAAGTCCAAGATCATCTTCGAAAAACTGTCGAGCTGTGCTTCCAACTGTTGATCTTCATGCATTTGATATCGATAAAGGGCCTACTTCAGATAGAGTCTCTTGGCAAGAGACTTGATCATGTAAAGAGCATCTAGCTTCTTCCATATCTCCTCGGCCGTGTCTTCTTTAGCCACTTTGCACAAGACTTGGTCTGAGAGACAAAGGAACAACGTGCTATACGCTCTTTTCCGAATCTTTTTCTTCAAAGCATCCGCCATATACTTCGGCTACATCTCCGTCTCAGGTTAAGAGCCTCCTCAAGACCCTTCTCCGTGAGCAGGGCCTTCATATTCTTCTTCCATTGGCCAAAATCTCCCTGGCCATTGAAGACTTCCATTTCGAACCGAGTTGCCGCCATCTTCTTGTCACGCGTCGTTCAAACGCCTCGCCGCACCAATTGTTGTAAAAATGGCACCCCTCGATTTCCAACTTGATGTTCTTTATCGTGCGTGTGAAGATCGTACCAAGAAATACGATCTTGGAATCAAACAAATGCAAAAACAGCAAGCTAAATGGAAAAACAAAACACAATTTTAACGTGGTTCGGCTGTGATTTTCATCCTACTCCACGGACCAACAGAACCTCTTTTATTCAAACGAAAAGTAGGATTTACAAGACTGCCACACCCTCTACAACTTTTGTGTATATAACTTTCTCTAACTCTCACTCTAACAATATCTACAAGCTCTCGAAAACAACTTATTTAGCTCTTGAGCTTGCAAAATCAGTAAAATAAGCTCAAAAACTCAAGATCAAGAGCAAAAAGGTTTCGAACTCAAAGCTATGAAAAAGGCCAAAAATTTCAGAAAAATCGCTCAAATCCGAACGCGTTTGGCTCTGATACCACTTGTTGGAAGCCTTTTGATCCTAACAATCTAACATAGGACGATTAAACCACGTTTGAGATGGGAAGTATCGAATCGAACGTGGGGTGTGTGTGTTCTTGGAGAAGGTTGGGAGCTTCTCTCTCTCTAGATTATTTTCACACAAAACACGCTTTATTATGTATTAGGGTTTTAGTATTTATACCACAAGTTGGTATATAATACTTGGGCCCCCTAACAAAGCCCAATTACACTAAGCCTCTTATAAAGAGAATCTTTATAAATACACAACAAAGATAATTAGAATTAATTGAACACAATAAAATATTCCTAACACTGAACCATGGGAACAGGTATGTGAACACCTCGTATTGTCCATGCGCTAGTTGATGTTGACACTCCCTCAAAGCTTGAAGTTTGTCTTCCGGCATTCTCTTTTATCTCTTGCGCCTTTTTAGGTAACGCTCCCCCTAAATTGTTGCGTTATTCCTAATGTGATGCCCTTGCTCCCTCTAAATAGATGTGCTATTTCAAATATGATGCTCTTGCTCCCCCTAAACATGTGCGCTCTTGTAGAAATTTGCATATTACTTTCTTTCAGGTCAAGCGCCTTTAGTAAATGAAGTATCACTCCCCCTTTAAAATGTGCGCCTTTTAAGTATGCACTTATGAGTATCACTTCCCCTAAAACATAGGCGCTTTTGATAATAAAACTATGGTAATACGCTCTTTTGGAGCTCTTGCACCTTTTCTATCGATCCACTCCCCCTAAATAAAAACAATATAGAATATGAAGACCGAATATTCTGTAAATATAGAGTTTGACTCCCCAAACTCAAGTGCCTTTTGCAATTTGAAATTGGCTCGGCCTTCTTTAAACATTGAAGCTCAAAAGTTTTTTTTTTTTTTTTTTTTTTTTTTTTTTTTTTTTTTTTTTTTTTTTTTTTTTTTTTTTTTTTTTTTTTTTTGGCCTTTCCTTTTTTTTTTTATGGGCTTATATTTCCTTTTTCTTTTTTTTTTTAATGTCCTTTTTTTTATGGCCTTTTTTTTTTATAAAAAAATAAAAATAGAAACAATGTCAAATCAAGAGCTTTGGAATAGTCTTGATTTGGTGTGTTTGCTCACGTCACATACCGATCACGTGTGTGGAGCAAACCGAATACCACACGAGTCGGGGTCTTGTGCGACTGCTCATCATCGCATACCGACCATACATGTGGAGCAATCGTCGTCTATTTACCATGTACGATCGGGATCCTGCAAAACAAATTATCGGGACTTTGGTACCCATTTTTTGGACGGGTCCTCCCTTATTAGCAGTGAAACAATTATGCATATAAGGTTCAAATTTGAAAGCAAAATTATCACATAAAGCAGTCATAGGAATCCACATTTGTCGAGGACTACTTATTTCCATTTGTAGCTTAGGTTTCCAAATTTGTTGTACCTTTTTGAATTTTAACTTTTCAGCATCGGTGAATGTTTGTCTTTTTGTAGAAGAGAAAATTTTCTCTTTCGCCAGTCGCTTAAGATGTAATTCGGATTTGACTTTGACCGGGTACTTGAGAGAGGAATACGAGCTTATAGAATCAATAGCATTAAGTATAGACGTGTCGTATTTCCTACCTTCTAGACTCCCATCATTCACTTTGTAATGTGTACTAAATGAGCTACTTTTGTTTAGACAATTATTACTTTTGGACGTTTCAGTTTTAATAGAGAATATGTACTTATTGTCTGTTTTAGCTTTAGTAGCTTCTGGCTTTATCTTTGGAATGACTTTAGGAAGTTTTGGAGGAAGAATAGAGTTAGGAACAATTTTGTTTATTGTAATAGAAAATGAATTGTCATGCTCTATTCTTTCCTGCTTTATAGGTTTAGTCATTTGAGTTTTCTGATCCTGTTTAGAAGATATATCGTTTAAAGGTTCAGGTTTTACAGGATGAATGGTTGTAGTTGTGCCCTTTTCTAAGTAATATTTGAGAAATGAATTCTCCTTTAAAAGCTTATCCATTTTTGCTCGAAACTCTTTACGTTCTGATTCCAGAAGAGAATGTAATTCAGCAATTTTGCGTTCATTTTCTAGAATATCACGATCTTTAGAGTTTGGTTTTGTTGATTGTATAGATGTTCCTCGTTTGGCACGGACTCAATTGTTTGAGTCGAATTATTTAGAGACAATATAGTTTCTTTTGTTTGGCGTTGCTCAGTTTGTCCTCGTTTCGCTAGAACATCTTCTAATTCTTTAATTTTTGAATATAATTGATTTCTTTGTTCAATGAGACTTTTATTTTGGGCTGCACTATTTATTTTTTCGTCTTTACATGTAGATAATTCTTTTGTAAGTTCGCTTATAGTTGATTCTTGTTGTGCGACCCTTGTCTTTAAGCTCGTCAGCCTTTCTTGTTCTATTGTTAGTTTATTTTTAAGAATAGATTTTTCTTCTAGACTCTTAACTAAGCAATTGTAATTATTTTCTAGCCTAGCTTCTAATTCTTTGATTTTTATCAACTAGTTGGCTTCCATATTTACTTTCTGGGTTGGATGTTTTTTTTTTTTATCGTTATCGTGTTTTTGAATTGATATTAAATTTTGGATCAATGTGTTCGAATAGATTTTCGAATGATTAAGTTGTCAGAAGTTTAGGTATAAAAAAAAAACTTTTGAAATGATTAGAAAAGAAAAAAAAACTTATACTGTAGGTCACATATTTAACATCCAATCAATAAAACTTGAGCATAGATTGATCGAATTACCTTGATAATAAACGCGCGGAAGACTTTGGGTAAATACTCAATCAACCTTCATTAAACACTAAGCTTCTCTCTTCAATAAGCTCATTTCTCTCTCTACAATTAAGCCCTAATTATGATAATGATGAGAGAGTGTTTCTAGTGAGAGAAACTAAAACTCAAGTTGTATGTATTTTACACACACTTGCCCTATATATACCAAAGCATACTTTGGTATATTTACACTTTAGTCCCTATATTTACATAAAATACAATTAAGTCCCTAGACAAAGATAACATGATTATTGAACACTAGAAAATATTCCTAACAATCTCCCCCTTAGTGTTCAATTGTCATTGAAGTGCCGGTTGTCTTTGTCTTTGATAATCTTCAGTCTTCATCATCATTTGAACACAACTAAAAGATTTCTAACAATCTCCCCCTTTGCAGCAGAAAGATTCCTAACAATCTCCCCCTTTGCAGCAGAAAAGATTCCTAACAATCTCCCCCTTTTTAAAATCTCTGCCTTTGTGTTCAACTTTGAATTTGACACGGTCTTCTGTTGCTGTTTGAAGAAAATAGCTGAGAGCATCTGGAGAATCTTCAGTCTCCCCCTATTTACATGCACCCTCTTTTTCTTCTTTGCAACTTGAATGTTCGTCACCTTCTTGCATATATCAGAGTCGCGCGGATCGTCAGCATTGACTTGCCGTGTATGTTCGAACCATGGAGAGAGGTCTTGTTTGTTGTGGTTCAGCACGTGCGTTGAAAGCTTGGCTTCTTTAATGAGTTCACGTGCTTCGCCTCCTTGATATACTTCTCCCCCTCATGGCGATTCATTCGTATCGTCATGCTTGTGATCAAGGTGAACCAGCTTGGGTTGATCGTGTTGTCGTTGAATTCCGGATGAAGTACCTGAAAAAGGGACAGACGACCGATCATCGTGAAACATCCCTTGATGTCACTCTTGGTCGTTGATGCAAAGTCACACAGACTTGCATTTGAAGGGACTACGGGGCCACATAGGCATCCCGTTGACATCGTTCTAGAGTCGTGCTCCAGAAGATGGCCTGCTACCGTTGTTGTTTTTATGTTGGAACGTCAGGACTTCCTTCTGATCATAGAAGCACATCATTTAATGATGCGTCTACAGAAGTTCTGGCATGGTCACGTAGACCTGCAATATGTGTGTAAAAGAATGTATGTGTCCTAGAAAAATTGAAAAAATATTTAGGCTATGAGGACACACTAGACATTTACGTGTTCAAGAAAAATCGTGGTGTGGGGCTGTGGACCACTTTGTTCAATATCTCCCGCTTTCAAATGAAACGGTGATAGCATATGCGGTTCCCCGTGAGATATTGAAACATCTGTCTTTAGGGAGACAAATGAGTAGCTAGGAAGGGTCGTGCATGCGCCTTTGGACCAGATGAAGCGTCTTCTACCCGGGATCTGATAAATCAGTCCTGTACCTATATGGTTATGGCCCGGATAGTTTGTGGTTGAGTTGTAAGGATGTCATCGTGATACGCTCAATACCCTCACATACACTCGGGGTTTGTTCCTGGGTTAGGATCAGTTAGGTCTACTGAACCTTTGGAACATGTATGTGAACAACTCTTTTGTGTCAATGCGCTTGTTGGCATTTAGGTAGCTCTCCCTCTTCAAAGCATGAAGGTAGCCTTCAGGGCATTCCCTTTTAAGCTCTAGCGCTGTTTTTAGGTAACACTCCCCCTAAATATTTCCGCTAATTCTAATGTGATGCCTGTGCTCCCCCTAAATAGATGCGTTTTTTGAGAAATTGCATATTACGAAGAAATCAAGCGCCTTTTGTATTTGAAGTGACACTCCCCAATAAATGTGCCTTTTGCACTTATAAGTCTCACTCCCCCTAAAACATATGCGCTTTTTACATTAGAACTATGGTAATACGCTCTTTTGAAGTTCATGCGCCTTGTCTATCTATCTATCCATTCCCCCAAAAAGAATATAGAATATGAAGACCGAATATTCTGTAAAGGTAAGCGCTCTTTATAATAAGTCGAACTCCCTTTGAAAATCAAGAACTTACGATATAGAGTTTGACTCCCCTGAAATTCAAGCGCACTTTGAATTTTGAAATCGGCTTGGCCTTCTTTGAACATTGTAGCTCAATTTTTTTTTATTATTATTTTTTTTTTTTTTTTTTTTTTTGGCCTTTTCTTTCTTTTTTTTATTTATTGGCCTCTTTTTTTTATGGTTTTTTTTTTTTTTTTTTTTTTTTTTTTTTGACGAAAAGATAAAAATAAAAACAATGTCAAATCAAGAGCTTTGGAATAGTCTTGATTTGGTGTGTTTGCTCACGTCACATACCGATCACGTGTGTGGAGCAAACCGAATACCACACGTGTCGGGTTCTTGTGCGACTGCTCATCATTGCATACCGACCATACATGTGGAGCAATCGTCGTCTATTTACCATGTATGATCGGGAAACTGCAAAATAAATTATCGGGACTTTGGTACCCATTTTTGGACGGGTCCTCCCTGGTTAGCAGTGAAACAATTATGCATATAAGGTTCAAATTTGGAAGCAAAATTATCACATAAAGCAGTCATAGGAATCCACATTTGTCGAGGACTACTTATTTCCATTTGTAGCTTAGGTTTCCAAATTTGTTGTACCTTTTTGAAATTTAACTTTTCAGCATCGGTGAATGTGTGTCTTTTTGTAGAAGAGAAAATTTTCTCTTTCGCCAGTCACTTAAGATGCAATTCGGATTTGACTTTGACCGGGTACTTGAGAGAGGAATACGAGCTTATAGAATCAATAGCATTAAGTATAGAAGTGTCGTATTTCCTACCTTCTAGACTCACATCATTCACTTTGTACTGTGTACTAAATGAGCTACTTTTGTTTAGACAATTATTACTTTTGGACGTTTCAGTTTTAATAGAGAATGTGTAATTATTGTCTACTTTAGTTTTAGTAGCTTCTTTCTTTAATTTTGATTTTAGAATGACTTTGGGTATTTTTGGATTAGGAATAGAGGTAGAACCAAATTTAGTCGAGGCAATAGAAGATAATTTGTCTTCCTCTATTCTTTCTTTATTGATATCTTTAGTCATTCTTGCGCCTTTTTGAGAGGAATTTTTGAGAATTAAATTCTCCTTTAAAAGCTTATCTATTTGAGCTCGAAACCCGTCTGGAGTGTAGCAATCCTTAGGTTCGGGTTTTATCGATAGTATAGAATGTTCCTTAGTTGGCACTGACTCAATTGTTTGAGTCGACTTATTTAGAGACAAATTTTGCTCAAGTTGATCTTTCTTTGTAAGAAGAACCTCTAGTTCTTTAATTTTAGAGTGTAATCTTGTGCATTCTTCAGAAAGATCTTTATTTTGAGCTTGATAATCTTTATTTTCCTTTAGTTCTGTTGTTTCAGAATTTGATTTAGCAAGATCATTGTTAAGTTTAGCTATTTTCTCATTAGCTAATTGAAGTTTTATTCCTAGATTGGCTTCTTCTAATAGATGTTTTCTTAGGACAACTTCATTATTGGCTAATCTTGCTTCTAATTTCTTGACCATTTCTTTTTCATTATTTGTGGATGATAATTTTTGCAACATTGACTTGTTTGCTTCATCACAGGCAGACAGACTTATTTTCAACTCACATATTTTTTATTCATGTTCTGTGGTCTTAGTCTTCAACCTTATAATCTCATCCTTTGCATTGGTCAATTGACATTAAAGACTAGCTTCAATTTCTAGATGTTTTCTTAAGACACGCTCGTTATTAGCTAGCCTCGCTTCTAGTGTCTTGATCATTTGTTCGTGAAATAAATCCATTTTAATCTTTTCAGTTCAAATATAGAATTTTGAAAAGTTAAGTTCAAATAATGTTGGTAATTAAATTCTATATAGAATGTTGGAATTTAATTTTGATCAAATAAAATTGTTGGATGTATATTGATCGTTGACGTGTTTTAGAATTGATTTAATTTGTGATCAATATTTTCGATTCTGTTTAAAAATTTTAATTTTTGATATTAACCGCAAACTTTTGATTTCAGTTCACTTCATAAACTTTTCAGCACAGCAAAGTTTAGATACAAATATTAATTATCGACTTAGATTGTATCGTAGACTTTGTATATTATTAAAAGAATGTAAGATTTTGCGGTTCTGATTTGACACAATATTAGTTTACGAATGAAAGAGAAGCTGTAAACAGTGCTTTTTAGTTTACGAGTAAAGAATGTTTACGAATGAGAATCGTTCGTAAACTTTTAAGAACTGTAAACAGTAACTTTCGTGAAGTAAAGGTTAATCGTAAACTCATAGCGCTTGTTTACGAATGAAGAATATTCGTAAACCTTACTTAAAGATAGTTTACGAATGAAATATATTCGTAAACAGTAGATATGTGAAGGTTTACGATTGAGATTGATTCGTAAACAGGAACAATCGTAAAGTAAAGCTTTGAAGTTTACGTTTGGCTTGAACGAAATGTTAAATGCGCAGAAGCTTAATTCAAACCTTAATCGTTTGAGAAACCGTTCGATCTGGGCAGAGTGGATCCGAAACCTACTTGATTATCGAGCAGCAAATCCAGATGATAATCAAGAGGTCTTCAATTCATCTTCGATCGAATTTTGTTTTTATTTTTTTATTTTTTTGTGTTTCAGATAGAAGGTTTACGGGTCTAAGTTTGTATGAAAAGGTTTTCGCAAATGATTTTAAAATGATTTATACGAAAAAAAAATTATACCGAGAATAATTTTTGTACTGAAAAATTTTACCGAAAAAATTTCTTTACCCCAAAATTTTTCTAAGCCTCGGTAAACCTTTGAAAAGTAGGTACAAAAAAAATCTCGTAGTAGAAAAAAAATTTTAGGTGTAAATGTTTTTTTTTTTTTTTTTTTTTTTTTTTTTTTTTTTTTTTTTTTTTACTGAAAACCTTTTCAAATGTTTACGGGTCTTTCAGGTTTACGAGCAGAATTTGTTCGTAAACCTTGTTCGTAAATGAGTTTACGAATGAAAATGATTCGTAAACAGTGCCTCGATATTTACGAATGAAAAGTATTCGTAAACAATTGTTTTTACTGGTTTACGAATGAAACTGATTCGTAAACAATAACCGGTAAAGTAAAGTTTACGATTGAAAAGTATTCGTAAACCTTCACACACTGTTGATTCGTAAGCAGTAACCCGTAAAGTAAAGTTTACGATTGAAAAGTATTCGTAAACCTTCACACACTGTTGATTCGTAAACAGTAACCCGTAAAGTAAAGTTTACGATTGAAAAATATTCGTAAACAGTGACTCGAGATAGTTTACGATTGAAATTTATTCGTAAACCTTCCCTTTACTGGTTTACGAATGAAAATGGTTCGTAAATAGTAACTTTACGAATGGAAACTGAATGGATCGTAAACTTAAGTGTTTGACCGTAAACTTTTACACACTGTAAAGGTTTGACCGTAAACTTTAACCGCGTAGACAAGGTTTACGATTGGAAAGCGTTCGTAAACCTTTCGTTGACCGTAAAGTTTTCGTTCGCAAAGCTAATCGACAGACTATTGCAAAGTTAATATTCGTAAACCTTTTCCTTAAAGCGTTTACGAATGAAAAGTATTCGTAAACCTTTCTTAAAGATAGTTTACGAATGAAATATATTCGTAAACAGTAGAAATGTGAAGGTTTAAGATGAATGTGGATTCGTAAACAGATAATCAAGAGGTTTACGATCGATATCCGATTCGTAAACTTTGCAATTCGATTATATTCGATCAAAAACACTTAAGTTCTCGAATTTAACTCAAATAATCGATCGAAAACAACAATTAAACATGTAAAAACACTCGATTAAACCAGATCAAAAGCAAAACATAAACAATTTTCGAGTTTTTCACATGAACACTTTGAAGATCATAAGAACAATTCGATCGAAAATCAATAATTTGGTCCAAATTCAGCAATAATCAGCTCAATTAATCAACTATTAATCATCGCAAACAGTATCCAACACAACATCGCAAACATCTAAGCAAGCAGCACACTCAAAAATGCAATGAACAGTGATGATCGCGATGAACAGTAGCAATGATCGTAAACATGTTTGCGATGAACAGTAAAACGATCGTAAACTATATTTCAACAAAATCATGCATCGTAAACATCAAATTCAGCTAGAAATCTATCAATTCTTAACACGCATGCTCTGATACCAATTGTAGGTCACATATTTAACATCCAATCAATAAAACTTGAGCATAGATTGATCGAATTACCTTGATAATAAACGCGCGGAAGACTTTGGGTAAATACTCAATCAACCTTCATTAAACACCAAGCTTCTCTCTTCAATAAGCTCATTTCTCTCTCTACAATTAAGCCCTAATTATGATAATGATGAGAGAGTGTTTCTAGTGAGAGAAACTAAAACTCAAGTTGTATGTATTTTACACACAATTGCCCTATATATACTAAAGCATACTTTGCTATATTTACACTTTAGTCCCTATATTTACATAAAATACAATTAAGTCCCTAGACAAAGATAACATGATTATTGAACACTAGAAAATATTCCTAACATATACCGAGAATAATTTTTGTACCGAAAAATTTTACCAGTCCAAAAAAAAATTTTGTTACCCAAAATTTTTTCGTATGAACCGGGAACCTTTTTGAAGCAAGTACGCAAAAAATCTCGTAGCTAAAAATTTAAAATTTTACGATTTTTTTTTTTTTTTTTTTTTTTTTGCTACCTAAAACTATCGAAAGCTTTGCGGTATCGAAAATATTTTTCCCATCATAAATTTTCGTATATGTATAGAAATGTCTGTCGTATGAGAAAAGTTTTCGTATGAGATAGGATACGAAATCCTTAAAGAAATAATAAAATAGTTATACGAAAAAATTTTGCAAAGGTTTTTCGTATGGAATAGTATTTTCGTATCACAAATCTTTTCGTATGGAAATCAGAAAGTTGTCGGGAATAAAATTTTCGTATGTAAATTTTTTCGTACTTACACCTTTTTCGTACGAGAATAAAATTGTTTTTTTTCGTATCAAAGAGTTTTACGTACGAAAGTCAAAGCAAAATGTTTTTCGTATTGGATGTTTTCGTACGAAAGTAAAAACTTAAACTTTCATTTTGAACAGTGTTTTCGTATTGAAATCTTTTTCGTACGAAAGATAAAAAATTATTTTTCGTATCAAATGTATTTTTCGTACGAAGAGAATTAATTTTCGTATCTAAAGAAAAACTTTTTCGTATCACAGACAGAAATATTTCGTACGCAAACTTTTTCGTATTGACAATTAAAAAAAATTATCGTATGCTAATTATTTTTCGTTCGAAAAATTAAGACTTTTGCGTATGCTACAGTATTCAAAAAACTAAAGTCAATGCGAAAAAGTTTTAAAATGTGAGTGATACGAAATTTTTAGTCAAAGCACAAACTGGTACGAAAAATAATTCATACGAAAAAAATGAAATTTTTTCGTTTGCTACAGTATACGAAAATGTAGGGTCAACACGAAAAATTTGATAATGTGAGAGATACGAAAACTTTGGTCAATGCGAAAAATAACTTTGAAACGAAAATGATCTCATGAATGGTGCGAAAATATTGGTGCGAAAAAAAAACTTATTTCGTGCGAAAACGTGATTTTATATGCGAAATCTTCAGATAACACTCAAATTAACACATTAAGCACAATTAATCGATCGAAATTGATTGGGTAAGCATAGAAAACACTCGATTAACACAGTCGAATCCAAAATATAGTCCAATTTAGTAATTTCAGCGAAGAACAGTTTGAAGATGAAGAAAAAAAATTCGATCGCAAATTTCAATCTCAGTCCAAATTGAGCTCAATTAATCGAAGATAATCACAATTAACATATAACAATCAATGCGCAAATAGATTTCGTTCAATATCATGCGAAAACAACCATCAAAACAGCATACGAAAATCACATCGATCATGCGAAAAAGATTTGGCGCTAAGAACACTCATGCGAGAAAAAAATTCAGCAACACAAATCGATCAATTCAACACGATTTTGGCTCTGATACCAATTGTTATGTCCGTTTTTAACATCCAACGAAGAACTCGAGCATAGATTTAATCGAAATTACCTTGAACAAGATTGAGCGGAAGCATTTGGGTAATATTCAATCAAATCTTCATTAATCACACAATTTCTCTCTAATTAACCTCTTTATCTCTCTACAATTCAACCCTAATTAAGATAATGATGAGAGAGTTTTTCTAGTGAGAGAAAGCTAAACTCAAGTTGTTTGTATTTTACACACACTTGCCCTATATATACCAATCAATATTGGTATATTTGCATTCTAGTCCCTAACTATACATATATTACAATTAAGTCCCTAGACAAAGATAACTTGATTATTGAACACTATAAAATACTTCCAACATGATGGATGAATGAAAAGCATAAGTCCGACTAAATGATTATGTTGCATTCCCTGAAGTGAATGTATTCGTAAACAATAAAAGTGGTCGTGAACATTATATTTACCGTGGTTATTATTAATATTTCCCTCGAAGTGGAAAACTAGTAAATTACTGAGAAAGATGTATTGAGCAATATAAAGGTTATTATAATATTATCGTTGGTTATTATTCGCATCCAAAGATCCCGTTGATCTTTATAAAGAGCAATTAAAAGTGAAGTGTCGATGAAATTAAATTTTGCTCAAGATTACGATATTTCAGAAAATTGGTGCTAGATCCTATGCTCATTTGAATATTTTGGTTCTTGTTAAAGATCCAAATAAAAAAATTGATACATCGTTATAAATTTTATTTAAGCATTATTTATTTATTATTTTATCTTTATATATATATAATTTTATTTTGACGCTTATTTATTTAATACTAGTCATTATATATTTATCAATACAATTGATACAAGCATGTGCAATGGGGAGTTATGTCTTGCAGATTGTGCAACGACTAATACGATTCTAAGAAATAAGAAATATTTCTCCCATCTTGAAATGAAAGAAACAAGTGTTATCACTATATCGGGTAGCACAAATATAATTGAGGGCTCCGGAAGAGCCAATGTTATACTGCCCAGAGGAACAAGGCTGATAATTGAAATATGTTTAAAGCTATTCGACATAATGGATATCACATTGATTTATATATATACCGTAAACTTTTACTGCAGCTCAATGTGTTATCACTGTATATATATGTTTACGGCTTTTACTTTACTTTTATTCTCATTCGTAAACTTTCAATTTAACGTTTTCTTACTTTACGAACGATTTTCATTCGCAAACTTTAAATACCTGTGTGTTTACTGTTACCATTTTTTCTCTTTCTAAAAATCATTTTCTCTCTCTTCGAAAAACCCCTCTTTCGCAAATCTCCAAATCCCATCAAAATCCTTTTAATCTCCTCGCAAAATCACTCAAACTGAAAACCTCCTACCCTTAAATCTTCACTCACTTGGGTAGGTTTACGATTTATGAGTCTAATGAATGTTTTTAAACTTCGATGTCGTTCGTATTTTGATGTATTCTTGATGCAATCGATGTTTTGCAGACTGTAATTGATGATTTTGTGTTCGAATGTTGTATTTGCGTACTTAAATGCTCTATGTGTTGCTTAATCTGAGTATTATTAAGGCAAGGATCATGTTTACGAACCCTGCAAAATATTTACGAATGATGAATGAATGTTTGCGAATGATGAATGTGTTTACGACTGATGAAATTACTGTTCACCGTGTATGTTTACGAACGTACTTATACTGTTTTCTCTTTCAATGACATAGTCTTATCGTAAACTAACTAGTATTGTCTCACGCAAAACAGCGGTTTACGAATGATTTTCATTTGTAAACCATATGTCTGTCGTAAACTTCTTGACTCGTACACTTTTCGAATCGTAAATTTTTCGAATCGTATATCTTTCGAATCGTAAACTATCAAGCTACTGTTCTTCGAGTCTCATTCGTAAAAGGTCTTTATCGTAAACCATATATTACTGTTTCAGGTCTTAAGCGGTTTACGATCGAAATTCAATCGTAAACGTCACTTCATCGCAAACTAAAGCGTACTGTTTTCAGCACTTAAAGATAAATATGACAACAACATCAACCGAATATCTTCTACATGAACGAGATTCATGGTTGCCCATCAAAGACAACAATTTTCAGTTGGACCCGGCCACGTACAAAGGACCGGATGAAATTATTCTTTCAATTCTCCAAGGACACCCAATGTGGCTGGCATTCAACAAAACCGCAACAGTCCCGATCGTCTACGTTCATCAGTTTTGGGCGGAGATGAAACGACGGATTGACACCGACCAATCCATCTACTATGAGACGTATCTCGAAAATGTACGTCTCATACTCACAAAAGAGTTCGTTCGAAGAACGCTGGAACTGCCTGCCCATGAAGCTTATGAAGACTTTGCTTCTGAAGAAGAGTTAATAATCGACATGAAGATTCTAGGCCATGGAGAACCCCTAACAAAGACTGCGGGCTTTCAGCAGCAACTCCTCCCGCATCCTTGGAAAACACTATTCAGCCTGGTCAACAAGTGCTTCTCTCCAAAGCACACAGGCTTCGACAGATGCAATATCAACATTCTGCGAATTCTACATGGAATAGTGTACAACAAAAAGTACGACTATGTCCAACTTATCTGGAACGATCTCGATCATCAGCTGCACACTCGAGATCGTACAAAGAAGCCGCAGTATGTCCCATACCTGAGATGGTTCTCAATCCTCATCAGAAGATATATGGTCGCCGTCTCAACCGTTCCGAATACCCAGCCTTTTGAGGATTTCACCCCGCCGTAGATCAAATTTTTCCAGAAGGCAAAGGATAATTCATCCCTCCAACCGATGGTCATTCCTGAGTACTTACTACAAATGGCGGACCCCACGATGGCTGCTGCATACCGACAACGCCACCGAATTGCCACTCCTCCCATGGCTCAGACAAACCCCTCTGAACCTAACCCCGGGAGTACCAGCCAAAGAGAGGGTGAGGGGTCAGTAAGTGAAACGGTCACCGTCACTCCACCAACTACGGTGGTGACCGTCCCTATAGTCACTTCACCACCTAGGACCACCCCTATAGGTACAAGCACTGAAGTCTTTGTGACCAGTGCTCGGGTAGAAGTCGTCGCGTCAGGTCCGACGGCGCATGCACAACCTGCCTTAGACCATTCAACTGTCTCCCAACAGACAGTTGTCTCAGATATGCACGGGGAGCCACGTACGCTATCCCTGCCGCATTCTGAGGCAGCGGGTATTGAATCAGGTGGTACCCAGCCCCAAACCACCGCACCTTCTTTGACCACTTCGAGTCTAGTGTCCACCCTCCCAAACGTTTTTGATTTTACTAGGATACAGCCTCATTTTGCCACCACCCCTCTTGGTCTTCGTGACCAAGACAGAATCTCCATAGATGCTTCTATACAAGAAGTCCTTCGAGGATTGGAGAGAAGTCCTGCCACGGTCAACCCCACGACAGCTGTGACAGCAGGCCGTGCAGTGGATACTTTCTCCACTGTCACGTCAACGGTGCGCCTAAGTGGCCCCGGAGGTGACTTACCCTACATGACAGAGTCCCACTTCGAGAAGCGCCTGGCGTCCGCTCTGGCTTCATTCAAGGATTCCTTGATGCCAGAAGTACGTGCTGCTATAACCGAAGCCGTTCAGGACAAAGGGAAAGCCCCTGTCCTCGAATCTGCTCTGTCATCACCACCTCAGATTCCCATCCTTCCCTCGCCACCATCATTTCCCAATCCATACACCATGCCTCTTCCTGAGCTACGGGATATTCTTATGTCCCGGCTCATGTCAGAAGACGTACCCCTGACATGATTGAGCTCTTGAAGCGAATTCAATCCCCATCACCCCAACCACCACCGACTACATCTTGCCGTGACGAACCTCAGGGTTCCAAACGACGTCATGACGATCCAGACAACCCGGATCGCCCTGAGGGGGAGAAGAGGCCCCGCGTCACGCAAGCCACCACAACCCAAACCACTAAATCAACCACCCCATCGCCGTACAAGGTCAACCCCACGAACAACCAGACAACGGCCTTCCTCTCCACCAGTCCAAACCTACCAAGAGGCACCGGCAGCAGACTTTGGGCCTTCTCAGACACATCTAGAAGCTGCTCGAACCTCCTCCTCCCTGCCCGACGTCGACCTACACGAGGTGATCGAAGAGTACGTGCTCCAAGATCAACCATCAAAAAGGGCAGAAACGGATGATGAGACTGCACTAAGAATGCTGAAGATCAGAGATCTAATCAAGCAGTCCATCTTCAACATCTTCCAAATGGAGCCGTCAGAAATTAAAGAAGGAGAAGACTACAACACCGAACCACCCAAGCTCCAGGAGGCTATGACAAAAAATGCCGACCCACAACCTCGACTATCAACAGGGACTCGACAATTGGAAACAGCCTGGGAGAACAGAAGAGTTGTAGTTCCTTTTCTAGAAGATATTCGGCACCGGATTTGGAGAAAGGAGGAGAAAATAAAGAAGCTTGACGAACTAAATCTGCGGGGCCTTACGCATCTCAAAGGGACGGAAGCAAGAGCATATCTATATATGCTGGCGCAGAAGTTCTTAAACCCATTGAGGGACCGCAGACAGGACCAAATGAGGATCAGGGACAAAGGAAAAGTCACGGACTTAGTTGAGGTCGAGCACCACAGCTATGGCCGAAGTGTTCAATTCCTGATCATTATCGTCAAGTTCGTTGATTTCGACTCAGCCAGAGAAAGAGTCGAGAAGATTTCGGAAGCTGACTTGCCACTTCTGCGTTTTCAAGACATCATCAACATATACGGGTTCTACAGGAAGTTCACTCTGAAGGAATACCGTTATAAACTCGGATTGGACGCGCTGAAGAGGCTGATGCTAAGGCAAGTCAAGTATTATGCTGCTCAAGACCTTCAGATTGGAATAGAAAACAATATAAAGAAGGTCAACCTGCCAGGCCCAAGCAACCGAACAGCTTCAGCTCATGGGTTTGAACTCAATTTCATCTTCACCGAACCCGAGGTGTCTGTAATCTACGAAGACTTAGAAGACCAGAAACGAGTGATGCTCATGTCAGAACTCAACATGTATTGCGATGGGACACTCAAGAGGGTTCTTCAAAGTCTACGTCAGAAACTGGATGGCCTGCAGAGAGTGGAGCAACCGAAATCTGAACTAGATCTCGAAGAAGAACGTCTTACCGAGAAAGTCATCACTGCCATTGAAGAAAGGCTCAACTTGAGAAACAACATCAGGCAGTTTGAGATAAATCTCGGTCTACGCAAATCCTTCTACCTTTGAGATCGCCCAAGGACAAGAGGACGAGGTGTTAAAAGAAGAAGATGAACACAAAGGGGGAGATTGTTAGGAATATTTATTGTGTTCATCATTGTATTCCTCTTGTTATTAATCAGTTTGTAAATACTAGATAGTCCGAGGACCAAATTTTAAATATATACCAAAAGCTGAAAGGTATATATATTCTCGGTCCTCATTTCTTTTCGGTAGTTTTTTGGAAATTGTTTTACGCACGTAAACTTTTGCTTAATAGAAAATTCATTTTGTCACATTATTCTCTCTCCTTCATTTTACAATTTACGCGCGCCAAAACCTCACACACAAGCCATACTTTCGATCGGATTCTTCATTGAAGACTGTTTGATTATCGTTTGGATTTGCTGCTTGATAATCAAACAGATTAGGATCCACTCTGCATTCGATCGAGCTGCAATTCGACAGGTTAAGGTTCGTTCATAGCTTCCGCGTGTTTATCATTACGTTCGAACCTAAATTGTGTGTTAATCAATTGTGTTGATCGATTTCTGGACCTACAATTGGTATCAGAGCATACTTGCGTGATTGAGAATTAGCTAATTAAGATTAATTTGCTGTGTTTTTGATCGAAAACTATTCGACGTTCGAAAACTAAGCCGACACTGTTTTAGCTAATTAACGGTTAATCTGTGTTAGATACTCTTAATTGAGTGTTAGGCATTGAGTTTCGTAACATTACGTTCGATATTTTGATGTCAATTAGCTTAAACGAGGCATAGATTGATCAAATTGATTGTTTCTGATAGTTTACGCATGATGAACTTGGTTTGCGAATGATGAACTTGGTTTACGAGCGTAGAACAGCGTTTAAAATCTTAAATAACTGTCATTTTGAGCTGTTTGCGAGCGTTGATGATCTGTTTATACAGCTAAGTCAACGAAGTAACTTTACGGTCAAAGTATAGTTTGCGGGTATAAGTTTGCTCATCTCAGAGTTTACGAACGATTTTCTATCGTAAACCTAGCTAAACTGTGTTTACGATTCACTGAATCTTAGATTATCAGTGTTTACGAACGAATCTCGATCGTAAACATCTTTAATCTAGTTTACGTGTCCTCTCCAATCGTAAAGTGTCAAATTGACGTTTACGAATCTGTGGTGATCGTAAACTTCTAAAACCCTGTTTACGAATAGTTTTCATTCGTAAAAGCATACTGTTTGGGTTTACGAATAATATTCGATCGTAAATCTTTCTAAAAAGATTTTACGAACCATTAGTAATCGTAAACCTTCTAATTTACAAACCCTTAAGTTTGCGAATCCCTGTCAAACGTAAACCATTCTAGAATTAGTCTTCGAGAACTATTTCATTCGTAAACCTCATCCGCTCACGTTTACGAATCATTTACGTTCGTAAACTACTCAAAGCTCAGCGTTTACGAATCAAATCCATTCGTAAACCTTATCTTGTCTATAGTTTACGAATACATTTCGTTCGTAACTATCATTAACGAAACCTTAGCGTTTACGAATCAAATCCATTCGTAAACCTTATCTAGTCTATAGTTTACGAATAAATTTCATTCGTAACTATCATTTACGAATCCTTAGAGTTTACGAATCCAACTCTCACTCGTAAACTCGCAGAGTTAAAGGTTTACGAATCAGTTGTCAAACGAAACAATTTACGAATATCAGTTATTCGCAAACTAAAGTGTCAGCTCGCAAACATATATTCATATTAAAACCCGTATATTAATACTTGATATTTCTCTTAAATAAGCCAACTCAATCGAAGCAAGACGATCAAGAATCTCAACACAACACAAATGGATGCATACGCACTAGGAAATGACATGAGGCCACCAATCCTTAAGAGAGGACAATACAATGTATGGAAGAATCGATTCCTAAATTTCCTTGAAGGAAAAGATCTAGCAATAGGAATGCTAACTTCTATTCAAGAAGGACCAGCTACGTTCTGGAAGATCATAGCTGGAGACCCCGATAATGACCCTCCAATCCAAGAATCTCGAATAAGAAAAACTCCTAGTGAATACACTGAAGCAGAGAAAATAAGAGCTAGGTCTGACATACAAGCTAAAACTTACCTACTTCAAGCCATCCCGAATGACATCTATATGCAAATAGATAGCATGTCGACTGCTAAGGACATGTGGGATGAAATCAGCCGAATGATGCAAGGCACAGAGGTGGGTGTCAAAGCTAAGAAAGCAAATACCTTAACCGCATATGACTCATTCAAGGCAAGAACCGGTGAAGAACTTCAAGACACTTATCAACGCTTCCTCACACTTATCAATGAGATGCGGAAAATTAATATCCATAAGACAAATATGGAGATTAATATAAGGTTCCTATCCTCCCTACTACCCGAGTGGAAGAAGCTAGCTACTCAAATAAGGCAAAACAAAGATTTGGACGACATGAACATTCATGCCGTATTTGACAACCTTGCTCAACACATTGAAGATGTGCATGAAAGCAAGAGCAAGGAAGCTCAAGAATCAGTTGCCCTTATTACCGACAAGAAGCTGATGAAAGTCTCTAAGTCCAACAAGAAGGTCATCCTAACCTTCTCTTCTGATCAAGATGACGATGACTCGGATTCGGACCAAGAAATCAAAGACATGAAAAAACAGCTAGCTCTCATCACTCAAATGATGAAGAAAAAGTTTTATAGAAAGAAATCTTCTTCGTCGTCAAATGGGCAAAGAACCTCAACTTCCAAAAATAAAGGAAGTGTGCCTGAAACCTCAGAAGCTAGGACTGCCCCCGAGCCTCAAAAATGCTATAAATGCGGCAAGGTGGGTCACTTTGCAAACGAATGTCGCCAGCCAAAGAAGAAGAACACAAATTACTATGCCAAGAAGCTCCAACTTTCCAAACAAAAGGAAGCTGGAGTGGTATTAATGGCTGAGCAAGACCATTGGCTTGAAGACACCACAGAAAGCGACACCGAGAACTTTGCCTTAATGGTCAAAGTTGAAGACGAGGACCTCGAGGATGAACAATCCCCTGACTCAAACACAATCGCATCAGACGCAAACTCTGAGGTAAATTCTTCTAGCTCTGCTCTTTCCTTGGATATCTCTGACTTTAAACTAAAACTAAAACAAATAATTAAAGAGAGAAGGACAATTAAAACTTTAGAAGAAAGATTATCCAATAATGAAGCCGTCTTAAGAAAATATTTACTAGCAGAAGCTGATCTTAGAATACAACTTCAAATAGCAAATGAAAAAATATCTAATACTGAATCGAAGGCTAAATACAATGAAAACAAAATACAAGAATTAACAAAAAGACTTAATGCTAGTGATGCTGAAAATCAAAGTAACTTATCACAAATTAAATTTCTTACAGACGAGCGAAAACAACTACATGCCAGAATTAAAGAACTGGATGATATTATTATCAAATATGGATATACTGAGCAAACAATATACTTAAATAAACCAAGACTAGTTGATTTTTATAATCCTTACAAAGGGTTAGGATTTACTAACCCTTGCAACCTACAAAAAGCTCGAAGAAAACAACTATACTAGTTTGGACATGTGGACATAGGGTTGATGGACCTTATGCTTTTCACAAGTGCGGGAGAAATTAATGTCATCGAAGAAGAAAAGAGAAATAAGAAAGCTAAAACTGAAATCTCCTACGATTATAAGGAATTAAACGAAAGTTACAAAACACGAGTAATATTTTCTGGTAATGAGAATGTAACTACTTATCCCATAAACAAAGATGACTTGTTAAAAGAAGAGAACAAGACAGAAGATAAAAAGTCAAATACATACATACCTGCTAAAATAAAAAAGATTGTAGACTTAGAATCTACTCTTGAAAAGGAATGGAAGACATTCTATGACGAGAAAATACGTCTACTAAAACAAATTGAAGATCTTAGAAATCTCGATACTCCTTCCAAAAGGATTCATATTAAAAAGGAGTTATCTTCTTCTAATTCGTCTCCAAATGAACTATGAGGGGAAGTGACGAAATTAAAGCTGAAGGCACAGGCAAAGGCAAAATCCGTAAAGAAGAAAAGAGAAAAGGAAGTCAAATTAGAGCCTAAGTGGAAAATAAAAGAGCCCTCTAACTCTTCCTCTTTAGATAAGAAAAGTACCTTAGTCCAGTCATGTAATGTTGTTTCTTCTTCGATATTAAAGCTAAATACTATCAAGAATACAGATTCTCAAAGCCTTAATTCCCAACGAAAAATACAACAATATAGAATTAAGGAAATCTCCAAAGAAAAGGAACCCGCCAAGGATGAGCAGCGCAAAACAAAAACAGACAGTCAAAGTAGAAGTAAAACAAAGAAGATAGCTCAACCGAAAATTGCTAAAGAACACACACCAAAGAGGGTAGCTAAATCAAAAGCTTCTAGTGAAATAAAAGAAACTTGGGTGATCAAAAGAGATAAGAGACAACAAACCCAATTAATTAAGAAATGGGTACCAAAAATTAGACTTATTCACTAACATTGTTACTAATCCCATGTTTACATGGGACACTGAATCACCTTAGATTCTTCATCTGCAGAACCATCATGTGTGGTACCTAGACTCGGGTTGCTCCACACACATGACCGGACACAAAGCACTGCTGAGCAACTACACCGAACGATTCAGCGGTAAGGTTCGTTTTGGTAACAATGACTCTGCTTCTATATTAGGTGTAGGTCACAAAAACCCAGCAACCCTCGGGATTTATATGGATTTTGCTCTCTTCTCTCCTTTATGTGTTTTCGTTGAAGACCAATTAGAACCTGTTCCTACTGGAAAGTTGACAAAAGGTCAACAACCTAATAACTCAGAAGTTCTTTCTGAATCTGAGTTACAAGACTTAATTGAATTAGATTCACTATTCGAAACTGTCTATAGGAATAATACCAACATACCTGATGTCCAAACTCTAGATGAGGATATTCCTATCCCCACTTAATCTAATACTTCAAATGATGACATTACTGAATCATTTGACAATACCTCCCCTATAGGTTCTACATCAGTAAACGAAACTCCTGTTTCTTCACCAAATCCCCCTCTAAACGATGAGACTTTCAATCCAAATTTGGAAACGTCTCAAGCAATAGAAAGTCCACCTATAACCTGTGAACTCCAAACTGAGGAAAGCTCCACACCTCAACAACATTAATGGACAAGAGCTCACCCTATCTCCCAAGTTATAGGAAACATGACTCACGGTGTTAGAACTCGAGCTTCAACTTCAAATGACTGCTTATATTCTTGTTATCTTAGTCAAATAGAACCTACCAAAGTGTCAGAAGCCTTATCCGACTCAAATTGGATAATAGCCATGCAAGAGGAGATAAACCAATTTGAGAGCTTAAATGTGTGGACATTAGTACCAAGACCTAAGGGTAAAACTATCATAGGTACAAAATGGATTTTTAAGAACAAGCGAGATGAAGACGGAATAATAATAAGAAATAAGGCAAGGTTGGTAGCCAAAGGTAACAACCAACAAGAAGGCATTGACTATGACGAAACATATGCACCAGTCGCCAGAATAGAATCTTTACGACTGTTCCTAGCATATGCAGCTCATAAGAATTTCACCGTCTTTCAAATGGACGTTAAAACAGCCTTTCTAAACGGAATTCTTAAGGAAGAAGTCTATGTCTCTCAGCCCGAAGGATTCCTAGATAAGGAAAATCCTGATTATGTCTATAGGTTAGACAAGGCCCTATACGGACTCAAACAAGCCCCTCGTGCTTGGTATGATGTCATGTCCCAATTTTTAGTTGAATCACGATTCACTAAAGGACATATAGACACAACCTTATTCTTCAAAAATCACGGTTCGGATATTATGCTAATTCAAATTTATGTAGACGACATTATTTTTGGTTCTACGAATCCAAAACTATGTGAGAAATTTGGTAAGCTGATGAATAAAAAGTTTGAAATGAGCATGATAGGAGAGATGAATTTCTTTCTTGGATTGCAAATCAAACAATTACCAAATGAAATTTTTATATGTCAGACTAAGTATATCCATGACCTATTGAAAAAATATGGTATGGATAATTGCTCATCAATTCCTACCCCGATAAGTACTACATGCAAATTAGATTCCGACTCATCTGGGAAGTCGGTAGATAATACAAACTATCGAGGTATAATTGGCTCATTGCTTTATCTGACATCTAGTAGACCAGATATTATGTTTGCTACATGTCTTTGTGCAAGATTTCAGGCTAATCCGAAAGAATCTCATCTTGCCGCTGTTAAAAGAATCCTCCGATACCTCAAAGGAACACCCACACTAGGTCTATGGTATCCGAAAAATTCTGCGTTTAACCTTGTTGGCTACACTGACGCTGATTTTGCAGGATGTAGAATGGACAGGAAAAGCACTTCAGGAGGAGCACAGTTTCTTGGGGACAAACTGGTAAGTTGGTCCTCCAAGAAACAAAATTGTGTTTCTACATCAACAGCTGAAACAGAATATGTTGCTGCTGCCAGCTGCTGCTCACAAATACTGTGGATGCGTACACAACTACACGACTATGGGTTTGATCTAAATAGTGTTCCCATTTACTGTGACTCTAAAAGTGCTATTGTCATTACTTGCAATCCTGTGCATCATTCACGTACAAAGCACATTGACTTACGTTACCATTTTATTAAGGATCATGTAGAAAAAGGACATATAGAATTACACTTTGTGTGCACGGAATTACAGCTTGCCGACTTATTTACGAAGGCATTGGATGAAAAACGATTCCAATTCCTAGTCTCTAAGTTAGGCATGCTTAATTTCTCTACTTGATAAAATGCGTGATCTTTATATTTTTTTTGTTTTCATATGTGATGCCTAAATTTAGTACAAAATTTGGGGAAAGTATGCAATTTTTTATATAGATCAAAATATTAACATTTGAAAACTGCCCTCACTAATTGAGGGGGAGTACTTATATTTCAACAGGGAGCTATAAAATTGTTTTTAAATACCACATTCTACTATTGAGGGGGAGTGAATGATGATATAGAGTACGAAAGAGTTCTTAGCAAGAGAGATTAAAAATATATATATATATATATATATATATATATGTTTACGGCTTTTACTTTACTTTTATTCTCATTCGTAAACTTTCAATTTAACGTTTTCTTACTTTACGAACGATTTTCATTCGCAAACTTTAAATACCTGTGTGTTTACTGTTACCATTTTTTCTCTTTCTAAAAATCATTTTCTCTCTCTTCGAAAAACCCCTCTTTCGCAAATCTCCAAATCCCATCAAAATCCTTTTAATCTCCTCGCAGAATCACTCAAACTGAAAACCTACTACCCTTAAATCTTCACTCACTTGGGTAGGTTTACGATTTATGAGTCTAATGAATGTTTTTAAACTTCGATGTCGTTCGTATTTTGATGTATTCTTGATGCAATCGATGTTTTACAGACTGTAATTGATGATTTTGTGTTCGAATGTTGTATTTGCGTACTTAAATGCTATATGTGTTGCTTAATCTGAGTATTATTAAGGCGAGGATCATGTTTACGAACCCTGCAAAATATTTACGAATGATGAATGAATGTTGCGAATGATGAATGTGTTTACGACTGATGAAATTACTGTTCACCGTGTATGTTTACGAACGTACTTATACTGTTTTCTCTTTCAATGACATAGTCTTATCGTAAACTAACTAGTATTGTCTCACGCAAAACAGCGGTTTACGAATGATTTTCATTCGTAAACCATATGTCTGTCGTAAACTTCTTGACTCGTACACTTTTCGAATCGTAAACTTTTCGAATCGTAAACTTTTCGAATCGTAAATCTTTCGAATCGTAAACTATCAAACTACTGTTCTTCGAGTCTCATTCGTAAAAGGTCTTTATCGTAAACCATATATTACTGTTTCAGGTCTTAAGCGGTTTACGATCGAAATTCAATCGTAAACGTCACTTCATCGCAAACTAAAGCGTACTGTTTTCAGCACTTAAAGATAAATATGACAACAACATCAACCGAATATCTTCTACATGAACGAGATTCATGGTTGCCCATCAAAAACAACAATTTTCAGTTGGACCCGGCCACGTACAAAGGACCGGATGAAATTATTCTTTCAATTCTCCAAGGACACCCAATGTGGCTGGCATTCAACAAAACCGCAACAGTCCCGATCGTCTACGATCATCAATTTTGGGCGGAGATGAAACGACGGATTGACACCGACCAATCCATCTACTATGAGACGTATCTCGAAAATGTACGTCTCATACTCACAAAAGAGTTCGTTCGAAGAACGCTGGAACTGCCTGCCCATGAAGCTTATGAAGACTTTGCTTTTGAAGAAGAGTTAATAATCGACATGAAGATTCTAGGCCATGGAGAACCCCTAACAAAGACTGCGGGCTTTCAGCAGCAACTCCTCCAGCATCCTTGGAAAAAACTATTTAGCCTGGTCAACAAGTGCTTCTCTCCAAAGCACACAGGCTTCGACAGATGCAATATCAACATTCTGCGAATTCTACATGGAATAGTGTACAACAAAAAGTACGACTATGTCCAACTTATCTGGAACGATCTCGATCATCAGCTACACACTCGAGATCGTACAAAGAAGCCGCATTATGTCCCATACCTGAGATGGTTCTCAATCCTCATCAGAAGATATATGGACGCCATCTCAACCGTTCCGAATACCCGGCCTTGTGAGGATTTCACCCCGCCGTAGATCAAATTTTTCCAGAAGGCAAAGGATAATCCATCCCTCCAACCGATGGTCATTCCTGAGTACTTACTACAAATGGCGGACCCCACAATGGCTGCTGCATACCGACAATGCCACCGAATTGCCACTCCTCCCATGGCTCAGAGAGGGTGAGGGGTCAGTAAGTGAAACGGTCACCATCACTCCACCAACTACGGTGGTGACCGTCCCTATAGTCACTTCACCACCTAGGACCACCCCTATAGGTACAAGCACTGAAGTCTTTGTGACCAGTGCTCGGGTAGAAGTCGTCGCGTCAGGTCCAACGGCGCATGCACAACCTGCCTTAGACCATTCAACTGTCTCCCAACAGACAGTTGTCTCAGATATGCATGGGGAGCCACGTACGCTATCCCTGCCGCATTCTGAGGCAGCGGGTATTGAATCAGGTGGTACCCAGCCCAAACCAACGCACCTTCTTTGACCACTTCGAGTCTAGTGTCCACCCTCCCAAAAGTTTTTGATTTTACTAGGACACAGCCTCTTTTTGCCACCACCCCTCTTGGTCTTCGTGACCAAAACAGAATCTCCATAGATGCTTCTATACAGGAAGTCCTTCGAGGATTGGAGAGAAGTCCTGCCACGGTCAACCGCACGACAGCTGTGACAGCAGGCCGTACAGTGGATACTTTCTCCACTGTCACGTCAACGGTGCGCCTAAGTGGCCCCGGAGGTGACTTACCCTACATGACAGAGTCCCGCTTCGAGAAACGCCTGGCGTCCGCTCTGGCTTCATTCAAGGATTCCTTGATGCCAGAAGTACGTGCTGCTATAACCGCAGCCGTTCAGGACAAAGGGAAAGCCCCCGTCCTCGAATCTGCTCTGTCATCACCACCTCAGATTCCCATCCTTCCCTCGCCACCATCATTTCCCAATCCATACACCATGCCTCTTCCTGAGCTACGGGATATTCTTATGTCCCGGCTCATGTCAGAAGACGTAACCCCTGACATGATTGAGCTCTTGAAGAGAATTCAATCCCCATCACCCCAACCACCACCGACTACATCTTGCCGTGACGAACCTCAGGGTTCCAAACGACGTCATGACGATCCAGACAACCCGGATCGCCCTGAGGGGGAGAAGAGGCCCCGCGTCACGCAAGCCACCACAACCCAAACCACTAAATCAACCACCCCATCCACCTCTTCAAAAGGCCGTACAAGGTCAACCCCACGAACAACCAGACAACGGCCTTCCTCAGTCCAAACCTACCAAGAGGCACCGGCAGCAGACTTTGGGCCTTCTCAGACACATCTAGAAGCTGCTCGAACGTCCTCCTCCCTGCCTGACGTCGACCTACACGAGGTGATCGAAGAGTACGTGCTCCAAGATCAACCATCAAAAAGGGCAGAAACGGATGATGAGACTGCACTAAGAATGCTGAAGATCAGAGATCTAATCAAGCAGTCCATCTTCAACATCTTCCAAATGGAGCCGTCAGAAATTAAAGAAGGAGAAGACTACAACACCGAACCACCCAAGCTCCAAGAGGCTATGACCAAAAATGTCGACCCACAACCTCGACTATCAACAGGGACTCGACAATTGGAAACAGCCTGGGAGAACAGAAGAGTTGTAATTCCTTTTCTAGAAGATATTCGGCACCGGATTTGGAGAAGGGAGGAGAAAATAAAGAAGCTTGACGAACTAAATCTGCGGGGCCTTACGCATCTCAAAGGGACGGAAGCAAGAGCATATCTATATATGCTGGCGCAGGAGTTCGTAAACCCATTGAGGGACCGCAGACAGGACCAAATGAGGATCAGAGACAAAGGAAAAGTCACGGACTTAGTTGAGGTCGAGCACCACAGCTATGGCCGAAGTGTTCAATTCCCGATCATTATCGTCAAGTTCGTTGATTTCGACTCAGCCAGAGAAAGAGTCGAGAAGATTTCGGAAGCTGACTTGCCACTTCTGCGTTTTCAAGACATCATCAACATATACGGGTTCTACAGGAAGTTCACTCTGAAGGAATACCGTTATAAACTCGGATTGGACGCGCTGAAGAGGCTGATGCTAAGGCAAGTCAAGTATTATGCTGCTCAAGACCTTCAGATTGGAATAGAAAACAATATGAAGAAGGTCAACCTGCCAGGCCCAAGCAACCGAACAGCTTCAGCTCATGGGTTTGAACTCAATTTCATCTTCACCGAACCCGAGCTGTCTGTAATCTACGAAGACTTAGAAGACCAGAAACGAGTGATGCTCATGTCAGAACTCAACATGTATTGCGATGGGACACTCAAGAAGGTTCTTCAAAGTCTACGTCAGAAACTGGATGGCCTGCAGAGAGTGGAGCAACCGAAATCTGAACTAGATCTCGAAGAAGAACGTCTTACCGAGAAAGTCATCACTGCCATTGAAAAAGGCTCAACTTGAGAAACAACATCAAGCAGTTTGAGATAATTTTCGGTCTACGCAAATCCTTCTACCTTCGAGATCGCCCAAGGACAAGAGGACGAGGTGTTAAAAGAAGATGAACACAAAGGGGGAGATTGTTAGGAATATTTATTGTGTTCATCATTGTATTCCTCTTGTTATTAATCAGTTTATAAATACTAGATAGTCCGAGGACCAAATTGTAAATATATACCAAAAGCTGAAAGGTATATATATTCCCGGTCCTCATTTCTTTTCGGTAGGTTTTTGGAAATTGTTTTACGCACGTAAACTTTTGCTTAATAGAAAATTCATTTTGTCAAATTATTCTCTCTCCTTCATTTTACAATTTACGCGCGCCAAAACCTCACACACAAGCCATACTTTCGATCGGATTCTTCATTGAAGACTGTTTGATTATCGTTTGGATTTGCTGCTTGATAATCAAACAGATTAGGATCCACTCTGCATTCGATCGAGCTGCAATTCGACAGGTTAAGGTTCGTTCATAGCTTTCGCGTGTTTATCATTACGTTCGAACCTAAATTGTGTGTTAATCAATTGTGTTGATCGATTTCTGGACCTACAAGAGCACATTTTTCGG
The DNA here is from genome assembly GCA_028392965.1 of Lindernia subracemosa. Classification (NCBI taxonomy): domain Eukaryota; kingdom Viridiplantae; phylum Streptophyta; class Magnoliopsida; order Lamiales; family Linderniaceae; genus Vandellia; species Vandellia subracemosa. The sequence continues at coordinate 1,466,103 of JAQPCC010000041.1, forward strand.
ATTATCCAATAAAGAAAATACGCCTTGATAATGCTGGTGAATTTACTTCCAAGGCATTTAATGAATATTGCATGTCTATTGGAATTGATGTTTACACCCCGTGCCACATGTTCATACGCAAAACGGTCTTGCAGAATCGTTAATTAAAAGGTTGCATTTAATTGCAAGACCATTATTAATGAAGTCGAAACTTCCCTCATGTTGTTGAGGACATGCTATATTACATGCAGCGGTACTAATCCGCATCAGGCCAACAAGTTATAACGATATCTCCCCGATACAAATGGTTTATGGTCAGGAACCAAATATTTCCCATCTAAGAATTTTTGGATGTGCGGTATATATTCCAATTGCTCCACCACAACGCACTAAGATGGGACCTCAAAGGAGGTTGGGAATATATGTCGGATTTGAATCTCCATCGATAATAAAATATTTAGAACCTCTAACTGGAGATTTATTTACGGCTAGATTTGTCGATTGTCATTTCGATGAATCAAATTTTCCGACATTAGGGGGAGAAAAGAAACAGCTGGAAATGAGTATTAGTTGGAATGAATTATCGCTATATCATTATGATCCTCGAACGAAAGAATGTGAACTAGAAGTTCAAAAGATAATTCATTTACAAGGATTAGCTAATCAACTGTCAGATAGTTTTACTGACCTTAAAAGAGTGACTAAGTCACATATACCAGCTGTTAATGCTCCTGCAAAAGTTGATGTTCCTAAAGAACATATAATGATCGAGTCTAAGCCACAACTAAAACGTGGTAGGCCCTCGGGTTCCAAAGATAAAAATCCTCGAAAAAGAAAAGGAGCAAATAATAAGAATGGTCCAGTCGAGGATTTATCGACTCTAGAAGAGTCAATGGGCATTAATGATTATGATAATGAAAATCAGGTACCTGAAATTTATGAAAATAATGATAATGAAGAGATCTCGATAAACTATGCCCAAAATGGAATTAGATGGAACCGAGAAAAAGTCAACGTTGACAATAAATTCTCATTTAACGTAGCGCTACATGAAATGAATGAGATAAATGAGAATGAAGATCATGAACCAAGGTCTGTAAAAGAATGCAGACAAAGAAATTATTGGCCAAAATGGAAAGATGCAATCGAAGCAGAATTAAAATCACTTCAGAAACGAAACGTTTTCGGACCTGTAGTCCGCATACCAGAAAATGTAAAGCCAGTTGGATATAAATAGGTTTTCATCAGAAAGAGAAATGAAAACGGTGAAATTGTGAGATACAAAGCACGGCTTGTTGCACAAGGCTTTTCACAACGACCTGGTATTGATTATGAGGAGACGTATTCTCTTGTGGTGGATGCAACTACTTTTGTTATTTAATTAGTCTGGCAGTATGTGAAGGACTCGATATGCGTCTTATGGATGTAGTCACTGCTTATTTGTATGGATCACTTGACAGTGACATATATATGAGACTTCCCGAGGGATTTCAGTTGCCTGAAAATTCAGGGCCCCGAAATGAGTACTCAATCAAGCTAAATAAATTGCTTTATGGATTAAAGCAATCTGGGCGTATGTGGTATAATCGCCTAAGTGAACATTTATCGAAATAGGGATATAAAAATGATCAAACTTGCCCGTGCATATTTATGAAAAGATCTGGAAATGAATTTGTCATCATTTCAGTTTATGTTGATGATATTAACATAATTGGAACTCCTGAAGAGTTATCAAAAGCCGTCAATTGTTTGAAAAAGGAGTTCGAAATGAAAGATCTCGGTAAAACGAAATTTTGTCTTGGACTGCAAATCGAATATTTAAAGAATGGGATATTCGTACATCAAGAGACTTATACGAAAAGGGTATTAAAAAGATTTTATATGGATAAAGCTCATCCATTGGATACTCCAATGATTGTTCGATCTTTAGATGTGAATAAAGATCCGTTTAAACCTTGCGAAAACGATGAAAAACTACTTGGTCCTGAAGTACCATATCTCAGTACTATTGGAGCCCTAATGTATTTAACGAGTCATACGCGACCTGATATAGCATTCGCCGTGAATCTATTGGCGAGATATAGTTCATCACCGACTCGTAGACATTGGAATGGAATTAAGAGAATTTTTCGATACCTTCAAGGAACAACTGATATGGGATTGTTCTATTCTAATAAATTAAAAACAGATTTAATTGGGTATGCAGATCCTGGTTTTCTATCTGACCCACATAATGCACGATCGCAAACGGGCTATTTATTTACGCATGGCGGAACCGCTATTTCATGGCGGTCAGTTAAACAAAGTTTAAGGCTACTTCTTCTAATCATGCAGAAATTTTAGCTATTCTTGAAGCTAGCCGAGAATGTGTTTGGTTGCGATCGATAATTGAGCATATACAACAAACTAGTGGGCTATTATCGAAAAAGTTACTTCCAACGATTTTATATAAAGATAATGCTGCATGCATTTCCCAATTAAAGGAAGGATATATTAAGAAAGATAGAACAAAGCATATTTCACCAAAATTTTTCTTTACACATGATTTAGAGAAAAATGGTGATATTGATGTACAACAAGTTCGATCAAGTGAAAATCTTGCAGATTTATTCACGAAAGCACTTCCCCCAATAATTTTCAAAAGATTGGTATTTTTTATTTTCAAAACCGAAAACTGGCGATTTTTTATTTTCTAAAATAAAAAATAAAAAAAATTAATTATTAACGGTCAAGATTTCGTGGACGTAATTTACTTATCATTGGAAAATCGGCGATTAACCGAAATGGACGGTTAACCGAAACCGCCAATTTTGAACGAAAAAAATAAACCAAAAAAAATTCGAATAAAGAAAAAAAAACAAACAATGAACCAGTTTGGAACCCGCGGTTACCCGGGATTCGGTTACAGTTTGAGGTTTTGGTGCAATCAGAACCGACGATTTCAAACCAAAAAGCAAAACCGGTAGCACTAAGAGTGACCATCCTACCACTCAGCTCATGCTCCTCGAAATAAGTGATGGCTTTATTACAGAAACTACTTACTATTCCGTTCCCCATGTCTGAAACTAGATATGGCTAACGGGCCGGTTCGGCCCGGAACCGGCCCGGAACCGGTCACCGGTTCAAGAACCGGAACCGGTCCGGTACCTCCGATAGATGGGAACCGGTTGTTACCGGTTCCGGTTCCGGTTCGGAACCGGTAACAACCCAACGGCTAGAAACATAGCCGGAACCGGTAGAACCAGAACCGGAACCGGTAACGGCTAGTTTTCTAGCCGTTGCCCAACGGTTCTTTTTTTTTTTATTTTTTTGTTATTTTTTTTTATTTTTTTTTATTTTTTATACCATATTAAAAAATCTATAAATACCCCTATTTACCTTTATTTTTCACATTATTACTCTCATTCTCTCTCAAACTCTTAAAATTAAATTCTCTAATACTCCCAACAATCCCAATCTCTCCCACTCTCTCATTTTATTATTAAAAAAAATACCCACATTATTTTTATTATACACACACGAAAAATACACACACACTCACGAAAAATTCTATATTTTTTTTACTAACATGGCATCGAGTTCGAACCCGAACGACGATATTTTCGGTTATATTCGTACAGGTTTTGATGATATGGAGCGTGTCGACGAAGATCACGACGGCGATGGCGGTGATGTTAGAACCGGAACCGGACCGAGCCAAGAAGCATCCACGGCATCGGGACCGTCTCGCACCCGGAAGAAGCGCTCCAAAATTTGGGAACATTTCGACCTCGTGCTTGACGCCGGAAATCCGGCCATGGGTAACGCTTTTTGTAAAATTTGTCGTGCTAAATATCAATATAGGAGCGGTGGTAACTCCGGCGGTACGGGACCTATGAAAAAACACTTAGTGGGTTTTCATAAATTCGACGAGGTGACGTTACAACCGATAGGTAGTGAGCGTACACAACAACAAATTAGCGCACACACCGGTAGGAATTTTGTTATCACGAGGGAAATTTCGAAAATGGCTCTTGTCAAATTTGTCGTCACTTGTGAAGAGCCGTTTTGTATTGCGGAAAATGAAGGGTTTATCAACTTCACTAGTTCGATACAACTCGGATTCCATCAAGTAGGTCGTAAAACACTTAGGAAGTACGTGTTAGAAACGTTTAACGACTATAGGAAGAGTTTGATTACACATTTGTCTAACATTTCTTGCAGGGTGAGTTTAACTACCGATATTTGGACGAACGTCACGTCGCAGTCTTATCTCGTGGTGACATGCCATTGGATAGACGAGACATGGACGATGCAAAAAAGAATTTTGTCCCTTGATCCCCTTGATTCGCTACATACGGGACACACAATTGCGATGTATGTCTTGAATGTGGCGAAAATATACGGGATTGAGGAAAAAATTATGTCTATCACGTTAGATAATGCTAGCGCTAATAATAATGCTATGGAAAAAATTAGATCTCAACTTACTTTGCCTCTTAACGGTCGATTGCTTCATGTTAGGTGCGCTTGTCACGTAATTAATTTATGTGTCAAATGTGCATTCGACGAGATTTTGGGACAGGTGATAGACAAGTTTAAAGCCGCAGGAAAGCAATTACGGGAACGCCGCCTCGAACGCTCGTGGAGACAAACGGTCGAGGCGACCGGCCTTAGGTATAAGAAGTTTCCCCTACCGGTTCCGACTAGGTGGAACTCTTTATATCACATTCTTAGCACATTTATGCGCTATAAAGATTTGGTCACCCATTTTTGGAACAACAACGCACTCGGCCCTGATTCGACGCATCATTTGACCGAGTTCGATTGGGACATTTGCGGGATGTGCGTCTCTTTACTTGAGGTATTCAAGGAAGCAACGGAAAAATTTTCCGGTGTTCATTATCCGACATCGCCATTATTTATTCCGTTGCTTTTTAGCATGTGTTATAAATTTATTGAATACCGTAATAATCCTTACTTGACGGGTTTCGTGGAGCATATGGAAGCAAAATTTAAAAAATATTGGGAAACAATTCCAATTGTCCACGGCTTGGCGGCTTTACTCGACCCGAGCTGTGGTACTGACACTTTTGATATTTTTTTCGAATATTACGAGAGATTTCTTGGAAAGAATGTTGACGATCAAAAGACGTCAATTACGCTTTCTCTCCAAGAACTTTTCCATTTTTATAGTCATCAACAGGTACAGGGCGGTTCGACAGAGCATGTGACCGAGGGAGTGACGGGGTCCGGTAGTAGTCAAGGCGGCCCATTGGATGTCCTAAAGCGGTTGAGGATGCAAAAGTCGAAAGGGAAGACGGCCGCACCTACGAACTCAAATGAGATTCAACTCTATTTGAGTCTCAACTTCCAAACACCGGAAGGATTCGACGTTCTCCAGTTGTGGAAGTCGAATGCAACGCTTTACCCGACGCTAGCGGCTATCGCTCGAGACGTTCTAGCGGTGCAAGCGTCAAGCGTCGCTTCTGAATCCGCGTTTTCTACGTCCGGTCGAATTATTGGAGATCGACGGACCAATCTTAAAGCGAGTTCTCTTGCGATGCTCGTGTGTTTAAAAGATTGGTTCGCCGCTGAATCCAAGAACCGGACGGACAACGCAATCGATGAGTTCCAAGCCTCGAGTTCCGACGACGACGAAGAGGCTAGATCGTGTAGAGTTTTAATTAATGAAGATGTAATGTAGTTTTTTTTTTCTTTTTATGTAATTTTTTATGTAATTTTATTTTTTATGTAATTTTATTTTTTTAGGTATTTTATTTTATGTATTTTTTATAGAAATTTTTATTTTAAGTATTAAGTTATAATAAAATTTTGGAATTTTTTTTTAAGTATTGACTATTGAGTTTAATAAAAAATTGGAAATTGGTATAAAAAATTAAAACTTAGTATAAAAATTTGGAATTTTTTCAATTCGAATTTAATAAAATTTGTGCATTTCTCGTCTGTGTATAATAAAAATAATGTGGGTATTTTTCGAATTTAAAAATTAGATTTTTTGGTATCGGGTGAACCGGTTCGGAACCGGTAAGGAACCGGTATGTCCATACCGGTTCCGAATTGGTTCCGGGTTTTTGGACCCGGAACCGGAACCGGTTGAACCGGTTCCCATGTCTATCTGAAACTATGCTCTAATGTAATTGGTCGAGAGGAACAGCTTCGTTTGACGCTTTGTCCATTAACAGAATAGGGAAGGAACATCAGTAAGTAGTTGACACTCATAAAAACCGTTTGGCGTTTTGTCCATTAATCAATCGCATAGGGAAGGAACATCAACGTACGTAGTAGCCAACACTCATAAAAGCTGCTGCACTATTTAGACAATCTCCTCAGCTATTATTCACACACACGTCTAAGAGTCACACATCATGAGTTCAGAGAATGGAAGGCTCAAAGTCGTCATGCTCCCATGGCTAGCCCAAGGCCACATAACCCCATTCCTCGAGCTAGCCAAGAAGCTCTCAGAGAGAGGCGGCTTCCACTGCTACATCTGCTCGACCCGCGTGAATCTTGATTCCATCGAGAAGAGAATCACCGCCGGAAAGTACGTCGAAACAGTCGAGCTCCGCCTTCAGACATCGCCGGAGCTTCCATCTCATTACCACACAACCAACGGCCTACCAATTCATCTCCACAAGGCACTGAACCGCGCGTTGAACGACTCCAAACCCGAGCTCCGGAACTTGTTGAACACCTTGGAGCCCGACTTGTTGGTGCACGACGTTTTGATACGGTGGGCTGGGACGTTGGCTACGAAGATGAACGTAGCCACGGTTCTATTTAACACCTCGGGAGCTACCATGTTGTCTTATTTCTCCCACTTAGGTAAGCATCCGGCGAAAGAATTCCCTTTCCCGGCCATAAGCCTCGGCGAGTTCGAACGATCGATGATGTTTTCTCATCTGAAGGCCAATAAAGATGAAAGCAAAGAGGCGGAGGTTCCCGATGACGTGGCGGACAGCAGAAATGATGGGTTCTTGCTGGTGAACAGCAGCAGAGCAATGGAAGAGAAGTACATGGTTTATGCTTCCCAACTCTTGGGCCGGTCGATCGTGCCAACCGGCGCCTTAGTTGGGGAAGAATCTTACGATGCCGATGATACCGAGCTCATGGAATGGCTAGGGAAGAAAGGGGAGTCGTCGAGCGTGCTCGTATCGTTTGGAAGCGAATACTTTCTGAAGAAAGAAGATATTCACGAGATAGCTCACGCTTTGGAGCTCAGCAACGTTGACTTCGTATGGATCTTAAGGTTTCCCAAGGGAGAAGAAGGGGTGGAGATTGAAGAACAATTCCCCGAGGGTTTTCTCCAACGGGTCGGAGAGAAGGGTCGGATCTTGGCGAAATGGGCCCCACAAGCTAAGATTCTGAGCCATCGGAGCATCATCGGAGGGTTCTTGAGCCACTGTGGCTGGAACTCGTTGATGGAGAGCGTAGAGTGTCTTGTTCCGATCATAGCCATGCCGGGGCATCTTGACCAGCCGTTGAATGCTAAGCTAGCGGCGGAGATTGGTGCGGGCGTGGAGGTCGAAAGAGATGGTGGAGGAGTTTTTAGGAGGGAGGCCATCGCGAAATCGATAGAGGATGTGGTGTTTGGCGAAGTTGGGAAGAATTTGCGAAGAAAAATGAGAGAATTGAGGGATGATTTAAGGTCGAAAAGTGGAGAAGAGATTGATCAAGTTGTAGGGAAGCTAAGACAACTTTGTGGGGAAGTGTTCTGAGTCTGACCATCTTTGCCTGGTTTTCCTTTTCCTCCTGACTGTAATTGGATGCTTGTCGTTCGATGCGTGGCGTTGTTATAATAAACATTATTACATTTCTGAACCCAATATTACGTTTGAGCTCGTCTCTTTTTGTCTAAGAATAAAAAAATGTTCGAGAAAAGCGATGGAAAGTCCGACAAATAAATCGTCGCAAAGTTTGTGATTACGCTTTAGCGACGGTTAACTGCCGCTAAATATTTGCGACCGAATATCCGTCGCATCAGTCAACCAGCCAAAAAATTTAAATAAGCGACATAGTATCCGTTGCAACGGAAACAAACCATCGCAATGAATACAGTCACTAAGGATGACGGACTGTGATCAGAGGCGAACCCAAGATTTTATAGTTGGGGGGCACCGCTACAATTACATTTCTTTCCATCGAAAAAATATAAATATTAGAAATCTAAATCGCATGTATAGTTCGTGTCAAAATCATCAATACAAGTCGAATGATAATGCTACAAAAATTAGAATCAGTTTCTACGGTTGACTGAATCAGTTTCAATCTTGATAAATATTTCTTTCTCTATATAACAAATTAAGCAATCCGACGACATAAAGTCGTCTCCTATCTTGTTGCACAAATATGTTTTTATTATTATCATCATAGAGAAAGATCTTTTAAGAGTTGATGTTGCGATATGTAAGACCAATGTCAACTTAATAAGTCGATATACCAAAGGAAAACAAGAATGGCAATCCATCTCCGCCATTTTTTTTTTTTCGAATTTTTCTAGTAGTTAATGAAATAAGCTTTATCTATAAATATTCTATAAGTTTCTAAATTAAAAATGGCCCAAAGTCTGCAAAGTCCAATTGATACAATAAAATAGAACTAATTGGGAGTTATAAAAAAATGGGTCAGAGAGCTAATAGTGTATTTAAAACAATGGACCAAAACGAAAAAGCCCAATAAAAAAAAATAATTGTTGGATATGACCTTTGCCTGATACTGTGGGACCTCATCATTAATGTTGGATTGTGTAAAACAATCCTCTACTGCGTGTGATAGTCATTCTACTGCGCACGATCAAGACACAGTTTGATTATGAAGGCTTCGCGTGATCATTAAATAAAAGGAACAGCTGCAGACTTTATTTGTCAGAAGATGAGTGCGCATTAATGATCTATTATCCACATGCATAATCAAGGTTTGCCCATTCGCCGGCACTCGACGAAGGCAAAGACAACACACCACAATAAGAGTCTTCTATCTCCTCCGATCATCTTTGTAGCTTTGTCGATGCATAGATTCGATAAAATATTGGTCGAACTATTTATCATTTGGTTCTTACTTCTAGTCGCTATAGCTGCTTTTGTGTATCACGTCCTTACGAGGTGTACGTGTTTGTAATCATCTCCACATAGTAAAGAAGTTTACCCTCCGGCCCGTGGACGTAGGTCATTTTGACCGAACCACGTAAATTCTTGTGTTCACTGTCCAACTTATTTTTCTTCCTTTTATTCGTTGTCGTCATTTTTCGGGCAATAATATATTCGGGATTATTAAAAACAGGTGGAGGCAATTCAAGATGTCAACTCTGATAAATGGCTGGTAGCGATCAATGAAGAAATGGAGTCTCTGCACAAGAATGGTAGTTGGATTCTTGTGCCGCCGCCGAAGAAAAAGAAAATAGTCGGATGTAAGTGGGTCTTCAAGAAGAAAGAAGGTTTATCTGGGACGATGCAAGGTATAAGGCACGATTAGTCGCGAAAGGCTATAGTCATGTACAAGGTGTTGATTTTAATGATGTTTTCTCACCTGTCGTTAGACATAGCTCTATTCGTGTATTACTTGCATTCGTTTCCATGTATGATTTGGAGTTAGAACAGCTTGACGTCAAGACAGCGTTCTTACATGGCGATTTAGATGAACAGATCTATATGAAGCAACCTGAAGGTTTCATGGTTGAAGGAAAGGAAGACCAAGTTTGTTTGTTGAAGAAATCCTTGTATGGATTAAAACAGTCTCCAAGACAGTGGTATAAACGATTTGATTCTTTTATGTTGGGTCATGGTTTCTCCAGGAGCAAGTATGATAGTTGTGTTTACTTCCGGAAGTTGAATGACAGTTCGTTCATTTATCTATTATTATATGTTGATGACATGCTCATTGCGGCTAAGAATCTTGCAGAAATTCAGCAGTTGAAGGCCTTATTGAACGGTGAATTTGAGATGAAGGATTTGGGAGCAGCTAAGAAGATTCTTGGTATGGAGATTAGACGTGATAGAGGAGTTGGTAAGTTACACCTGACCCAGGAAAGTTACCTTAAGAAGGTTTTGGAGAGATTTGGCATGCACGATGCCAAACCAGTCAGTACTCCTCTCGCTAGCCATTTTAGGCTATCTGCTGTCAGTCACCATCATCAGAAGAGGAAGAAGAGTATATGGCACGAGTTCCTTACTCGAGTGCAGTCGGCAGTATTATGTATGCAATGGTTTGTACACGTCCTGATATTTCACAAGCTGTTAGTGTTGTTAGCAGGTATATGGCTGTTCCAGGAAAAGAACACTGGCAAGCAGTAAAGTGGATCCTCAGATATTTGAAAGGTACTCTAAGCAGTTGTTTGGAGTTTGGCAGGAACAGTGATACTCTCGTTGGCTTCGTTGATTCAGACTACGCCGGTGATCTCGATAAACGGCGATCTCTTACAGGTTAGGTATTCTCTATTGGAGGTTGTGCAGTTAGCTGGAAAGCTACTCTACAGCACGTAGTGGCGTTATCTACTACTGAAGCTGAATATATGGCTATTACTGATGCGATCAAAGAAGTTTTATGGTTGAAGGGGTTATTTACCGAATTAACTCAGCAACAGGGAGTTATTACTATTTACTGTGATAGTCAAAGTGCAATTCATTTGACTAAGGATCAGATGTATCATGAAAGGACTAAGCATATCGATATTAAGTATCATTTTATCCGTGACATTGCAGATAAGAAGGCGTTTATCAAGAAGATTAACACGAAGGATAATCCTGCGGATATGTTTACGAAGGCTCTTCCAAATTCCAAGTTCAAGCATTGCTTGGACTTGATTGGTATTTCAGAAATGGTGAACTAGCCCGTCGGGGCTATGGCCGGAGGGTGACAAAGGTATTACTAAGTCAAGATGGAGTAACTTACGAAACCAAAGGTCAAGGTGGAGATTTGTTGGATATGACCTTTGCCTGATACTGTGGGACCTCATCATTAATGTTGGATTGTGGAAAACAATCCTCTACTGCGTGTGATAGTCATTCTACTGCGCACGATCAAGACACAGTTTGATTATGAAGGCTTCGCGTGATCATTAAATAAAAGGAACAGCTGCAGACTTTATTTGTCAGAAGATGAGTGCGCATTAATGATCTATTATCCACATGCATAATCAAGGTTTGCCCATTCGCCGGCACTCGACGAAGGCAAAGACAACACACCACAATAAGAGTCTTCTATCTCCTCCGATCATCTTTGTATCTTTGTCGATGCATAGATTCGATAAAATATTGGTCGAACTATTTATCATTTGGTTCTTACTTCTAGTCGCTATAGCTGCTTTTGTGTATCACGTCCTTACGAGGTGTACGTGTTTGTAATCATCTCCACATAGTAAAGAAGTTTACCCTCCGGCCCGTGGACGTAGGTCATTTTGACCGAACCACGTAAATTCTTGTGTTCACTGTCCAACTTATTTTTCTTCCTTTTATTCGTTGTCGTCATTTTTCGGGCAATAATATATTCGGGATTATTAAAATATCCTAACAATAATCAATACCCAAAATAACCCTAAATTATCTTCTTCCTATTCACGACAGAACTCCATTGACGCAGAGGTTCGAGCTATGAGATATAATACTATTCTTTCATTCTGGCGGTCGGGGGGTCAATGGACCCCCCGAGCCCTTACGTAGGACCGCCCCTGACTGTGATTCATATAAGATCAAGTTTCGCGACAGTTTTTTCGTCCCCTTATTTAGCGACGGAGATCCGTCGCTAACATAAGGTGACACTAATACAATGATGTATTTCTGACACCTTTTGTTTAGCAATGGAAATTCCATCATTGTTGTCTTTATATTGCGACGGTTTCTCTTTTGCAAATATAAAGCCTTTATTCGCGTCTTACTTGTTTTGCAATGGAATAATCGTCGCAAACGTCCCTATATAACATCAGCCATATGATAAATAGGTTCTCAATACCAACCTGATATTACAAAACTTATACACGCATACATTATATATACACGCATACATTACATTTTATATTATTTTACATGCACAAGAACAATGAATTATGAGAGGTACGAGTGGTTAGTCAACTACTGTCAATGGATGTATGGGAGGAAAGACACCGAGTTATTTTCACGAGGAGTTAGCGATTTTCCTGAATTTGCAACTTCTTAGAATTCAGAAAATCAGACACGTTGTCCTTGCAAGAAGTGTTGAATTTGTGACTTCGCAGAATCCGGAGAATCAAATACGATGTCCTTGAAAGAAGTGTGTGAATCGCAAATTTCAACCTCCAATTATAGAAGGAGGAGGAGGAGGAAGACGATTTCGAATATGATGATTATTAATTTTGATTTGTCGGCTCGGAATGTTTAAATATATTAATTTATAAAATTTTAGTCTCCATATTTTTTGTAATTTTTAATTTAAATAGTATATAGATTTAATTAATAAATAATAAAACTATAATTATTAAAAAAAATCCGTGATATGGTGTAATTACGCGGTATTTTAAAAAAAGTTGTGCGAAAGTTAGCGACGAAAAATAGTAACTATTAATTTAATAATTTATTTCAAATATGACGATTACTAATTTTAATGTTGCGGCTCAATACGTTAAAATATATTAGTTTATATAATTTAGTATGAATATTGTCGGTGTTTTTAATTAAATTAATATATATTTAATTAACAAATAATAAAATTTTGCGTTCGGGATGGGTTGGGTTCAGGTTGGGTGGCACGGGCTGCGGGCTCGCGCGGATCGATGGGTTGGGCATGGGACGAGCAGTGGGCTCGTCGGGCTGTGGGTTCGGGATGGGTTGGGTTCGGTGAGATTTGTGTGCTCGCGGGTTCGGGATGGGTTGATATATTTAACGTCGCTAGATGTTGATATATTTTTTTTTGGGTATTGCAGGAAAATGAGGAGGTTGAGCTTTGGTGTGGGTTCTAGCGCGTCGGGCTCAAATGCATCCAATCAGACTACGGAGGATGACAGTCCGCCCGATTTATTCTAGGAGCACGTTCCACCGTCGTTCGACCCTTCGATTCAAGGTTCGATGAATTTGGAATTTCTGGATTCATTTGAGTTCAAAAGGCAAGTTTTCGTATTTTATTATTTATTTCTTAAATATTCTCGGATTGCGGCATTAACTAATCTTTTGTCCTAGGAAAAAAGGCCTAACACGTGAAATAACGAACATCATAAAAAACAGTTTCAACGGCCCATAATACTATGCTTAGAGCGAAGTGCCTACCATTGGTATTGAACGTTGGTTCATGCAGTTTTGTGTAAGTATATTATTTATTTGATTTTTATAACATAAATTGTTTTATTTCAATTTATATTTTTTTCGTTTAGGCAAAATATACCTTTCCGGAATCGGAATACCCATCTATAAAGAAACTTTGCATAAAGAAGGTTAAGTCGTGGTTTCAGAGTGCCTTTTCCATTATCGAGATGAAAGGCGGCGGCCAGAGTTTATCTCCAAGGAACATTGGGATCAAATAGTCCTCGGGTGGAATAGTCCCAAGTTTAAGGCTATTTCAGCCCGAAACAAGCAAAAACGCACTGTAGCAAATCCGGAGGCTTTGAGCAATCAATGACGAGGCGGATTCATAGGGCAGATTGAATGGAAAGCTCGATTGGTAAGTTTTTTTATATCGTAATTTAAATTTATTTCTTTCGATTTACAAAATTATTTATAAACTATTTAGGCATCAAGTTTGGTCGGGCACGAAACTACGATGGAGCTGATCAAGGATTACGTTGTTTGGCTCACCATTGCAGCAACCGGGGTATCAACAATCGGTGTATCCTCAATTTTCTGATCAATTTTCTTTCATTCTGCCCACAATTCATCAAAATCCTCATAGTTCTCCTAGGGATTCTAATACTCGATTAGGCGATTGATTTTAATTTTACGATGTATTAGGTTTTCGTTGTATATATTTTTATATTATAATTAATATATTTTTATTATTTTAATTTTATTTTTTATATTTAATAATTGGTAAATTATTATATTATTAATTTTCACTAATGAAGAAATATTAAAATTACTAATTAAATATTTAGTATAATAATTATTGTAATAATATTTATTATATTAATTATAAATAATGTTTATTAAACTACTATATTGCGATGGAAAAGTCGTCGGAAGTCTGCGACGAATTTTCCGTCGCCAATTTGCGACGGATAACTCGTCGCAAATTTGCGACAATTTTTCCGTCGCAAATAACGGTCGCTAAGTTTGCGTTGGTTTTTTTACGGTTTTTTTTTCAACATGCGACCATCTCGTTCCGTTGCAAAGTCAGTCGCAAATCAGTCAGCGACAACTTTTGCGACAGTTTTGTCGGTCGCTTAATTGAAATTTTTTTTTGTCGTGTAAGTAACATTAAATTATCTATCAACTAAGCCAAACTATTAATTAAAAGGTAAGCATTTGACCGACTATGAATTACAAAAATAGGTAATAAGTTGTATTCTATTAAAAAGAGTGAACGAAAAATTTGGTGTTTATACTATACAAAAGTTTCACAGTTTTTGCTCAAACTTTTAAATGCGTCATTATAGTTCCTAAACTTTACAAAACTAATCATTTTTTGTTCGTTTGAACTATTCGATCACTTTTGAACTAATTATAGAATTGCGTAAAAGGTGTTTTCTTCTTCAAAAAATTGTCCTTAAAAAACTATAAAAGAATGAGAAAAGAATAACAAAAGTAAAAAAAAAGAAAGAGCTCCACTGTAACGTCTGTGAAAAAAAAAATCAACACCACCATTCAAGGGAAAATCGACCGATAAGGCTTTGTCCATTCAAGTTTCAAGACATAATACCATAATGCTTTGCCCATCAAGCAAAATTAAAAAGGAAATACTTCAATTGAAATAAAAATCATTCAAAATCAGCAATGACCATCGAATTACCGATATTTTCTTGCAAGAGGCAAATCTTTGTGATGGAATCTGATTTTTCCATTATGTCGTGATTTTCGACGGAATACCACAACCACAAAGTGGAATATTGGATTTAAAGATCTAGTAATTTGGTTTTGAAGAACACAAATTTATTATTGTGTTACTAACACATTTAATCAAGTGTGCGGATGAGCTCGGTTCAAAAAGCAGATGTCAAATATGAGCGCAATGCGAAAAATCGGTTAGGTCAACCCTTGTCAACTCGGTTTGGACTGATACTGATCAATTTCGATCTGGACTGGTACTGGACTGGTCAACCAGATACTGGACTGATGTGCAAGCCATACTGCAATAAGTACAAGCCGGTTATGCAGACAACTTTGACCAGAGTTGACAAGAACAATCCAAAAGCTTCCAACGACTATTTTAATGTGTCTAGAGGCTATATCAAGTTGAAAAGTTATAAATAAAGACCAAGAACAATAAAATACATATTATGGATGCAAGAGACAACATGAAGACATTCAAAGAGAGATCCAAGAGAGAAGAACAAGATCAAAGAACATAAAATCTAGAGAGAAGTTATGTAGTGTGTGAGATACAAAAGATAGAATGCGTTATAATGTTCAAACTCATACCTCAGTCACACAATAGATAGATGAGTTCGGTTCGAAAAACAGATATCAAATATGAGTCTGAAGATCAAGTTCAAGATCGAAGGAAAATCTGAATTTTCCAGCAGCTGATTTTGTGTCTGAAGATTATGAGTCTGCCGAAATCTTGACAGTTTCAGGGCAAGAAATGAATCAAGAATGGATTCTTGACTCGGGGTGTTCATTCCACATCACTTGCAACAAGGAATGAATGCAAGATTACAGAGAATTAAGGCAAGAAAAATCAAGCTTGGAAATGAAGTCTGTCAAGTTTTTGGAATTGGCTCGGTTCGATTGAGGCTCAAATCTGGGAATGTGGGAGTTCTCAAGAATGTGAGGTACGTGCCTGAGATGAGGAGGAACCTTATATCAATCGGAGCATTGGATAAACGAGGTTTCATCACACAAACAGTTGGTGGAAAGATCAAGATCCTGAAGCAGAACATGTAGGTTCTGAGTGGGTTTCGAAGGAATGGAATCTATGTGTTAGATGAATTTCCGAAGGAGAAAAGAAGGTTAGGACTACTAGGAAGTGTGGAGACTTGAATATAGTTCAAGAAATCCCACAGAGACCTCATCTCGAGCAACATGAAGATGATTTGAGGATTCAGAGAACCATGAGTGAAGTAGGAAGTTCACTGGTATATGCTATGGTATCTGCTGCTAAAGGAGCCAAGAGGCATGGATTATTTGGCTGTAAATGGGTCTGCAAGAAGGTCCATGAAGCTGAGAATGGAAAGTGAGAATGGAAAGGGGTCGATTGAAGAGAAGAAGAGCAGAACAAGTGCAAATTCTGCTGAAATGAAAACCAAGTCAAGTTCGGGTAGGAAGTTTCTATCTTTTTGCCTGAAGTTGAGTGGTTGCTCAGGTGCCCTGTGATTAAAGGGCAAGAATGACCAACAGAATAAATGAAGATTTATTGATCAAGGTGGAGTTTATTTCTCAGCAAGAAGCATGATTGAGCATTGCAGAATTTCTGGTCTGAAGGTGCAGAAATGCGCTGATTTGGTATTGGTTGGAGCTGCTGAATGTTTTAATGTGAAGGCTGGAACATGAAGATTAACAGGTTGATCAAGAGTTGTGGTTTTAAGGTGGAGAATTGTTGAGAGTTAAAGCAAAACTCTGATGAAATGAGCTCAAGCAGATGTGCAGAAATGAACAACAGAAGCATGATCTACTGAGATGAAGCTTAGTTCGAATTCTGCACTGTTCATAGCAAACTAACATGTTTAAATATTAGTTGAAGCATGGACCGTGCAATGTGGCGGGTTTGAAGATCTAAGGGCTAGTATTTAATCTTGTTACTAGCGTTTTTATTAGTTGTGGAGCGTGCAGTACATACCAGAAAACAAGAGGTATAAGCTCTGCAATGCATAAAGGCTGTAACAGTTATAATTCTGCTCTATATATTTGTTATATCAGTGGTGAAGTGACATAGTTAAAGCCTTCGAGTGACTTGTAAAAGAGAGAGTTGGTGAGAAAGTTCTATACTTGGAATCCCAAAGTTCTGTTGGTCCGTGGAGTAGGCTTGAAATCTCATTCGATCGCAACCCAAGATCGGTTCTTTCGATCTATTAAACACACACACACACATTAATCTTCATCAAGTTGGGTATCTTGTGGTGGCCGGAATCATAACATTGCTATATCATATTCTTGTAAGTGGGAAAAGCTGATTTTGCTGTGCTTATAATAGCTTGAATTGGTATATGGCATTCTTTTCCATCAGAAAGTATGAGAAGAAAGAAAGAAAAAAAGTAGTGGTTGAGGTGTTCTAATCGTCATAATTTTATTCTTTTTTTCTGCTTGTGAAATATTCAGATCAGAGGAGACATTGAGATTACTTCATTATTATTGCAACCAAGTTTGTGCAATCAATCATTGCACATGATTTCTTGGAATATAATAAATTGAGGTCTTTACTGTATTTTCTTTGTAAGAAAAAAAAAAGAATTATAAAATTAAATAAATCACTTCATTACCCTATCGCAATTACGTCAATTTATTATTACTATTAATTTTTTTTAGGGTTCGCACATGATTATGCCTAGTTTTAAAAATACTGCTAATTAATTTAAATAAAATTAAGGAAAATGGACAGACAAATTTCACGTGGAAAAGATTGAAATTAAATGTGAGGGTTTGTGTATTTGGTAAATAAAACCAAACCACATATAATCATTTATTCTAATATTTTAATGCACATTTAAAATTGCTTGTGCTTCAAAAATATGCAGAATATTACTTTAAATTTTTAGTTATTTATAATTCAAAATATTTGATATATGAATTTTTTATCTTAATTTTATTTTTGTATTAAAATAAAGTATATAAATATAAAAAAGTTTTTATTATGTGAGGCTATAATTTGAATAAATTAAAAAAATGAAGGACAAAATTGATAATTTATACTTGACATACCAATTAATTACGGACAAACTATTGACCCTTCTCTAACTATATAATATATAGATAGTTAGTTAAATAAACAGATAAATAAATATCTAACTTTTATGTAATAGTAAGTGTCAATACCCAATTCTTACTTCATAAAGAGGTTTTTGGTTCGATTCTTATCTCTATCATTAAATAAGAATTTGACCAAACCAACATTTGGGGTATTCTAAGAGTTTGTTAAGGCTCACTCACTTATATACTAACTATGATTTTACATAAATCCGTCACCCATGGTTTGCTTAGGATGGTTTTCCTCTCACTGTGGTTTGCATGCTATTGCAATAAGCATAAGTTTATCATCTCTGACCAGAAGTAAAGAAGTATCAATATCCAAAACGTGGTTTGTAATTGATGCATCTATGTGTATATCATTAAGTAACATATTATATCAAATATATTACAAAATATGATTTTAGTAACGATTAGTAGTGATCATTACAACAGTAGTAACAATAATAATAACATGCAGAAATAGGATATATTTTAGTTTTATATAAAATTAAGGCAAAACCCATAAAGAGAAATCTAACCACACAATGATGACATTCATGTTAGAAAAAGTTTAGTTTACTCAGTCACTTGTGTCAAGCAACCAACACCTTTTATTTATATAGTATCCAAAAGCTCCATAATCGTCTTCTTCTATATATACATCTCTCTAGCCTTCATCAACCACTTACCTAAATATTTATTTTTCGAATAATTTTCATTAAAGAACTAAAGCATGTCTGCTGCTGATCTTGCACTGAGAGTACTCCCAACAATCTTCAAATCTTCACAAACTTCAAATTTTATTGCATCTTCTGATACTGAGACTGAACAAGACACCTGCAAGTAGCCGCAGCAGCGTGTTATTCCGACGACCTCAATCTGCCCGGCAACTCCGAAGAAGCCTCGAAGAAAATCGGTTTGTAAGAGAAAGATGTGTAAGGTGGAGGAGTTCTTCGATGTTTCGGCTAGAGAAGAGGTTGAGTCTTTTTTCAGAACTGTTGAGGAGAGCATCCTCACGATCAATGGTGGTTCGGCAAAGAGGCAACGTGCTGTGTAATGAAGTTGAAGGATTTAAGTTACATGGTTTTCATCAAACTATTCATGTTATTAATATTTATTATTACTATTATTTGTGCACTTATATAGTGCTGAATGGCTTTGCTAGATATGCATCGGGCTTGTTGGCTATTTAATTTTCTTACCAAAAGTTATTTTCTCCAACGGTTCCTTCGGTTGTGTAATAAAACAACTTTTGGGATCTTTGATCTTTTGATTCATTTATAACTTTATAAAAATATAGTGTTGAGAAATATGAGTTACATCTTCGATGTATTATCCGATATAGATATGTTTATACATTTAGTTTTTAAAACCTATTTTTTTTTTCGGTGCAATGCACGGATCTTAATTATGTATCTTAACAATGTTTTGAGATGATGGATCGTATATATTGCTGAAAATAATTTTTTTTTCTATTAGTGTGACAGTGGGTAGTTTTTTTTATGTTTTTTTATTTATTTATTTTTTTATTCATCTATTACAATTAAAAAATAGGTACTAATTGTAAGTAAAAGTGTGAAAGTGGATAGTTTTTTATAACGGCAAACTAGAGATAAATACCTGTTGGTATAAATAAAAAATGATTCAGCCCCTTGTCAGACTCACTTTTCAATTAGATACCTAGTAGGATAAATTTTCTACATATTGCTACCCATCTGACCGAAAGTACTATTATACCCTCATTTCCTTTTTTTTTAATTTAATTCCTACACTGAAAAATTGCTACTGATCTGATCGATAATTCCTCGTTTAGGGTTTAATTTCTACCCAAAAGATTTTCATCCAGCGCCCGTGCCGTCGCCTGTGCCCGAAAGGGTCGCAGGTCCATCACCCAGCCGTCACCCAATTACGGTCTTCAGTCAGCGGTCGTCAAAGCTCACCCAGCTAAGGTTTAGGTTTTGCTTGTTTTCCCTACGAAGAAGCTGTTGAGCTGCATACCGTACGCAGGGTCCGGTCTGTAAGTGTCGGAAGTCATGGTTGTACATGAGCATAATTTGTTGGAAATCCCGATTTTGTATATATTTGTTGGGTTGTTTCTTTTTTCTGTGATTATGTACCATATTTCGTTTCTGTTTGGTACCTATATATATATTATATAATGTACATTTATATGCTATGGTTCATTTATATTATATATCTTTATATATATATGATGTACCAAAGTATATGTCTGTATGGTATCTAAAATTACTATATTTATTACCATATTACCTGTTTGTACGGTACCTTTATTAGCTATTTACCTGTACCATTTTTAACAGTTTGTCGTACTGTTTTCAGCAGGTAAAAACTGAAGTATGGTGTCAACAAATTTAGTTGGTGGGGAGGCATTGTTTGGATTGTACTAGTATAAGAAGGATTCATTCTTACTGTTGATCAATGAAGACACGACTCTCGTCGATGTATACATCTCCCTCCAAAGAAGATGGTCGGATATCGATTCACGGCGTGATGCAATAACGTATCGATTTCCGTTTCAAAGTTTGTATTCAACTTTAAAAGAAAATGCTGACGTGTCAAATATGTACCGACTGTTCGTGCGATTGAAAATTGCCATGATTCAGATGAAAGTGGGACGTGATGATGAAATAAGGAGGGATCGGACCATTCGGGTTGAGAGGTTTATTTCTTCATTCAGACTTTAAACATTAGGTGTATTTTTCTTATACTTATGTCTGGCGATTTCATTTATCTATATTGTCATAGTCCGGAAGAAAACGAAGACTTCAACAATTTCAACTTGGAATTAAATACAGTTGATGCATGGAGTCATTGCATTCGTGGGGATGGTCAAACCTTCAAGGATGCAAATGATTTCAGAAGGAACTTGAAGAACTATTCTATCGCCACCCGTAGAACCTTCGTCTATTCGAAGAATGAGTCCCGGAAAATAATTGCCGTTTGCAAGGATGTAATGTATAATTGGCGGATATACGCATCGTTTCATAAAAGTGATAACTCTTTTAGCATCCGGAGATCAAATTTACAACACACATGTGGTGAAGATATTCTTAAAAGTCGCGACCATCCTCGAGCGGATTCTACGTGGGTGGGGAACATAGTGAAAGAGAGGCTGCGGGACGAGCCCTCTTATCATCCTGTTACCATGGTGAAAGACATTTTGAGGGACTACGAGGTACATGTGGGGTACCACAAAGCGTATAGAGGCAAAGAATCTACCATTCATAATTTATATGGGTCAGAGATTGGTACATTTGATCAGTTGAGGTGGTATTGTAACTTGGTTAGGGAAACCAATCCGGGAAGCGTGGCGGAGTACGATTTATACCCTCACGACAATAAGTTCCGTCAGCTTTTTATCTCCTTCCACGCATGTGTAGTTGGTTTTGTTCGAGGATGCCGACCACTTATATTTATTGATGGTACTCACATTAAGACCAAGTTTAAAGGGGTGTTGGTTACCACCATTGCGTATGCCGACCACTTATATTTATTTTCAGATCGTCACCCGAGTATTGTTAAGGCTGTTTCTTCCGTATTCCCAGGGAGTCGTCATGCGTATTGCTTGCGCCATTTGGTTGACAACTTCAAGAAAGAGGTAATTGTTTATTAAAGCATAAAATATATCATCCATTGCAATATTACGTTAAACACCGCGATTGTTTTGTTTTTAGGTGCTGAGATATTATCCGAGACTAAGCAAAAAGTACTAGTCCACTGTGTTAAAAAAAGCAGCATACGCAACGACTCCTAGTCAG
Source organism: Lindernia subracemosa (assembly GCA_028392965.1). Classification (NCBI taxonomy): domain Eukaryota; kingdom Viridiplantae; phylum Streptophyta; class Magnoliopsida; order Lamiales; family Linderniaceae; genus Vandellia; species Vandellia subracemosa. Next base: position 1,487,857 of record JAQPCC010000041.1, read on the forward strand.
TATATGACCCACATCAATAGCATCATCGAGTGTATGCCCATTGCAGCAAAATTTATTGAGGACTCTGACCCAAACTGTTGGGCAAACTCATTGTTCAGTGGCATTCGTTGGGGTGTTATTAACAACAATCAAGCGGAGTGCTGGAATGCTTGGGTGAAAGAAGCTCGATCGCTGCCCGTGAAAGGCATGGTTGATACCATTCGCGTGAAAATCATGACGATGATGCATGAGAGACGTGAGAAAGGATTCTCTCTAATCGGTGAACTTTGTCCAAAACAAGAGAAGAAGCTAGTGCATAATATTACAGCTGCACGTATCATGATGTTGGTGGATGATGTATATTTTCTGTGGATTATTAAATGGTACGATATGACAGTTATATTTGATACCTCAACGTTTCTATGTTAGGTACTCCATTCTCTATAAAATAGTACTTCAAAATTGAAAAAAAGATACAGTTAAACTGCAGCCGTTGAAAAATTTAGGTAGCTGACACATTAAAGAGTTTGTGTCAGGGAATATTTGATATTGATGTCAGAAATTAACATAGTTTGTTTGACCATAATGTACGTACTTGGTATCATAGACAACCTGCGAATGGTATCAAAACTGCATTAAATAAGGTACAACTTTGTAGTGTTCCATTGTACATTATACATAAGTATCTTGGTACGACATATTAGGTTTAGCGTTTTTTGTCGTCTTTCGCATGAAATTGTGGCTCGAAGCGATTTCAGTATACGTATATATTCTATAACTTTCAGTTGGTATCGTAGTTGATGGAGTAATCCTTACACGCATTTTTTTATATTACAAACCTCAAGTTTCACAGTAATAGAAGGTTACTAGTAAGAACATTTTGATACCACGATAGTTACTACAATGTTTGGATAGTTACTAAATTTGAAAATTTTAACTTATTAAGTTCGGATACTTATTTCATTTACAATCCATATTTTAACTGTGGGTTGTCCGTATGTGATTTGTCTACTAATCTAATTATTGCACGATAGTTTAATGTATGGTACTACATCAATGCCTGATTTGGTACAATAAATATTTTTTGATGAGTAGGTTAAACTGCTTTCATATGATACAATATACATGCATGTAATGGGTCACACAGATCCACTATTTTGGGACACGCAGATCCACTATTTTGTGTACACCATATCTTCTATTTTGGGTAACGCAGATTCACTATTTTGGGTACTACATATTCACTATTTTAGGTACCGCATATCCACTATTTTGGGTACCGTATATCCCCTATATTGGGTCACGCAGATCCACTATCTTATGTACACCATATCTTCTATTTTGGGTACCGTAGATCCACTATTTTGGGTAAGACGTATCCACTATTTTGGGTATCGCATATTCACTATTTTGGGTACCGTATATCCACTATTTTGGGTACCGCATATCCACTATTTTGGGTCATGCAGATTCATTATTTTGTGTACACCATATCTTCTATTTTGGGTACCGCAGATCCACTATTTTGGGTACGACATATCCACTATTTTGGGTACCGTACATCCACTATTTTGGGTACCGCATATCCACTAATTTGGGTATAATATACTTGCTCCCAATGGTCTTAACAACAAATTCATCACAATCAACTCGAACACAATTACAATACCCACAAAAGCTAACATAGAACAAATCACATACAATAACTAATATCCGAAACAAACATGACAACATACAATAGTCTTAACAACCAAGTCAAACACAACACCCAAGTTTTAACAACCATGTCTTACAACACCCACAAAAGCTAACATTGCCCACCAGCCGCAAAATTATAAACAACCCTAGTCAACCAAACAAATGCAACATACAACTACGCTGGTCGCGTAAAATACGGGCTGCCATAGAAGCGCAATAGACACTAATATCAACTTCAGTTTCATATATTTAGAATTCGGGCGTGTCCACAAAATATGACTGCATTGTTAAAGCAACGTGAACCCCGCAATCCACGACTCCACGTTGTGGACGGCAATACTCATACTCCATCTTTTTCGAAGAATCATAATTGTATGCCCACCGCCAATACAATGACAGAAACTCGATCTGCACAATATAATTGTAAGAATCCAGTGCATTACTATTAGAGAAGGTGAAAACTTAATCTAGAATGTAATACTTACAAATCTTCTCGTAGCCCAGGTCGCCCGGTTCACTCTCAAAGAATCCCGGAAGTAAAATCGTCTCGCTTGTACCTTGTAGATCACAACTGCCCAGTGGTTGCCTGTAAAAATAGGCGAGATGACGTAGTTCACGGACTCCAATGCAGCTTTGTCCAGCACCTGCAGCCATGCACGACAGCTTCCCGAAAGGTAATCAACGAACCGCTCTAACTGATCAGCGTTCACACTCGCCTTCTTCGATAGTTTTTTTGCCTTCGTGAAGTATTCGATTTGCACGAAACTCGGGAGGACAAATACGCGTGGTCTCTCGGGAGTGGCCGCATTCAGTCGAGTCAGGCAATCTCCAAAGGCATCAATAATATTAGACTGAAGCATGTCATTGAATAGCAACTTGTAAAAGCCTTTGGCACCAACCTCACACAAATCATTTTTCCAAACAACCTCGCTGCATTAAAAGTACACCCGCATTAAAACGAATACACGATTGAATACCACTATAACATAAATTAAACATACCTAATCTTTTGGGCCTTAATGTATTGGTCGATGCAATGGCGCTGCTCCGTGGTGATCCCATCTCGTCCGGCGTAGTCCAATCGATCGAGGTACTTCTCTAAGTATTCCAGCTCGTTCTCTTGATCCAAGTCCATACTATCAACATCCACGACGTCAGTTTTTTTCTCTCTGTGCTTTTATGGCCGACGTGATGATGTTCCCGGTGATGTAAATGATGAATCCCGTCGTTTCTTACGATCTTTTCGGTCTCGAACTGCACTAGCAACTGATGAGGCGCCTTGTAATGAAGATGCCATTTCCACGGGTTTCGGAAACTCAAATCCATAAGGGATAATTGATGAGGAGGAAACCTCATCCTCACTGACCCCCACATCAACAGAAACCTCTTCGGATCTCGCCTCATCCTCAGCAGAAAAATCCTCGGGTGTCTTGGGGTTCCCATCAATACCTACCACATCAGCAACATCGTCAACACACGTCTCTTCTCCAGCAGCAGCAGGAACATCAATGCGGTCTTCCTCTCGAGCCTCATTCTCAGCAACACGTTCCTCTTCATGAGCCTCCGCCTCGGCAACACCAAAATCAGCAGCAACAACCTTATCTTCAGCAACACGTTCCTCTTCACGAACCTCCTCCTCGGGAACACCAAAATCAGCAGCAACGACCTCATCTTCAGCAACACGTTCCTCTTCGTGGGCCTCCTCTTCGACAACACGAAGATCAGCACCAACATCCTCATCAATACGCTCCTCATTTCGGGCCTCCTCCTCGGCAACACGGTCCTCTTCTCGAACCTCCTTTGAGCATCCTCCTCGGCAACACGCTCCTCTGCATCAACATCCTCATGATATCACCAACAACCAGTCTCATAAATCCGCTCCTCAGTAACAACATCATCAACTCGCGAACGTAAATCCCTGATAACACTCTCCTTCTCCCTCAACTCGGCCTCCAAAATCCCAATGCGAGCGATCAACTACGCTTGAGAAACACCACTAAGTCCCCCATCCTCTGGCATCAGGCTTATCGGCTGCACAAACTTCAGTTCATTCCTACATGGGTAAAACGGACTCACACTAATGATCGACATTAATTCACTCTCTGCGATATCGGTGTAGGGACCCTCACGTCCTCCTAGTTGAACATCCGAGGGAACGTGTACGGAGCACGCTTTTGTACCAATGAGGGTATGCGTTCATAAACCCACATCTGTAAATACAACGGTGTTGAAAGTATCATTAAGCACATCATTAGAAATATAAAATATATGAATTTTATTACCATCAATCCGATCGTGCATCCGTTCATCGTTACGGTCGTCGAGTTGCTCCGAAACGAAGCAGCTTCCTTCATCTCCGCCACCAAATATTCATGCACGACAGCTCTCCAAGCGAACTCACCAATCACCTCCAAATTATCGACAAAGCTATTCACGAAGGATGGGTTTTTGGAATTACCCATTGGGAATAATACACAGTTAAATAAAAACAAAATGAACATCCTAACAAAATCATTAGTGTTCTCCTTCCCACCCTTCCCTACGAACTCGGTCAACAATGTTATTATTTCTTTACGAGTTACATTCCCATTCTTTTTATTGAAAAGACGAGTTGTTAGGAATATTTATTGTGTTCATCATTGTATTCCTCTTGTAATTGGTTAGTTTGTAAATACTAGTTAGTCCGAGGACCAAATTGTAAATATATACCGAAAGCTGAAAGGTATATATAGTCTCGGTCCTCATTTCTTTTCAGGTAGGTTTTTGAAAAATTGTTTTACGCACGTAAAGTTTTGGTTTGAATCGAAAACTCATTTTGCAAAAAATTCTCTCTCCTTCGTTTATACTTTACGCGCGCGAAAACCTCACACACAGCCAATCTTCGATCGAAAACTTTGTTGAAGACTGATTGATTATCATCGGATTTGCTGCTCGATAATCAATCAGAATTTGGATCCACACATCCTCGATCAAGCTGCTATGCATTTGATAAGGTTTGAAAATAGCTTCCGCGAGTTCTCTGTAAAGTTCGAACCGAGATTGTGTGTTAATTACTTGTATTGATCGATTTCTGGACCTACAATTGGTATCAGAGCATACTTGCGTGGTTGATGATTAGCTAATTGAGATTAATTTGCTTGGATTTGCTGTGATTTTGATCGGAAACTATTCGACGTTCGAAAACTAAGCCTGTTTTAGCCAATTCACGGTTAATCTGTGTTAGATACTCTTAATTGAGTGTTAGGCATTGAGTTTCGTAACATTACGTTCGATATTTTGATGTCAATTAGCTTAAACGAGGCATAGATTGATCAAATTGACTGTTTCTGATAGTTTACGCATGATGAACTTGGTTTGCGAATGATGAACTAGGTTTACGAGCGTAGAACAGCGATTAAAATCATAAATAACTGTCATTTTGAGCTGTTTACGAGCGTTGATGATCTGTTTATACAGCTAAGTCAACGAAATAACTTTACGGTCAAAGTATAGTTTACGGGTATAAGTTTGCTCATCTCAGAGTTTACGAACGATTTTCTATCGTAAACCTAGCTAAACTGTGTTTACGATTCACTGAATCTTAGATTATCAGTGTTTACGAACGAATTTCAATCGTAAACACCTGAAATCTAGTTTACGTGTCCTCTCCAATCGTAAAGTGTCAAATTGACGTTTACGAATCTGTGGTGATCGTAAACTTCTAAATCTCTGTTTACGAATAGTTTTCATTCGTAAAAGTATACTGTTTGGGTTTACGAATAATATTCGATCGTAAATCTTTCTAAAAAGATTTTACGAACCATTTGTAATCGTAAACCTTCCAATTTACGAACCCTTAAGTTTGTGAATCTCTGTCAATCGTAAACCATTCTAGAATTAGTCTTCGAGAACGATTTCAATCGTAAACCTCATCCGCTCACGTTTACGAATCATTTACGTTCGTAAACTACTCACAGCACAGCGTTTACGAATCAAATCCATTCGTAAACCTTATCTTGTCCATAGTTTACGAATAAATTTCGTTCGTAACTATCATTTACGAAACCTTAGCGTTTACGAATCAAATCCATTCGTAAACCTTATCTTGTCTATAGTTTACGAATAAATTTCGTTCGTAACTATCATTTACGAATCCTTAGAGTTTACGAATCCATCTCTCACTCGTAAACTCACAGAGTTAAAGGTTTACGAATCTGTTGTCAAACGAAACAGTTTACGAATATCAGTTATTCGCAAACTAAAGTATCAGCTCGCAAACATATATTCATAGTAAAACCCGTATATTAATACTTGATATTTCTCTTAATTAAGCCAACTCAATCAAAGCAAGACGATCAAGAATCTCAACACAACACAAATGGATGCATACGCACTAGGAAACGACATGAGGCCACCAATCCTTAAGAGAGGAGAATACAATGTATGGAAGAATCGATTCCTAAATTTCCTTGAAGGAAAAGATCTAGCAATTGGAATGCTAACTTCCATTCAAGAAGGACCAACTACGTTCTGGAAGATCATAGCTGGAGACCCCGATAATGACCCTCCAATCCAATAATCTCGAATAAGAAAAACTCCTAGTGAATACACTGAAGCAGAGAAAATAAGAGCTAGGTCTGACATACAAGCTAAAACTTACCTACTTCAAGCCATCCCGAATGACATCTATATGCAAATAGATAGCATGTCGACTGCTAAGGACATGTGGGATGAAATCAGCCGAATGATGCAAGGCACAGAGGTGGGTGTCAAAGCTAAGAAAGCAAATACCTTAACCGCATATGACTCATTCAAGGCAAGAACCGGTGAAGAACTTCAAGACACTTATCAACGCTTCCTCACACTTATCAATGAGATGCGGAAAATTAATATCCATAAGACAAATATGGAGATTAATATAAGGTTCTTATCCTCCCTACTGCCCGAGTGGAAGAAGCTAGCTACTCAAATAAGGCAAAACAAAGATTTGGACGACATGAACATTCATGCCGTATTTGACAACCTTGCTCAACACATTGAAGATGTGCATGAAAGCAAAAGCAAGGAAGCTCAAGAATCAGTTGCCCTTATTACTGACAAGAAGCTGAAGAAAGTCTCTAAGTCCAACAAGAAGGTCATCCTAACCTCCTCTTCTGATCAAGATGACGATGACTCGGATTCGGACCAAGAAATTAAAGACATGAAAAAACAGCTAGCCCTCATCACTCAAATGATGAAGAAAAAGTTTTATAGAAAGAAATCTTCTTCATCATCAAATGGGCAAAGAACCTCAACTTCCAAAAATAAAGGAAGTGTGCCTGAAACCTCAGAAGCTAGGACTGCCCCCGAGCCTCAAAAATGCTATAACTGCGGCAGAGTGGGTCACTTTGCAAACGAATGTCGTCAGTCAAAGAAGAAGAACACAAATTACTATGCCAAGAAGCTCCAACTTTCCAAACAAAAGGAAGCTGGAGTGGCATTAATGGCTGAGCAAGACCATTGGCTTGAAGATACCACAGAAAGCGACACCGAGAACTTTTCCTTGATGGTCAAAGTTGAAGACGAGGACCGCGAGGATGAACAATCCCCTGACTCAAACACAGTCGCATCAGACGCAAACTCTGAGGTAAATTCTTCTAGCTCTGCTCTTTCCTTGAATATCTCTGACTTTAAACTAAAACTAAAACAAATAACTAAAGAGAGAAAAACAATTAAAACTATAGAGGAAAGATTATCCAATAATGAAGCCGTCTTAAGAAAACATTTACTAGCAGAAGCTGATCTTAGAATACAACTTCAAATAGCAAATGAAAAAATATCTAATACTGAATCGAAGGCTAAATACAATGAAAACAAAATACAAGAATTAACAAAAAGCCTTAATGCTTGTAAGTCACAGTTTTAACATCCAATCAATAAAACTTGAGCATAGATTGATCGAATTACCTTGATAATAAACGCGCGGAAGACTTTGGGTATAAACTCAATCAACCTCCATTAATCACAAGCTTCTCTCTACAATAAGTTCCTTTCTCTCTCTACAATTAAGCCCTAATTATGATAATGATGAGAGAGTGTTTCTAGTGAGAGAAAGCTAAAACTCAAGTTGTGTGTTAATCACACATACTTGCCCTATATATACCAAAGCATACTTTGGTATATTTACACTTTAGTCCCTATATTTACATAAAATACAATTAAGTCTCTAGACAAAGATAACATGATTATTGAACACTAGAAAATATTCCTAACAATCTCCCCCTTAGTGTTCAATTGTCATTGAAGCGCCGGTTGTCTTTGTCTTTGATAATCTTCAGTCTTCATCATCATTTGAACACAACAGAAAGATTCCTAACAATCTCCCCCTTTGATAATTTTTGCCTTTGTGTTCAACTTTGAATTTGACACGGTCTTCTGTTGCTGTTTGAAAAAAATAGCTGAGAGCATCTGGAGAATCTTCAATCTCCCCCTATTTACATGCACTCTCTTTTTCTTCTTTGCAACTTTTATATTCATCACCTTCTTGCATATATCAGAGTCGCGCGGATCGTCAGCATTGACTTGTCGTGTATGCTCGAACCATATAGTGAGGTCTTGTTTGTTGTGGTTCAGCACGTGCGTTGAAAGCTTGGCTTCTTTAATGAGTTCACGTGCTTCGCCTCCTTGATATACTTCTCCCCCTCATGGCGATTCATTTGTATCGTCATGCTGTGTGATCAAGGTGATCCTGTGTATGCTGAACCTGTTGGCATTGAATTCCGGATGAAGTACCTGAAAACGGGACAGACGACCGATCATCGTGAAACATCCCTAGATGTCACTCTTGGTCGTTGATGCGAAGTCACACAGACTTGCATTTGAAGGGACTACGGGGCCGCATAGGCAACCCGTTGACATCGTTCTAGAGTCGTGCTCCAGAAGATGGCCTGCTACCGTTGTTGTTTTTATACTGCAACGGCAGGACTTCCTTCTGATCATAGAAGCACATCATTTAATGATGCGTCTACAGAAGTTCTGGCATGGTCACGTAGACCTGCAATATGTGTGTAAAAGAATGTATGTGTCCTAGAAAATGTAAAAAAAATTTAGGCTATGAGGACACACTAGACATTTACGTGTTCAAGAAAGTCGTGGTGTGGGGCTGTGGACCACTTTGTTCAATATCTCCCGCTTCCAAATGAAACGGTGATAGCATATGCGGTTCCCCGTGAGATATTGAAACATCTGTCTTTTGGGAGACAAATGATTAGCTAGGAAGGGTCGTGCATGCGCCTTTGGACCAGATGAAGCGTCTTCTACCCGGGATCTGATAAATCAGTCCTGTACCTATATGGTTATGGCTCGGATAGTTTGTGGTTGAGTTGTAAGCATGTCATCGTGATACGCTCAATACCCTCACATACACTCGGGGTTTGTTCTTGGGTTAGGATCAGTAGGGTCTACTGAACCTTTGGAACAGGTATGTGAACAACTCTTTTGTGTCCATGCGCTTGTTGGCATTTAGGTAGCTCTCCCTCTTCAAAGCATGAATGTTGTCTTCAGGGCATTCCCTTTTAAGCTCTAGCGCTGTTTTTAGGTAACATTCCCCTAAAATACTTGCGCTAATTCTAATGTGATGCCCGTGCTCCCCCTAAATAGATGCGCCTTTTGAGATTGCATATTACAAAAAAAATCAAGCGCCTTTTGTATTTGAAGTGACACTCCCCAATAAATGTGCCTTTTGCACTTATAAGTCTCACTCCCCCTAAAACATATGCGCTTTTTTACATTAGAACTATGGTAATACGCTCTTTTGAAGTTCATGCGCCTTGTCTATCTATTTATCCACTCCCCCAAAAAGAATATAGAATATGAAGACCGACTACTCTATAAAATTAAGCGCTATTTATAGTAAGTCGAACTCCCTATGAAAATCAAAAACTGAAAATATAGAGTTTGACTCCCCTGAAATTCAAGCGCTTTTGACTTTGAAATCGGCTCGGCCTTCTTTAAACATTGATGCTCAAAGGTTTTTTTTTTTTTTTTTTTTTTTTTTACCTTAATTTATTTATTTTTTTTATGGCCTTTTCCTTTTTTTTCATGGTTTTTTTTTTTAATGGCTTTACCTTTATTTTTTTTATGGCCTCTTTTTTTTTTTTTTTTGTTTTTTTTATAGCCTTTTCTTTCTTTTTTTTTTTTTTTTTTTTATAACGAAAAATAAAATAAAAACAATGTCAAATCAAGAGTTTTGGAATAGTCTTGATTTGGTGTGTTTGCTCACGTTGCATACCGATCACGTGTGTAGAGCAAACCGAATACCACACGTGTCGGGGTCTTGTACGACTGCTTATCATCGCATACCGACCATACATGTGGAGCAATCGTCGTCTATTTACCATGTATGATCGGGAAACTGCAAAACAAATTATCGGGACTTTGGTATCCATTTTTGGATGGGTCCTCTCTGGTTAGCAGTGAAACAATTATGCATATAAGGTTCAAATTTGGAAGCAAAATTATCACATAAAGCAGTCATAGGAATCCTCATTTGTCGAGGACTACTTATTTCCATTTGTGTTTCCAAATTTGTTGTACCTTTTTGAAATTTAGCTTTTCAGCATCGGTGAATGCGTGTCTTTTTGTAGAAGATAAAATTTTCTCTTTCGCCAGTCGCTTAAGATGCAATTCGGATTTGACTTTGACCGGGTACTTGAGAGAGGAATACGAGCTTATAGAATCAATAGCATTAAGTATAGAAGTGTCGTATTGCCTACCTTCTAGACTCACATCATTCACTTTGTAATGTGTATTAAATGAGCTACTTTTGTTTAGACAATTATTATTTTTAGACGTTTCAGCTTTAATAGAGAATATATAATTATTGTCTACTTTAGTTTTAGTAGCTTCTTTCTTTAATTTTGATTTTAGACTGACTTTGGGCATTTTTACATTAGGAATAGAGGTAGAACCAAATTTGGTCGTGGCAATAGAAGATAATTTGTCTTCCTCTATTCTTTCTTTCTTGATATCTTTAATCATTCTTGCGCCTTTTTGAGAGGAATTTTTGAGAATTAAATTCTCCTTTAAAAGCTTATCTATTTGAGCTCAAAACCCGTCTGGAGTGTAGCAATCCTTAGGTTCGGGTTTTATCGATAGTATAGAATGTTCCTTAGTTGGCACTGACTCAATTGTTTGAGTCGACTTATTTAGAGATAAATTTTTCTCAAGTTGATCTTTCTTTACCAGAAGAAGCTCTAGTTCTTTAATTTTAGAGTGTAATCTTGTGCATTCTTCAGAAAGATCTTTATTTTGAGCTTGATAATCTTTATTTTCCTTTAGTTCTGTTGTTTCAGAATCTGATTTAGCAAGTTCATTGTTAAGTTTAGCTATTGTCTCATTAGCTAATTGAAGCTTTATTCCTAGATTGGCTTCTTCTAATAGATGTTTTCTTAGGACAACTTCATTATTGGCTAATCTTGCTTCTAATTTCTTGACCATTTCGTTTTCATTATTTGTGGATGAGAATTTTTGCAACATTGACTTGTTTGCTTCATCACAGGCAGACAGACTTGTTTTCAACTCACATATTTTTGATTCATGTTCTGTGGTCTTAGTCTTCAACCTTATAATCTCATCCTTTGCATTGGTCAATTGACATTCAAGACTAGCTTCAATTTCTAGATGTTTTCTTAAGACACGCTCGTTATTAGCTAGCCTCGCTTCTAGTGTCTTGATCATTTGTTCGTGAAATAAATCCATTTTAATCTTTTCAGTTCAAATATAGAATTTTGAAAAGTTAAGTTCAAATAATGTGGGTAATTAAATTCTATATAGAATGTTGGATTTTAATTTTGATCAAATAAAATTGTTGGATGTATATTGATCGTTGACGTGTTTTAGAATTGATTTAATTTGTGATCAATATTTTCGATTCTGTTAAAAAAATTTTAATTTTTGATATTAACCGCAAACTTTTGATTTCAGTTCAGTTCATAAACTTTTCAGCACAGCAAAGTTTAGATACAAATATTAATTATCGACTTAGATTGTATCGTAGACTTTGTATATTATTAAAAGAATGTAAGATTTTGGTTCAGATTTGACAGTATTAGTTTACGAATGAAAGAGAAGTTGTAAACAGTGCTTTTTAGTTTACGAGTATAGAGTGTTTACAAATGAGAATCGTTCGTAAACTTTTAATCGTTCGTAAACCTTTAAGAATGTTATCAGGGTAAGGTTTACGTTCGTAAACTGTTATCAGGATGAGGTTTACGAATGAAAATGATTCGTAAACACTGTATGGGAAGTTTACGAATGTAACTTATTCGTAAACTTGAACGGATGAGGTTTACGAATGCAATAGTTTTCGAAGACTAAGTCTTGAATGGTTTACGAATGATGAGTATTCGAAAACTTAAGGATTCGTAAACAGGAAGGTTTACGATCGTAAAGATTCGTAAATTCTTTTACGAATGAAAGTGATTCGTAAACTCAAACAGGAATAGAGGTTTACGATTACCTCTGTCGTAAACTCGACTTTATGTTTACGATTGAAATTCGTTCGTAAACATTGACACTCTACCACTTAGTGAATCGTAAAACTCAGTTTATCTAGGTTTACGAATGTCTGAGATTCGTAAAATTATATTCGTAAACTGAGTTTATCTTGGTTTCTAAGATTCGCAAACTATCATTCGTAAACTGAATTTATCTAGGTTACGAATGAAAATTATTCGTAAACACTGTTATTCGCAAACTAACGTTCGTAAACCTTTAATCGTTCGTAAACAGTACTCTTTAGTTTACGATTGAATAGTATTCGTAAACCTTCACACACTGTTGAGATCGTAAACAAGGTTTACGATTGAAAATCTTTCGTAAAAAGTAGTTTCGTAAAATAAAGTTTACGATTGAAAAGTATTCGTAAACAGCGCCTTCAGATAGTTTATGACTGAAAAAGCGTTCGTAAACAGTTACCTCAAACATTTAAGATCAAAATGCGTTCGTAAACAGTGACTTCAAAAGTTTACGATCAACAAACGTTCGTAAATAGTAACTACGTATGTTTACGATCGACAAACATTCGTAAACAGTACTTTCTGAAGTTTACGATTGATCCTTGTTCGTAACAGTAGTAACCTATGATTATTCCAATTGCAAACTCGATTCAGTCTAGTTTACGATCAGAAATCATTCGTAAACCTAACTTCTAGTGAACTAATGTCCGTAAACATAGCAATCAGATTCAAATCGATCAAAAATACTTAAGTTTTCAAAATTAAGCTCAGATAATCGATCGAAATCAGTAATTAAACATGTAAAAACACTCGATTAAACCAGTTAAAAGCAAAACATATAGAATTTTCGAGTTTTTCACATGAACATTTTGAAGATATTGAAGAACAGTTCGATCAAAATTAACACAATTAGTCCAAATTCAGCTGTATTTAGCTCAATTAATCATGATTACTCATCGCAAACAGTATCCCATAGATCATCGCAAATAATTCAAGCGCAAACAGTAAGCATCGCGATGAATAGTGGTGATATTCAAATAATTGCGATGAACAGTAAGCAATCGTAAACAATTAATTCATCAAAATCTATCAATTCAAACACGCATGCTCTGATACCAATTGTAATTCCCAGATTTTCACATCCAACGAAGAACTTGAGAATAGATTGATGAAGAATTACCTTGTAATTAACGCGCGGAAGACTTTGGGTAATTATCAATCAACCTTCATTAATCACCAAGCTTCTCTCTACAATAATCTCCTTTCTCTCTCTACAATTAAGCCCTAATTATGATAATGATGAGAGAGTGTATCTAGTGAGAGAAAGCTAAAACTCAAGTTATGTGTTAATCACACATACTTGCCCTATATATACCAAAGCATACTTTGGTATATTTACACTTTAGTCCCTATATTTACATAAAATACAATTAAGTCCCTAGACAAAGATAACATGATTATTGAACACTAGAAAATATTCCTAACAATGCTAGTGATGCTGAAAATCAAAGTCACTTATCACAAATTAAATTTCTTACAGACGAGCGAAAACAATTATATGCCAGAATTAAAGAACTATATGATATTATTATCAAATATGGACATACTGAGCAAACAATATACTTAAATAAACCAAGACTAGTTGATTTTTATAATCCTTACAAAGGGTTAGGATTTACTAACCCATGCAACCTACAAAAATCACGAAGAAAACAATTATACCAGTTTGGACATGTGGACATAGGGTTGATGGACCTTATGCTTTTCACGAGTGCGGGAGAAATTAATGCCATCGAAGAAGAAAAGAGAAATAAGAAAGCTAAGACTGAAATCTCCTACGATTATAAGGAATTAAACGAAAGTTACAAAACACGAGTAATGTCTTCAGGTAATGAGAATGTAACTACTTATCCCATAAACAAAGATGACTTAGTAAAAGAAGAGAACAAGACAGAAGATAAAAAGTCAAATACATACATACCTGCTAAAATAAAAAAGATTGTAGACTTAGAATCTACTCTTGAAAAGGAAAGGAAGACATTCTATAACGAGAAAATACGTCTACTAAAACAAATTGAAGATCTTAGAAATCTCGATACTCCTTCCAAAAGGATTCATATTAAAAAGGAGTTATCTTCTTCTAATTCGTCTCCAAATGAACTAGCAGGGGAAATGACGAAATTAAAGCTGAAGGCAAAGGCAAAGGAAAAATCCGTAAAGAAGAAAAGAGAAAAGGAAGTCAAATTAGAGCCTAAGTGGAAAATAAAAGAGCCCTCTAACTCTTCTTCTTTAGATAAGAACAGTCCCTTAGCCCAGTCATGTAATGTTGTTTCTTCTTCGATACTAAAGCTAAATACTATCAAGAATACTGATTCTCAACGCCTCAATTCCCAACGAAAAATACAACAATATAAAATTAAGGAAATCTCCAAAGAAAAGGAACCCGCCAAGAATGAACAGCACAAAACAAAAACAGACAGTCAAACTAGAAGTAAAACAAAGAAGATAGCTAACCCAAAAATTGCTAAAGAACACACATCAAAGAGGGTAGCTAAATCAAAAGCTTCTAGTGAAATAAAAGAAACTTGGGTGATCAAAAGAGATAAGAGACAACAAACCCAATTAATCAAGAAATGGGTACCAAAAACTAAGCTTGCACCAAAATTAGACTTATTCTCTAACATTATTACAAATTCCATGTTTACATGGGACACTGAATCACCTTAGATTCTTCATCTGCAGAACCATCATGTGTGGTACCTAGACTCGGGTTGCTCCACACACATGACCGGACACAAAGCACTGCTGAGCAACTACACCGAACGATTCGGCGGTAAGGTTCGTTTTGGTAACAATGACTCTGCTTCTATATTAGGTTATGGTAGCTTAATTCTAGAAAACTTCTCCATTCAAGACGTGTCATAAGTTAAGGGTTTGAGTCATAATCTGTTTAGCATAGGACAATTTTGTGATAAAGGTCTTGAGGTCAATTTTAGAGCTAAACAGTGCCGTATAAATGACTCAACTGGACAGACATTACTTGTCGGTTCCAGAAAATCAAATCTATATACAATAGATTTGAAAACAGTAAAACCCTCAACAACTGTTTGCTTGTTGTCAAAAACTTCTTTGCAACAAAACAATCTATGGCATCAACGTCTCTCCCATTTAAACTTTAAGACTTTAAATAAGCTGCAAGCTGAACAGTTGGTAAAAGGATTACCAACTCTTCGATTTCAAAAAGAACATTTATGTGCAGCTTGTGAGTTAGGAAAGATGAAAAGGACGTCACATAGAACAAAAATGTTTCCTTCTACTTCACGACATTTAGAAATAATACATATGGATCTATGTGGACCTATGCGTATACAAAGTATAAACGGTCGGAAGTATATCCTAGTTATTGTTGACGACTATTCTCGCTATACATGGGTAAAATTCTTAAGGACCAAGGATGAAACACCAGAGGTGATCAAAACATTTGTCAGCACAACTCAGAATTTACTTCAAAGTAAAATTCTGATTATCCGCACTGACAATGGGACAGAGTTCAAAAATAATGACTTAAGTCAATATTATGAGTCTCTCGGAATCACCCAACAGTTTTCTGCCCCTAGAACTCCTCAACAAAACGGTGTGGTTGAGCGCAGAAATAGAACTCAAGTGGAAGCAGCTCGCACAATGCTTATATTTGCTAAACTTCCACATTTCTTATGGGCTGAAGCTGTAAACACAGCATGTTTTACACAAAACCGCATGCTAATTCATAAGCGGTTTGGTAAAACTCCTTATGAATTAATAAATCAAAGAATTCCAAGTCTTTCCTTTCTTAAAGTCTTTGGGTGTATTTGTTTTATCAAAGACAGTAGAGACAATAGGAGTAAACTAGATCCCAAAGCCATTCAAGGCATATTTGTAGGATATTCTTCTAGCTCTAAAGCCTACCGAGTTTATCTCAAAGAAAATAGAACTATTATAGAAAGTATAGATGTAACATTTGACGAACCTACCTCGTTGGCTCTTGAACAACACAGTTCAAGACCCGCGCCTCCACTGGTAGCTTCTGATCAAGACCAATCAGAACCTGTTCCTACTGGAAAGTTGACAAAAAGTCAACAACCTAATAACTCAGAAGTTCTTTCTGAATCTGAGTTACAAGACTTAATTGAATTAGATTCACTATTCAAAATTGTCTATAGGAATAATACCAACATACCTGATGTCCAAACTCTAGATGAGGACATTCCCATCCCCACTGAATCTAATACTTCAAATGATGACATTACTGAATCATTTGACAATACCTCCCCTATAGGTTCTACATCAGTAAACGAAACTCATGTTACTTCACCAAATCCCCCTCTGACCGATGAGACTTTCAATCCAAATTTGGAAACGTCTCAAGCAATAGAAAGTCCACCTATAACCTCTGAACTCCAAAATGAGGAAAGCTCCACACCTCAACAACATAAATGGACAAGAGCTCACCCTATCTCCCAAGGTATAGGAAACGTGACTCACGGTGTTAGAACTCGAGCTTCAACTTCAAATGACTGCTTATATTCTTGTTATCTTAGTCAAATAGAACCTACCAAAGTGTCAGAAGCCTTATCCGACTCAAATTGGATAATAGCCATGCAAGAGGAGATAAACCAATTTGAGAGCTTAAATGTGTGGACATTAGTACCAAGACCTAAGGGTAAAACTATCATAGGTACAAAATGGATTTTTAAGAACAAGCGAGATGAAGACGGAATAATAATAAGAAATAAGGCAAGGTTGGTAGCCAAAGGTTACAACCAACAAGAAGGCATTGACTATGACGAAACATATGCACCAGTCGCCAGAATAGAATCTATACGACTGTTCCTAGCATATGCAGCTCATAAGAATTTCACCGTCTTTCAAATGGACGTTAAAACAGCCTTTCTAAACGGAATTCTTAAGGAAGAAGTCTATGTCTCTCAGCCCGAAGGATTCCTAGATAAGAAAAATCCTGATTATGTCTATAGGTTAGACAAGGCCCTATACGGACTCAAACAAGCCCCTCGTGCTTGGTATGATGTCATGTCCCAATTTTTAGTTGAATCACGATTCACTAAAGGACATATAGACACAACCTTATTCTTTAAAAATCACGGTACGGATATTATGCTAATTCAAATTTATGTAGACGACATTATTTTTTGTTCTACGAATCCAAAACTATGTGAGAAATTTGGTAAGCTGATGACTAAAAAGTTTGAAATGAACATGATAGGAGAGATGAATTTCTTTCTTGGATTGCAAATCAAACAATTACCAAATGGAATTTTTATATGTCAGACTAAGTATATCCATGACCTATTGAAAAAATATGGTATGGATAATTGCTCATCAATTCCTACCCCGATAAGTACTACATGCAAATTAGATTCCGACCCATCTGGGAAGTCGGTAGATAATACAAACTATCGAGGTATAATTGGCTCATTGCTTTATCTGACATCTAGTAGACCAGATATTATGTTTGCTACATGTCTTTGTGCAAGATTTCAGGCTAATCTGAAAGAATCTCATCTTGCCGCTATTAAAAGAATCCTCCGATACCTCAAAGGAACACCCACACTAGGTCTATGGTATCCGAAAAATTCTGCGTTTAACCTTGTTGGCTACACTGACGCTGATTTTGCAGGATGTAGAATGGACAGGAAAAGCACTTCAGAAGGAGCACAGTTTCTTGGGGACAAACTGGTAAGTTGGTCCTCCAAGAAACAAAATTGTGTTTCTACATCAACAGCTGAAGCAGAATATGTTGCTGCTGCCAGCTGCTGCTCACAAATATTGTGGATGCGTACACAACTACACGACTATGGGTTTGATCTAAATAGTGTTCCCATTGACTGTGACTCTAAAAGTGCTATTGCCATTACTTGCAATCCTTTGCATCATTCACGTACAAAGCACATTGACTTACGTTACCATTTTATTAAGGATCATGTAGAAAAAGGACATATAGAATGTCCGTCTTCAAATAACAAAAGAATTTGTCCGAAGACTTTTGGAGCTACCATGCCATGACGCCTACGAAGATGTTGCTTCAGAAGAAGAATTGCTGATAGATATGAAGATTCTAGGCCATGGAGAACCCCTAACAAAGACTGCGGGCTTTCAGCAACAACTCCTCCCGCATCCTTGGAAGACACTATTCAGCCTGGTCAACAAATGCTTCTCTCCAAAGCACACAGGCTTCGACAGATGCAATATCAACATTCTGCGGATTCTACATGGAATAGTCTTCAACAAAAAGTACGACTACGTCCAACTAATCTGGAACGACCTCGACCATCAACTCCATACTCGAGATCGTACAAAGAAGCCACAGTATGTCCCATACCTGAGATGGTTCTCCATTCTTATCAGAAGATACATGGATGCCATCTCAACCGTCCCGAATACCCAGCCTTGTGAGGATTTCACCCCGCCGAAGATCAAATTCTTCCAGAAGGCAAAGGATAACCCATCCCTCAAACCGATGGCCATTCCTGAGTACTTACTACAAATGGCAGACCCCACAATGGCTGCTGCATACCGACAACGCCACCGAATTGCCACTCCTCCCATGGCTCAGACAAACCCCTCTGAACCTAACCCCGGGAGTACTAGCCAAAGAGAGGGTGAGGGGTCAGCGAGTGAAACGGTCACCGTCACTCCACCAACTACGGTGGTGACCGTCCCTATAGTTACTTCACCACCTAGGACCACCCCTATAGGTACAAGCACTGAAGTCTTTGTGACCAGTGCTCGGGTAGAAGTCGCCGCGTCAGGTCCGACGGCGCATGCACAACCTGCCCTAGACCATTCAACTGTCTCCCAACAGATAGTTGTCTCAGATATGCACGGGGAGCCACGTACGCTATCCCTGCCTCATTCTGAAGCAGCGGGAATTGAATCAGGTGGTACTCAGCCCCAAACCACCGCACCTTCTTTGACCACTTCGAGTCTACTGTCCACCTTCCCAAAATTTTTTGATCTTTCTAGGACACAGCCTCTTTTTGCCACCACCCCTCTTGGTCTTCGTGACCAAGACAGAATCTCCATAGATGCTTCTATACAAGAAGTCATTCGAGGATTAGAGAGAAGTCCTGCCATGGTCAACCCCACGACAGCTGTGACAGCAGGCCGTGCAGTGGATACTTTCTCCACTGTCACGTCAACGGTGCGCCTATGTGGCCCCGGCGATGACTTACCCTACATGACAGAGTCGCGGTTCGAGGAACGCCTGACGTCCGCTCTGGCATCGTTCAAGGATTCCTTGATGCCAGAAGTACGTGCTGCTATAACCACAGCTGTTCAGGACAAAGGGAAAGCCCCCGTCCTCGAAACTTCTTTGTCATCACCACCAAATATCCCCATCCTCCCTTCTCCACCATCATTTCACAATCCATACACCATGCCTCTTCCTGAGCTACGGGATATTCTCATGTCCCGGCTCATGTCAGAAGACGTTACCCCTGACATGATTGCGCTCTTGAAGAGAATCCAATCCCCATCACCCCAACCACCACCGACTACTTCTTGCCGTGACGAACCTCAGGGTTCCAAACGACCACATGACGATCCAGAAGACCCGGATCGCCCTGAGGGGGAGAAGAGGCTCCGCGTCACGCAAGCCACCACAACCCAAACCACTAAATCAACCACCACATCCACCTCTTCAAAAGGCCGTACAAGGTCAACACCACGAACAACCAGACAACGGTCTTCCTCTCCACCAGTCCAAACCTACCAAGAGGCACCGGCAACAGACTTTGGGCCTTCTCAGACACATCTAGAAGCTGCTGGAACCTCCTCCTCCCTGCCCGACGTCGACCTACACGAGGTGATCGAAGAGTACGTACTCCAAGATCAACCATCAAAAGGGGCATAAACGGATGATGAGACTGCACTAAGAATGCTGAAGATCAGAGATCTAATCAAGCAGTCCATCTTCAACATCTTCCAAATGGAGCCGTCAGAAATCAAAGAAGGAGAAGACTACAACACCGAACCACCCAAGCTCCAAGAGGCTATGACCAAAAATGTCGACCCACAACCTCGACTATCAACAGGGACTCGACAATTGGAAACAGCCTGGGAGAACAGAAGAGTTGTAGTTCCTTTTCTAGAAGATATTCGGCACCGGATTTGGAGAAGGGAGGAGAAAATAAAGAAACGAACTAAATCTGCGGGGCCTTACGCATCTCAAAGGGACGAAAGCAAGAGCATATCTATATATGCTGGCGCAGAAGTTCGTAAACCCATTTAGGGACCGCAGACAGGACCAAATGAGGATCAGGGACAAAGGAAAAGTCACGGACTTAGTTGAGGTCGAGCACCACAGCTATGGCCGGAGTGTACAATTCCCGATCTTTATCGTCAAGTTCGTGGATTTCGACTCATCCAGAGAAAGAGTCGAGAGGATTTCGGAAGTTGACTTGCCACTTCTGCGTTTTCAAGACATCATCAACATATACGGGTTCTATAGGAAGTTCACCCTGAAGGAATACCGTTATAAACACGGATTGGACGCGCTGAAGAGGCTGATGCTAAGGCAAGTCAAGTATTATGCAGCTCAAGACCTTTAGATTGGAATAGAAAACAATATGAAGAAGGTCAACCTGCCAGGCCGAAGCAACCGAACAGCTTCAGCTCATGGGTTTGAACTCAATTTCATCTTCACCGAACCCGAGCTGTCTGTAATCTACGAAGACTTAGAAGACCAGAAACGAGTGATGCTCATGTCAGAACTCAACATGTATTGCGATGGGACACTCAAGAAGGTTCTTCAAAGTCTACGTCAGAAACTGGATGGCCTGCAGAGAGTGGAGCAACCGAAATCTGAACTAAATCTCGAAGAAGAACGTCTTACCGAGAAAGTCATCACTGCCATTGAAGAAAGGCTCAACTTGAGAAACAACATCAGGCAGTTTGAGATAATTCTCGGTCTACGCAAATCCTTCTACCTTCGAGATCGCCCAAGGACAAGAGGACGAGGTGCTAAAAGAAGAAGATGAACACAAATGGGGAGATTGTTAGGAATATTTATTGTGTTCATCATTGTATTCCTCTTGTAATTGGTTAGTTTGTAAATACTAGTTAGTCCGAGGACCAAATTGTAAATATATACCGAAAGCTGAAAGGTATATATAGTCTCGGTCCTCATTTCTTTTCAGGTAGGTTTTTGGAAAATTGTTTTACGCACGTAAAGTTTTGGTTTTAATCGAAAACTCATTTTGCAAAAAATTCTCTCCTTCGTTTATACTTTACGCGCGCGAAAACCTCACACACAACCAATCTTCGATCGAAAACTTTGTTGAAGACTGATTGATTATCATCGGATTTGCTGCTCGATAATCAATCAGAATTTGGATCCACACAGCCTCGATCAAGCTGCTCTGCATTTGATAAGGTTCGAAAATAGCTTCCGCGAGTTCTCTGTAAAGTTCGAACCGAGATTGTGTGTTAATTACTTGTGTGGATCGATTTCTGGACCTACACGAGTAACAGTTTTAGACTTGAACTTCACCTTGGGGTCCACCAACTGGCCTACGTAGTGGAGCCCCATGATTATGCTAAATTCTTAGGGGGAGAAAACAACATTCAGGTTCTCGCCAAACATAAACGAGTTAGTTTCTATGTTATATCGCCGTAAAAGTGTCACTATTCTCGCAAAAGAATGTGACAGCTTCTCAGGCATATCTAAAAACACATAAAACGGTGTCTTCATTATAGCTTCACGTTGCTCATGGGTCATCAAATCCCTAATTTCGACCATCTTAGATCCAAACAAAGAAAGATGACACCGAGAAATAAGTTCATAACCTTTTCGTGATGCCTTTGCTGCCATTACTGCACAAATAAAAGGCAAAATCTCACACAACATATAATATGTCAGGGCCTCGAGCTCATCATCGAAGTGACAAAATGTGAACAAAAATCGATGCATAACTCCAAATCTGAACTACAAAATTCAAAACACATCAAACTTACTATCGATTTCAGGCGGACAAGAGGGATTTTTAGATGTGACGAGCGATTTCGGGCAACCAATATCGATTTTGAGCGAGCGACAAAGGGGGTGTTCGTGCAGTACGATTGGGTAGAGTTTCGTGGATTTGAGGTACGGTATCGATCTCGAACGGCGATTTGGGGTTGTGCGATCGATTTTGTGCTAAGGCTTAAGAGAGAGAATTAGGGTTGGGGGTGTGTTCGTTCGATTTGGGTCTAACACATTTTTGTTTTCTTTTTTTTTTTAACATGCAGGTAAAAACGTAATTAACAAATTTCTCGGGGATATAATTGGCAATTTGATACTTAACAGTGAATGAAATTTAAAATAGGTAGTACTGAATTGTTTATTTTTTATGCAAACTGTTATCCCTTTTTATAATAATATTATTTTATTTTTTAATTAATTAAATTAATAATCATTAT
Organism: Lindernia subracemosa; assembly: GCA_028392965.1. NCBI lineage: Eukaryota > Viridiplantae > Streptophyta > Magnoliopsida > Lamiales > Linderniaceae > Vandellia > Vandellia subracemosa. The sequence goes on from JAQPCC010000041.1 coordinate 1,510,464, forward strand.
TGGACACGTGACTTATTTATAAGATACCTACATTTCTTTTAATATATAAGATAAGATGTAAGTGCAAGCAAGACAGTATTCATACAAACGATATAATTTCGTAGGGGAAGAAAAAGTATATGCCCGAAATTTAAGAAAGAAAGATAATCCCGCCATTATTTGAGTCGAATATACGAGACGTCGCCGACAATTTAATCCAACGAGGCGAAGCACAAAAACACAACTAGAGACCTCAGCGAAAGAAAAAGTTCCAACATTTTCATCTTGAGTAGTTATTACTTTCTGGCACCTTGATGAAGATCCTGAAGATTGAGCAGCAGCTCATCAGAGTCCAAGTACACCTTGTTGCCCGAATTTGCAATGGTGTGGGAGATTTCTTTGGATGCCTCGATTCTCCTAAGCGTTGTAAATGCCGGGTTGTTGGCTATAGCTTCCCCGATCAGCTGGGCGCTCTTTGCCTCACCCTAAATAACCAAATCGTAAAAACGGTGAAGAAAAGAAAAGAAAACCAAAAAAATTGTATGTATGTATTTATGTATGTATGTATACCTGTGCTCTAATGATGGCACTTCGTTTGTCTTGCTCGGCCTTTTCAACGATAAATTTGGCCCTCTCGGCCTCTTGGGCAGCCACCTGCTTAGCTTCGATGGCAGCAGTGAATTCCCTGCCAAAGGTCAGATTGGTGATGGAGACATCGTCCAGCGCAATGTTGAATTGGGCAGCTCTCTGCGTCAATATCTTCCTTATCTCCCGACTCACATTCTACAACAAAAAGAAAAAGCTAAAAATTACTATCAATGATATTTCCGCCGTTTCTTGATTGGATTTCGAAATCTAGAGCATTTTCTGTACTCGGTATGGATCTAACTTTTGTCTGGACATAGCGGCAAAGGGAAGTGTCTCTTTATTGGATTTTGAAATCTAGGCTGAAGGATGTCTGGACATTGTGGCAAAGGACGTCAAACTTAAGAAGAAAATGGCCCTACTATTCAAAATTCTTGCTCGTTGCTTAAAAATTACACGTTGAATAAGACCGAGGGAGGTCAAGCTTACAAACTCTTAGGCAACATCTATATTAAGATCCTCTCAGCACTCTCATGAAAACTTGCCATATATAACGACATGTAAGATTCTGTGTTGAAACAACAAACAGAACTCTAGATGACAATTTTGCAAGCAAATATGAAATAAAAAGAGCAATCATATGAAGTTACCACTGCTCATAAACGAGTAGGATCTAGCCTCGTCACATACCTCTCTCTGCGTGATGAGTTGGCTGGCATTGTACTGTGCAACAACAGCTTTCAGAGTCTCGTGAATAATGGAAGGAAGAACTCTCTCGTTGAAGTTTTCCCCGAGAGAACGATAAATAGTAGGTAACTGGTCTGGCACGGGACGAGTGAGAACCCGAAGGCCTATTTTCACCTGAAAAGCTCACACAATCAGCTTTCATAAAGAAATACGATAAACATCACTCCCACCTCAAAGGTAGGGTTGGGAATAGTAACAGTAGACAACACTCATCACTGATAACTTATGCAAGAAATGACTGTACACAATTCTATTGACCATAGTTCGAACATCTTATGACAGTGGTATCATAGCACTGTCATAGATATATGTCTTCATCAGTTGATGCATTTCCTTATTTCATGTTTCAAAAGGATAAAAATTTGTAATGGCTCATATCCCATTTGATTAGCTCCTTGGCAACAGATTGTGAAAGGTAACAAAATCGATCTCCTCCATATCATGATGCCTTTTTAAGAGAGCGAATCGTGAATGTCAGGAGAATGTTTGTATTTGGGAGTGTAGAGAGAAAGAGAGACCATTTGAAGATCGCGACTGCCAGAAGTGCTCTCCACCAGATGAGGTCGAGCACGAACGTCATAAATCATCGGCCTCTCAAACCAAGGGAACATAAAATGAGTCCCTTCAGGGTACACCTGAATATATATTAAGCATTTACTTTAGCTCCCCAACCAAAAATGTGCAATTACAGGAATATATAATACCACATGCTTTCAAGACTGATGATTTTAGAACCTAGAATCAAGGAGTTCATCCGCAATTCATCCGAACACATGAAAACATGGATATTTCTCACAGAAAATCAAGTCACTAAGAAGAATAAGCTTGCTAGTACAGATTGGCATCGATGTCATGTTTATAATAAGATAAAAAAAAAAAGAACAATAAAACATAGTGTATGACAAAAACCTTTTCCTTTATTCCAACAAGACGGTTGAAAACAATGGCTCGGTGGCCCCCCTCAACATTATAGAGACTGTGCCCGAGCCCATACGCTCCAAGCCCCAAGACAGCTCCGAGCTTGATCAAGGCACCAGCCGCACCTCCACCGGGCATCTTAGGAACATTGATGTTCATATTCATCTTCTTCTAAACCACATCAAAATTGCACTGTCATTAACAGATAGATTGCCCTCTAAAAACACAAGACCGTAAAATGAGGAAGGTATGCCCAACAAAATGAAAGTACGATTGTTAAAACTCAAAAGTAAAGCATCTCAAACTCCATCCAACTTAAACATATTCAACTTCCATTAGCTGGAAAAGAAAAAAAAAAGACATATGAAGGTACACAAATAATCAAGCATCACAAATGGGCGAACGATAAATAGATTACAACGCTATACAACAAATATCACTCAGAATCATGAATTCAGACATATCACACATGCTAAAATACAATAACTTTCCGAAAACCTCAGTTAATCGATTCTGCCACTACTCAAATACAGGCGTAAGATTCTACTTCAAGCAAAAGGTAAAATAAATTGAATTATCTTAAGGAAAAACAAGAATGGGGAAGAGTAGAGTAGATCTGCAAACCATTAACTGAAGAGAGCAGTGAAGAGTTGAAGCAGCAGAGAACCAAATTTGAAGAAAAGGGTTTTAGTTGGATAGCTTGCCCAAGGGTTTTTCTTCTTGCTACATCATTCTTCTATTTGATTTGTTTTTTATTATAATTTATAATAATATTCAATCTTTCTTACTTTCATTTGGGCCAACAAAAGCCCAATAAACAACAAATGGACCGTTTACTACTTCCAAAAATTAAAAAAATATATTTGTCAAAAACAAATCTAACAATTGGGCACAAGGTTGACTTGTGACTTGAGCTATAGTAAACTAATTTGAGTTCGAAGGTCGAAAATTTTCAATTTAAGAATAAAAAAATCGCTAAATTGCATATAACAAACCCGTCGTTTAAAAAATAAGTACTAAAACCCCTCTAATTTGTAAATAGCGTAAAACATTCTTATGGTTTATTTAATCATGCGTTCTTTGTCATTTGCACCCCATATGCTAAGTTTTAAACACCATCGGGGGTACGGTGGTAAGTTTTAGACAGCAGAAGAGGGTTTCGCGTAATAAAAATGTATAGGATAATAACGTGTATTTTAGTATAACCACGTAGGGTATGGCATAACTTACCCTAAAAAATTAATCAAAATCTTTAAAAGACTCGTTATCAAATTCCAGCTCAACTAGGCGTGTCAATGGGCCAATGATTCCCCGTGTTCCATGTGGGGTCCGGGCCCGAACGTGCATAGACAAACTCTATACTCTCCGCCCCGTTTCTCGCCCCTATGGGGTGGTGGGGGGCAATTTCTTATGCATTTGCAAAGCTAAAAGAATTTTTTAAAAACTCGAGTCGGGGATGAGAATCAGACTCCGCCCTAAAATCATCCCGTTGACAAACCTAACCTGAAATTCAATCATTCGGCCTAAGATTCACCCAAATCTTATCGAATTCATAAAAGAGCTCAACTCAAATTTCACTCAAAATTGCAACATGATTGACAAATTAAACTTGTGTTTTCGGAAAGTACATATAGGCTTCTTTACTTTATTTTTTTTGTTAAGATAAATGATTTCATTCCTAATCAACGATGATCATCACACACAAACATAGCCAAATTTTGGCCCCGAAGGAGTGAATGATCATCTGCATCCCATCCCATGTGCTTAGACAAAAAGTGAGCTAACTACATTACCGTCTCTTTCGACAAAGGAAAACGAAACAAAAACGAAGAGATTCATCAAAGGTCAAGCAATCCCATAAAATACTTCTGATCTTATAGGAATCAAAGCAAAGTTTTTGTGCAAATCATCGATGACAAACTTACGGTTTCCTTCGGCAATATTGCTATCCCATCGTCGTGCAAACCGTAGAATATCCCGAGCAGCTAATGCTTCGATCATTTCCGAGTCTTGAAGTCCAAGAAAAACCAAGTCCTCCGAGGTTAAGAATACCTTTTTGCCCCAAAGATTACAACCCCTTTTAAACTTCTTTACGATAACAGTTACTATAGTTGAGAAAAAGTTAACGATTCTTTCAATATTTCAAAATCTGAAGAGAAATTCTAAGGAACTGTCATTCAAAATACGATACTAATCAACAATTTTACATCCACGAAATAAAAGCCAAAAAAAAAAAAGAAACTGACAATTATTTCTGAAACCCTAAGGAATGAGAAAATTCAGAAATTAAGCGCTTGTGAACTTTGTGACGGCCTTCGTACCCTCGGAAACGGCGTGCTTCGCGAGCTCGCCGGGCAACACCAATCTGACGGCGGTCTGAATCTCGCGAGAAGTGATGGTGGGCTTCTTGTTGTATCTCGCGAGGCGAGACGATTCCTGAGCCAATTTCTCGAAGATGTCGTTGATGAAGCTGTTCATGATGCCCATGGCCTTGCTCGATATCCCAATGTCTGGGTGGACCTGCTTCAGCACCTTGAAGATGTAGATCTTGTACGTCTCCACGCTCTTCTTCGCGCGCTTCTTCTTCTTGTCCGCGGTCGACGCGCCGCCGTCCTTGGGTAGTTTCTTTCCGGCCTTCGGCTTCTTCTCCGCCGCCGGAGCCTTCTCAGCCGCTGGCTTCTTCTCGGCGGGCTTCTTCTCAGCTCTCGGTGCCATTTCGGAAGTTAAGAGAATGAGTCGCTGAAATAAATTTCGAGTTTTGTTTCTTAGACTTGGTTAAGATGAATAGATAAATCAACGAATATTATATATAGGGGCTCAGAGGTGCTTTGATTGGATGATTCGCCTTGTCTAAGATCATGGATTTTCACCGTTGATCATCTTTTTAATTGGACGGTGTCGATTGATCCTATGGGTGACGTGGAATGTTGGTGCGGATCGTTGCTCTGAAGCCGTTGATTGCATTTGATTTCAACGGTGAGATTCACGCGGTCATAGATTGAAGGATCAAAGTTATCGAACTATTACATGATGATTTATCAGTAATGTTCTTGATTTTACAATGATACTATGAAACGACAAAGCTAAGCTCCCTCCGCAGCAGCTTCAATTGCAACTGTGAAAGAAAAAAAATCAATATTGCTGTTGTAATATTCAGTTATTAAGAAACGAAATACGTAAATAACACAGTGATTTTATGTTAAAAATTCAAATCTGAAAAAAAAAAAAAAAAACAACGGGCAGAAGTACCGTAAGGATTTCATTAATTTTCGAAAGATGATACAAAATCGAGAGAGTATGAGTAAATCTGTTGTGATTGTTCTACTATGACAACTACTACTACATGAAATATAAATAATCCTAACCTGATAAGATAAAAGCCCAATAACTATATGTGCTCCACGAGCTATTGAATTGGGTCAGAAATTCGAGTTATCAAATTTATCAATCTCCACTTTGAGGTGAACTCCATAGCCGAAATATATAATGCAAATATGAATCCTCAATAGCATACACCATCCTCCACCAAATGCCCCTTAGGGCAAATCTCAACAATAACCACCAACCAAGTTTAAAGTAATGCTCAAACTTGTTAAGTGGAAGTGCCTTTATCATAATATCAATTGGATTATGTTGTGTGCAAAGTTTTTAAAGGCGAGAGGCGCACAAAGGCGATGTGTCACTGCCTTGCCTCAAAGGCGAGGCTTAAATAAGGCGATTGCCTCACAAAACCGATGCGATTTCTATTATATATGTATATTATATATAATATTCATAACCAATCACTCTTTATGGATATGTAGAAATTATACATAATTCAGTGCATGGTTTTAACATCATTCTAAACAAATTACGAACAACTTAAAAAATTTAACACAAAAGCAACATTTGAATAAAATAATAGAAGTCAAGTCAAATAATAAAATAGTAACATGGTAACAGTGACCATTCGTTACAGAAAAACATATTATTTTAATGGAAAAAAAATAGAAAAACATATTACTTTAATGGAAAAAAAAAAGAGAGAAAAGCACACTTACAGAAATCGACAAAGTAGGAGACGAACAAGAATCTTGAAATTGATTAGGATAGAATATAGTAATCAACCCACTGCTTTTTTTACTTTTTCATTAGGTTTTTTCAGTTAATGGGCTTTTTTTAAAATATAGGGCCATGTTATAGAATTGGGCCTTTATATTTGTATTAAGCCCTTCAAGATTTTTGCTGAAATCGGTCATTTCTATCCTACCCTTGTGGGTAACATCCAACTTCACTGAGATTTTGACATGTGTCCCAATCTAAAAGGTAGTGCTGAGATTAACACATGAGATGGAGAAGTGTGACACATGTCACAATCTCAAGGGAGTTGGGTGATACCCACATGGGTATGTAAGAATAATCCGCTGAAATCTATTTCTTCAATGAGGCAACCGCCTGATCCCTTTATGCTGAGGCGTCGCCTCACCTTATTCATCGCCTAGACGCGCCTCAAATAACACAACTTGTGTGTTTATCTTGCTCACATAACTCATAGCTTCATAAGTAGCATATTCTTCATAGGAAGTAATATCAACTATTACATTTAACGCATAAGCAACAAAATCAGCGTGCAAATATCTATTTGGTCGAACAATTTGTCCCCTACCTCTATCTTTTGCAATGTTGTATTGTGGAGTAGATGGTGGTAATGTATCAGGAGGAAGAACTCCATTTTGCATATTGGATAAAGTAGCCTTGGAATGAGATTCTGCTTGAATCTGTAGTTCCACCTGCATTTCTGATTTTTGCTTCTTTGTTTCACAAGTGTCGTTAGTAGACAAATTTCGTTACAGAGCAGCTTCAATCGAAGATAACGTCTCTACTAGTAATAACCTTACGAGTTTCATGGCACCACAACTTACACCCTTTAATGCCAGATTTAAACAAAAAGAAAACAAATTTAACACATTTAATAATCCTCCTATGTTTTTTTCCCTTGGTCCAAGAAGATGGCAATCCCATAAGCACCTCTTCCAAATCCATCTGAGTGAGAACAACCCGCATCTTTACCTGCCATAGACTAAACCGTGTGTTGTGATCCTGTTGGGATTTTATCAGCCAAAACTTCATTGATCAAGGCTAGAAGGATCGATCTTAAGCTGGAAATAAAGAGCTGAAGAAAGAAAATATGACTCGGAAGTATTCTGCTGGGAAGAATCGAACCAACACTTTAACTAATTTTTTTGAATGTTAGTTAGTTTGATGTGAACCGTTCGATGTGGCAGGTCATGATCCGAGGGCTGAGAATTAAAGATGTTGATAACTTATAAAAGTGTTTCAGCACTTTTATAAGTAAGGAAAAGCTCGTTGTACAAGTCGCTGAGCTCATGGTACAAGCTCGTCCAAGCACAGGTAATGAAACAGTTACTGCTGAAGCTGTTTAAATATCAGATTTTAGAGTTCGACTATCTATCTTTGAGAGCTTGTAGATATTGTTAGAGTGAGAGTTAGAGAAAGTTATATACACAAAAGTTGTAGAGGGTATGGCAGTCTTGTAAATCCTACTTTTCGTTTGAATAAAAGAGGTTCTTTTGGTCCGTGGAGTAGGTTGAAAATCACAGCCGAACCACGTTAAAATTGTGTTTTGTTTTTCCATTTAGCTTGATGTTTTCGCATTTGTTTGATTCCAAGATCGTATTTCTTGGTACGATCTTCACACGCACGATAAAGAACATCAAGTTGGAAATCGAGGGGTGCGATTTTTACAACAATTGGTGCGGCGAGGCGTTTGAACGACGCGTGACAAGAAGATGGCGGCAACTCGGTTCGAAATGAAAGTCTTCAATGGCCAGGGAGATTTTGGCCTATGGAAGAAGAATATGAAGGCCCTGCTCACGGAGAAGGGTCTTGAGGAGGCTCTTAACCTGAGACGGAGATGTAGCCGAAGCATATGGCGGATGCTTTGAAGAAAAAGATTCGGGAAAGAGCGTATAGCACGTTGTTCCTTTGTCTCTCAGACCAAGTCTTGTGCAAAGTGGCTAAAGAAGACACGGCCGAGGAGATATGGAAGAAGCTAGATGCTCTTTACATGATCAAGTCTCTTGCCAAGAGACTCTATCTGAAGTAGGCCCTTTATCGATATCAAATGCATGAAGATCAACAGTTGGAAGCACAGCTCGACAGTTTTTCGAAGATGATCTTGGACTTAGAGAATGTAGGCGATATAATGAAGGACGAGGACCAAGCGTTATTGTTGCTATGTGTCTTTCCACCTAGCTATAATCACTTCAAAGAGGCCCTGCTATATGGAAGGGAAACATTGAAGCTTGATGACGTTTTGTCAGCCCTGAACTCGAAGCAACTGAGCACAAAACAGAGCCAAGAGAAGAGGGATGCTGCGGAGCTATTTTATGCGCATAAGAAGGATGATTCTTGGTCCAAGAAAGGGAAAGGAAGGAAGTATTCTGAGCATAGAAGTCCCGTGAAGTGTTACCACTGTGACGAGGAGGGACATATTCGCAAGTTTTGTCCAAAGAGATCAAGATCATACCCAAATCAAAGCCAGAAATCTGATGTGGCAGATTGTGCCTTAGATGATGTCGAATTTGCTGAGATCTTGAATGTTTTTGGGCACGAAGCAAAGCAAGAACGGATCATTGACTCAGGGTGCAACTTCCATGTCACTTGCAATAAAGATTGGCTGCAAGATTTCCAAGAAACGAACCAAGAAAGTGAGAGGCTTGGAAATGGAGAATTCTGTCAGATTTTAGGCGTCGGACCTATGCGTTTAAGGCTGGAGTCAGGGAACTTAAGGTGTTCTAAGAGATGTTAGATATGTTCCTGAGTTGAGAAGGAACCTAATATCGATCGGAGCATTGGATGAAAGGGGTTTCATCACAAAAACTGCAGGTGGAAAGATTGAAATCTTGTAGCAGGGAAAGCTGGTCCTGAACGGGTTTAAAAGGCATGGTATCTTCGTGCTCGAAGGCTGTATTGTCGAGGCGAGCAAGGTTAGAGATACAAAGAAGTGTGGAGACTTGAACAATGTCCAAGAAGACCCACAGAAACCTCATCTCGAGGTGGAGATAGCTACCACAAAATCTGAAGTCGAAGCTGAAAACTCAGAAAAATCAGCTACTGTAAATAAAACTGAAGAAAATGATTCTGATTTTGCCCATTCTGAGCGTGAATCGGACAGGGATTCGATAAGGGAAGGAATTACTTTCAGGTCTTGCTCGAAGTTTGCATTCACAGAAGAAGAAAAGGCAGAGGAGATGGATCAAACATATGAAGGAATCTTGATGGAGATCATGAGTGAAGCTGATACTTCACTGAAATGTGTTGGAGTGTCTGCTGCAAAAAGGACCAAGAGGCATGGATTATATGGCTGTAAATGGGTCTGCAAGAAGGCTCGTGAAGCTAGGAAAGTGAGGGATTCATCAAGAAGGACAAAGAAAAACTCGAAGAGCCAAGTTGGCTCCAAGTGGAAACTTTCAATCTTACTTGGTGCTGATAAGGCTTCATTCGAGGTTCGGAGTTGCTTAATGCTGGTAGACCAACAGAGCAGATATAGGGGCCATCAAGGTGGAGCCTTGGTCGGAAAGTGCATAAAATCGAAGGATTTTCAGGTTGCAGATATGAATTCAAAGCTGTAAAATTTCTGGTGTGTTTGGCCGAGTTTAAGCGAGTTTTAACTAGCTCGTTTGGACTGCAAAAGGTGAAGATATGTGAAGGGTTGAGAGTTATTGGCTCAAGGTAGAGATTGTTGGGATTTTATGAGCCAAAACTACATTGATCAAGGTTAGAAGGATCGATCTTAAGCTGGAAATAAAGAGCTGAAGAAAGAAATATGACTCGGAAGTATTCTGCTGGGAAGAATCGAACCAGCACTTTAACTAATTTTTTTGAATGTTAGTTAGTTGATGTGAACCGTTCGATGTGGCAGATCGTGATCCGAGGGGTGAGAATTAAAGATGTTGATAACTTATAAAAGCGTTTCAGCAAAAAGCTCGACGTACAAGTCGCTGAGCTCATGGTACAAGCTCGTCCAAACACAAGTAATGAAACAGTTAGTGCTGAAGCTGTTTAAATATCAGATTTCAGAGTTCGACTATCTATCTTTGAGAGCTTGTACATTTCGTTAGAGCGAGAGTTAGCGAAAGTTAAAAACACGAAAGGTGTAGAAGGTGTGTCAATCTTGTAAATCCTTCTTTTCGTTTGAATAAAAGAGGCTCTGTTGGTCCGTGGAGTATGCTGAAAGTCACAGACGAACTATGTTAAAATTGTGTTCTATTTTTCCATTTAGCTTGCTGTTTTCGCATTCGTTTGATTCCAAGATCGTATTTCTTGGTACGATCTTCACACACACGTTAGAGAACATTAAGTTGGAAATCGAGGGGTGTTGTTTTTACAACAGATCCAATAATGGAATATCGTATTTCATCGACACAACTATTGAGTAATCCGAAAACTTGGATGCTCTGATAGCACTTGTTATGAATAATAGCGATTGTAAGAAACAAAATACGTAGAACACAACGATTTTACGTGAAAAATCCAAATATGGAAAAAAACCACGAGCAGAGGTGTCGTAACGATTTGACTAATTTTCAGAGGATGATACAAGATCGAGAGAGTATGAGTAGTGCTGTTGCGATTTTTCTACTATGACGGCTACTACATAAAATATGATTAACCCTAGCCCAATAAGATAAATGTTTAATAACTAAAGGTGCACCACGGGCTTTCGAACCGAGTCAGGAATTCGAGTCACCAAATATAACATATTCAGTGTTGGCAAAATATAAGTTTTTTTTTTAATACTTACTATTTTACTGATCTTGGTTCAGTTTTTCTTTGACATGAAAATTATATATCTTTCTATTTTTTATTGAAAAACATTTTTCAAACTCAAACTATAAATATGATTTCGTCAGCACAAAAGCATCTCCACCCGAACATCAAAACCCAAAAAATGCAGTAAAAACACTCCAATTGTAGCCAAAATGCAAACTGAAAATGAGTTTTTTGTTTTCTCTCTCCGGCTTGAAACTCAAATATGTGTTTGAAAATGAGTTTTCTAAAAAAAATGATTTAACGTTTGAAAATTGCAATACACACCCTTCTGTTTCTTTTGAATTACAAAAGTCAAAAAGAAATAAAAATATATGAAATGACCCGTGTTTTTAATAAACATTTTTTCGATGGCTTTTTTTTTTATGTACAAGTAATAATTTTATTATTAATATTATTAAATATTTCTCAATCGAATTTAAATGGTAACATAGTCTAATTTGCAAACTTGTAAAATATGTAAGTAGTATTGAAAAGTTAGTGTGGAAGAGAATATTCCTAAAAAATATTTTTGATTTGAGAATGAATTTAATTGTTGGAGAACAATTACTGTTTGATGTGACATTTACTACATTGTGAATTTAAAAAATGAGTTTTTCAGTTAAAAGATGGATTAAACTTCGGTTGGTAATTCATTTCATACTACTTCATGGAGTAGTAGTTTCTATTTTGATTTACATTTTAGCTAATTATTATTTTTTTAACAAATGTAACAATATATAATGTTGCATAATATAATTTAAATTATATTTTTCCATATTTCAATATTTAAGAAGACACATATTTAACAACAAATATAAAAGGCAAAATCAAAGATCCACAAATACCACAACACAAAAACTAATTATATTCACTTGCCTTCGTTATGAAATAGTCAAGAACACACATCAAAGATCCACAAATACCACAACACAAAAACTAATTATACTTCTTTGCCATGATTATCAAATAGTCAAGAATACATCTCTTACAAACCAGTATACAAAGCACGGTAAGAGATCCTCAAACACCACAAACACAAAAAAAAAAAAGGAATTACATATTCCTTTGCCTTGATTATCAAGTAGTTATAATAACCATGTTTACTATTCAAATAACACATCCTCTCACTTTGATCATATTGCTCTTGCTATTAGAGTATTGTGTTTGTATGCGTTCCTCCCTCACTATCAATGCTTCTCTTGCCGGAGGTTTTGCACCGGCGGTGGCTACGTGGTACGGTCCACCCAATGGGGCCGGATCTGACCGTAAATTTCAATAACCTTCCCCAATTGCATATCATAGCGTCGAACTAACAAAAAGAATATATAATTTCAATAACAACACTTTGGCTTCGCATTTAGGATAAAACCTTAATATAGATCAAGCGTTCGATCATACGTTGCATAGCATGTTTAACTTACCATTCGCTTCTTACGAGAACTTCAAGAGCAACTATCCTTGTCTATCGTGGCGAGGAGATCGATATATTATGTAATAATTGTGTCTCTTCTTGCAGACGGAGCTTGCGGATTTGCAACCGACGTAGAGAATCCTCCGTACAACCGCTTGATAGCCGCAGGAAGCAGTTCCTTGTATCAATCAGGACAGGGTTGTGGGAGATGTTATCAGGTTGTAAAAACATTTTTGTTGGTCATTATTATTTTGTACATCAGCTTATTAAATGTCATCTTAACACATTATAATATAACTCATATGTCCTTTTTCCAACTATTTGCAGGTGAAATGCACGGACAACCCTTCGTGCTCGGGATCTCCCGTCACGGTCACCATCACGGATTCGGGCCCGGACAATGGCGTGGCCTCCGGCACCATTCACTTCGACATGAGCGGACAAGCTTTTGGAACTTTAGCTAAGCCGGGACAAGCCGAGGCGCTCCGCAATGCGGGAAGAATTAACGTCCAATATCAAAGGTTATTTATTGGGGCAATTTATTTATTACAAGGCGATAATCATGAGGTCCGGCCTGATGGTCAAGGCTAAGGTCTCAAGATATTGGAAAGGTCATAGAGGTTCGAATCCGTCCTGCCGCCCCGATACCTTGAGGAGCCTGTCACAAATGGACATCTCTCCTAGTGACTTACCTGGTTGACGTAGTTTTGCAGGTTATTACGCCAACATCCAGGGTTCTCTGGATTACTAGAAAAAAAAAGACGATAGTCAAAATACAAATATAGTATATTGTTAACAAATCGAGGGTTTGATTTCGATCGATCTTGTAGGGTACCGTGCAATACTAAGCGGGGTATCGCATTCACGCTCGACCTGGGATGCAACCAGAACTATCTGGCGTTCGTGACGGACTACGTGAACGGAGATGGAGACCTCGGGTCCGTCGAGATATTGCCTTCAAACTCGAAGACGTGGATTCCCATGCAGCGTTCGTGGGGCGCTACGTACAAGGTCGACCTTGTTGAGCGGCTATCAGCGATTCGCTATTTCAGTTGGGTTGAGAGAAAAAGACGATTGAGCGAAGGAGTAATTTCAATTCTATTCAGAAGGTTTTGTTTGGAATGAATACATCGACTACATTGCTCCCAGTATTTATACTAAACTAAGCTATTTACAAAACAGCCCTTAAGTATAAACGAACTAATAAAGACGCAATAACGTTATCATGCAGACCAACGATTTTAAATATAAACAACACAAAAAAAAAATAAAAGGAAACAGAACACTCTTAAGCAATCTCTTGATCTCGTAGCTCATCATCCTCAATCATGTTAGTGGCCAAAGCTTGTAATTTCTGCATCCCCCCCTCAAGCTTGGGAATTGCTGACAGCCCAAGCTTGGACAGAAGACCGGAAAACTGTGGAGTAGCTAATGCCTTGGTGAACAAATCTGCTGTGGCGACCCCACTTTTTAATATAAATAGTTGGCGGGTTTTCGCAACGAAAGCCGCGGAAGACCCATTTTACAAAAACTTTTTAAAACAAACTAATATTAATTTTACAGCACAACCATCTTTACACGGGCCTCGGCCCCAAAACAAAATCCAAAAGTTCCTACACACTCCACAGGTCGCGTCCCATGTACTGCATCCGCCCCCAAAAGCCCGTGGAGTCACCGCCATCAGCCTGCCTTAGTCGTGACGTACCTCGACGTCGGGCTCAGTAATACCTACAACACGTAAAACTGAGCGATTGCCCAGTAGGTGAAAATATGCGTGAATGCAGCGTGCACTCAACCCCAATCCCGACACCTCACCATGCTATGCACGCTCGTCCCACGACCTCATCTCATCTTATCTCAACCACAGGGCCCTAGGTTGGACTAATGCACCTCATAAATAACCCTACGGCACCTACCGTAAAGTTCGAGCGGCACCAACCACTCATCTCGACGGCACCAACCGTCCATACTCATTAGTGGCACCAACCACTAATCACGACGGCACCAACCGTCTATATAAATAAAGCTGGGCGGCACCAACCGCCCATCTCGACGGCACCAACCGTCAGGTGCAACTAGTACCAACCTCAACTCGACTTCCAGTCGACAACCAGCATCGGTCACATTCTACCCCGCTCAACGACACCTTAAGGTGTCACCGTATCAATACGGTCATCCAATCTTACCTCAATATGTCGTGATATGCAATGCGTGTCATACAAGCCGCACAGAATAACAACCACATCTCGTAAAACCCGAAAATCCAGAAACCCCTTTAAAATCCCGAAAATAATACTTACAGCTGACAATAAAATAACCGTGGACCAGGGAATTTAATCAAAACCCGAAAACATTTTAATTTAAAAGATTTGGGCTGAAAATAATTGTATTTAAAAGAATTGGGTCAAAATAGAATAAATGCCCAAAATAAGTTCGTTGGTCAAACCCAACTATTTTCGGTCAAAGCCCAAACCTAATTCGCGAAAACCTAAAATCGGTCCGCGATGTCTCATGGTTCGCGAAAGACCTCAACTCGCGAAAACCTTCTTTTCGCAAACTCTCTGGCCCGCGAAAACTGGTTTTCGGCCCGCATCTATTTCTTATTCGCGAACTCTCTGGCCCGCGAAAACTGGTTTTCGGTCCGCATCTATTTGTTATTCGCGAACTCTCCGGCCCGCGAAAACTGGTTTTCGGCCCGTGATGTCTCACAGTTCGCGAACTACCTCAGCCCGCGAAAACTTGTTTTCAGCCCGCGATAACCTTTCTCCCTCACAATTCGCAAAATAACTGGCCCGCGAAAACCCTTATTCGGTCCGAAAACATGACATTCGCCAAAACACTAAGTTAACCCAGAAAATGAAGAACAGCATGCGAAAAACACTAAGTTCTTCAATTCTTCAAGAAATTTCATCACACAAACATCCTTCTAACTCACATAAACACCTGACTAAATTATAGAACTCATATGTTGAGCTCGAACAAGCATCATAACACTTCAAAAACATCACAAAAGTACCAGAAATTCGAGAACTAAAAATCAGATTTAACGAAAACATTTCCGTGTTGTAGATGAAATCTTCACCTACCTCACTTCCTAAGCAGTATTTACGCAGGTTTGTTGATGAAGATTGGAAGGAGCGTTTGCCAAATTCCTTTCTCTTTCTCCTTTTTCTCTCGCCTTCTTCTCCTTTCTCTCTTGCTGCTTTTATTTATCTCTAATGAGGTTTTTACTGCTTTTGTTCAGCAGGAACTGCTTTTGTTCAGCAGGTGATGAAGCATGGACGTGTTTTTCCTCTTAGGCTAAGAAAGGGTCCTTTTTGTAATTTTCCTCTAAGGTTCTTTTTTTGTAATTTTCCTCCTTTTGTATCTTTCTTCATCGCAAACTCTTTTTGGCCATTGGGCCATTCAGTCCTTTTGGACTTAATTATTTTTCAGCCCATCAAAGTTTTCCTTCTTTATCGGGCTTGGGCCCAATTATTATTTGGGCTTAATTTCAAAATATCGGGCTTGCCCGAAATTAACTTCATAAATTTCTAATATACTATGCGTAATTCCCGTATTAAAATTTTACGGGTATTACATCCTCCCCTCCTTAAAAGAATTTCGTCCCCGAAATTACGCCGATTGGAATAACTTGGGGTGTCGATCTCTCCTGTTCTCTTCTTCTAATGAGGTAGGAGTTATTCCCACCTTTGTCACATAGTCGGCCGACACCTCCGAATGTGTAGCGCGATTCCTAACGTAAATTAATGGAAGTGGGGTATAATTAACGTACCCGTCGAAAAAGTAGGATCGGCCTCCGCCTCCTCGTTCGTGAGGGTGAAAACTCGAGCGGGAACTAGTGGTGGTCTTACCGGTGGTTAGGCTGAACTCTGTGATAGATTGTTCCGACAATTCTTAGCATAGTGCCCCAGCTTTCCACATCAGAAGCATTGTAGATTAGAATTCGGATTGGGCCTCATTCCGAAGCATACTCCAAAGTGGTAACGTCCGCATTGCTGGCACTGTGGGGCTGAATTCGGAGGTCTAGTAGGGGTATTGGCCGGTCCCTGATTTGGCTTTGGCCGCCAATTTCGTTGTCCCGCACGATCGTCCAGAGGGTTGTTGTTTTTGGGGTTTGTCTCAAAATATTGACGTTTCCGATCGCCTCCATTCCTTTATTGATTTTCCATTTTCCGCTTCGCTTCCTGCACTTCTACAATTTGAGCTTCTGCCTTCTCCGCGATCATTGCTCGTTCAGCCACATGATTGAACGCTTCTCCTCGCATACTTGCTATACTTACATCTCGGTGGATCTCGGGGTTGAGACCTATTGTGAATCGTGCTACTTTTAGGGCATCTGTTGCTACCATATGTGGAGCAAAACGGGATAGTTCTTCGAATTTGCGGATGTATTCCGCAATCGTCATTTTTCCTTGCTTCAAGTTTATGAATTCGTTCATTCGCTGCGCTTGCTCATGAGCCGTAAAATATTTTCCGTAGAATAGTTCCTTGAACCTGTCCCATGTTATTGGGTTTTCCAAGATCTTGATGGTATCCCACCAAAATCTGGCGTTCCCTCTTAGCAAGAACACGACACATAGGACTTTTTCGCTCTCCGGCACCCGACCGTAGAGGAACATATCTTCAACAGTGCGCAGCCAATCCTCTGCCACGATAGGATCAGAAGTGTCCTCGAAAATAGGAGGGCTTAACTTTCGAAACCTTTCCCCTATGATTCCATCCTGTTCAGGTTGAGGGGATGGATGGTGTTCGGAAAAACCTCGATGCTGAATAAGATCATTAATCTGATCCGATTGTCGTTGGATCAGTTCGGTGAGTTTCATGACTATTGAATCATGTTCCTGTGTAGGGGGCTCGGGTTCGTTCCTACGACTCGATTCTCCTACATCTACTCTTCTTCCTCTCGGCATTTTATAATTTAATATCTACAATTATACCAGCAAGCACATAATTAATAATACGTAATCACGTCAAACTATAAAACTCACAGGCAAGGCTGATCCTCCCGGCTTTTGAGCAGCATTACATGGACAGTCTTCAGAATCTAAAGCCTATGCTCTGATACCACCTTGTGGCGACCCCACTTTTTAATATAAATAGTTGGCGGGTTTTCGCAACGAAAGCCGCGGAAGACCCATTTTACAAAAACTTTTTAAAACAAACTAATATTAATTTTACAGCACAACCATCTTTACACGGGCCTCGGCCCCAAAACAAAATCCAAAAGTTCCTACACACTCCACAGGTCGCGTCCCATGTACTGCATCCGCCCCCAAAAGCCCGTGGAGTCACCGCCATCAGCCTGCCTTAGTCGTGACGTACCTCGACGTCGGGCTCAGTAATACCTACAACACGTAAAACTGAGCGATTGCCCAGTAGGTGAAAATATGCGTGAATGCAGCGTGCACTCAACCCCAATCCCGACACCTCACCATGCTATGCACGCTCGTCCCACGACCTCATCTCATCTTATCTCAACCACAGGGCCCTAGGTTGGACTAATGCACCTCATAAATAACCCTACGGCACCTACCGTAAAGTTCGAGCGGCACCAACCACTCATCTCGACGGCACCAACCGTCCATACTCATTAGTGGCACCAACCACTAATCACGACGGCACCAACCGTCTATATAAATAAAGCTGGGCGGCACCAACCGCCCATCTCGACGGCACCAACCGTCAGGTGCAACTAGTACCAACCTCAACTCGACTTCCAGTCGACAACCAGCATCGGTCACATTCTACCCCGCTCAACGACACCTTAAGGTGTCACCGTATCAATACGGTCATCCAATCTTACCTCAATATGTCGTGATATGCAATGCGTGTCATACAAGCCGCACAGAATAACAACCACATCTCGTAAAACCCGAAAATCCAGAAACCCCTTTAAAATCCCGAAAATAATACTTACAGCTGACAATAAAATAACCGTGGACCAGGGAATTTAATCAAAACCCGAAAACATTTTAATTTAAAAGATTTGGGCTGAAAATAATTGTATTTAAAAGAATTGGGTCAAAATAGAATAAATGCCCAAAATAAGTTCGTTGGTCAAACCCAACTATTTTCGGTCAAAGCCCAAACCTAATTCGCGAAAACCTAAAATCGGTCCGCGATGTCTCATGGTTCGCGAAAGACCTCAACTCGCGAAAACCTTCTTTTCGCAAACTCTCTGGCCCGCGAAAACTGGTTTTCGGCCCGCATCTATTTCTTATTCGCGAACTCTCTGGCCCGCGAAAACTGGTTTTCGGTCCGCATCTATTTGTTATTCGCGAACTCTCCGGCCCGCGAAAACTGGTTTTCGGCCCGTGATGTCTCACAGTTCGCGAACTACCTCAGCCCGCGAAAACTTGTTTTCAGCCCGCGATAACCTTTCTCCCTCACAATTCGCAAAATAACTGGCCCGCGAAAACCCTTATTCGGTCCGAAAACATGACATTCGCCAAAACACTAAGTTAACCCAGAAAATGAAGAACAGGATGCGAAAAACACTAAGTTCTTCAATTCTTCAAGAAATTTCATCACACAAACATCCTTCTAACTCACATAAACACCTGACTAAATTATAGAACTCATATGTTGAGCTCGAACAAGCATCATAACACTTCAAAAACATCACAAAAGTACCAGAAATTCGAGAACTAAAAATCAGATTTAACGAAAATATTTCCGTGTTGTAGATGAAATCTTCACCTACCTCACTTCCTAAGCAGTATTTACGCAGGTTTGTTGATGAAGATTGGAAGGAGCGTTTGCCAAATTCCTTTCTCTTTCTCCTTTTTCTCTCGCCTTCTTCTCCTTTCTCTCTTGCTGCTTTTATTTATCTCTAATGATGGTTTTTACTGCTTTTGTTCAGCAGGAACTGCTTTTGTTCAGCAGGTGATGAAGCATGGACGTGTTTTTCCTCTTAGGCTAAGAAAGGGTCCTTTTTGTAATTTTCCTCTAAGGTTCTTTTTTTGTAATTTTCCTCCTTTTGTATCTTTCTTCATCGCAAACTCTTTTTGGCCATTGGGCCATTCAGTCCTTTTGGACTTAATTATTTTTCAGCCCATCAAAGTTTTCCTTCTTTATCGGGCTTGGGCCCAATTATTATTTGGGCTTAATTTCAAAATATCTGGCTTGCCCGAAATTAACTTCATAAATTTCTAATATACTATGCGTAATTCCCGTATTAAAATTTTACGGGTATTACATCTGATGGCTGCTGTGAGGAAGGAATGTAGTATGGAAGGACAAAACCAGACTTGTATTGGTTGCGGACTATGTGACAGTCAATGTCTAAATGTTTGGTGCGTTCATGGAATACAGGGTTGGTTGTGATGTGAAGTGCTGACTTGTTATCACAAGCAAATGGAATAGGAATGGAGATTTGCACCTGTAGATCTTGAAAGATATATGATATATATGATATCCATTGTAATTCACACACGGTAGTCCCCATACTACGATATTCTGCTTCGCATGAAGACCTTGAAACAGCCGATTGTTTCTTAGTCTTCCATGAAATTAGAGATCCACCAAGAGTAATACAATATCCTGTCAAAGACAATCTAGTAACTGGGCAACTCCCCCAGTCAGCATCACAAAAAGATTGCAGCGACAAATCTGATTGACAGGAATAGAATAGACCAAGATCTATACAACCTTTCAGATATTTAAGAACATGCTGCCCTGCTTGCCAATGAACCTGCCGAGGCTCTTGTAAGAACTGACTTAGTTGTTGAACTGCATAGTACAGACCAGGTCTAGTAAAACCAAGGTATAGTAAGCGCCCAATCAACCTTCTATAAGAGCTTGGGTCTGAGATTGGAGGGCTGGAAGTATCATGAAGATTGAAGTCTTTTGAAAGTGGAACAGTTGTTGGTTTACATTCAAGTAATCCAGTGGCCTGTAGAATATCAACAATGTATTTCCTTTGATTGATATAAATTCCTGCAGAGGACTGAACAATCTCAACCCCAAGGAAATACTTAGCAAGATCCAAGTCCTTGATTGTAAAAGCTTGATCCAAGAACTGTTTTGTAGCAGCAATAAGAGAATCACTTGATCCTGTGAGTAGAACGTCATCCACGTATATCAATAGAATCAGAAAATCTGCCCCTGATTGTTTTGTGAATAAACAATGGTCATGAGCAGATTGCACAAAACCAAAAGATTGGAGACATGTCGTGAATTCCAGATTCCACTGCCTAGACGCTTGTTTTAAACCATAAAGTGACTTGTGTAGAAGACATACTTGTGTAGGATGCCCCTTTTTATAACCAGGTGGGATCTTCATGTAAACCGTTACATCCAAGTACCCATGTAGAAATGCATTATTGATGTCGAGTTGGTGCAAAGGCCAATGTTTCGCAGCTGCTATAGCCAATACAATTCTAACTGTCACTGGTTTTGCAACAGGTGAGAATGATTCGAAGTAATCTTCTCCAGCTACTTGATTGTACCCCTTTGCTACAAGACGAGCTTTATACCTTTCCACTGTTCCATCGGGATTGTACTTAACCTTGTAGACCCATTTACAACCAATGGCTTTCTTGCCCTTTGGTAAATTAGTAATGGTCCAGGTTTCATTCTTCTCAAGAGCACTCAACTCTTTCTGCATAGCTTCCTGCCACTCAGGTTTTGATTTTGCTTCCTCAAATGAATAAGGCTCCTATATCTTAGACACATTTGCTACAAAAGATGCATGCAATGTACTCATATAAGTATGCTGAAAATTGGCTATGTGAGTAGGTAAGTAAGGATGGTTTTTGTTTTGTGAACTGTGGTTGGTGGCATGTAGTGTATAGTCAGTCATCCAAGCAGGAGGTTTTCTAGCTCGAGTGTTAGCTCTGATTGGGAGAACAGTGGGCTGAGGAGAATTTGTTATTGTTGGACCTACTTCTGGAGGCTCGGCTGACAGTGGAGCAGAATGAGTAGATGAGTTATGATGTTGAGTGTGTATGGGAATATCATGTCTGGAAACAGTTGATGTATCTGGAGGTTCAGGGTAATAGGTAGGATCATATTGATATATGGGAACTTGCTTTATGAATTGGTCAGTAGAGGGTTGTTGGATAGTTTTGTATGGAAAAACATTCTCTCGAAAGACCACATCTCTAGATACATTTATGGTCTTATCAGATATGTTGTACACTTTGTATCCCTTTTGTCCACTAGGATAACCTATGAATATTGCTCTAAAAGATCTGGGAGCAAATTTATCCTTGTGTGGGTGGACATCAGTTACAAAGCACAAGCACCCAAAAGCTCTAAGATGACTCATATTCGGCTGTTTAGAATGTAACAGCTCATATGGAGATTTCCATGACAGTTTTGCACTGGGAAGTCTATTTATGAGGTATGTAGCTGTGAGAATCGCATCTCCCCAAAAAGATTTAGGTAGATTAGATTGTAGCATAAGTGATCTAGCCACTTGGAGAAGGTGTTGATGTTTTCTTTCGACCACACCATTTTGTTGCGGGGTGTATGGGCAAGATATTTGGTGAATGATTCCTAAGGATAGAAACAGGTTTTGGCAGCTAGAGTTGCAGAATTCAGATCCATTATCAGATCTGATGATAGACACTGTTTTGGAAAATTGATTTTTGACTAGAGCTAGGAAGTTTTTCAGAGTTTCACAAACCTGAGTTTTGTATCTGAGGAGATATGTCCATGTTGTCCTACTGTAGTCATCAACAATGGTTATGAAATAGTGGCATTTCGAATGAGAAGGGTGTAGATATGGGCCCCAAAGGTCAATGTGAAGTAACTCAAAGCATTTTGTGGTCTGTGAGTGACTCAAGGGGAATTCTAATCTGTTGTTTTGCTAGGGGGCATATGTCACAGGTAAAATCACTGCAACTAGGCATTTTTATTTCACTGGTAAGGTGTTTCATGACATTGTGGGATGGGTGCCCCAATCTTGAATGCCATAGCACTGGCTCTTGTAACATGACAGCATTTGTCACAGAAGGAAAGACAATATGTTGTGACATATCTCTCAGTAGTACTCTAGGAATGTGAAAATCTAGCAGGTTTTTGATTCTCTGTGGATCAAATGAATTTTTGTCAAGTATGTATAGTCCCTTAGCAACACTCCCAACTGCTATGACCTCCCTAGTTCGAAGGTCTTGTAAAAAAGAACAATCGGACAAGAAGCCACAATAGATGTTGGAGGTACTAGCAAGTTTCCGAATGGATAAGAGGTTATATTTAAAGGTAGGGACGTAGAAGCAGTCAACAAGAGTGAGTCTTGGACTGAGCACTGCATTTCCAACGGATTGAACATAGTTTGTAGTTCCATCAGGGAGTGTGACAGGAATGGGGTTCTTTACTGGTTTTTGGTTTATTAGCAAAGATGAGTCCATGCATGTATGATTTGTAGCACCCGTATCCATGATCCAGTCACACTCAAACACAGAATTAGCTAAATCAAAACTGAGAACAGAGCTATTAACTGCAAATTCATTGTAGTGAGCAAAATTAGACAACTGCTGCCCCTCCATTTCAGTATAAATTCCTTTGCCCTTCACGATTTGTTGCAAATCCCTCTGTAAGCTGTTCATTCGCCGCAATATCACGTTCAACATCTGCTGATTGTCTTCCTCCAAATTACTAGCGATTTGTCCACCCTCAGGAACTATGCGACTTTGATTTGCAAATTCCCGATTCATGTTGGACTTCATTAACACCGGCCGCTGATGAATCATTAACAAAATCGATCGGCGATTAATGTCCGATTTCAACCTTGCTCTGATACCATGTTAAATTCGGCATCGGGCCCGCATAGGAGGAGAGTTGACCGCATAAGTTGTGGGCTTCCATCCTAAAACCAATTGGTTTCTCGAACCCGCCGTATATATTTTTTTCAATTAGAGTCGGGTGAGGAACGTCGCTCTTTTCGAACCTCACGACCCACTAGGATCTTCCGGCTCTGATACCATGTTGAGCGGCTATCAGCGATTCGCTATTTCAGTTGGGTTGAGAGAGAAAGACGATTGAGCGAAGGAGTAATTTCAATTCTATTCAGAAGGTTTTGTTTGGAATGAATACATCGACTACATTGCTCCCAGTATTTATACTAAACTAAGCTATTTACAAAACAACCCTTAAGTATAAACGAACTAATAAAGACGCAATAACGTTATCATGCAGACCAACGATTTTAAATATAAACAACACAAAAAAAAATAAAAGGAAACAGAACACTCTTAAGCCATCTCTTGATCTCGTAGCTCATCATCCTCAATCATGTTAGTGGCCAAAGCTTGTAATTTCTGCAGACCTGAACCATAATGCGCTGAAAGGGCCTTACTCCGTGAGGGTAACCACCGCCGAGACGAAGAAGTCGGTCGTGGCGAGCAACGTGATACCGGATAGTTGGAAGCCCGGGCAGTCCTATTCGTCGAACGCAAATGTTGCATGATTCAGGAATAGTTTGTTATCAGAATTGATATTCAAGTAGTTATTGTTTCTCTGATCGTTATTATATGTTGCACAATAATGTGAGGGACTCCTCAATGGCAACAATAATATAATACCGCCTTTTCCAGCTTTGTGGTCAATAATAACAATAATAATAATAATAATAATAATAATACATTTTTTTATATACATATATTCCATGTTAGAAGGATTAGGCTCCCAAATACATTAGACCATCTCCAATTTACAGCAGTCAATTTTACACAAAAAATACAGTTGCTATTAAATCTCTTCTTTAACTCTATTTTAACACTAATTTTTATACTCAAACTCATAACTCTATTTTCTACACTAAAAATAATGTTTCATACATATTCATGCTCATTATTATTATTATTATTATTATTATTATTATTAATTTATAAAACATAATTTTAGTCCATACATATTAAATTATAATTATCATATTAGTATAATTACAAATGAAAAATATAAATAAATAATAAAAAATAACTTGTAGGTTGAGTTTTATTATAATGATATAATTTTTTTAAAAATAATTAAAATAAGTTTTAAAAGTAAAAAGAAAAATAAAAATATTATAACGCTATTTTTATGTTGATAAATAGCATTACACTAAACTTAGATATTGGTTAGATATTTGTTATATTGGAAATGTTCCATTTAATTTAGATGTTTTTGTTTAATAGTATGTTAACTTACTAACATGTATTTTAACATCGCTGACTTTACAATATTGCACTCGTAATTATGGTGTGATTGTGTTGAGTTATCTCTTGACACAAAGAAAAGTTCAAAAATATCGTGTTGATCGAAATTGAATTTTATATCAAGTTTACACAATAACATGCATGTAAAAAAAGTTTTAACTATTGGTGCACAAACTTTTAAATGCTCCGTTTTAGTTCTGAACTTTAGAAAATCGTTTATTTTTTGTTCTTTTACTAGTTGTTTAGGTCAAAAGAACACAAAATGAACGATTTTTTAAAATTTGGGAAATAAAACGGTACATTTAAAAGTTTGAGCATCAATAATGAGACTTTAATATAGTTAGTTTAAGCACCAAAATTTGTCAATCACTCTAACAACAACAACAACAACAACAACAACAACAATAATAATAATAATAATAATAATAATAATAATAAATAGATCAATAATAAAAAATCCAAAATCGATCGAGTGCCCAAACTTTCTCACACATAAATAAAGACCACATTACAAAATCGATCCCAAGATCTTAAACCCTAACTCTCGATCAGTAATCCCTTCACAAAAACTTAAACCCTAACTCTCGATCAATAATCCTTCCACAAAAAGATCACAACTCGTCTCAAAATCGAATCTCTGACATTTCTCAGAAGATCTGTCGATGCCAATCAAATATGTAAATTTGAAATCTGGATTTCGAAATCCTAATATTTTACCAAACAATGGATTTTGATACACTAATCCCAACGCATGCTTAACCTTTTGTTTTCGTTTTCCTATATATGGATTGCATATAGGCTTATCCGTTAGGGATTAGATTGTTAATAAATATATACTGATTTGAAGGCTACATAATAGATATTGCAGGGGTTGATTTATTGTAATAAATTTATAATATGTTTCCCCCTATTATAGAGCTTATGTACTTGTGCTTAGCCCTTTTGGTTGATATGGAGAAAGTTATTCTAGAAGTTACATGGCATCAGATGGTTAGATTTATGGCGCTCAAAGGTAGAAAGAATGTAAACTAGGATTATCTGTTGCATGTGACCCATTTGACGAAGAGAAAGTATTTGGTTTACTTGTACGGTCAAGAGCATTAGCTGAGTCAATCTGGCATTCTCGTATGCAGATATTGTTACAGACTTTCTTACATTGCAGCTTTCGACAATCCCGCTTGATATGAACTCGTTTGTGATATGCAGTATTGTTATTAGATGACGATTTAGAGTCATCCGCTGGTGTATCCTTAGTCAGATGATCATCCATTATAGAAATATTGAGCCGATATAATTCAACCATATGGTTCCAATTAAAAAACAACCATTTTGTCAGCCATTATTGCTAAGAAATTCAGCGAAATGACAGATTATTCGCAAAAAAACCAAACCCGTCACAGCCAAGACCCACACCTATATCGGTGTTGACAAAAAAAACATGCGTGCAAGTAGTCGAGAAACAGCATCGTACCTTTTATCAGATCCAACTACCGAAGATGATCTTGATCTTCCTATTGCACAAGGAAAAGGTAAACGTACGTACATGAACTTATCCAATCTCTTCAGTTGTTTCTTACAATCATTTTTCATCCTCTTCTTATGATTTTCATACATCCCTGACACTGCTTTTTGTATCTAAAACTGTTATTAGCTCACCCTGGATAGCGAAATGTTGTGATTGAAGAAATGAATCATCTAGACGTCGATGGTACATGGACTTTGGCTGCCTTACCTTCAGATAAACAAGCTTTTGGAGTGTAAATGGGTTTTTACTGTCAAATTTAATCCTGGTGGCTCTACTTTTGATTGAAAGCTCGACGACTTGTTGCTAGCTCAGATTTACGGAGGAGTTGACTATCATGATACAATTTCTCCTGTTGATAAACTTGCATCTGTAATGTTATTTATTTCCATTGCAGCAACTTATGAGTGGCATCTACATCACTTAGACATAAAGAATGCATTTCTTAATGGTGATCTTAAAGAGGAGGTATATATGGAGCAGCCTCCTGATTTTGTTGCTCATGGGAAAAAGGGAAAGTTTGTCATTTGCAAAAATATCTATATGGTTTGAAACTGTCCTCGAGCTTGCTTAGGAAAATTTAGCTAGGCTGTTGAGATATTTGAGATGTAGAAGAGCAAGTCGATAACTCGGTGTTCTATAGAGAATATGATGGAGGTATTATTCTGTTAGTTGTGTATGTGGAAGATATAGTAATCACAGATAGTGACTCAAGAGGAATTTTGTATCTCAAGTCGTTTCAACATACTCAATTCCGTAACAAAGACTTGGAAATGTTATAATATTTATTATTGGGAGTTTAGGTAAGGAAGGAATTTTCCTATCTCATAGGAGGAAGTACGTGCTTGATTTACTGTTGGAGTCGGGAAAGTTGGGTGCTAAACCATGTATTTTTCCAATGGTTCCTAATTTACAATTAACCATAGTAAGTAGGTGAACTATATGCATATCCTAAAAGATACACAACAATTATTGGATTGTGACATTTCCTGATATTACTTATTCGGCGAATGTGTTGAGTCAGTCAATACATGTCATCACCAACTATTGATCACAGTAGAACAGGTTCTGCAATTTGGTATCTAAAGCTTCTCAACAACAGACTAGCTTATGGCATCAACACCTTTCACATCTGAATTTAAAGACAATTAACATGCTTAGATTTGGAAAGTTGGTAAAATATTTACCTACTTTCTCGTATCAAAAAGAACACATATGCTCTGTCTGTGAATTAGGAAAAATGACTAGAACTTCTCATAAGACTAAACAAGTTGCATCTACCTCTCGAACTTCTCCATATGGATCATTGTGGTCCTATGAAGACTCAAAGTCTCAATGGTCGAAAATTTATTTTAGTAATTGTTAATGATTTTTCTAGATATACTTGGGGGAAAGTTTTGCGCTGTAAGGATGTTTGTGAAAACTACTCAGAATCTACTTCAAAGTAGTATTCAAGTAGTTCGTACCGACAATGGGACTGAGTTAAAAATTAGATGTTAGAACAATTCTACGAGTCCCTAGGTATATCACAACAATTTTCAGCAGCCTTAACTCCTCAACAAAATGGGATAGTTGAACGAAAAATAGGACGCCAGTTGAAGTTGCACGATCTATGCTTATACAAGCTAAGTTTCCTCATGTTTTCTGGGCAGAAGCTGTAAACACAGCTTACGTTACCCAAAATCGAACCAATATTCATAAAAGGTTCGATAAAACCCCCTTATGAGCTTATCAATAGCCGTATACCCAATATTTCTTTTTTCCGCGTCTTTGGATGCAAATGTTTTGTTCAAAATAAGACGCAAATGTTTTGTTCAAAATGATAGAGAATATAGATCCAAATTAGACCAAAAGCATTTGAAGGTATTTTTAGATGAATTCCTGCTCATCACCCAAAAAGGAAAAGAAAAATGAACGCAATAAATCCTCAACCACCAGTGAAAAAAATAAATGAAACAAAACAAATGAAGTGCTTTGTGAAGAAAGGTTATGAGGACACACACGATTCAACTGAAATTAAAAAAGCAATATAAAAGATGGAACAAAAAATTACCAGCAAATGAAATTTTGAATCTGTGATGTGAAGTTCGACGATCTGAAATTGAAAAAATATTATATCAGATGCGTCTTTAGGGATGTTATAGAGTACATTACTCCACCTTTTACCAGCTAGGACTAATTATTAGAGTCAATTACTCAACCTTTTATCAGTTAGGACTAATAATTACAGTTTGTTTGGATTGTGACAATCATAATAAATAAGAATAAAAATATCAAAAAATGCATTGAATGCTGTTTTCAAAATGACCTATATACCTATATCATGCACGTAGCAATTTATTTCGTTGTTGTAAACTGTTAACGTAAGGGTTTAATATAAGGATACCCATTCGAGGATGTTTTCTTGTTAATATCATATAGTCAGGTTGTAAATGTACATTCCCAATTCTCGTTTATTCCTAAAATTATGATAATAATATTTTCAATATTTTTTACACTGTCTAGCTAATGAAGTATTTAAAAATATATTTCTGTGCAAGTGAGAAGACAACAAATTAAAATATTATATGTAATATAATTTCCTAGAAGAAATGAAAGTGATCGGACTTGTTTTTATATTAAGGAAACTTCGCACTGTCCACTGGCCGAGTTATTAAACCAATAGCAAATAAACACGCATTTCCATTAATATTGTCTTTTACTAAAACGATACGGTATGTCCCTATAAAAAGGAACCATGTCTGTCACGCCCCGACCCGTGTCGATGGCGCGACAGCCGCCGTGTTTCTCAATAAACGCAAGACGTCGATATCAACTCATACGTTACAAAACGAAATCTCACGAAAGAAGTCGAATAAAAGCTAACGAAAGCATATATTTATATAACAAGGGAGGTTTTATATTGTACAAAAAGAGAACTCGAAACATCGATCAAGGAATAAATGTACAAACAAAATCTCCCTCCAAAAGATATCACTTCCGATGAATCCTCCAACATAAAGAAATAATACCAAAGTGGAAGAAAAGTGCAGCGGAATCGATGATCGAGAATGACAAACCTCCGATCAAAAGTGATATCAACGGCCTAGAAAGAAAGAAATATATATATATATATATTATATATATATACGGGGCGAGAAAACCACTAGCTCAGTGAGATGATAGTACAAACACACCTTCCACGCATAAAAAGCGTATTCTCACTGATGATACCATAGCAAATCAAATATATCGAATACTTCACATTTACATGATAAACAGTATCCACCACTCGCACGAGAAAAATACGACAATAAAAATAAATCATAAAACATATCAAGAACATCAAGAAAGTACACGCCATCACATAAACGACGCGAGGGTAGCCGTATGCTCCTCGAACTGAACTCCCGTCGAGAGTCAGACGAGTCCGTCACCGTACTCTAAACACAATGCCATGAACAATCGTATCGACTAGACCGTGAAAAACCATATCAAATATGTATGAAATTCATGTCCCACACCGGTGACGTTGGCTGAGTCTCACAATCGACTTTGTTAGGCTCCCAACGATCATCCTCCAACGATAATCAATACGTGGCAAAGGGACATGTGAACGCGTTGGGCCTCACTCACCCGGGTTTGCCAAGCCACGAGCTACTTACTCGATATGCCACTCTCACTCACCCGAACGTGGCCATTCAGGCTACTTATAAATCGGTACCGAGTGTTTGCATCATCAACGACCAATCAATATCACAATTACAGACGCACCAATCAACTCAATAGCATGGAATAATGACACGTCATCACTTCACATAATCCCCTATGCAATCGTCAAACCAATATACGAAACCACATATACGCCCATATGCACCTCAACAGTAACTCATATAAATATCATATAGGCAGCAAGACTCACTATCATATCAAGCAACCAACATCAAATAATTTCGTGAAAAGACGAATAAAAACAGCACATCGCGTGACCACGCATCCCATGAAGGGAATGTGTCCCCGTATTATCAACTCACAAGGCAATGCCCTAGATTCCCCAACGTCTGAAGATGCTCTTGTCTCCTTGCTCGGTGTTCCTCTGCCTAAAACAGGAGTTCACGATTTAACTTCAACATTAGTCGAGCAATTGACAATAATCGACATCTTTTAAAACTATAACTCAAAACACATGCCCCGTATTGAAAACTGCTCTAAAATAAGTCCAAATATCATTACCAGGCATCCGAAATACTGTCACGAGATTCCTTGAAGCAACAACTAAGAACAAGTTTCGAGATTCACTCAATAACTACAGAAAATTCCTATTTCGCAGCAAAAACTTTGAAAATTCATAATAAATCATAGGAATATCGGATAGAGGCGGTTTTAGCGGCTATGGAAAGCTGAGAAAGTTAGCTTTCAATCAAGATACATCTGTATAAGATTTGGAGCAGTATAACTCGGGGAAAGTCACGAAATACAACAGCTTCGTCACCAAACAGTTTCAGTTTCACAGCTGAATGTTCAAAAAATTATATAAATTCGTAGAATTATCAAATATATACGATTCTAGCGGCTCTGAACCTCTCATGAAGTTAGCTTTCAACAGAAATAAATTTCGCAAAGATCGGAGAACATTAACTAGGTAAAAGTCGTGTATTACAGAGGTTGCGCAGACTGATTTTTTCAAGAACAGAAGTTGGATGGTGAATTAGTTTAACAAGAACTCTCCTTACCTTAATGAAGCTCAACTCAAGCAAGAACAAGCAGGAATTGTGCAGGCTTTGAGATCTTCAAGCTGGTTTGTTGTTTTCTTGTTTGCTCTAGGTTTCACTCACGTAACTTAGTAATGAAGGAAAAGTGTGATAATGACGAAAGAAAACTTGCAAGGAAAAGAAAAATAAATTTATATGGGCTGGGCTGTAATCATTTATCAAAAAAAAAAATTTGTTTTTGGACAAAAGTGTTATAATATCTAATATTACCATACATCAAATAGAATAGAAGCACTGAAATTAAGGTCATTACGATCATCAATAGCTAATGTTTTGGTGACTGGCGGCAAAAGTTCTCTCTCTCACTGCTACACTGAGTTGGGAAGATCTTTCATTTAATAACTATTCAATGAACTAGAAGATATTTATATTTCTGGGTGTGTATTAAAGTTTCAAAAAACTCCAAAATCCGATGCTCGAGCAGGCTAAGATTTCAACGTCACATAAACTTTAAATATCCAATTTGGAACCAACAACCTTTTGCACCAAAGTCTTATATAGTTAACTGATCATACTGATACAGTTTATCGCGCTATTGCTAGCATAACGGTAGATTTCCATGTGGGTGGTTATGGGTCTCTGCGTCCTACTTCAGTCTCTTCTTTGGATCAGATAACACATCATATGCCTTAGCCTTACTCACTATTTGAAAAGCTTCCTCTGAACCAATGGAATGATTCTTATTAGGGTGAACAGAGATAGCCATTTGCTTGAAGCGCATTCTGATCACTTTTTCATCAGAAGTTTGGTCAACGCCTAGAACTTGGTACCATACCAATCCCTTGAACCGTCCGCTTTCTTCTCATAAGATATGAACACCTTCACTACATCAAGAAGCTTTGAGATACCTTGTATCTCAGGCCACATATTACGTAAATAACGACAAAATATTACCTAAAAATGGCATATATGACTACAAATTAATTCAAAATAGTAGATCTTTGTACAACATTCATAGACTAATCTAAAAATTTATAGAAGGCTTTGGTCAATGAAGATCAGGAAACAACATAAGAACGTGTATTTTCTTTATAGAACTAAATGCCATCAATATGGTATAAAAACTCTATGGATTCTCATTGGTGCTTCCCCTCTAGCGCATTAAGATTTTATTTATTACTCAATTAACATATACGTCAAAGATATAATATACAAAGATAACATGGATCAAGTAAAAATTATTTATTGAAAGTTGTGGATCTTACTCAAGCGCGATAGCGACGTTGATCTTACAATTGCACATATCTGGGTTTTTTAGATGAATTCCTGCTCATCACCCAAAAACTGTTGGATCCCATATTCATCCAACATACGATTTAATCTATACTCGAGGATTAGATAGATCGAGATTACCTTGATTAAGATTTGCGCGCGGAAGCTCTCGGGATTAAATCTCAATCAATCTTCATTTCAATTCAAGTTTCTCTCTACAATAAAACATCTTTCTCTCTCTACAATTAAACTCTAACTATGCTAATGATGAGAGAGAAATCTAATCTAAAGAGAGAAACAATTACTCAAGTGTTGTGTTAATCACACACACTCTACCTATATATACCAAAGCACATCTTTGATATATTTACATTCTACTCTCTATATTTACATACTTTTACACTTAAGTCCCTAGACAATGATAACTTGATTATTGAACACTATAAAATATTTCCAACAATATCCCCCTTAGTGTTCAATTATAATTGAAGCTCCGACTGTCTTTGTCTCTTGAATCTTCAGTCTTCATCATTAACACAACAGAATAATTCCCAACAATCTCCTCCTTTGTGCTCAAATGTAGATTTGACACGATCTTTGTTGTCTGAAGAAATAGTTGAGGGCTTTGGAGAATCTTCCGTCTCCCCCTATATACAGTCACCCTCTTTTTCTTCTTGCAACTTGAATTTTTATCAGTTTCTTTTATGCATCATAGTCGCTCTTCAGCATTGACTCGTCGTGTTTGCTCGAACATGGAGAGATGTCATGTTTAATGAGTTCACGTGCTTGGCCTCCTTGATATACATCTGCCCCTCATGGAGATTCGTCTGTATCATCATGCTTTCTGATCAAGGTGAATCAGAGTGGGCTCGGAACGTATTGGCGTTGGAAATCTGGATGAAGTACCTAAAAATGGGATTGACGACGGATCATCGTGAGACATCCCTTGATGTCACTCTTAGTAGTTGATGCAAAGTCATACAGACTTTCATTTGAAGGGACTACGGGGCCACATAGGCAACCCGTTAACATCTCTCTAGAGTCTTGCTCTTGAGGATGGCCTGAAACCGTTGTTGTAATTAATGTTGTAATGACAGGACTTCCTTCTGATCATAGAAGCACAGCTTTCATAGATGCGTCTATAAAAATTCTGGCAAGGTCACAGAGACCAGCATTATATGTGTAAAATAATGTATGTCTCCTAAGAAAAAAAAATATTTAGGCTATGAGGACACACTAGACGTTTCAGTGTTCATAACGTTTAGTGATGTGAGATTGTGGACAACTTTGTTCAATATCTCCCGCTTCCAAGTGAAACGGTGATAGCATATGTGGTTTCCCATGAGATATTTAAATAGCTGTCTTTAGGAAGACAAATGAGTAGCTAGGAAAGGTTGTGCATGCGCCTTTTGACCAGTTGAGGCGTCGTCTACCCAGGATCTGTTAAATCAGTCTTGTACCTATAATGATTATGGTCCGGATAGTTTGTGGTTGAGTTTTGATGATTCCATCGTGATATGCTTAATACCCACATACACTCGGGGTTTTTTTCAGGGTTAGGATCAGCTGGGTCTACTGAACATTTGGAACAAGTATGTGAACAACTCTTTTGTATCCATGCGCTTTTTGATTTTAGGTAGCACTCCCCTTCAAACCATGAAGTTTATCTTCAGGGCATTCTCTCTTAAGTTCTAGCGCTTTTTCAGGTAACACTCCACCTAAATTGTTGTGATATTTCTAATATGATGTCCTTGCCCCCCCTAAACAAATGCGCTATTGTAAAAAGTTTTGCATATTACTAAAAAATCAAGCGCATTTTGTGATAGAAGTAATACTCTCTCTTTTTGCGCCTTTTTGACGTTGCGCTTATGAGCATCACTCCCCCTAAAACATATGCGCTTTTTACAATAAAACTACGGTAATACGCTCTTTTGAAGCTCTTGTGCCTTTTCTATCTATCCACTCCCCTTATAAACTTTAAAAATATATATAAAAAAATTGAAGACTGACATCTTAAGAAAAAATGTAAGTGCTAACAATGATACGTCAGACTTCATTTGAAAAGCAATACTAAAGACTAAGTCTAACAACGTCTGTGAAAGTCATATGCCTTTTGCAAATAACGTCAAGTCGGTCTTCTTTTTGAACTTTTCATTTTTTTTCTTTTTTATGTTTTCTTTTTCATTTTCAATTTTTTTTCCATTTTTTATTGCATTATTTTTCTTTTTCTCCTCTTTTTTACCTATTTTTTTTAATTGGCCTTTTTCTTCTTTTCTTTTTTTTTTTTAAATTGGCTCTTTTTTTTAAATAAAAAATAAACGACAAACCAAAGCCGCTCTGGAATCGCCTCGGTTTGGGGTGGTTGCTCAACATCGTATACCGACCATATGTGTGGGAAACCAGTGTACCACATATGATCGGACTTGCAAAACAAACTAGCGGGACTTTGGTGCCCATTTTGGACGGGTCCTCCTTGATTAGCAGATAAACATTTATGCACAAATGATTCAAGTATGAAATTAGCATGTAAAGTAGTCTTGGACTTAGGTACCCAATGTTGTTCTGAACTACTTATTAGAATTTGTAGTTTGGGAGTCCATACTTGTTTAGTTTTATGTGGTGCAAACGTTGTAGCGTCAGTGAATATGTGTTTGTTAGAGAATATTTTCTCTTTCGCCAGTCTAGAAAGATTTTTTCAGATTTGATGTTAACTGGGTACTTGAGATAGGACTACGATCGTATAGAATTAATAGAATCTTGAATAGACGGATCATATTTGTTGAGGTTTATGCCCTAGATGCCGTACGAGGATTAGATAGTACGAGGGCATTAGTGTAATTTTGATGTGTTTAACATTTGTAATTGAATTATTTGATAATGAAATTATTATTGTTTGTTTATTGTCGAAATTAGCATGACAAACAATACAAAAGCAGGTTATTATTTCGTCTAAATAAATTAACCTTGCAGTCGGGTAATAAGACGAATTAATAAAACTCCAATATTTACAGTTCAGTTACTGATTCTGTGGGGACAGAGAGGGGGCACCAGTAAGCTGACATACTGTAATATTAAATTAAGTCAACAAGTCTTAGTCTTCAGTAGGGTGACTGGATTGACGAGTACGACTTGTTTGTCGACGGGTCCAAAGTGGTTGTGCCAACCATTCACTTGGGAAGTGAGAGCTCGTGACATTGATACAAGACGAATCAGGGAATTGTCTGTATTTGGACACTGACTCGTAATCGAACGATCACACGCTGGTAAAGTCGCTGATCGACCGATTGACTATAGTAGTCTACGTGAACCTTAGACCGAAAGGGTTTAACCCGGGGTTGGTCTTAAGGTCTTGATTTGTCACTAGTTTGCTAGGCCCAGATTGCATGAAGCAAGGGCCAGCGGCGAAATGCGGTCTTGACATTTCGACGTGATTGCCGGTTATACCGCTGAGCGGGATTTACGGCCTTGATTAAATTCAAGGTTAACGTCCTATGCAGTTTTCGATGTGCGGGAATTTACCTAAGCCTCTGGCCAGAGCATATAACTGACTCACGAGTGTCGTGGAGGGCAGTTTTGGTAAATGTCACCGACGCGAACATCATAGAGTCGAGTCCTGTAAGTTCGACTACGCGTGACTTTCACTCGACCGGGACAAACGTAAAGGGTTTATACGTAGTACGATAATCTATAGTCGGTTCGTGAATAATACCTATTCGTACTCAACTCGGGATCGGTTCGGTACCACGGGGCTGGCTAGGTGAATACCGAACTCCTGGATTCCTCCCAGAGCCGGTTGAGACGAACCAAGAGGGTCGGGCTTAAAAAGGGCAACCGACACAACGTCAATATGAGAATAGAGCAGGCTGGGGCCTGGATTGAGAGATTAGGGTTTGGGGCTTGGCCGAAACCCTAAATGGCCGAAAATGTAGTAAACTCGCGTAAGGGGCAAAATGGTCTTTTCACCTCACGAAATATTTTGGAAATATTATATTGGATATTTAATATTTAGTATATGATTTAAATGTGATTTAAATCTTTATTATTGTTTTAGAAAATAATAATATTTAATTTGGAATTAAATAAAATATATATTAGATATATATATAGTTTTCGATTTTATATTAGATTAATTTCGAAATTAATTTAAATATATATATTAGATATTATATATTTAAATATACTAAATACAGAATTAAATATTAATTTATTTAATTTTAATTTTAATTTGAATTTTGAATTTGAATTCAAAAGGGAAAGACCAAGTCAACAAGTGACTTGGTATGCTTGGAGTGGGTGAGAAACTTTCTCCCCACTCCAAGGAGAATTTCGGCCAATCCTAAGGGGTATAAATAGGGTTTTTCATTTTTTGAAAAACCCTAAGTCATTTGAAGGCAAAAAGAGAAAACCCTAAACGCTTTTTCTCCTCCCTCTCTCATCTCTCTCTCCCTCTTTCTCTCTCGGCGTGTGACGTGCGCGTGATAAGGAGGTGCTGCCGAACCTTGGCCTAGCCGTCTCAAGCAAGGTACGGCTGCGACGTGAGTGTGGTGCCGGCGTGACGCTCTTGCCCCGTTCGTGCGCGTAAGGTGCTAGGAGAGGGATACTACATCCCGGGGATTTGAAGGGTTCGAAGCTCGCAATCGTCCTGTGATAGTCAAGGTATCATGGCTGTAAAACTCTTCTCTTTTCGTGTATATATGTTCTCGTGTTATTACCGAGCGGTCCAAGGGAAGGCGGGAATCCCTTAAAGTTTTAAAATTCTGCCGTTCAAGGAACGAGGGCCTCGGGCCCCCTCGGGGATTCCCAACAATATTTCCTATTTTGAAGAATCACATCATTCTCTTTACGATTAGTAGCATTCACATAATTAAGATTTGGACAATTGTTAATTTTAGAAGGTTAAGCTTTTTAATAGAGAATGTATAACAAT
Source organism: Lindernia subracemosa (assembly GCA_028392965.1). Lineage (NCBI taxonomy): Eukaryota > Viridiplantae > Streptophyta > Magnoliopsida > Lamiales > Linderniaceae > Vandellia > Vandellia subracemosa. Next base: position 1,547,476 of record JAQPCC010000041.1, read on the forward strand.
TATTTTTAGAAATATGTGTTGTTTCTTTTTTCAATCTTGGAAGTTTAGGAATGACTCTAGTAATTTTCTTTGTAGGAATAGAGGTAGCCATGATTTGGTTTTGCGCTTAGAGGTTTCTAAGTCTTTAGTTAAGTCACAAACCTTTGTCTTAAGTATTAAAGTTTGAGATTCTAGTTCAGTGACTTTCATTTTGGCATTATCCGAACAGGATACCAAGAAAGTATTTTCTTTTAAGGTTTCTTTCAGAACACGTTCGTTATTAGCTAATCTATATTCTACCTCTTTTATAGTTTTTCTTTCAATATGCACATAAGAGAATTTATTATGCAAAGCAAGTAGACTGTCAGAAATAGCAAAGTCACGAGTGTATACCTCATTTTCAGCTTTATTGTCGGTGGATGGTAGGGCTAGACTGTCAATCTCGCTTTCGGTTGTGTCTTCTAGCCAGGGATCTGATTCAGCCTTGACAACAACTTACGCCTTCTTTGTTTGCAATCGTTGTAGCTTATTGGCGTAGTACTATGAATCCTTGACCTTTGGTCGTTGGCATTCTCCTACGGGATGCTCTAACATACCACTACTTATACACTTTAATTCATCAATAGACTTTGTTTCTGTAGTTTGAAATTGTGTTTTCGTCGATTTTGAGATTGAAGTCTTTGAGCTCGTTGAGGAAGTGGATGAAGATGAAGGCCTTTTCTTTTTTGTCTTCTTGTTGATCATTTCATTTAGAAAATTTAGTTTTTGTTCAAATTCTTATAATTCAAGATCACTTTCGTATGAATTAAAATCCATTTTTATCATTTCAGTTAAAACCATTTTAAGTTTGCAAATTTTAATTGGTATATAATGTTGGTAATTTTTTTATTTTGTTAATAAAATTTGTTGGATGTATATGATCGTTGACGTGTTGTATGAGTTGATTTCTTTTATTATTATTTTTTAATTTGCTTTTGATTAAATTTTCGAATGTTACAGTTTTTTAATTTGATTTATTTCGAAATGGACCGCAAACTTTAAGAACAATGATTTTTTGACTTTTCAGCACCGCATAGTTTTTGATACAACAAAAGATTAAATATTGGGCCAAAAATAGTAATATCACAAATATTAAAAGTTCGGCGGAAAAGATAATGTGTATCGAAAACTTTGTCTAATAATGTATACTAAAGATTGAATGTTTGCGAGTATTTTCAGGTTTGCGGGTCTATGTTTATCGTAAATGTTTTAAAGAATGATTTCAAATTTAAATTCGAAAAGTTTTATTAATATGATAATAGAATCGTAAACTTATTCTCTCTATCGAAACCTTTTAATATTATAATAACCGAACCGTAAACTTGTTACTGTGTAAGACCGAAAACCTTTTATTAGAAGAAGCGAAAACTTTTATTAATTTTATAATGAACCGCAAAGTTTTCACAATGTAGGACCGTAAAGTTTTTCGATATGTGATAGCATAAAACTTTTTCGATATGTGAGAGTAGAAAAGTTTTTTTTTTTTTTTCCGGTACGAACAGTAATTTGTGCGAAATTTTTTTTCGTTGTGAACAGTAACTACCGCGCCAAAAAATTTTCTCGGCATGAACAGTACTTTATCGAATGAACAATAACGCGCGAAAAGTTTTTTCTCTCGAATGAACAATAACCCGCGAAAAGTTTTATTTCTCGAATGAACAGCAAATTGCGCCAAAAAGTTTTTCGGATGAACAGTACTTGTGACAAAAACATTTTTTCGAATGAACAATATCTCGCGCAAAAGTTTTTCCCTCGAACGAACGGTAATTTCGCGAAATGAACAGTAACTTCGCAAAAAAATTATTTTTCTCTCGAATGAACAGTATTTTCGCGCAATGAACAGTAATATACGTGAACAGTAACTTCGCAAAAAAAATCTCGAATGCACAGTGCACCCCCGAATGAACAGTAACTGTTCTAGTTTCGAAAATTTGATGTTTAAACCCAGATTTCAACCAAAAACACTCAAAAATGTATTTTATCTCGACTGTCCTTGGGTTTTCGTGAATTCCTACAATTTCTTTTGCACGTGCTCGGAGCACATACGGGTTCTAGGAACTCGGGGTTTTCCAATAGCAACATATACCCCTTAGACTCAACTTCTGCCCCAACTTTCTTTTCCAATTGAGCATACTCCTACCTACGTCTACTATTGTTCAATTTTTCCTCTCTCCCATTTCGTTTTGATGTGGGGTTCTTCGAACTGTTAGTTGTCGTTGGATGTTAGGTCAAAGAAGAAAAAATGAAAAGTTTTACAAAGTTTAGGAACCGAACATTTCAAAGTTTAAGTACCAACAGTGAAAGACTTTGGTATAGTATAAGCACCAAATTTAATGTTTATTCTAGAGGATATATAATAATGCAGAATAATAAAGTTTCTTTTATTAGCATATTGAATTGATCAAAACAATTGATGTAGCAATTACACATTAAACTTAGAAAATTAAAGCGGCAAACTTATCAACAACGTAGAAGTCAGAATGATGAACCTATCACTTGACACACACGTGCAAGAAAAATAATGTATTACGCCCACGTGGCAAGCTCCTCATACATTGTACTACACACGTGTCTCTTTGCATGGACAGCCACGCAACCAAAGTTAACAATTGTCACCACCTTTGACTTGGACAAATAAATGCAGTATGTAAATCACATAATTGGCCATTCCTTCTCTAAAATTTGTAACACAATACTTAAAAAAAAGTATCCATCGAGTTGAGTGAGCTGAGTACAATAATACTTGAAAGAAAAACGACCCCATACATAATAATAATACATGAAGGGCCCGTCCTTGTTGTTCGTCAGCTCAGCTCTGCTGATCATCGCCGCCGCCGCCGTCAACTCTCAAGATGACCAAAAAATCCTCCAGGTCACGGAGACTCGCCACCGCCCGACGAACCACCACCTGCTGAACACGGCCGCCGAGCGCAAGTTCAAGGCCTTCATCTCCGAGTACCAAAAGGAGTACGCCACGCGCGAGGAGTACCTCCACCGCCTGGGAGTCTTCGCTAGGAACGTCTTGAGAGCCATCGAACACCAGGCCATGGACCCCTCCGCCGTCCACGGCGTGACTCAGTTCTCGGACCTGACCGAACAAGAGTTCAAAAAGATGTATATGGGGATGATGAGAGCAGGCGCGGGCGGCGGTGACGCACGGCGTGATGGGGCGGCCATGCAAGGAGTTGAGTTACCCACCGAGGATTTGCCGGAAGATTTTGATTGGAGAGAGAAGGGTGCTGTTACTGAGGTCAAGATGCAGGTATATGAACTATGTACCTACACACTATTGTTGATGAATATATTTATAAACTATTTTCATAAATATATATTTTGTTGGGTATCAAACCCAATTTCATATCGGATAATTCGAAGTTGGATCAATAGTATATAATTTTATGGGCTATTCCCTCTAATTGTCAATTGGGTTTTAGAGTGGAACCCGACAAGGCGACTTATAGGGTTGGGCGGTTTGGGTTTGATTCGATCCTGAATATGTGTGTGTATGTAATTGAAGGGAACGTGCGGATCTTGCTGGGCATTTAGCACGACTGGAGCCATCGAAGGAGCCAACTTCATAGCAACAGGGAAGCTTTTAAATCTCAGCGAGCAGCAGCTCGTCGACTGCGACCACAAGGTTCGATTATTACCGTCTGTCAAACACTAATAACTTCCTTATTGCAAATATAGTAATATATACATCGTTTTAAAAATTGGTCGGCCTATGCGCTGGTCGGGCGCCAACAGTGGCGAAAATCACCTAGGTGGCTGATTAATCCTGACTGAAAATACATTAATTTGTTGTAAAAATCAGCCTAGGCGCTACTAGTTGAACGCCAACAGTGGCGAAAATCACCTAGGTGGCTGATTAATCCTGACTGAAAATACATTAATTTGTTGTAAAAATCAGCCTAGGCGCTACTAGTTGAACGCCAACAGTGGCGAAAATCACCTAGGTGGCTGATTAATCCTGACTGAAAATACAATAATTTTTTTTGTAAAAATCGGGCTAGGCGCTAGTTGAACGCACACAGTGGCGAAAATCACATAGCTGGCTGATTAATTGTGCAATTACTTGATTAATTAATGGGGCGATTAATTGGTTCATAATTAAAGAATTTTTATTTCTACTAATATTATTGGTTCATAATTAAATAATTTTTATTTCTACTAATATTATTTTGTTATTGACATTTTTTATTTAAAATATTTGACAAATTTGTTAATATTATTTTGTTAGTATTGACATTATTTATTTAAAATATTTGGATAAATTTGTTATACTTTTATACTCATATTTTATATCTCATATTTTATATATGAAAAAATATATCTCATATTTTATATATGAAAAAAAATTGATGAAAAATAGGTACTGTCTAATTTTATATATGAAAAAAATTGATAAAAAATAGGTGTACCGTTTAATTTTTTAACTGCTTAGGGTTAGTGCTAGCGAATTTTACAATATTGATATAATACTATAGTATTATTATTATTATTTTATTTTTTTTGAATTAAGTGTGACATAAAGGACAAGTCGTCGTGCGACTCGGGCTGCTCCGGCGGCCTAATGACGAACGCCTACAACTACTTGATTGAGGCGGGAGGCATAGAGGAAGAGGATTCTTACCCTTACACTGGTAAGAAGGGAGAATGCAAGTTCGACGCCCATCGAGTGGCCGTAAGGGTCGCCAATTTCACCGACATACCCGTCGACGAGGATCAGATCGCCGCCCACTTAGTCCGCCACGGACCCCTCGCAGTCGGGCTCAACGCAGTCTTCATGCAGACGTACATCGGAGGGGTGTCTTGCCCGCTGATCTGCGGGAAGAAGTGGCTGAACCACGGGGTTCTGCTGGTGGGCTACGGCTCGAAGGGGTTCTCGATATTGAGGTTGGGGAACAAACCCTATTGGATCATCAAGAACTCATGGGGAAAGCGTTGGGGGGAGAAAGGGTATTATCGTCTTTGCAGGGGGCATGGCATGTGTGGGATGAACACCATGGTCTCTGCCGTTATGACCAACGTCTCTTAGAGCAATACTCCTAACGTTGTCGTGCGTGGTGTTTCTATTTCCCCATAATGTTTGCTGTTAAGACTTTTACCCTTCAAGAAGAAATGTATTATGTATTAATGTGTGTGAAGCTCTATATTTCTTTCTTGATTTAGATGAATGTAATGGGAAGAAGAAACAAAGCATAACATCGGCCATGGCATTAACGTTCAAAAAGCTTCTGTTATGGGCTAAAAAAGTATGGCCCAATATTAGGCATGTGTGCATGAAAATGGGTACTTTGGGCTCACAATTCAACGATTACATTGCATGAAAATGAAGCCTAATCGCATAAATTGATTCAGCCGAGCAGCTCTAGCGAGCATGAATCTACTAGTATTTTTTCGCACACTGAATCTACTAGTATTTTTTTGCACACACGTGTGTGTGCTTTGAAATTATAATATTGATTTTTAAGGCATAATTGGAATAAATTTAAAGATTATGGTAAAATAGTAATTAATAATGTCATACCAAATCAATTTAAATTTGCCACACCTCATCAATTATATAAAGGTATACGTATAGATTAAGAATGCGAGGCCATTAATTTGGGCCAAAATCAGTGTGGCTCAATCACATTTTTTGGTAGGTCACAATTTAGCCGGGCCATGGACCACATGCTAGTTACTTTGCGCCTGAAAATAACGACCATTTTTTTTTATTTATGGGTCCAAAACTTAGGCTAACTATGTATTGTGGACGCTTTCAAAACTAAGGCCCATTTATAATATTTTATAAACAGCTTATGCTTCATAAAAAGTGGTCCGTTAAAATATGGCATTTGACTTGGTCAACTTTAAAAAAATAGCATTCTTATTTTTTTTTTTTTAAGTCAATAGCCTCCAATTTAAGGGTATTTTGATCATTTTCATGATACATTTGTATGAACATTAGGGTACCGTGCTATATATAAGGGGTACCATGATTCATGGTACCCCTTACATATAGCACGAGACCTCTGTTATACAACATTGGGGGTCTCGTGCTATATATAAGGGGTAGAGCGGTCAAAACGGACCGGCGGGGCGGGCTGGCCCGTAGCCCGCCAAAGCCCGCCATTTGGCGGGGCGGGCGCGGGCCATGGAAACGATTAAGGTTCGAAAAATGGCTTCCACGCGCTTATCATTTCGTTCGAGCTTAAGTGTGTGTTTAATTGATTGAGTTGATTAATTCTGGACCTGCAATTGGTATCAGAGCATACTTGCGTGATTGATAATAGGCTAATTGAGGTTAATTCGAGAGAATTTGCTGTGATATTGATCGAAAGTAGTTCGACGTTCGAAAACTTAGCCGACAAGTTTTTTAGCTAATTCGCTGTTAATCTGCTTGAGATACTCTTAATTGAGTGTTAGGCATCTAATATCGAGTGAGTTTGTTCGATAATTTGGTGTCAATTAGCTAAATAAGGTACTGTTGGATCAAATTGACTATTTCTGGTGGTTTACGTATGATGAACCTTGTTTGCGAACGATGAACTGAGTTTACGCATGATGAACTAGGATTACGAGCGTAGAACTGTTATTAAAAACCTAAATAATTGTCAATTTGTGTTGTTTACGAGCGTTGATTATCTGTTTAAACAGCTAAGTCAACAAAATAACTTTGCGGTCAAAGTAAACTTTACGGGTATAAGTTTGCGAGTTTCGACGTTTACGAACGATTTTCGATCGTAAACTAAGAAGAAACTGTGTTTACGATCCACTGAACCCTAGATTATCAGTGTTTACGAACAAATTACGATCGAAAACAACTGAAGCCTAGTTTACGTCTCACTTCCTATCGTAAACTGCAAAATCTGTGTTTACGAATCACTTGCGACCGTAAACCTTCCAATTTACGAATCCTTAAGTTTACGCATCATTATCAATCGTAAACCATTCGAGACTTAGTCTGCAAAAACTATTTCAATCGTAAACCTCATCCGCTCACGTTTACGAATCATTTGCGTTCGTAAACTTCCCAAAGCGTAGCGTTTACGAATCCATTTCAGTCGTAAACCTTATCTTGTCCATAGTTTACGAATAAATTTCGTTCGTAACTATCATTTACGAATCCATAGCGTTTACGAATCCATTTCTCACACGTAAACTCACAGAGTACAAGGTTTACGAATCTGTTTCCAACCGAAACAGTTTACGAATATCATTTATTCGCAAACTAAATTGTCAATTCGCAAACATATACTCATATTAAAATCCATATATTAATACTTGACCTTTCTTTCAAATTTTTAAGACAAATCAATCAAAGCAAGACGATCAAGAATCTCAACTCAACAATCATGGATGCCTACTCACTAGGAAATGACATGAGGCCACCAATTCTTAAGAGAGGAGAATACACTGTATGGAGAAATAGATTCCTAAATTTCCTTGAAGGAAAAGATTTAGCAATTGGAATGCTAACTTCCATACAAGAAGGACCAGCTACGTTTTGGAAAATCATAGCTGGAGATCCCGAAAATGACCCTCCAATCCAAGGATCACAAATCAGAAAAACTCCTAGTGAATACACTGAAGAAGAGAAAATAAGAGCTAGGGCTGATATCCAAGCTATAAACGTACCTACTTCAAGCCATCCCAAACGACATCTATATGCAAATAGATAGCATGTCAACTGCAAAGGACATGTGGGATGAAATAAGCAGAATGATGCAAGGCACGGAGGTGGGAGTAAAAGCTAAGAAGGCAAACACCTTAACCGCATACGACTCGTTCAAGGCAAGAACCGGTGAAGAATTGCAAGATACTTATCAACGCTTCCTCACCCTAATCAACGAGATGCGGAAAATCAATATCCATAAGACCAATATGGAGATTAACATTAGGTTCCTATCCTCTCTACTGCCTGAGTGGAAGAAGCTAGCTACTCAAATAAGGCAAAACAAAGATTTGGACGACATGAACATTCATGCCGTATTTGACAACCTTGCTCAACACATTGAAGATGTACATGGAAGCAAAAGCAAGGAAGCTCAAGAGTCAGTCGCCCTTATCACTGACAAGAAATTAAAGAAAGTATCTAAGTCTACCAAGAAGGTCATCCTAACCTCCTCTTCCGATCAAGATGACGATGACTCGGATTCGGACCAAGAGATTAAAGACATGAAAAAACAGCTGGCTCTGATGAAGAAAAAGTTTTACAGAAAGAAGTATTCTTCATCATCAAATAAGCAAAGAACCTCAACTTCCAAAAATAAAGGAAGTGTGCCTGAATCCTCAGAAACAAGAACTGCCCCCGAGCCTCAAAAATGCTAAAATTGCGGAAAAGTGGGTCAGTTTGCAAATGAATGTCGCCAGCCAAAGAAGAAAAACACAATGTACTATGCCAAGAAGCTCCAACTATGTAGGATCGTGTACCGGGACCTGTGGGATTGGTCACACCGCATACAGACTGATAGTCTATCCTCACGGTACCACCACTAGCCTGCCCAGTGTGCTTTGTCCTCACTCGCACACACCTAAGCAAACTTCCCAGGGGGTCACCCATCCCAGTGCTACTTCAAGTCAAGCACGCTTAACTTTGAAGTTCTTATGGATGGGCTCCCGAAAAGGAAGGTGCACCTTGGTGGTATGAGTAGCACTTATCAAGTCTCTTATACCATTCCTTTAGCCACTCTCATTCGGGTATGAAACCGATTCATTCATGTACCCCTCCACCTAGAAGCCTGCCAAGAGCCGCTCATTGTCCGTGCACCTTGGCACCGGCGATCACTCCCCGCCCTCATTGGCCCCGACCTAGAAGCCTGTCAGGAGCCGCTCATTGTCCGTGCACCTTTGCACCGACGATCCACTCCCCGCCCTCATCGGTCCCGGGTGTCACGTGCCCACCAGCTTCTGCCTGGTTCGTCCTCGGACCATACCGTACTGTGAGTGGATTCAGGAATGGTTTTTCATGCCTCACCGGTGTGGGATTCCTCAGCATTGCTACTGAAGAGGTGGGTTTAAGAGTCGCGGATTTGACCGGCTCGAGGGAACATTAGTCCCATACCTAACATTATCTTGTTGGTAGCCTTTCTATCCTAACAACCTAACTTCGGACGATTTAACCACGTTTGAATATGGGAAGAATTAATTTAACGTGGGGTGTGTGTGTTCTTGGAGTAGGTTGGGAGCTTCTCTCTCTCTCTAGATGATTTTCACACAATAACACACTTTATTATGTGTTAGGGTTTTAGTATTTATACCACAAGTTGGTATATAATACTTGGGCCCCCTAACAAAACCCAATTATACTAAGCCTCTTATAAAGAGAATCTTTATAAATACACAACAAAGATAATTATAATTAATTGAACACAATAAAATATTCCTAACAATCTCCCCCTTTGTGTTCAATCTTCAATTCGGCATGGATTATCTTTGTGGGGCTTAGTGCATTTGCTTGAGTCCTAAATGAATTTCCTCCTTGTCTTGTCTTTTGACCTCTTCTTTTGGAGATCTTCAAGCTCACCGTATCTTGATCCTCTCTTCTCGGCATCGGGTCTTCTTAATCTTCTTTGTAAACTCGACTCGTAAATGCCGGAAGGTGTTTGAAGTTGCTTGCCGGATCTTGAAGAGTTTTCTTCTTTTTGTGTGTTCCATTTCTCCCTCTGATAATGCGAAACTCCCCCTACGTTTGTTCAACCTTGTGTTGGGATAGGGGAGTTTTCTCTTTGGAAATTTGAGAGATACACACGAGGCGATTGCCGGATTTCTTCTTTTTGTGTTCGATCTCTCCTTACGATAGTAACGCAACTCCCTCTACTTTTCGTCAACCTTATGTTGAAATTGGGAAGTTCTCTTTGAAATTTAGAGAGACGCACACGAGGCAGCAACTTCGATCTTTGAAGGTCGGCGGTGTTTGCTTGATTTTACGACGCTTGATGATTTGGCATGTTGATCACGTCGTCGGGACAAGGAAATGGCATTGGTAGGCTTGTAGGAGCTCAGGTTCGGTAATTACCCGACGGAGCCACAAAGGCAATCCGTTGTATAAGAAACCGGGGTCACAAAGACTTCCCGTTAAAATCTTGAGTCCTAACACTCTCCCCCTACAAGGGCTATCTCCTCTTCTTGCGGAGGCTTTGAATGCTCTTTCGGCTAGGACTCTCTTGTCTTGACGCTATATTCTGTAGACCGGATGTAGATAGTGATCCACGCCTTGATATTCGAATTTGATGATGTCGCGGATCTTGGACTTTGTTCGCATCTTATCCTGGTCTTTCTCCATAGTTTGAAGTCGTCAAGTCAAGTCTAATCTTCTTCTTCTCGGCGCCGGATTCGTCTTCTCCGAAGAAAGAATGTCTGGTTCGGCTTCGAAGGAAGCTTTTCTGGCAACCAGAAGAATGTATGCGTGGGGTGTCTTGAGTTGTGCCAAGGCTCCATTGAAAATACATTCGTCAGTTCAAGTGTAGGGGAGCCCGGCTTCAGAGTGGTACGCTCGGCGGAATTTGGTGGGTGGTCCGACCTGTTTGTTTATGCGTGTCCCCTTCTCCCCCTCATGGCGATTCGAGTTAACGAGATTGGCATGCTTGTATAGGAAGATTAGAAAGACACAAACTACAGGTCGGTGATGGTAATAACAAGACGGAGCCACTAAGGCAATCCGTCGACACGACTTCAGAGACAAACTCCGAGACGTGGCCTGTGAGGACAGGGCTTGAAGAACCGGGGCCACATAGGCGTCCCGTTTACATCGTTCTAGAGACTAGCTCGAGACGATGGCCTGATTCCGTTCTTGCTTTGATGTTGCAATGGCAGGACTTCCTTCCGATCCTCGAATCATGTCGAAGCAAGACATGTCTACGGAAGTTCTAACTTGATCACAAAGATCAGGTGTTATAAAAGTGTACGTGTCCTAGAAAATATTAAAAATATGGGACGTGAGGACACACTAGACTCGATTGTGCGCAAGAAAATGTGGTGGTGGGGCTGAGTACCACATAATTCAATATCTCCCGCCTTCGAGTGAAGCGGTGATAGCATCCGTGGCTCCCCGTGATTTCTGAAACACCTGTCTTTTGTGAGACAGACGAGTGGGTAAGGCTCGGTTGTGCACGCGCCGTTGGACCTATTGCGGCGACTTCTACCCAGGAGCTAATAAAATTAGCACCTGTACCTATGGGGGTTGGTCCGAATAATTTGTGAGGTAAGGGAATCATGTAGCATCGGTCTTTTCAAAAAGGTTTTAGTAGATGTGGCTGTTTCTTCGTGATTCGACTGACTCTCGGTGATGTTCCGGGGTTAGATTCAGTTGGGTTTCACTGAATAGTAGGAACGGAGTATCCATGCATCCGGTAGGAAGTAGTGAGTGCTGCTTTGTTTGTCAGCAATCCGGAGCAGGTCGGTTGAAGCGAGCACCGAGATTTGCATTTGTAGCCACCGTCGCCTTTTGAGAAGAGTTGACCGTTGTAGGCACGAGATTCTTCTTTTGAAGTCCATCTTTGAAGGTTGGAGGTAATCTTCATGAAACTTGCTAATGAGGAGAGAAGAATTTTTTTTTTATATATATATATATATATTAATCGTGGTATATTAGCCTTTCAGCTCGATATGCATGCCAAAATTTACAATGGAATGCACATATAGAATTTACCTATCTTAAAAATATGTATGAATGTGGTATTATGCAATTCAGTTCAAAAGATAGAATGTACCACATATAGTCGTAGTTGCTCACGTCGTTTCCCTTTATCATGTATGTGGAGCCACTACGTCAAATTGTCATACATGAGGGATGCGGTTGCTCGCGTCCCTTACCTGCCATGCATGTGGAGCAACCCGAGTACCGTGCATGCTGGGATTTGTGGTTGCCCTCGTCTCGTACCGATCATGAGTATGGAGCAACCATCTTCTAATTACTACTCATGACCGGGGCTTTGTGGTTGCTCTCGTCTCATACCAATCACGCGTGTGGAGCAACCATCGTCGAATTACCACACGTGATTGGGCTCATGCAAAACATTATCGGGACTTTGGTACCCATTTTTGGATGGGTCCTCCCATATTAGCAGAAAACAAGTTAAGCACATTTGGTTCAGATATACATCCCAAATCATCCTTTAAAGTCCTATTTAATTTGATTTCTGATTTAGGAATCCAAGTTTGGTGAACCTTAGAGGGAAATGACAATTCAGCACCGGTGAATGTGTGTCTAGGTTTAGAAGATCTGAAGATTTTCTCCCAAGCCAGTCGCAGAAGGTGTCTTTCAGACTTAATCTGGACCGGGTATTTCAAGTATGAATACGAGCTTATCGCATTATATGCGTCATCAGATGATGAGTCGTATTGCCTACAAGAATTCACATCATTCACTCTATAATGATGAAGAATAAGCGTGGAAGTTCGCTTGCTTAAGCTTGGAACTTCTTCTTTACACGCTTTCCTTTGAAGAGGAATAGGAGAGGGAAAATCTTGAACATGCTCGACCTTAATTTTTGAAAATAATGTTGATTTTCCTTTCTTCTTCCTAATCTTCTGTTCCTTGGAAGTATTAAGCTTAAGGCTTTTACTTATCATTTCTGCGCCAGTCAAAGTTGACTTAGAATTATTAGTAAAAGCTTTCTCAGTTTTACGAACAAGGATGCTTTTGGTTTGGATTCCCTTATCCTGCTTAATAGAAGATATTTCTATGGAAAGATTATTTAGTACATGTAAGGGCGGGGAATTTTTGAGATTTGAGATCTCCTCTAAAAGTTTTTCCTTTTCAGCTCGAAAACCTACTCTTTCTGATTCTAAGGTTGCGTTTAATTCTGCAATTTTACTACAACCTCTGGAATTTCCCAACTAGAGATATGTTTATTCGAATATAAATTATTTTCCCCTAAAGACACTAAGTTAGAAGATGGATTTTCATCTGCCTGTCTTCTTTTCGCAATAGCGTTCTCTAAAAGTTCAATCTTAGAGTAAAGCATACGCCGTTCCTCTAAGATTATCTCATATTTTGATGAGACATGATTTCGCTCATCTTCGCAAGAACGTAATCTTTTTGTCATATCACAGACATTCTTTTCACTAATTTCTAACTTAGTTCCTAAGCTAATGACCTTTGACCTCATGTTAGCCAAATCCTCATTAGCGAAAGCTAGACATTCTTGTTGATTAAGCAACACAGAGTAATTATTAGCAAATCTTGCTTCTAATTCCTCAATTTTCTAGCTTGAGCATCCATAATAATTATTTTTTTTAATTTAAAAATTTAAAATTTGGCTTTTGGAAATTTAGTTCCGAAAAGTTTGGTTTTATCAAAAAGTATAGTGAAGTATCGAAGATAGTAAGTGTCGAAAATTTTTGGTTTGCACCTAAAAATTTTGGAATGATTTCGAAAACTTCGGGAAAATTATCAAAACGTTTTCTATAATATGCCAAATACGACCTAAGTTGATTGTTGGATACGTGATCGTTGACGCGTATGGTGGATTTGCCTTCAAAAATTGACGAAAAAGTTTTCTATACCGAAAATTTTGGGCCCGGAAAATTTATTTTGAAAAATTTCGAAAAAGTGTAAAATAGACTATGCCTATTGGACTCAGAAAATTTTTCTCTATCAAATGATGTATAAAAAATTTTTCTCAAAAGCCTTTTTGGTTCGAGGGGGGGCCGAAAAATTTTGGGTGATCGAAAACCTCTAAGTGTAATTTTTGAAAGAGTGGAGTGACTTCTCGGGTGAAGACTTTGACCGAAAATCTTAAGAGGTATGATTGGAAAATCGGGTACTAAGAATTTTCGGGTAAGTAGAAATTCGGGAGACTGATTCGGATGATTTGCCCGAATTCGGATAATTCAGTCCGAAAATCAGACAATCGCCGAGAATGGGAAAATTCGGGTTACTCTGCCCGAAAACTTGACAATCGCGAGAATTTTAAACGAAAATTCGGGTGATGAAAATCGGGTAAGTGCTAATTTTCGCCGTGCAGGAAATTCGAGTGATGAAAATCGGGCAAAAATTCGAAAAATCGGGTAAAAGCACGCCGAATTTCGAACAGAGTCACCCGAAAATCAGTGAAAATCGGGTAGAATCAGCCGAAAATCTGGGCACTGCTACATTCATCTACCCGAATATCAAATCTGCAGAAAAAATGACGAGTTTCCTATGCGATTTTCTACCTAAATCTCACTCAAATCAACTGAAAAATATTGGGTAAACACCTCAAATCACTCGAAAACAACCTATATTGGTCTTGAGCAAGCAAAATCAATTAAATAGACTCAAAATCTCAAGAACAAAAGCAAAAGTTTTCGAACTCAAACATATGAAAAATCCCAAAAATTTCCAGAAAATCGCTCAAATCCTAACGCTTTTGGCTCTGATACCACTTGTAAGGCCCTAAATATCCAACTAAACAAGTATTAAACCGATTTTACCACGATTTGAATGGAAAGAATTGAAGCTCGTGGGGTGTTGTGTGTTCTTGAAGAGGGTGGGTGGCTCCTTCTCTCTAAAAGCTTCTCTCTCTAAAGAATTTTCACACAACACCACACTTTATTATGTGTTAGGGTTTTAGTATTTATACCACAAGTTGGTATATAATACTTGGGCCCCCTAACAAAGCCCAATTACACTAAGCCTCTTATAAAGAGAATCTTTATAAATACACAACAAAGATAATTATAATTAATTGAACACAATAAAATATTCCTAACAAACTATCTAAACAAAAGGAAGATGGAGTGGCATTAATGGCTGAACAAGACCACTAGCTTGAAGATACGACTGAAAGTGACTCTGAGAACTTTGCCTTGATGGTCAAAGTTGAGGACATCGAGGGTGAGCAATCCACTGACTCAAACACAGTCGCGTCAGACACAAACTCTGAGGTAAACTCTTCCAGCTCCGCTCTTTCTTTTAATATTTCAGATCTTAAACTAAAACTAAAACAACTAACTCAAGAAAGAAAAACAATCAAAACATTAGAGGAAATATTAACTAATAATGAAGCCGTCTTAAGAAAACATCTACTAGCAGAAGCTGATCTTAAAATACAACTTCAAATAGCAAATGAAAAGATATCTAATACATAATCTAAGGCTAAAAACAATGAAAATAAAATACAAGAATTAACAAAAAGCCTTTCTGCTAGTGAAGCTGAAAACAAAATCATCTATCTCAAATTAAATTTCTTACAGACGAGCGAAAACAACTATACTCTAGAATTAAAGAACTAGATGATATCATTACCAAATATGGACATTCTGAGCAAACAATATTTTTAAATAAACCAAGACTAGTGGACTTTTATAATCCTCACAAAGGTTTAGGATTTACTAACCCATGCAACCTTCAGAAGGTACGAAGTAAACAACTATACAATGTTGAATACATGGGCTTGGGCTTAACAAATCTCATGTTGTTCACAAGTGCGGGAGAAATTAATGTCATCGAAGAAGAAAAGAGAGATAAGAAAATTAAAGCTGAAATCCCCATCGATTATAACGAATTAAACGAAAGTTACAAAACACGAGTAATACCATCAGGTAATGAAAATGTAACTACTTATCCAACAAATCAAGACGATCTAGTAAACGAAGATAACAAGACAGAAGATAAAAATTCATATACATACATTCCTGCAATAGTCAAGAAGATTGCAGACTTAGAATTCACACTAGAAAAAGAAAGGAAAATGTTTTATAACGAGAAAATACGTTTACTAAAACAAATCTCGGTTCTCAGAAACTGTGACACTCCTTCTAAAAACATACAAGTTAAAAATGAGTTATCTTCTTCTAATTCGTCTCCAAATGAACTAGCAGGGGAAATATTGAAACAAAAAGCGAAGGCGAAGAAGAAATCCACGAAGAAGAAAAGAGAAAAGGAAGACAAAATAGAGCCTAAGTGGCAAATTAAAGCGTCTTCTAATTCTTCTTCATTAGATAAAAATAATGCCTTAGTTCAGTCTTGTATTTCTACTTCTATTTCGATAGCAAAGCAAAATAATATCAAGAAAACTGTTCCTCAACGCCTTAATTCCCAACTAAAGACACAACAATATAAAATTAAGGAAATCTCAAAGAAAAAGGAACTCGCCTTGAAAGAAAAAAACAGAACAACAACAAATAATAAGACTAGAAGTAAAACATCGATGATACCCAAAATGAAAGCTTGAAAGAAAACAACACCAAAATGGGTTCCTACAAACAAAAACTTCTAGCAAAATAAAAGAAGCTTGGGTGATCAAAAGGGGTAAGAGAAAACCAGCCCAACCGACTAAAAAGTGGGTACCAAAAATAAAACATACACCAAACTCGGACTCAATGTCTAACATTGTCATGAATCCCATTATTGAATGGGATACTAAAGTGCCCTAGATTCTTCTTTTGCAGAACCATCATGTGTGGTACTTAGACTCGGGTTGCTCCACACACATGACCGGGCATAAAGCACTGCTGACTACACCGAACGATTCGGTGGTAAGGTTCATTTTGGTAACAATGACTCTGCTTCTATATTAGGCTATGGTAGCTTAGTTCTAGAAAACTTTTCCATTCAAGACGTGTCATACGTTAAGGGTTTGAGTCACAGTCTGTTTAGCATAGGACAATTTTGTGATAAAGGCCTTGAGGTCAACTTTAGAGCTAAACAGTGTATCATAAATGACTCAATGGGACAGACATTGCTTGTCGGTTCCAGAAAATCAAATCTATATACAATAGATTTGAAAACTATCAAACCCTCAACAACGGTTTGCTTGTTGTCAAAGACATCTTTGCAACAAAGCAATATATGGCATCAACGTCTCTCCCATTTAAACTTTAAGACTTTAAATAAGCTGCAAGCTGAACAGTTGGTAAAATGCTTACCAACTCTTCGGTTTCAAAAAGAACATTTATGTGCAGCTTGTGAATTAGGAAAGATGAAAAGAATGTCACATAGAACAAAATTGTTTCCATCTACTTCACACCCTTTAGAAATGCTACACATGGATCTGTGTGGTCCTATGCGTATACAAAGTATAAATGGTCGGAAGTATATCCTATTTATTGTTGACGACTACTCTCGTTATATGTGGGTAAAATTCTTAAGGACCAAAGATGAAACACCAGAAGTGATCAAAACATTTGTTAGCACAACTCAGAATTTACTTTAAAGTAAAATTCTGATTATCCGTACTGACAATGGGACAGAATTCAAAAATAATGACTTAAGTCAATTTTATGAATCCCTTGGTATCACTCAACAGTTCTCAGCCCCTAGAACTCCTCAACAGAACGGTGTGGTTGAGCGTAGAAATAGAACTCTAGTGGAAGCAGCTCGCACTATGCTTATATTTGCTAAACTTCCACATTTCTTATGGGCTGAAGCTGTAAATACTGCATGTTTTACTCAAAATCGCACAATAATTCATAAGCGATTTGGTAAAACTCCTTATGAATTGATAAACCACAGAATTCCAAGTCTTTCCTTCCTTAAAGTCTTTGGTTGTACTTGTTTTATCAAGGACGGTAGAGACAATAGGAGTAAACTAGATCCCAAAGCCATTCAAGGTATATTCGTAGGATATTCTTCTAGTTCTAAAGCCTACCGAGTCTATCTTAAAGCAAATAGAACTATTATAGAAAGCATAGATGTAACATTCGACGAACCTACCTCTTTGGCTCTTGAACAACACAGTTTAAGACCCGCGCCTACACCAGTGGCTTCTGATCAAGACCAATCAGAACCCGTTCCTACTGGAAAGTTGACAAAAAGTCAACAACCTAGTAACTCAGAAGTTCTTTATGAGTCTGAGTTACAAGAACTAATCGAATTAGATTCACTATTTGAAACTGTTTATAGGAATAATATCAACGAACCAATTGCTCAACCTCTAGATGAGGAAATTCCTATCACCACTGAATCTAATACATCAAATGACGACATTAATGAGTCATTTGAAAATACATCCCCTATAGGTTCTACCTCATTTAACAACACTCCTGTTTCTTCACCAAATCCCCCTACGAACAATGAGACTTCCGATCCAAATTTGGGAACAACTCAAGAGATAGAGAGTTCACCTACAACTCCTGAACTCCAAAATGAGGACAGCTCAACACCTCAACAGCATAAATGGACAAGAGCTCATCCTATCTCTCAAGTTATAGGAAATGTAACTCACGGTGTAAGAACACGAGCGTCAACATCAAATGACTGTTTATATTCCTGCTATCTCAGTCAAATAGAACCTACGAAAGTGTCATAAGCCTTATCCGACAAGAAGAAATAAACCAATTTGAGAGTCTAAAAGTATGGACTTTTGTACCTAGACCTAAGGGTAAAACTATTATAGGAACTAAGTGGATTTTTAAGAACAAGCGAGATGAAGACGGTATAATAATAAGAAATAAGGCAAGGCTGGTAGCCAAAGGTTACAACCAACAAGAAGGCATTGACTATGACGAGACATATGCACCAGTCGCTAGAATAGAATCTATACGACTGTTCCTTGCATATGCAGCTCATAAGAATTTTACCGTCTATCAAATGGACGTTAAAACGGCTTTTCTAAATGGAATTCTTAAAGAAGAAGTCTATGTCTCTCAGCCAGAAGGATTCCTAGATAAGGTAAACCTGATTATGTATATAGGTTAGACAAGGCTTTATATGGACTCAAAAAAGCCCCTCGTGCTTGGTATAATGTCTTGTCCCAATTGTTAGTTGAATCAGGATTCACTAAAGGACATGTTGACACGACCTTATTCTTTAAAAATCATGGTTCGGATATTATGCTAATTCAAATTTACGTAGATGACATTATTTTTGGTTCTACAAATCCAAAACTATGTGAGAAATTTGGTAAACTGATGACCAAAAAGTTTGAAATGAGCATGATAGGAGAGATGAACTTCTTTCTTGGATTGCAAATCAAACAGTTACCAAATGGAATTTTTATATGTCAGACGAAGTATATCCATGACCTATTGAAAAAATATGGTATGGATAATAGCTCCTCAATTCCCACCCCGATAAGCACTACATGCAAACTAGATTCCGACCCGTCTGGGAAGTCGGTAGATAATACTAACTATCGAGGTATAATTGGATCGTTGCTATATCTGACATCTAGTAGACCATATATTATGTTTGCTACATGTCTTTGTGCAAAATTTCAGGCTAATCCGAAAGAATCTCATCTTGCCGCTGTTAAAAGAATCCTCCGATAGCTCAAAGGAACACCCACACTAGGCCTATGGTATCTGAAAAATTCTGCGTTTAATCTAGTTGGATACACTGACGCTGATTTTGCAGGATGTAGAATGGACAGAAAAAGCACTTCAGGCGAAGCACAGTTTCTTGGGGACAAACTGGTAAGTTGGTCCTCCAAGAAACAAAATTGTGTTTCAACATCAACAGCTGAAGCAGAATATGTTGCCGCTGCCAGCTGCTGCTCCCAAATACTGTGGATGCGAACACAACTACACGACTATGGGTTTGATCTAAATAGTGTTCTCATTTACTGTGATTCTAAAAGTTCTATTGCCATTACTTGCAACCCTGTGCATCATTCACGCACAAAGCATATTGACTTACGTTATCACTTTATTAAGGATCATGTAGAAAAAGGACATATAGAATTACACTTTGTGTGCACGGAATTACAGATTGTCGACTTATTTACGAAGGCATTGGATGAAAAACGATTCCAATTCCTAGTCTCTAAGTTAGGCATGCTTAATTTCTCTACTTGATAAAATACATGATCTTAAATTTTTACATATTCTGCGAGTCTTTATTTTCTTAATTGATGCATAAATTTAGTACAAATTTTGGGAAATTATGCAATTTTTGTTAAATAGTTCTAAGATTAAAAGCTTGAAAACTACCCTCTTTTATTGAGGGGGAATACTAATATTTCGAGAGGGCGCTATGAAAATTTTAAATACCTCATTCTACTATTGAGGGGGAGTGAATATTAATATACATATTACGAAAGAGCACTTAGCAAAAACAATAGAGAGATTATATAATTTTTCAAAAACAAAAATATTTTAAAAGTCAAAATTAAAAGGATAAATTTAGAAAACGAAAAAAAAAATGAAAGAAAAGAAAATCCCAAAAATAGTTTACGTTTTTACTTTACGTTTCAAAGGAAAAGAAAGAAAATCCCAAAAATAGTTTACGTTTTTACTTTACGTTTCAGCGTTTTCTTCTTTACGAACGATTTTCGTTCGCAAACTTTAAATACCTATGTGTTTACCGTTTAATTTTTTTTCTCTTTCTTACTTTCTCTTTCTAAAATTTTTTCTCTTTCTCTCTTCGAATACCCCTCTTTCGCAAAATTCTAAATCACTCCAAACCCTTTCTATTTCGTCCGCAAAACACTTGATTCAAAAGCATCCTACCTCTAAACCTTCATTTACTTGGGTTGGTTTACGATTTACAAGTCTAAAGAGTGTTACGCTTCGATTCCATTCGTATTTTGATGTAATCATCCTGTAATCGATGTTTTAAAGACTGTAAATGGTTCTTATGTGTTCGAATGATGTATTTGCATACTTAAAATACTCTCTATGTTGATTAATCTGAGTGTTATTAAGGTTAGGACCATGTTTACGAACCTTGACAATGTTTACGAATGGTGAATGAATGTTTGCGAATGTTGAATACGTTTACGACTGATGAATGTTTATATACTGTTTATGTTTACGAACGTACTGATACTGTTCTCATTCAAAATGGTTTACGAATGATTTTTATTCGTAAACATAGTTTTATCGTAAACTAAATAGTATAGTCTCAGGTTAAAAAGAGGCATTCGTAAACATGTTTCTGTCGTAAACTTTTCGAATCGTAAACTTTAAAACTACTGTTCTCATATTTTAAACGTTTACGAACGCCTTTCATTCGTAAATAGTCTTTATCGTAAACCAGATGACACTGTTTCAGGTCTAAAGAGGTTTACGATCGAATTTTATTCGTAAACTAGTCTTCATCGTAAACCTTTTCCACTGTTTCCAGCGCTTTATGGTTTACGAACAACTTACGATCGTAAACTAACACTGTTTACGGCGCGTTTTTTATTTTAAAAAAAAAACTTTACGATGCTAAACACTTAGAATATTTTTCAACAAATGCCTTTGTTTATTCGCAAACTTCAAACTTATGTCAAGTTTACGGGCTTAAATACTTAGAATATTTTTCTAACCATGATTTTTGCGAAAAACAGAGCAAAACAGAGCACGAAAACAGAGTCAAAACAGAGTCAAACCGCATATACATCATCAAAGCATCACCTTAATATAAACTCAGTTTAATTTCGAAGCTAACAATTGTTCATCTTTGACAGATAAAAAATGGCAACACTCTCTACTGAATATCTTTTACACGAACGAGAATCGTGGTTGCCGATCAAAGATAACAACTACCAATTGGACACGGCCACATACAAAGGGCCCGATGAAATAATACTGTCAATTCTCCAAGGACACCCACTCTGGCCGGCGTTCAACAAAACTGCAACGGTCCCGATCGTCTACGTTCAACAATTTTGGGCGGAGATGAAACGACGGATCGAGACTGACAACTCCATCTACTATGAGACGTATCTCGAAAATGTACGTCTCATTCTCACAAAAGAGTTTCTCAGACGCACGCTGGAGCTTGCCTACGAAGACCTTGCCTCTGAAGAAGAACTGCTAATCGACATGAAAATTCTAGGCCATGGCGAACCTCTAACGAAAACAGCGGGCTTTCAGCAACAACTCTTACCTCATCCGTGGAAGACCCTGTTCAGCCTGGTCAACAAGTGCCTATCACCAAAGCACACAGGCTTCGACAGGTGTAACATCAACATCCTGCGGATTCTACATGGAATAGTGTACAACAAAAAGTACGACTATGTCCAGCTTATCTGGAACGATCTCGATCATCAGCTGCACACTCGAGATCGTACAAAGAAGCCGCAGTATGTCCCGTACCTGCGATGGTTTTCCATACTCATCAGAAGATTCATGGACGCCATCACCGCAGTTCCCAATACCCAACCATGCGAGGACTTCATACCGCCGAAGATCAAGTACTTTCAGAAGGCGAAGGAAGACCCATCTCTACGCCCAATGGTGATTCCAGACTACCTTCTTCAACTGGCGGACCTCGCAAAAGCTGAAGAATACCGACGACGCCACAATCTTGTCACTCCTCCCACGGTTCAGACAAACCCCCCTGAACCTAACCCCGGGGGCACTAGCCAAAGAGAGGGTGATGGGTCTGTGAGTGAATTGGTCACCATCACCCCTCCAACAACGGTGGTGACCATCCCAATAGTCACTTCACCACCTAGGACCACCCCTATAGGTACAAGTACTGAAGTCTTTGTGACCAGTACTCGGGTAGAAGTCGCCGCGTCAGGTCCGACGGCGCATGCACAACCTACCCTAGACCATTCAACTGTCTCCCAACAGACAGTTGTCTCACAAAGTCATGGGGAGCCACGTACGCTATCCCTGCTTCATTCTGAAGCAGCGGGTATTGAATCAGGTGGTACCCAGCCCCAAACCACCGCCCCTTCTTTGACCACTTCGAGTCTAGTGTCCACCTTCCCCAAATTTTTTGATCTTTCTAGGACAAAACCTCTTTTTACTTCTCCTCTTGGTCTTCGTGATCAAGACAGAATGTCCATAGATGCTTCTATACAAGAAGTTATTCAAGAATTGGAGAGAAGTCCTGCCACGGTCAACCCCACGACAGCTGTGACAGCAGGCCGTGCAGTGGAAACTTTTTCCACCGTCACGTCAACGGTGCGCCTAAGTGGCCCCGGCGGTGATTTCCAATTTATGACAGAGTCGAGATTCGAGGAACGCCTGACGTCCGCTCTGGCATCTTTCAAGGACTCCTTGATGCCAGAAGTTCGTGCTGCTATAACCGCAGTCGTTCAGGACAAAGGGAAAGCCCCCGTCCTTGAGCCTTCTCAGTCATCACCCCCATCTCCACCTCATATTCCCATCCTTCCCTCACCACCACACTATCCAAATCCATACACCATGCCTCTTCCTGAGCTACGGGATATTCTCATGTCCCGGCTCATGTCAGAAGACGTCACCCCTGACATGATTGAGCTCTTGAAGAGAATCCAAACCCCGTCGCCCCAACCTCCACCGACAACAACTTGTCGTGACGAACCTCAGGGTTCCAAATGACGTCATGACGATCCCGACAACCCGGATCGCCCTGAGGGGGAGAAGAGGCCCCGCGTCACGCAAGCCACCACAACCAAAATCACGAAAACAGCCACCCATCTACCTCTTCAAAAGGTCGTACGAGGTCAACTCCACGAACAACCAGACAACGGCCTTCCTCTCCACCAGTCCAAACCTACCAAGAGGAACTGGCAGCAGATTTTGGACTTTCTCAGACAGTCAAGTAGCTGCTGGAACCTCCTCCTCCCTGCCTGACGTCAACCTACCCGAGGTGATCGAAGAGTATGTACTCCAAGACCAACCATCAAAAGAGGCAAAAACGGATGATGAGACTGCACTGAGGATGCTAAAGATCATAGACTTAATCAAGCAGTCCATCTTCGATATCTTCCAAATGGAGCCATCAGAGATACAAGAAGGAGAAGACTACAACACAGAGCCACCTAAGCTCCAAGAGGCGATATCCAAATCAGTTGAACCATAGCCACGCTTGTCATCAAGGACAAGGAAGATTGATACAGCCTAGGAGAATAAAAGAGTTGTAGCTCCTTTCATAGAAGATATACGGCACCGAATTTGAAGAAGGGAGGAGAAAATAAAGAAACTTGACGAACTAAAGCTGCGGGGCCTTACGCATCTCAAAGGGACGGAAGCAAGAGAATATTTATACATGATGGCGCAGAAGTTCGTTTCCATTGAGGGACCGCAGACAAGACCAAATGAGGATCAGGGACAAAGGAAAAGTCACGGACTTAGTTGAGGTCGAGCACCACAGCTACGACCGGAGCGTATAATTCCCGATCTACGTCGGCAAGTTCATCGACTTCGACTCAGCCAGAGAAAGAGTCGAGAAGATTTCGGAAGCTGACTTTCCACTTCTGCGTTTCCAAGATGTGATCAACATGTACGGGTTCTACAGGAAGTTCACCCTGAAGGAATTCCGTTATCGACTTGGATTGGATGCGCTGAAGAGGCTTATGCTAAGGCAAGTCAAGTACTACGCGGCACATGACCTTCAGATTGGAATTGAAAACAACATGAAGAAGGTCAAAATGCCAGGACCAAGAAATCGAACAGCCTCAGCTCATGGGTTTGAAGTCAACTTCATATTCACTGAACCCGAGCTGGCTGTAATCTACGAAGACTTAGAAGACCAGAAACAAGTGATGCTCCTGTCTGAAGTCAATATGTATTGCGATGGGACGCTTAAAAAGGTTCTTCAAAGTCTACGTCAGAAATATGATGTCCTGACGGATGTGCCGCAACCGAAATCTCAGCTAGATCTCGAAGAACAAGAACTTACCGAGAAAGTGATCACTGCCATTAAAGAAAGGCTCAACTTGAGAAACAACATCAGGCAGTTTGAGCTGATTCTCGGTCTACGCAAATCTTTCTACCTTCGAGATCGCCCAAGGACAATAGGACGAGGCGCTAGAAGAAGATGAACACAAAGGGAGAGATTGTTAGGAATATTTATTGTGTTCATTATCATATTCCTCTTGTAATTGGTTAGATTGTAAATATTAGATAGTTTAGGGACCAAATTATAAATATATACCAAAAGTAGAAAGGTATATATAGTCAAGGTCATCATTTCATTTTGGTAGAGTTTTGGAAAAGAAGTTTACGCATTTAAAGTTTGGAAAGTTAATTGAAAAGATTTTGGAAAATATCTCTCTCTCTCATTCAAACTTTACGCATGCCAAAACTCGCACACACATACACAATCTTCGATCGATTTCTCATCTGAAGACTGTTTGATTATCATTGGATTTGCTGCTCGATATTCAAACAGATTTAGGATCCACTCTGCATTCGATCGAGCTGATCTTCAAACGATTAAGGTTCGAAAAATGGCTTCCGCGCGCTTATCATTTCGTTCGAGCTTAAGTGTGTGTTTAATTGATTGAGTTGATTAATTCTGGACCTGCATAATCGATCACTGCATTAAATACATCAATACAGTAATGATGCTCAAATGTAACAGAATCTCTTTCCCGACAAGAACGTCTCGTAGCAGATCTATAAGAAGCATTCATATCTGACATATCAATACCATGAGTACCACAAGCTGATTGCACAACCATCAAAAGAACATCAGATCCATCTGCTCTCAAAGTATGAAGTAAAGCTTTTGTACTTGAAACAAGATCCATCGCATTCAAGATATCTATAGACTTTTCTTGCAAAGCCCGACATAGCATATCTGTTATAGCCATAATCTTATGCATCAAGTATAAGATAAATATGAAATCAAAAGATCTCAGCACAATCAAGCAACCTGCGGCTTCCCCCTGTATAGAATTCAGAGATGCTTCTTCCACCATATGCTCAAGTACGATAACCACAGTGCTATACATATCTATCATGCTACATATTGACTCAAAATGAGAACTCCAACGTGTCTTACCAGCTCGCTGCAAAGTACCGATCTGATTGAGTCATGTGCCTATGTCACAATCAAACAAGAAATGAATAACACTGATAAAAAATTAACTTATTTCATGAGAAACTATACGATCGAGGTTAGTACCTGTCTCGCGAATACCAGTAGCTACCATATTTGCAATTTCAATGGATTAGACAGATTGCAACTCAGTTTTACGCTTTGAAGACGCTTTAATAATGTTGCAAATAGAAGTCAAGTTTGAGAAAAACATCCAAATAGAACTCTCCTTTTCAGCAGCCGCTACCAATGTCAATTGAAGTCTGTGCGCAAAACAATGAATATAATATGCCTGAGGAGAATCTTTTAAAAAAAGAGCTTGCAGTCCATTCCAAGAGCCACGTCATATTGCTAGCGCCATCGTATCCTTGTCCTCGAATATCTGTGATATGCAATTACTGTCTCCCAAGAACATTACATATTTCCTCTTTAAGTGTTACTGCAGTGGTATCACCAACTTGGACAATAGAAACGCTCCATTACAAAGCCGTCAAAATCAACATATCTCAATACAATAGCCATCTGCTCTTTGTCTGATATATCTTTAGCTTCATCAACTAAGAGACAAAATTTTGCACTTCCAATCTCCTCGCGTATTTTGTTTCTAACTCTTTTAGCAAGAATATACAAAATATCTTTCTGAATGTCTGGTGATGTATACTTAGCATTTTTTGGCGCTTTTTCTAAAACAACATTGCCTATGTTAACATCCATTTTTCCCATAAGTTTTATCATCTCAACAAGATTACCTTGATTTTAGAAGAAGAAGACTCATCATGTCCTCTCAAGGTGCATCCTTGCAAACAAAGCCAACGGATGCTTTCAATTGTAGCTGTAAGCCTCAATCGATTATTTCTCACTTCTTCTGATGTATGCGCATCCATCAATTTATTGATATGGCCACTTGAATTCATTAAAATGTCCACAGCTTGCACGACATTGTTATGTGGTGAAGTGACGCCTCCCACATGGATTAAAAAAGCACATCTCTTCCCATCATTGACTCTTGTCCAAGCTCTAAAACCATCAATCGTAAATGCAGGATGATAACGAGCCCTTTTTTCTTGAAAAAGAAAACATGGAAAGCAAAAGACGGCATCTTTACTAGGTGAGTATTCCAACCATGGAAATTGCTCAAACCATGATTTTTGAAATCGTCGGTCTTGATCTCCTAATTTGGTTCGTGGATACTCCATTACCGGTTGATACGGCCCTCTTAAGATATAAATTCGTCTGATTGCATCTCTTTCGTTGACATGACACTGCCAAATTGGAGTGCGTACTGCTGGATCTAATTTAACATAATTACTAACATCACTATCAATTCTTTGAGAGTTGGTAGAACGTTGCACATCATTTGACGTCTCAGCATTGGTCGGGGAGGGGGAATGCTCCAAGCTTGTTGACGTACTTGCATTGGGTTTAAAAAACGATAGCATGGTTTTCTTCTTGCCTCTTTGAGTTTCCATTAGCGAACCAACCTATAATACACACACAACAACACAATTAACAACAAAAAAAAAATACAAAAACTATAATCACATCATTGTATAGTTCGAGAAGAGTGAAGATCGAGGAATCTAAATAATAATAGAGTGAGATATCGAAGATAATCACCTGAAAAAGATTGAAATTTTATCCTTTTCTTGTTATCGTGAACTAAACACAAAGAATTGAGAATTAGGTTTTTTTTCTGATTTATAATTTATATATGGGCTAATGACTACTATTGGGCCGGAATCAAGACCGGGCTGTAGCTAGGGGTGAGCATTTAACCCGTCGGATCGCCCCACCCAATCGATCCAATCCAACCCACACCGCAAGTATCGGGTTGACAACTTGATAGGCTGGTTTGGATTTTAAAAAATAAAACCGCATCTTTTGCAATCGGGTTTGGTTTTGTATTTTTAAAACCGCAAAAAACCGCATCCAACCGCATTTAATAATATTATAATTATACTATATTTTATTAAATATGTTATAAGTTAATGGATATTAGTCGTAACTCGTAATAGTTGGGAAGGTCATAATCATCAATGTAAATAATACAAATTGAAAAGGCCAAAATAGATGAAAATACTAGTAGTGATTCATAATATTAATAATTTTTTTCCGTTCATGATAGAGGGGATGTGATCTTATTCGAGTTAACTTTTTATTATTTGTTACTATTGTTTATTATTATGATGACATTTTTCTATATACAATTTAACTTTTAGAAATAAGTTTATGATATATATTTTTATACTATCGATACTTAAAGAATATTATTCATACCAGGTTACTGATTTTCGTTATGATAAAAAATATGTAAAACCCGCAAAAACCTCCCCAACCCAAGCAAACCGCAGTGTATCGGGTTAAAATTTTTATGATCGGATTTTGGGTATATTATTAAAAACCGCAATACATCGTGTCGGGCTAAAATTTGAATAAAAAATGCCCTAACCGCCCCATGCTCACCCCTAGCTGTAGCCCACTCCAACCTTTGGGGTGGCTACGCCCCTGACTCCAAATTGTTTCTCTTAGCTATTGTGAACATATAACATTATAAACAATATGATGCATCTTTTTCTATACTATACTCCAATCAATTTCCATATTCCTTAAACCATGAAAAAATGAACTGTCAAAATTGATTTGTTCCAAATTTTCGTTTAGGAAATTCATAACCTGAAGGTTGACATGGACCTTTTCGCAAATACTCTTCAAACTTGACCTCAAATGTCAACGTCATATTTGCAAGTTAGAGTCCTTAATTCGGGATCCCTTATAGTTGTGAAAAATCAAATGCTTCAATACTAACATCTCTAAAGCTTTGTTCTCAAGGTTATGTAGTTTATCTTCTAATATCTCTTTGCATTGTGGATATGGTAATATAATTTATGGGACATCATTGGTACTAATAGAGGCAAATATATAGATTAGGTTATGACCCTTTTCACTGTAGGAATATGGGAAGTCAATCAATTCCTTTCCTCAAGAGACATGATTATGATTAGGGGTGAGCATTTAACTGGTCGAACCGCCCCACCCAATCGACCCAACCCAAACCAAACCGCAAGTATCGGGTTGACGACTTGATGGGTTGGTTTGGATTTTAAAAAATAAAACCGCATCTTTTGCAATCGGGTTTGGTTTTATATTTTTAAAACCGCAAAAAACCGCATCCAACCGCATTTAATAATATTATAATTATATTATGTTTTATTAAATACGTTATAAACTAATGGATATTAGTCGTAACTCGTAATAGTTGGGAAGATCATAATCATCAATGTAAATAATACAAATTGAAAAGGCTCAAATAGATGAAAATACTAGTAGTGATTCATAATATTAATAATTTTTTTCCGTTCATGATAGAGGGGATGTGATCTTATTCGAGTTAACTTTTTATTATTTGTTACTATTGTTTATTATTATGATGACATTTTTCTATATACAATTTAACTTTTAGAAATAAGTTTATGATATATATTTTTATACTATCGATACTTAAAGAATATTACACATACTAGGCTACTGATTTTTCGTTATGATAAAAAAGATGTAAAACCCACAAAAACTGCCCCAACCCAACCCAATCGAAGCAAATCGCAGTGTATTGGGTTAAAATTTTTATGATCAGGTTTGGGGTATATTATTAAAACTCGCAATACATCGGGTCGGGCTAAAATTTGAATAAAAATCGCCCTTACCGCCCCATGCTCACCCCTAATTATGATCTATAAATAAATGAGACGGCAATCAAATTCAATTCTCTTAATTATCGTGATTAACCATAAATAGTTGATTAATTAATATATAATCCACTTAAAAAGGTAATAATTATCTTACACAAATATGCACTTAAAAGAAAATAAATATCTTCCCGGAATAATAATATTATATATATATATATATATATATATATTAAACGATATATATGTATACTTTTTTGCGAGCACACGATATATATACACACATACATATAATTTTTTTTAAGAGTGTGCCGCATACACCCGATATATATGTATAAGATTTGCTATGGCGCACAACTCAATGTTAACATTATCCTCTTATACAACAAGTTGGTGATGTTGTAAAATAAATACATCTTCATAAAAACACACAGAAGCATCATACGGATGTGATTTATCAAAGAAATTAAAAGAATGTTCTAATCCATTTTCTGCGGAGTTTTATGAAGATTGATTTGGTTTACAACATCACCAGCTTGTTGTGTAAGGGGATAAGGGTCAACATTGAGTTAAAATAATTGTTTTGGAGCGAAAAGAGACGGAGTACATGTGCGGTGCTCACTGTAGTCATGCACCATAACAAATATATATATTTCAGTAAAAATAACTATTTCAAGGTAGCTTAGAGGTCGCCGCCCCAAGACTTCGACGATTGATTTCTTTATTGTAAAGTCCAACGTACATCTAGGGATGACAATGGGCGGGTTAGGGCTGAAATTGAACATATCATTCTCATACTAGATTTCAATTACAAATATTGTTCCCGTTAATTCACCACTTACGATTAATAGGTTCGGAATGGGAAATCACCGTTTGGGATCGGAGTTCTTGGAGGTGATTCAGGTTCTCCATATTGATACAATCACTCGGAAAGTATTTGAAGGAAAAAAAAGTAACATCGCCAAAGCCGATAATAAACATAACGAAACATTCAGGGACGAGGATAGGTCAAAACACGAATAACATCCACCATCCCATCCCATTGTTTTCACCGATGTGCAATCACCATTAACTCCTCATCTCTGTGTTGATCGGAAATTCTTCGTCCCAATAACTTCTGGTCCCAATAAAAATAGTTCACTGCGGATATTTTATCACTCCTACGTACATGTTAAAAGTTTAGAATAAAGTGTAATGCTGACTCGGCTTGTAGAAATCGGAGAGGATACAACTTCCTTAATTTTTATTATAAATTAAATAAATTTGTTGATAAAATTAGATAAATCCTCGATTGGATAAAGTGCAACTATGAAAAAAACGTGGTCCTAGCTAGAACCATTTTTTTAAGCACATCAACTATCATCCTTTTGTCTCGAACAGTCTCATATTACCTAAATACAAAGTATTACAATACACACAAACATACATATAATATCTAGCATTGATTAAATGCTACAAATATCTAACTTTACACGAAATCCTGTATATAAATTATTTTTTTCTAACCAATATATTGGGATAGCGTGACGTGATTAGTAGTTTCAATTGTTTTGTTTTTTCTTTTTTATGGTGGGGCAGCATGAGTTGTGTTATAGAATTTTTTTTTTCTCGTTCCCGATGTATCCCCACTCGATCTGGCTATGGGCTAGTCCCTTAATACCGGGGTCGGCTTACACCACACAGGCATTACGAATATTTAATTGCGCCACACACTCCAGTGGTAGGACTAATCCTTGGGGCCAGATGAATACGTCTGAAATTCACCTGACAACGATAGTCATGAGAAATAAATCTCATGGGGACTATTCAAGAAATTGTGGGAGGGGGGATTCGATCCCACGACCTAACCCTCAAATCTTTAAGGCCTCCTCCTTGACCATTAGATCAATGCCTCATTGGCAGCTGTGTTATAGAATAAACGGTAAATTAATAGGCATATCTCCTTTATAGGGGAAAAAAAGAATAAATTTGGTACTTTCTTTGATTGTGATTCAAAACCGTAATAATTATTTGATTAATTTATATGTCATCAAAATTGCGTATCCCTTAATACCTTAGGTCGTTCTCCTTGTTGATTGAACATTGCAACCAAATGAATTGATCATCATACGTATACTATCCAATCATGAAGTTTGAATTTTTGTACACTTCAAAATTCAATAATCATCGAACTAACCAACGATTATCATGTTTAGTCATTCTATTGGCTCATATGACATAAATTACTCTCGTGCAAAACAAGCTCCATATCTTTAGAAATGAAATACATAAAATTAAGAAAATACACTTCTTATACCATTTATATTTTAGGTGAAATTGTCATTTAATATGATATCAAACATCAAACAAAAAACTTTTGGTTATGAATCACGACCCCCTTTAAATGAAAAATAGAAAAAAACTAAATAAGAAACAAATCAGCCTAATTTTAATTATTGTCTTGTTATTTTATTGTGAGACTCTTCATTTTTCTTTCTTTTTTCTTTTCCAATCAACACTTGGCAACCATTGATGCCAACCCTATAAGAAGAAGAAAGAAAAAGGGAAGGAAAACTTGAAAAAACAAAAAAAAAAAGGAAAATCACAATATATATATATTAATACATTATTTGTGTAGCTAAGAATATAGTTTCATTTCATTACACTTAAGATCACATTCCCTAACAAAAAGTCCATGAAAGCCATAGGGTACCCTTTGAGGCAACCTAACCCTAGCAACAACGTCCAAGGCCGGAGATTTGGCGTTCATAACCAAGAAATATGATTCTTCTTTATTCTCATCATGCAAATACGTCACTAAATAGCCATCATCTTCCTCGTCGTCATTGCCCGGAGAATCACTCGCCACAAAAAATGGTTCGCCGCCATAACAGCCCGGCCCGTACAGTCGGCTAGCCACGGTGCAGTTCGAAGACGTATCTATCTTCAATACTCCCGACACCTTTGGTGTTGGCGCACCGATCGCTGCGTATACGTATCTGTAATTATCGATAATCAAATAGCAATGTTTTAGGGTTTCTAAAATCAATTGGAATCGAACAATAAAATAATAAAAGGCAGATTAAAAAGTCGACGACTGGCCTCGTCTTTCGTCCGTAACAACGAGGGTTAATGGCGGCAAAGTCTATGGTCTTCGTGGACAATTGATCTCTTCTAACACTCCTCACCCGGATGTCGACCGTGATCTTTTCAAGCATCGAATGTAATGAATCGAGGGACTCAAATCCACCGCTACCGTTTAACTTGGTGTTAGGAGCAATTATCACAATCGTTTTACCGTCGTCTTCTTCCCAAGCGTTGACCAAGTGCAGCATGTTCAGTCCAAGAACATCGATCCATGTAAGTTCACTTTCATCCACGGCATGTCTCGGCAAAATTCCTACACGGGGCGTTCTTCCTTCGTCGACCGTCAAAGGCGACGGCTTTCCCTTGATAATCTCCATTACATCGAACACAAACTGCGTCTCCTCGAACAAGAGATGGCTCTTCGTAAGGGCGAAGTCGTGTACGAAGGAATGCCGTCCCCTCACGGACATGATCGGGATATCTGGGCCCTTTTGTCCGTTCGAATCGATCTTAAAGAACACCAAGAACGGCGAAATAAGGCTGCATCTAAAGGCAACGATTTCGCCCGTATTGAGATCGGCCTTTGGATGCGCAGTCATTCTCAAAAACGGATCGTTCGCGCCGAAATCGTGGCGGGAAATCGTCCTCACGTCTCCGTCCGACGTCAGCTTTACCTCGTAAGGAAGGTCGCTCTCGCACAAGGCGAACAGTTTCCCGCCGAGCAAAGCCACGCTAGTATTCGCAGTTCCCAAGCCATTCGTCAGAGGGTTGAAACAGCTGGCGAGAATCCGCGCCACGGCCAATACGCAGCGGGCGAGAGAAGCCATCACGCCATTGAAGGAAGAGAAGGGACTTATAAATATGGGATACCCTAACCGCCTCTCCATGAGGTACTTGTAAGTCTCGACGTAGCGGCAGCAAAAGACGGCTTCGCCCTTGGAGATGTTTATTACTTGAAGCATGCCATCCCCGTCGAAGAAGTGGTAAGGACGACCCTCGGGTGCGAACTGAGGGTTGGGACCGTTTCGAATGTATGCGCCGTCTAAGCAATCAGGGAGAGAGCCCTCGATCATTTTGCATTTGGTCGGAGGTAGTTCGCCGACGGGCGCGAAATTGCCGGATAGGACGTGTTTGGGGTCTAAAGAAGGGCGAAGAGGTAAGTCGAGGAATTGAGATATGAGATCATCTAATGGCTTTAAGAGGATCTTATCGAACCTCGTGAGGGGGTTTGGATTAGGGTTTGCTGTTTTATGATGGATATTAATATTTCTCAATGAGAAAGAGGTTAATAATAATAATGCATTCATTGTTTGTGTTAGTTAGGCTTTAGCTCGGCTCATTAAGCTCGGAACTGTACTCAAGTTGTATATTTATAGTGCTATAAGTTAGATAATAATTTCGTACTAAAATTATGAGAGAGTCATTTGATTTTCAGGCGCCGACAGCTTTGTTGCAGCCAAACTAAGATTAGGCGGTCAATGGGAAGGATAAGTTTGATAATTTCATCTCAAAACCAACTGTTGAACTGTTGAGAGCCAACAAGGTCTTAGTCTAGTGGTCAAGGAGGAGGCCTTAAGAATTTGTGGGTTAGGTCGTGGGATCGAATCTCCCCTCCCACAATTCCTTGAGTAGTCTCCATGTGATTTATTTCTCATGACTATCGTTGTCAGGTGGGTTTGGTATTTAGGGGCTAGTCCATAGCCAGGTCATCGAGTGGGGATACCGAGGGTTTGGTATTTAGGGGCTAGTCCATAGCCAGGTCATCGAGTGGGGATACCGAGTGGGGATACCTCGAGAAAAAAAAAACTGTTGAGAAATATTACCCAAACTTATAATTGAGCCGTATTATTATTATTATTATTATTATTATTATACGGCTCAATATATAAGAGTGGGTAATTTTTCTCAACAGTGGTTGTTCGCATCCAAGACTAGGGATGTCAACGGGGATCTACTCCCGATTTCCGTCCCCGTATCTACGGGGAATCCCCGTCCTCGTCCCCGCCAAGTAAACGGGGACGAAATCATCCCCGTCCCCGCGGGGATCCCCGCCCCGCGAAATATTTTTTTTAAAAAATATTATTTATATTATAATATGTAAATTAAATATATTATTTAAATTATATTTTAAATATTATATATTATAATAATATAAATTAGGTATAATAAATATTATTTATATTATAAATTGAATATTATATATTATAATAATAATATCGGGGAACGGGGCGGGGACTATAGTCCCCGTCCCCGCCAACGGGGAGAGATGTTCCCCCGTCCCCGCCCCGCGGGGATAAAAAACCGGGGATTCCCCGCCCCGTTCGGGGCGGATCCCCGCGGGGACGGGGAATCTCCGCCCCATTGACATTCCTATCCAAGACTCACATCTTTTTGGCTAAGCCACATTTCATTACAATTTGCATCAACGACCGTTTTCAGCCCGGGCTGGATATATATCCACAACCAATTGAGTAGGGGCAGATCAAGGATTTTGTGATTGGGAGGCTATGAAATAAATGTGTATATTACGCTAATGATGAGATCGATGTATAAGATAAATTTTCATTTATCATGTATCTTTAAAAAGAATTTATCAATTGTAATATGTTTTACTTTGAAACATATGAAATTTATTATCATAAAAAACCTTAAATTCACTACAATAAAAAACATCTCTATATAACCTTGACAGAGCTTATTGATATAGCACATTGTGATATGAAATTAGAGTTAGATTTGTTTATGTATACTATAACATTAATATAATAATAATATGATATAAAGAAAAATAGTAGAGGAAATAATACAAGTCAATGTATCGTGTGCAAATAAACTGGAATATTTGCATTCATTGTTTTGTTTTTGTGTTAGGCTCGATCGCTACGGAACTGTGTACGTACTCAAAGTTGTATATTTATAGTGTTAGTTAAATAATGGTTTCATACAAGAATTATGAGATAACCTTGTAATATAAGGTTTTGAAATCAAGTTTTCGAATCCGGCAGAAAATTTTACCGGTTTAAGGTTTAGTGGTTTAATCGAAATAAAATCGGTGCCTCTAAATATGATAAAATTATATTTGATGAATAAATCAATCAAATAAAATGTGTATGGGATAAAAAAATAATCATAAAATGGGATGTTAAAAATAAAATTTATAAATTGTGGGGTTAAAAATTAAATAAAAGCAAAATGTATTGTAAGATAAAAAAATTTAATTGTAAAATAAAGTGAAAATTAATTTAAAATAAATTTTTAATATGTACAAGTAAGAAATAGAACCCACAATCTTGAAAAACTAAGTAGGCTTATCACTAAGCCACAACAATGTGTTTTAACAATTACTTACACACACACATATATATATATATGTGTTATTCATTTTTTCGAATTTTGTCTTCTTTTTAACTAAATATTGAACCAGACCAGAAACGAATCGGAATTCCGACAATTTGCGGTTTTCCGATCCGGTCCAGTCCAGTTTAAGAAACCATGCTTGTAATAATACTATGATCATAGTCGTGATGCAGAACGCGACAGTTACACGTTGCAAGTGTCTAGTATTCTCTCACTCTAATAATAGTTTCTCTAATATGAGGGTTTCCTTCTCTCCCACGAGTCTTTCCGCACTATCTTTTTTCAATTTTTTTTTTTGAGTAATGCTCTATGGAATTCTTTACGCTTCCAATTGGATCACGGTTTCGATCCATACATGATTTAGTATAGGGCACGTGTGAGATTTTCGTTAAAATTGATGTGTATCATAATGGAAGGATCAAATTGGCCCAAAATCGACAACAATAGAGACTAAATTAGTCCATGCAAAACATTGGAAACTAAATTGATCTATAGAATAAACACTGCTGATTATTTTAGTTTCTTATCCCTTATAAATTGCAGGATCAAAATTATTTGCAGCCAAGGCCATTCTTGAAAATCCATATTTCATACTGTTCTTTCTTTTTCTCGAATTTATTTTGATTCGTGGCTGTTTTGCTAAGTTGTTCGGTTGAATTCAAATCAAGCATCAAGAGAACATGATATGCCATGCTAGAATTAATAAACAGAATGCACATTAATTATTTTATTTATTTATAACTGATAGCCAATGTGGTCTTGAATATTATAAGGCTTTCTTTGAAGACCTTGGAAAGCCAAAGTTTCGAATCGAAACCCTATTGCGGTCCCAATAATTAGCTAGCTTGAAGAATGTGTCTCTTACACGTGGACATGTCCTAATATGACTTATCTAATTGGCCTAGTTTGCACGCTATTCCGAGGGTATGAGATCATCTGTGCCCATTTGATGTTCCAATGAGATGTTCCACCAATGAGGTGTTGACACATGTTCATCCCATTATACCAACCACCCCATGTTTAAATAAGATGTACACGTGTCAACACCTTATTGGTGGAACAACTAATGAGAACATATTATGGGCACAGATAAATCAATCTAATTCCGAGGCTTCCTTGACTAACTAAAAAAAAAAAACCGATTTGGTCATTAGTAAACGACGGATCACTTAAGGTTCACTTTCTGCTTCATTCGGACATAACGTCGATAAAATTTGACGATCGGATTGATATCAGTCGGAGGATGGGTGACTGCGAGGGCATGCTGCCATTTTCCACCAGCGAGCGCGGAAATTGTGAACACTCTTCTGTGCTTTCTTAGTGCATCTCTCTATTTAGCAATCAGAATCTAAAAAGGAGGCGTATGATCCGCATCATCCTTCAAGTTCGAAGTCAAATCCTTCAACAGCTGATAAGTCTCGGCGCACCGCGGATTCCGTTTATCCCTCGAGACAAAGTAAAAGGTCCGGCCGGAGATATTAATCCAACTGCAACCCACCTCCTTCACCAAACCTCTTTCAACCATTTCACTCCTCACGCCCTTCACATCGCTCCACCTCTCCTCCTCCGCGTGTATGTTAGAGAGAAGGACCCGATAGCCCGCGGTTCGACCCGCCCCTTCCATTTCGAGCAGCTTGTCCCCGACGACCCTCGCCAGCTCGAAGTTCCTATGTATCTTGCAAGAGGCAAGCAGCGATCCCCAGACCGCCACCACGCTGCCTTTGCTGCCCAGCTCCTCGGCAAAGTTGTATGCGTCCACCACCCTCCCAACCCGCCCAAGCATGTGTACTACACAAACGTAATGTTCGGTCGAGGGTTTCATACCGTATTCCCTCTCCATGGAATCGTATATTCCGAGGCCTTCGTCGATTAATCCTGCGTAGCTACAAGCAGATAGTACTGCCACGAAGGTGATGGCATCAGGGTTTACACCGAAATCCCGCATGGAGCTGAACAGCTCAACAGCTTCCTCGCCCATTCCATTTTGGCCATAGCCCAGTATCATATTGGTGTAAGTAACCGAGTTTTTTTCGGAGGAAACAGCAAAGCACCTTTCGGCGGAAGCGATTTCACCCAGTTTTGAGTACATATCGACCAGTGCAGAGGCCACGAAGACATTCTTATCCAGGAGATTGCGGATGGAGAAACCGTGCAGCATCTTTCCAAAAGATATGCTTCCCATTTGGCTGCACGTGGGAAGAATGGAAGCTAAAGTGACGGAATTAGGTATGACATTTTGATTCAGCATCTGCTGGAAGAAAAGGAGCGACTTATCGATGGCTCCGTTTTGGGTGCAACTTGAGATGATTGCATTCCAAGTTGCTTGGTCGACGGCGTTGTCGCCTTCGCAGTTCCTAAAGACTGTCTCTGCAGCTTCTGTGAGGCCTGCCTTTGCATACATATCTATGAGATAACTCTCCATCCCGTCAAAACGAATCCCATGTCTGATTAGGTAAGCATGGGTCTGTTTGCCGATTTCCAGGTCTCTGAGGTTCGAAGATGCTGAGAGCAGCGCGGTGATCGTCACATCGTCTGGCGAAAATCCCTGCTTCTGCATCTCATGTACAAGCATCAAAGCTTCTTCGTCTAAGCCATTCTGTACCATAGAAGATATCATGGTGTTCCAAGAAACGACGTCCCTTTCATTCATTCCATTGAAAACTTTGAACGAATCACCAGCCGCATCGCACCTAGAATATAAAGCTATAAGCGCATTGACCAGAATAATACAAGAAACCAATGATTTCTTGATTAGGCACGAGTGTAGTTGCTGGGCCAAGTTGAGACATTGTAACTCTGAACCTGCGTTTAGTGCCCAAAGAAAAGTCACGTCATCAACGTTACCATTGTCTTGAACTTCCAAAGCTTCGTTGAAAAGCTCGAGTGCAGTGGACGGGCGGTCGTTCTGAACATAACCTCCGATCATAGCATTCCAAACATGTGCATTCTTCTCAAAGCAGTTGTCAAAAATCTTCCTAGCAATATCAGTGAGCCCAAGTTCTGCATACATCGAAATAGCTGAGCTCATAATATACAAATCATTGATGTACTCACCGCCCTGTTTCACCACCATGCCATATAACACATTAGCAACCTGATCATCCCCCAAAGCCGACACAGCTGGGAATATGTTAACGAAACTCACAATGCTCGGTTTAAACCCCATCTTCAACATCCTCACAAAATGACCAACAGCCTCGGAAAACCCGCCCGTCTTTGCATACCAGGAAACCATGGTGTTCCAAGAAACGACGTTTTTCTTATGTATGATCCTAAACACCCTCTCTACCAAATCAGATACCACGCTATCTCCACCATAACAGCAAGCAGCATACATATTCAGCAGCGAATTGTACACAATCCGACTGGGGTATACATTCAGACGCAGCAAGTGACAGTGAACTGCTTTGCCTACCAAGAGCTCCTTCGCATCCGCACATGCTTTCAAAACCGACGAATACGTGTAGGCGTCGAAGTTCCTCCCATCTTGCAGAGAGTTAACGACCCAATACATGCGCGAATACAGATGTATAGCTTCCTCGGGCATGTCGTTGCATACGTATCCAATGATGAGAGCGTTCCACAACACAGTTGTTGGTTGCGGAATTGCGTCGAACAACTGGCGGGCGAGGTTTAAGTTTCCCTGTCTGCATAGCTCGCTCAATCGGAAACGTATGGTTCTTGGTTTGAGAGGCAGGTTGTGGTCGATTTGATACGTGGGCTCTGGCGACTGATCTTGACGGTGTTGTCTCTTGGCTGTTAAGTAGGGCTTTGCGGAGGAGTGGTTATGCTGATGAGTTCGTGTGGCAGCAAAGGGAATGGGCAGTGACGAAGAGGACGATGAGGATATGGCGATGCGCATCCTCTTAACTTTTTGTACGTCAAAATGTTTGTTGTTTTTGTGGCGGTTATCAAGTTGCGAGTTATTCAGACAAATATCTGAAATAACTGCGAATAAATTTTAAAGGAAAACAAAAACATCGGTCTGTTACACATTAAGCAGACATCAACGTTAGTGGGTAAGTTAATTCATTGTCTTTTCTATCTAAATAATTAAGTAGTAATACCCGGAGAAACACCAAAATAGTCCTCAATGTTTATGCTGTGGAACAATTTAGTTCTCAATATTTCGTCTGAACCAATTTAGCCGTCGATGTTGTCGATTTTGGACCAATTTGCTCCTTTCGTCATGATTGTCAATTTTAGCGGGAATCTCGTGGCCTACACTAAATCATGTATGGATCGAATTTTGGAATATTTGTAGGATTTTGGGATTCGTACTATTTTTTTCTACTGTCAATGAAGCTCGACGAAGCAGACGATCTATAGCTCATGTTCGAATTTTGGAGGATAAATTTTTAGTTTCGTGTCATAATTTCAGTAATCATTTCAACTTTATCGATCCAAACATGATTTACTGTGAGACACGTGTGAGATTTCCGTTAAATTTAATGTTTATCGTGACGAAAGGACCAGATTGGTCCAAAATCGACAACATCGAGGACTAAATTAGCTCAGACGAAACATTAAAGACTAAATTGATCCACGGGATAAATATTGGAGACCATTTTGAGATTTATTCCTAGTAATACCTCATCAAAATTCGAATTTTTTTTATAATGTAACAACAATCACAATGGAGTTGGACAATATTCCAACATGATTAGATAAGAAATAATCAAAATTTTTTAAAGCAACCCTCCTTCCTTATTAAAAATTTCATCCGCCTCTCCTTAACAAAAAACCTTCTTGGGAGATCTTGCCTCCTCTTGTAGAAGTTGTTTTTTCTCCTTTTGTTGATATTTTTTTCTTTATAGGAGTGTCATTCCAAAAAAAATAAAAAAATGAGGTATTTGAAATTAAAGAAATAAAGTAAATAATACTATATATCTGGGTTTAATAGTAATTATTATGGAGTTTTAGTCTCAATTTATGATAGTTTCTTTAGTTTTCTTGTTCAAACTTCGAAGTATTCTTTGGATGTTTTCTTCTTTTATTTTATTTTTTTGTTTGTTGCTTTTGTTGGGTTTTTGGCTTTTGGGCCTTTGGGCCAAAAGTGGGTAATTGGCCCAAATGTCAAAAACATATCGGTTTTATTAAATCGAGAAGTCATCGTTCGTCGAAACTCGAAATTGATGAAAGATTCATAATCTACGTTTCGAGGGGAATTTATCGAATATTAATTTGCTCAAAACCGATGTCGGGTGAATGAGAAATTAATTTTTAATCTCGGCCCAATAATATTAATGAATAAAGAGGTGTAAAAGAGGGGATCAAAAGTCCCACATTGGAAAAACATCTCAAGTTTCTCCACCTTATATATAGATACACATCATAAGTCATCAAACAAGTGGTGAGTCCAAGGAGATGGGTTCAAGGGCCCGTGAGCCCGAACCCGAGCCCACGCGTGCGGCCCGCTAGCCCAAGCCCATACCCGGAATTA
Organism: Lindernia subracemosa; assembly: GCA_028392965.1. Classification (NCBI taxonomy): domain Eukaryota; kingdom Viridiplantae; phylum Streptophyta; class Magnoliopsida; order Lamiales; family Linderniaceae; genus Vandellia; species Vandellia subracemosa. Next base: position 1,588,643 of record JAQPCC010000041.1, read on the forward strand.
AATTTATGCTCCGGTGATGTGGCACCGATGATGACGTGGCACCGGTGGTGACGTGTCGTCTAGGTGGCAAGGTGGGGCGATGACGTGTCGTCCACGTAGCACGCAGTGTGGCGATGACGCGGCAGTATTGGTGACGTGGCGGACTTGATGACGTGTCAGTGACGCATAGGCGAGAAGGACGACGTGGCGCTGACGCAGCGCCACGTGAGACGACGATGAGGTGGATCGACCCGTTGGGTCGATGGGGCGCACCGGTTCGCGAATAGAGAGAGGCATTGGGGATGCCCGACCCGACCCAAAACCCGCGGTTCGGTCCAATGGGTCGCATCAGATGGGGTGCGATCTGGATCGTTGGATCCAGATCTGACGGCTCAGATTAAATCTGATCAAATGGTCAACTGTTGTGACTATTCACAAATCAGCCCCTGCCCAGAAGTTGCAACTCTTTCAGATTCGCCCCAGGTCATTTGAAAACCTATAAATAGCCCCCAGAAGCATTGGAAAAAATATTCAATTCACTCCCTGCATTAGAAAGATAGAGCATTCAAGTCCCAGAGTCGAAAAAAACAGCAAGAAATTCCCGAGTCTCGATTAAGATTCGCTGATAATTTTGGTTCATCGTGCATCGATCAAAATTCCGAAGTCGTTGTATCTTCGGGACGGATTGCGAAAACCCGAAGCACTGAAATACGGGGCAATAACGTCTTACGGACAACGTACGTAGTACGTGCCTCGACTTCAAGCTAACAAATTGTTCAAAGTTTTGCAGCCACCGACCAGACGATCTATACAAGAACCAACATTCGTAAGACGTTATTCTGTCTGATCGATGGCGAATATTCCAGTTGCACTACCGCTGCCCACCGGCTCCAGCCATGCCGAAAGACCGGCAAAATTCAACGGAACCGAGTTCAAAAGGTGGCAACAGAAGATGTTGTTTTACTTGACGACTTTGAACCTGGTTCGATTCCTAAAGGAGGTTCCGCCCAAGGTGACGGCAGACGCCCAGATTCTTGGGAATGCTGAAGATGCTGAGAATGAAGAAGACATCGCACCTATGGTCAATCCACAGTACGTGCAGGAAAAAGCAGTGTTAGACGCATGGAATCATAATGATTTCATGTGTCGTAACTACATTCTGAACGCCCTCGATGACTCCCTATACAACGTCTATGCAGTGTCTACGACTGCGAAAGAGTTGTGGGACTCGTTGGACAAGAAGTACAAAACCGATGATGCCGGACTAAAGAAATTCATAGTCGGTCGGTTTTTGGACTACAAAATGACGGACTCCAAACCAGTTTTGGATCAAGTCCGGGATCTGCAACTTATCATCCATGATATCCATACGGAAAATATGCAGATCAGCGAATCCTTCCAGGTAGCTGCAATCATCGAGAAGCTGCCGCCTCTGTGGAAGGATTTCAAGAACTACCTCAAGCACAAGCGAAAAGAAATGGGGCTTGAGGACCTAATTGTGAGGCTTCGGATCGAGGAAGATAACCGGAGAATCGAGGCCAAGAACAAGAGGGGCAACATGGAGGCACGAGCGAACTTGGCCGAGTCAGGCACCGGCAAGAAACGCAAGCGGGCGAATACGTCACAGAACCAGCAGAAGCCGAACTCTAACAAGATAAGAGGCAACTGCTACAACTGTGACAAACCCGGACACATGGCGAAAGACTGCCGACAGAAGAAAAGGATCAAAAGGAACCAGGCCCACTTGTCCGAGGCAAAGCTGGCATCAGATCTGTCGGAGATAGACTTGGCCGCAGTCGTATATGAAGCCAATGTGGTAGAAAACCCAAGGTCGTGGTACATCGACACCGGAGCAACACGACATATCTGCTCCGATAAAGATATGTTCTCCAACTACATCCCGATCTCCGGAAGAACGCTATACATGGGGAATGCGGCAACTTCACCAATTGTAGGATTGGGAAGAGTGATCCTCAAGATGACCTCGGGCAAGGAGATAACACTGGTGGATGTGCTGCATGTCCCGGACATCCGCAAAAAACTAGTATCCGGCTCCCTCCTGTGCAAAGCCGGATTTAGACAAGTGTTTGAGGCCGATAAATATGTACTGACCAAGAATGGTCATTTCATAGGCAAGGGCTACTTTGAGAAAGGGCTCTTTAAATTAAGTGTAATGCCTGTAAAACGCGAGATTGAGCTCGCTAGTAATAAAACAAGTTCTTCTTACTTGGTTGAGTCTTCTAGTTTGTGGCATGATAGACTAGGACATGTTGGTTTAAACAAACTTAAAAAGTTAATAAGTTTAAACATGATTCCTAAAATGGAAATAGACTCACAACAAAAGTGTGAGGTTTGCGTTGAGGCGAAGATGGCGAAAGCACCATTCTTCTCCGTCGAAAGAAGCAGTTCACCTCTAGAACTGATCCATACAGATATATGTGATCTAAAGTTCGTGCAGACTAGGGGTGGGAAAAAGTACTTTATTACTTTTATTGACGACTGCACAAGATTCTGTTACGTTTATCTATTAAGTGGCAAAGACGAAGCTCTTGAAGCCTTTACGAGATATAAGAGTGAAGTTGAGAACCAACTCAACTCAAAAATTAAAATAATTCGGAGTGACAGAGGAGGGGAATATGTGGCGCCGTTCGAAGAATTTTGCAAAGAACATGGCATTATTCATCAAACAACCGCGCCATATTCACCTCAATCAAACGGCGTTGCTGAACGTAAAAATAGATCTCTAAAAGAGATGATGAATGCTATGCTAATCAGCTCAGGGCTACCACAGAACTTGTGGGGGGAAGCCATCCTGTCAGCAAATCGCATTCTAAATATGTTGCCTCACAAGAAGAGGGATCAAACTCCATACGAGTTATGGAAAGGTAGGAAGCCGACCTACAATTACCTTAAAGTGTGGGGGTGCCTAGCAAAGGTCGAAGTACCTAAACCGAAACAGGTTAAGATAGGACCCAAGACTGTTGACTGCATTTTCATTGGATATGCTAATAACAGTAGTGCATACAGATTTCTAGTGCACAAGTCAGAAATCTCTGATATGAACGCAGGGATGATAATAGAATCAAGGAATGCAATATTCTTCGAAAATATCTTTCCAAATAAAGAAAGACAGGAGATAAGTTCTGGAAAAAGAACTCACGATGCCGTTGAAAGTTCACCTCAAGGAAATGGGGAACTAAGGCAAAGTAAGAGAAAGAAAGTGGCCAAATCATTTGGACCCGACTTTCTGACCTATATGATGGACGATGAACCCCGGACATTGCAAGAAGCCTTGTCTAGTCCAGAAGCTCCGTTCTGGAAAGAAGCTATCAATAGCGAAATTGAGTCTATCATGCAAAATCATACTTGGGAGCTGGTAGATCTCCCAAGGGGTGCAAACCTCTAGGATGTAAATGGATCCTTAAAAGGAAACTTAAGACCGATGGGTCGATCGAGAAATATAAAGCTCGACTAGTCGCGAAGGGGTTCAATCAAAAGGAAGGTTTTGACTTCTTCGATACCTATTCACCTGTAACAAGGATAACGTCCATTCGGGTTCTCGTGGCTATTGCAGCATTGTATGACCTCGAGATACACCAAATGGACGTGAAGACAGCATTCCTGAACGGGGAATTAGAGGAAGAAATTTACATGAAACAACCAGAAGGGTTTGTAGCTCCCGGGCAAGAGAATAAAGTGTGTCGTCTCGTGAAATCACTTTACGGGCTTAAACAAGCGCCAAAACAGTGGCATGAGAAATTCGATATGACTATGTTATCGAATGGATTTAAGATAAATGAGTGTGACAAATGTGTTTACATTAAAGGCACACCCGAAGAATTTGTGATTGTATGTCTTTATGTAGATGACATGCTGATCATGGGAAACAGTCACAAAATAATCGTGAACACAAAGAATATGTTGAAAAATTATTTCAGCATGAAGGATATGGGTTTGGCCGATGTCATATTAGGGATAAACATCTCTAAAGTGCCCGAAGGAGTTGTACTAACACAATCTCACTATGTCGAGAGCGTGTTAAAGAAATTTAAAGCCTTCGATGATCCCCCGGCAAAGACACCTGTGGACGTAAATTTGCATTTGGTCAAAAATAAAGGAGAGCCTATATCGCAACTCGAATATGCTCGGGTGATTGGCAGTTTGATGTATCTGTCTAACTGCACTCGACCTGATATAGCATATTCAGTCAGTAAACTCAGCAGGTTTACTAGTAACCCAGGAAATAGCCACTGGATAGCACTAAAGAGAGTGCTAAGATATCTAAAGTACACCATTAATTATGGCATAGTTTATTCAAGATATCCCGCAGTTCTAGAAGGATACTGCGATGCAAATTGGATATCGGATAATAAAGACTCCAAATCCACGAGTGGGTACGTATTTACCATCGGTGGAGGAGCAATTTCCTGGAAATCCTCCAAACAAACGTGCATAGCTCGATCCACGATGGAATCGGAGTTCATTGCATTGGACAAAGCCGGCGAAGAAGCTGAATGGCTTCGAAATTTTCTGGAGGATATTCCTTGCTGGAACAAACCTATGCCAGCAATAATGATACACTGTGATAGCATGGCTGCTATCGGCAGAGCACATAGTTGCATGTACAACGGTAAGTCTCGACACATACGTCGGAGACATAACACCGTAAGACAACTAATCTCTAGTGGAATAATCTCTATTGACTATGTAAAGTCAAAAGAGAACATAGCAGATCCTTTGACGAAAGGCATCGCTAGAGAACAGCTAAACACCGCAGTAAGGGGAATGGGACTAAAAATCCACACACCAAAGAAAGGGCACAGTGGTAACTCAACCATGGAAAGTGGAGATCCCACGAACTTGGTTCAATGAGACAACTAAGCTATGGCCGGTTCAGGTATATACTTGGAAAACCTATAAGTCCATTCTCGAGAGCTGCCCAAGTAATCTCTCGATGACGTGTGGTTAGGGTAAGCGCCAATGCTTTTAATGATGACCATACCAAATTGGTGGAGTATTTCGAGCTACTCCAGGATTAAGTCCTAATAGTCGGTCACCTATATAAGTGAGAAGTGGGGCCGCTTCAAAGGAAACACTTATGAATGGAGATACGGTCCAAGGCCGAAACGGACACAACGTGAGAATCAAAAAGAGATCAGATTCATCTTTGTGTGTATGTTATTGTCTTGGTTTACACAAAAAGCCGCCAGTTCAAGACATCACGTTCACTGAGCAGCGAGTAAATCCGATAGCATTTCACTAGGGAAGGTTCAAAGCCACAAGCTACCTATCCCGATGCACTGATGGATCGTCAGGACTTTCTTGCTAAGAGTCAGCATGCATTGCATTTGCATTAATTTCCATTCATGTGGGGGATTGTTGGGTTTTTGGCTTTTGGGCCTTTGGGCCAAAAGTGGGTAATTGGCCCAAATGTCAAAAACATATCGGTTTTATTAAATCGAGAAGTCATCGTTCGTCGAAACTCGAAATTGATGAAAGATTCATAATCTACGTTTCGAGGGGAATTTATCGAATATTAATTTGCTCAAAACCGATGTCGGGTGAATGAGAAATTAATTTTTAATCTCGGCCCAATAATATTAATGAATAAAGAGGTGTAAAAGAGGGGATCAAAAGTCCCACATTGGAAAAACATCTCAAGTTTCTCCACCTTATATATAGATACACATCATAAGTCATCAAACAAGTGGTGAGTCCAAGGAGATGGGTTCAAGGGCCCGTGAGCCCGAACCCGAGCCCACGCGTGCGGCCCGCTAGCCCAAGCCCATACCCGGAATTAAATTTATGCTCCGGTGATGTGGCACCGATGATGACGTGGCACCGGTGGTGACGTGTCGTCTAGGTGGCAAGGTGGGGCGATGACGTGTCGTCCACGTAGCACGCAGTGTGGCGATGACGCGGCAGTATTGGTGACGTGGCGGACTTGATGACGTGTCAGTGACGCATAGGCGAGAAGGACGACGTGGCGCTGACGCAGCGCCACGTGAGACGACGATGAGGTGGATCGACCCGTTGGGTCGATGGGGCGCACCGGTTCGCGAATAGAGAGAGGCATTGGGGATGCCCGACCCGACCCAAAACCCGCGGTTCGGTCCAATGGGTCGCATCAGATGGGGTGCGATCTGGATCGTTGGATCCAGATCTGACGGCTCAGATTAAATCTGATCAAATGGTCAACTGTTGTGACTATTCACAAATCAGCCCCTGCCCAGAAGTTGCAACTCTTTCAGATTCGCCACAGGTCATTTGAAAACCTATAAATAGCCCCCAGAAGCATTGGAAAAAATATTCAATTCACTCCCTGCATTAGAAAGATAGAGCATTCAAGTCCCAGAGTCGAAAAAAACAGCAAGAAATTCCCGAGTCTCGATTAAGATTCGCTGATAATTTTGGTTCATCGTGCATCGATCAAAATTCCGAAGTCGTTGTATCTTCGGGACGGATTGCGAAAACCCGAAGCACTGAAATACGGGGCAATAACGTCTTACGGACAACGTACGTAGTACGTGCCTCGACTTCAAGCTAACAAATTGTTCAAAGTTTTGCAGCCACCGACCAGACGATCTATACAAGAACCAACAGCTTTAAATATCAGTATCATAAAAATTTATTTCTATTATATATATTGGATGTCCATGATTGGTTTTCAACCACCAATAGGGATTGAAGATTAATGCTCAAAGGGTTGCAAATGAATCGAGCTTTTTTTGGTTCGATTCGAGATTCGATTCGAAATTTAAGATTCGAATTCGAAATATCCGAATATCAAATCCCAATAAAAATAGTGTTTCTGATTCGAATAATTTTCGAATATGAATAAAATATGACAGTATTCGATTCGAATAATTATAGAATATTCGATTCGAATTATATAAATAATTTAATATATTATATATATAAGTTATATTAGCCCAAATAATAAATTCACAATATTAATATTGAATATATAATTGAAATGTAATATAATATAATTCAATATATATATTTATTAAATAAAACATATTATAATTCAACATATATTTAAATATAAGATACTATAATTAAATATATATTTTAAATATAATATTATTTTTATTTTTATTAAATAAAAAAATATTATAATAAAATATAAATTTAAATTATAATATTCGAATATTCGATTCGATATTCGAATGTTATAATCAAATCGAATTCAAATCGATTTTTAGTATTCGAATAGTATTCGTATTCGAGTTCGAATTCGAAATTTGATAATAGAATATGAATAGAATATCATGATATTCGATTCGATTCGATTCGTTTGCAACCCTATGCTCAACTACAACATATATCCAACTCCTCCCATTAAATGAGTCTACTTATCTTGTAGCATATTGTATTGGGCTATAAATAGGCTTTTTCTTCACTTGTATGAATATTGTATTGGGCTATAAATAGGCTTATTTTCTTCACTTGTATGAATATTGTATTGGGCTATAAATAGGCTTGTTTTCTTCGGAATATATACAATTGATATGTGATCTCACTTTCTCTCTCTCATCTATTTATAACTAATAATATAATTTATATATATTATAATAATTAAAGATTTATAACAATTTCCTATTTAATTTTTTTTATTATCAATTATTTGGAGAGAAATGCTCTTGCCTATTTAGCCATATGGAAGTCTCTTTTCATTCATTGAAAACTTATCATTTGGAAGGAAAAACATAAAACAAAAACGAAATAATGGAATTTTTTAAACCCATTTCAGTTCCGATTAGGTTGGATTGGATTAACCCGAGAGAAAAATGCAATAATATGTTACAAAGCCGAAGTTAAAGCAAATAAACTCTGAATATGCGACACTTCGATGCATCTTTTTCCTTACAACGGACAAAACAGAACAATCTTTCCAATAACCTCATTGATGGAAGATGTATTGTACGTACAAGGGAGAAAACGCAAAATAGTCCTCGATGTTTATCCTATGGACCAATTTAGTTCCCGATGTTTATCCAGACATGATTTGGTGCGGGGCACGTGCGAAATTCCTGCTAAAATTGACGTTTATCGTGATGAAAAGACCAAATTGTTTCAAAATCGACAACATCGGTAACTAAATTGGTTTGAATGAAACATCGGAGACTAAATTAGTCCATATGATAAACATCAAAAACTATTTAGGGTTTTATCCCTATGCATAAAAAAATGCCACAATTACAGAATACATACAGTCAGACTAAGCGTATGTCGACCATGAAAGCAGTCACGAGGAGACGATGTGCGCGGTAATCACTTGGCGATTTCCTAGCAGGACGAACCCGAGAAAAGGAAGAAATTTACGATCAACGATAAATAAACACAAGGGGACATCGAAGAATAAGATTGGAAAATGCACCTCAAAGAGCTGATTTATGTTATCTGCTGTCTTTGCAGACGTCTCGATGAAGAACATCCCATTTCTTTCCGCAAATTCCATTCCGTTCTGCAAAAAACTCGAAAAAATGAGATGAGATGTCGAAAGAGAATAATAATACTATAAGAAAGTAGCGTGCTGAAATAATGATATCTCACTTTTCCTCCAAGTCGGCCTTGTTGTTGCCAACCAACGCCATCACAATATCGGGAGGGACTCCCATGTTTTTGAAATTCCTGCACGTAGTGTTTAGAATTACTAAGCTGCCGAACATATAAAGAATGTTTGAGAGTTTCGAAATAAATACCTACAACTTTCTATCAACAATTCATTCAACTTGAGAATATACGGAATTATGCTTCCATGATAATGCATTTCTTTTATTTATTTTTTCAGCTTGACTTTCAAAATGGCCATTTCATATATTGGGTTCATTATATTAGGTCAGTTTGGTTTAAGGAAATTAGTAGGGAAAAGAAAATGAAATAAAAAAGAAAAACTAGTTTTTATATTCGGTTGATTGAAAAAGTAGATAAGGAACATAACATAAAACAAAAAACAAAATCTAGCTTAAGTTTATACCTAAAACTAAGGAAAATTAATTTTCCCCAAAATGTTGAGGAAAACGAAAAACCAAAACTTTAGAACAATTTTCTCTTCCACACTACTTTCTTCCATCCAAACTCAGCCTTAGGCTGCATTTGGTACGAGGATTTCGATTAGAAAAAATAAAAGGAAATGTGCATAGGTACAACGGTTGAAGCACAAAGTATCATTGTTCGAATCGCTACTTTAGTTTCCACACACAAATTTCACATACCAAATGTATCCTTAAAGTTAAAAATAGGGTTGAGTGTCTTGAGTATACCTTGACCCAGTACTGCGCTTTAGTGAATGATTCGGGACTAGTTATGTCATACGCAACTACAGCGCATAAATATATGAAATCGGTATGCATAAATGAACTATTTAAACGACGCTTTACTTAAAATATAACCTTTCTTGTCCGGCAGTGTCCCATATTTCGAATTTCACCGTCGTTGAATCCTGCAATGCTATAGTCTGAGATAGGAAAGAGGCTCCAACGGTGACCGTACATACATGCAATTCAGTCAATGTGGTTTGTTCTTTTTTACCTTGGATGTTGGATCAAACTGGCCACGAACAAATCGAAGGACAATGCAACTCTTCCCAACGCCAGAAAATAAAAAAATTGAAATTGATCAAACTAACAAAAGAAAACCACTCAATAATCCTTTCGATCTCCTAACAGCTATGGAGTTGATGTGGATGAAAATTATATCCTCTATAACTGCAATTCATAAACATGACGACGAGCATGTATGTGCATATAGGTTACAGATGTAAAAAAATTATGAGCGAATACTAAATGTGCAAATCAAATACGCGGAAATTAATCTGGAACCGAAGCCGAGCAACCCATGGAGCTCTGATTTATGTAACTATAGGTTGCAATTTACAAGTTAGGGTTTTGACCAGAAAACTCCGGCAATATAATCAGATCAAAAGGTGTATGTGTGTAAAAGTGTCTGAGACTTGAGAGTAAAGGATCATTTGGATAAAAGTGATCGCTATAAAAAAGAATTAAACAAAAGGGATTGGGTATGAAATTGACGAAAATACCCTCTTAAAAAAAAGAAGGACCGTCGTTGATTATTAATTAAGAGGAAGATTAACCGTCTCGAGTTAGACTTGCGTTAAAGAAGGTAAAAACAAATTCGATCACTCGAAGAAAGTAAAAAAAAAAAGAGAGAAAAATTATAACGCCGAAAACGCCGAAAAAATCGACAATGCCGAGGCCAAAAAGAAAGATCGCCGTGACTCCGAGCCGTACCCACGTCGAAGAAGTCATCGACGACGAAAAATACACGTTAAAATTCCTATTTTTTTGGTTTAGGGTAGATTTTTTTATGTGATGTTACATATGGGGGTTATGGGTGATGGGTATAAGTTATTTAGGTTGGATTCTCTTCGTCGTCATCGATTTAGGCCGGAAATACGGTTAGGTTCCCCGGAGTAGGCGATTTGAAATTTTGAAAATCGTCCGTAATCGAGTTAACTGTCGAATTCTTTTTAAATCGATCATTAACTCGATTATTTCGCAAACTTAACTCGAAGTTAACTCGAGGAAGTTATCGAGTTTAATATTAACTCGATCTGTACTTCGATTGTTTAATTCGAGGTTTACTCGATTATTTAGTCAGTAATATTTAACTCGAATTGGCTCGATCGAAGTTTACTCGAGGAAGTAATCGAGTTAAATATTAACTCGATCTGGAACTCGATTATTTAACTCGATGCTAATTAGATTACTTTGTCGAGTTAATATTTAACTCGATTTAGTTCTATATCGAACTCGTTTTTTAACACAACTTTTTCTTTGTTTTTTTTTTTTTGCATGTCAGGTATATTTTCCGACCAAGCTTCCGCCGGAAAATAGATTTCCGTGCATTGTTTGCCTGGAGTCGCACTACAATACCGCATCGAATCGCATCCAGGAATTTCTGAACGAGGCGGAGATGGCCGTGATGGTGCGAGACACACAGTTTGGCAACCTCATCACGGCTGCCAACGAATAGTGCAACTCCAATCAGATACTGTGGTATCTGATGAGTCGGCAGGTTGACTATTGGCCCGGAGCGGACGAGTTCTGGATGGTGGTTCGCGAGAGGCCGCTCCGATTTTCCCTAACGGAGTACTGCCTCATCACCGGCCTCCACTGCGACTCCATCAGCACTCATTCGATACAGAATTCGTCGAACAAACTTCAACAGTAAGATTTCGAACTATTCTTTATATACGAACGAACTAATGATTTTCTCTTTTGCTAATCTTCGAATCGAATTAATATTTATAGATAGGGCATCGATTTACCTACATGATCTGGAGGCGAAGATGGCCGAGATGGGAGATGCCCAGGGGTCCGAGGTAAACCCCGAGAAGCTGAGGGTGGCGGCTCTCTACTTTGTGTGTAGTGTGCTCGGACCCCGTAGGAAGAAGAAAGAGATCGTCGTGAGCAGGGAATCGGTGAAGCTGGCCTCGAATTTTGAGGCATTCAATAAGTATCCCTGGGGTAGGGTGGCGTACGAGGAGGCCGTGTACGGGTTGAACAAGGACCTGAACGAGAAGTATAGGTCCAAGGTTTCCTCGGGACGGGCGGCGGCCACCTACGACATTAGCGGATTTGTTCAGCCGCTCCAAGTAATTAATATTTTTTTTAAGTGATCTCGCGTTTACTTGTATAATTATTGATAATAATTACACGATGTATTTTTTAGATTCTTGCCTACGAATGTTGGCCGGCTATCGGAGACATGTTTTCTTTCCATAAAGACCGGGAGGGTCTTTCGATGCCACGGATGTGCCACTGGAATACAAAATTCAGTGGTAGAAGCCTGTCTCCGTCGCTTGAGATGGTGGAGAACGCGTTCGACTCTGCGTCGATGGATGTAAGTGAATCTTTATAAAATTTTATATATAAATATAGTTTAAATAATAACAATGACACAATGCACGCACAAGATGTGCGCTGTTGGCTTACCCCCTATGACGAAGAAGTCGGATCGTCGCATTTTGCGACGATTTCTGATTTGGACGGGAACGCGGAAGATGCCGTTGCAGTCAGAATCTTGGAGCATCTCCGTGAGAATAGGCAAGTGTTCTGCAGCCAAGAACACTTGCACCCACAGCCAGAGCCAGAAATGGAATCGCAGCAGCCGGACCGTCATGATGTCATGGCGATCGATGGCGACATCCCTCCCCGGTCAGAGACGCACGTCCCACAGCAATCGACGCCGCATGTCCCCCAGCCATCGGAGCCGCAGGTCCCACGGCCATCATGGATTGACGCCCGATTTACGGCGGTTGAGGCCAGCATCATGGCGATGGCTACAAACATTACGACGATGGATGCTCGGCTTACAAGCTTGGAGGGCGTATGCAGCTTGATATTGGCGGAGGTGAAGGCAATTAGGCGGCGGAGATGGCGACGGGAGACGCGGTACGTATTGCCTTTTTTGAGAATATATTTCTAAAGTTTTATTTTTTAATATTATATGTTATATTGCAGATGACGGAGACGATGGAGATAAAGAGGGTCACGGAGATGGAGGCCACGGAGACGGAGGATACGGCGGGCATGACGATGCCGCCAGAGATGGAGAGGGCCGTGCATATGACCACGCCGCCGGATATGGCGAGGCCCGCGGAGACGGAGAGGGCCGCGGATATGACGACGTTGCCGGAGATGGCGAGGGCCGCGGAGACGACGGAGGATACGTCGGAAATGGAGAGGGCCGCGGAGATGGTGACAGCGGCGACTCCATGGATGTGGACTTCGATGTGGAAGTCGAGATGGAGGTGATGGTGGAGGAGGAGAGGGCCGTGGAGAGGGCCGAGACCAAGAAGAAGGCCGAGGAGGAGAGAAAGAAGAAGGCCGAGGCCAAGAAGAAGGACGAGGAGGATGCGAGGGCCGATGCGGACAGAAAGAAGAAGGCCGAGGCCGAGACAAAGAAGAATGACGCGGCGGAGAAGAAGAAGAATGCCGTGGCGGAGAAGAAGAAGATGGCCGAGGAGGCGAGGGCTCAGGCGAGGAGTAAGGCTGAGGAGGAGAGGAATTCCGATGTCGAGAGGGAGAGGAATAGCAAGGCCGAGGAGTAGCCGAGGGCCCAGACGGCGAAGGAGTCGGCGCCGCCGCCCGATACTACATCCACATCTACGGGGCCGGGTGGTAAGTTCATTTTTTTAGTTATTATTTTAATATATAAGTAGATAGTAATTAATAATGTATACATCGTCGACACATCCCCGAACACTCCCCCACGTGAGAGGAAGCGGTCCCGTCTGTTGAGGTCGCCGTTCCCGGCTTTGCCGCACTCGACCTCAGTTGTGAAGCCCCCAGTGATGCACATCCGAAATAATATCGAGATGACGGTGCGATGGGGTTGGGGTCGCGTGGAACTATACTTGAAGGTGATCGAAGCGGATGTTAAGGAGAGGACCAATAAGGTGCGAGGACATGACGGTCATTTCTGGTATGACCTGACTAAGGCTGGAGCGTGGCTTAGTACTGAGGTATGTCATCGAATTTATTTTGTAGTAAATATAGTTTGTGCGACTCATTTTTATTTTATGCAGCATGTGGACAAGGCATTCATGGGGTTCATGAAGATGCAGGATAGATATAACCTGCCCGTCAAGGACATATGCTTCATCCCGACGACCTTCACGCAATTACTCATGTTTGCGCGTTAGGATGGGGCAACACCGTTCGTCCTTGATCATTTCCGCGATTTTTCCACCGGTGCATTCAGTGGTTGGCCGTCCATCCATTCGAAAGACGCGGAGCTCATCCTCGTGTCTTTGTGGTTCAACAACCATTGGGTACTAGTAGAGATTCGTCCGAGGTTCGTATCTATGTATAAATTTTTTTACTAACCAATGATTACTTTTTAATTATTTTGTTATCGTTTCAAATTGGGGAAATTGAGGATCTTTGACTCGGACTGGTCATGCGACTCTGATATGCGCTTAATCAACATAGAAATCGCATCAATTAAAGAAGTGGTATCGGTGTTGCTCCTGGACTTGAAGATAACTTCCAGTTTAGTAGAACTAGAAGTTATTAGAGCGGCAATGGCTCAGCAGAAGCAAATGTATGTTTTACGTATGTTTTTCATTTTTTAACGATAGGCAATTATGTGATTTTTTTCAACTGACTGTTGTTTTTTTTTCAGCGGTGAATGTGGAGCCTATATGCTGAGGGCGGCCATTGCATTGATGTTCGACCAGAGCGATAGTTTACAGTCGCTCGACGACCGTCAGATTTTAGAATTTAGAAAATATTTAGTTGTGCGTTTCTATGACGATAACTGGCAATGGGACGATAATTATTGAATTTAATTGTTCTTTTGTGTCTATTTTTTTCAAGTTCTAGCTCAAATCGAATTCTCGTCGAATATCTGTCGAATAAAATAATAAATCGAATAATACAATTCGAATACATTCGATTCTTAATTCGGCAACGCTGGGGAATAAAATATGAATAACTCTAACATTATTGCGAGGTACTCGAATTATATTTTGAGCGAATTTTTACCTCGACTTTAACTCGATACATATATAAAAAATTTACAAATCTTTCAAAATATAAAGTACTTTTAGGTTGTGCGTTCATTGGAAATTAACGAATTATAGTCGAATATCTGTCGAATAAAATAATAAATCGAATAATAAAATTCGACTAATTCGATCCTTAATTCGGCAACGCTCGTGAATAAAATATGAATAACTCTAACATTATTGTTAGGAATATTTTATTGTGTTCAATTAATTAGAATTATCTTTGTAGTTTATTTATAAAGATTATCATTATAAGAGGCTTAGTGTAATTGGGCTTTGTTAGGGGCCCAAGTATTATATACCAACTTATGGTATAAATACCCAAACCCTAACACATAATAAAGTGTGTATTGTGTGAAATTCATCCCTAGAGAGAGAGAGCCACCCAACCTCTCAAGAACACACAACACCCCACGATGAGCTAACCTCTTTCGATCTTCAAATCATGGTAAACTCGTTTTAATCTTTGTTTAGTTGGATATTCTAGGCTTTACAAGTGGTATCAGAGCCACGCGCGTTAAGATTTGAGTCAAATCTTTCGTTATATTTTTCGGTGTTCATCGCATGTTCTTCGAAATTTTTCGAAAAATTTGACATGTTTTGGTGTTTTTGTGCTTGATTTAGTGTTTAGGAGTTAGGATATACATGTTTTGATCTTTACCCGGGGCTAATTCGATTAAATTTTGTGTTCGGGATCGAAAAATAGCTACAGATTTTCCAAAAGCCAAAAATCTCAAATCTACGCAACGCGTCAACGATCACGTATCCAACTAAAATTTCAAAGAAAATTTAAATTTTAAAAATCATGGACTCTACTTCCGCAACTTCTGAGATGAACTTTAACGCTAGTGATTTGCATGAAAACTTTCTTTCTTTAAAGAAAGATTATGAAACCATGCGTCGTGAACATAAACACGAACGTAGGACTACCCAAGCGTTAGAAACTAAGTTAGCTAATGCACTAGAAACTATTTCTTGTCTTGAATCAAAATTAGCTAGCTCAGAAACCAACGTTTGTGAGCTAACCAAGAACCTAAATTCCTCTAAGCTAGGCCAAACTCAACTTATAAGTCACGAAAAGACTATAAGTGAGTTAGAGAGTAGACTAAAATATAATTACAAATGCTTAGTCAGGAGTTTAGAAGAGAGAGGTAGTCTTACTTGCCATTTAGAAAAAGCGCGTGAGAAAATCACTAATCTTGAATCTCAGGAAGTAAAATTAAAAGCTCAAATTAGTGAACTAACACATAAATTGAAAAATTGCGAACTCGAACGCAATAATTATCTGTCTGATTTGAGCAATTCGCGGAGTTGTTTTAAACTTTTATTTGAGGAACGCAATCAATTGCACTCTAAAGTTTATCGCTTAGCGTCCAAAGAGGAAAATAATTTACATTCCAATAAACCTACTTCTTATTGGGAAATTCCGGAGGTTGCTAGTAAAATTGCAGGATTGAACGCAACCTTGGAATCGGAAAGAGTAGGTTTCCGAGCAGAAAAGCAAAAACTTCTAGAGGAGATTTCTAATCTCAAAAATTCCCCGTCCCTACCCGTCTTAAATGAACTCTCTATAGAAAAATCTTCTTTTAAGCAGGATATGAGCACACAAACCGACGCCTTTGTTCCCAAAGCTAAAAGGCTTTTGCTAATAATTCTAATTCAACGGTGCAGAAAGTAAATAAGAATTCTAAATCACCTTTGACTGGCGCAGAAACGAAAAGTAAAAGAAACACGCATAAAAATGCTAAGGAACAAGAGAAAATTAGGAAGGAGAAAGGAAAATCGCCACCGTCTTTCAAAATTAAGGTCGAACATTTTCAAGACTTTTCCTCTCCTATTCCTCCTCAAAGGAAAGCGTGCAAAGAAGAAGTTTCAAGCTTAAGCAAGCAAACTTCCACGCTTATTCCTCATCATTATAGAGTGAATGATGTGAATTCTTGTAGGCAATACGACTCATCATCTGATGACGCATATAGTGCGATAAGTTCGTATTTATACTTGAAATACCCGGTCCAGATTAAGTCTGAAAGACACCTTCTGCGACTGGCTAGGGAGAAAATCTTCCGATATTCTAAACCTAGACACACGTTCACCGGCGCTGAATTGTCATTTCCCTCTAAGGTTCACCAAACTTGGATTCCTAAATCAGAAATCAAATTAAATAGGACTTTAAAGGATGATTTAGGATGTATATCTGAACCAAATGCGCATAAATTATTTTCTGCTAATATGGGAGGACCCATCCAGAAATGGGTACCAAAGTCTCGATAATATTTTGCAGGAGCCCAATCACGTGTGGTAATTCGACGATGGTTGCTCCACACGCGTGATTGGTATGAAACGAGAGCAACCACAAAACCCCGGTCATGAGTTGTGGTTAGAAGATGGTTGCTCCATACTCATGATCGGTACGAGACGAGAGCAACCACAACAATTCCAGCATGCACGGTACTCGGGTTGCTCCAAATGCATGGCTGGTAAGAGACGCGAGCAACCGCATCCCTCATGTATGGCAATTTGACGTAGTGGCTCCACATACATGATAAAGGGAAACGACGTGAGCAACTACGACTATATGTGGTACATTCTATCTTTTGAACTGAGTTGCATAATACCACATTCATACATATTTTTAAGATAGGTACATTTTCATTATGCATACAATTTTAAGCTTTTTGAGCTTAAACTTTCAAGCATGCATATAAGCTGAATCGCAAAAAATACCTATTTTTTCAAAATGGTACATTTGAAATATGCATTTTCAAAACTTAAAAATTTAAAATGCATATTACGCACGAAAATTGATAGATACCATTTTTTTTCTATAGAATGAGCTTAATTTGAGGGGGAGCTACTTTTTATTTTCAAAAGAGAAGTCACCCTTATTTCTTTAGAAGGGAGCAATAATTATATTTTTGAGGGGGAGCGAACTTCAAATATGTGAATTTAGGGAAAGAGATTCATAGATTTTTTGAAGTTACCACGCATCTTTTGAAGGGGAGCAAGTTTCCTAAGGAAGCATGATTTGAGGGGAAGGAATAATATATATATATATATATATATATATATAATATATAACATACTAATATATATTACTAATAAAATAAATATATATATATTATATCCATATAATTTATAGTATAAAAATATATTTTACTAATAACGATTAATATATATAAAAAAAAAAGGAGAGCCATCAAAATTAAAAATACAAGGCCATAAAAAAAAAAATCAAAAATCTTCTCTCCTCATCAAGCTTCATGGAGATTACCTCCGACCTCCGAAGATGGACTTCAAAAGAAGAATCTCGTGCCTACAACGGTCAACTCTTTTCAAAAGGCGACGGTGGCTATAAATGCAAATCTCGGTGCTCTCTTCAACCGACCTGCTCCGGCTTGCTTACAAACAAAGCAGCACCCACTACTTCCTACCGGATGCATGGATACTTCGTTCCTACGATTCAGTCAAACCCAACTGAATCTAACCCCGGAACATCACCGAGAGTCAGTCGAATCACGAAGAAATAGCCACATCTACTAAAACCTTTTGAAAAGACCGACGTTACATGATTCCCTCACCTCACAAATTATTCGGACCAACCCCCATAGGTACAGGGGCTAATTTTATTAGCTCCCGGGTAGAAGTCGCCGCAATAGGTCCAACGGCGCGTGCACAACCGAGCTTTACCCACTCGTCTGTCTCACAAAAGACAGGTGTTTCAGAAATCACGGGGAGCCACGTCTACTATCACCGCTTCACTCGGAAGCGGGAGATATTGAATTATGTGGTACTCAGCCCCACCACCACACTTCCTTGAGCACTCGAGTCTAGTGTGTCCTCACTTCCCATATATTTTTATAATTTCTAGGGCACATACACTTTTCTAACACCTGATCTTTGTGATCAAGCTAGAACTTCCATAGACGCATCTCCTGTAGATGTGATTCCACGATTGGAAGGAAGTCCTGCCGTTGCAACATCAATACAACAACGGAATCAGGCCATCGCCTAGAGCTAGTCTCTGGAACGATGTTAACGGGACGCCTATGTGGCCCCGGTTCTTCAAGCCCTGTCCTCACAGGCCACGTCTCGGAGTTTGTCTCTGAAATCGTGTCGACGGATTGCCTTAGTGGCTCCGTCTGGTTATTACCATCACCGACCTGTCGTTTGTGTCCTTCTAATCTTCCTATACAAGTGTTGGAAATATTTTATAGTGTTCAATATCATGTTATCTTTGTCTAGGGACTTAATTGTAATATATGTAAATATAGGGACTAAAGTATAAATATACCAAAATATAGGGCAAGTGTGTGTAAAATACACACAACTTGAGTTTAGCTTTCTCTCACTAGAAAATCTCTCTCACCATTATTAGGGTTGAATTGTAGAGAGAGAAAGAAGTAATTGGAGAGAAAGTTTGTGATTAATAAAGATTTGATTGATTTAATCCTAAAGCTTTCGCTCGCATTATCATCGAGGTAAATCTATCGAATCTATGCTCGAGTTCTTCGTTGGATGATAAGATCGGACCTAACAATTGGTATCAGAGCCAATCGTGTGTTGAATTGTTGATTATTTGGTTCGAAATATGATGTTTTCGTATGAATGTTCTTCGCGCTAAAAAAAAAAAAAACTTTTTCGCATGATCTCAAATGATATTTGGTTGCTGATTTCGCACGATATTGAACGAAATCTATTTGCGCATTGATTGATATATGTTAATTGCGATTATCTTCGATTAATTGAGCTTAATTTTGTCTGAGATTGAATTTGCGATCGAAACAATTTTTTTTCATCTTCAAAGTGTTCTTCGCTGAAATTGCTAAATTGGAGTATATTTTGGATTCGATCGTGTTAATCGAGTGTTTTCTATGCTTACCCAATCAATTTCGATCGATTAACTGTGCTTAAAGTGAAATTCGATTGTTATTTGAAGTTTTCTCATGATAATTTTCACGTTTTCGTACCATACTTATTAAAGTTTTTCGCACCATTCAAAAGGAAATTTTCGTATCTGACTTTCGCATTGACTAGGATTTCGTATCACTCACATTCACTGAGTTTTTCGCTTTGACTTTATATTTTCGTATACTAATAGCATACGCAAAATATATAATTTTGTCGTATGAATCTATTTACGCTTTGACTTTCAATACGAAAATAATACACGTGCGAAAAATATTTTGCTTGTGATACGAAAATTCTGTTACGAAAACTATTTTCTCGTACGAAAAAGACTTTGAATACGAAAAATATTTCTATACGAAAATATTTTACTTCTCTCTCGTACGAAAAAGAATTCATACGAAAAACTTTTAAGTTTTGACTTTCGTACGAAAAGATTCCATACGAAAAACATTTGTTAAAAGTTTTCGAATGCTACAGTGAACACGAAAAATTTTCTTACAATACGAAAAAGTTAGCATCCGAAAAAAAAATAACTTTGGATACGACAAATAGAAGTTTTTCGCACCTACTCTTCATCCGAAAAAGTTTTTCGCACATACTATTCATTCGAAAAATCCTTTGGTACGAAAAACTTTTATATACGAAAATTAATCTTTTTCTCATACGAAAAAGTCTCCATACGAAAAATAATTTTTGGTTCCATACGAAAAACATTTGTCAAAGTTTTCGAACGCTACAGTGACTAAGAAAACATTTATCATACGAAAACCTATACGAAAACTTGCACAAATGAGTAAAAGATTTTCGGAACACAAAATTTTCGATAGTTTTAGGTAAAAAAAAAAAAAAAATCCTTAAATTTCAAATTTTTTGCTACGAGATTTTTTTATTACCTGCTTTAAAAAGGTTTCCGGTTCATACGAAAAAGTTTTGGGTAACAAAATTTTTTGACTGGTAAAATTTTTCGGTACAAAAATTATTCTCGGTACAATTTTTTTCTTTTCTAATCATTTCAAAAGTCTTTTTGATACCTAAACTTCTGAAAACTTAATCATTCGAAAATCTATTCGAACACATTGATCCAAAATTTAATATCGATTCAAACACACGATAACGATCAATAAGCATCCAACAGAATTGAAATTAAAATCCAACATTCTATACACCACGACATTATTTACAAATTAAAATTTTCAAACTTAAATTGGTCTGAACTGAAACGTCAAAAATGAATTCTTATATAAACGCTCAAAGAAAAACTATTAAAGAGTTAGAAGATAGGTTAGCTAATAATGAGCGTGTTCTTAGACAATATCTTGATAAAGCATCCAGTCTTCAATATATTTTAGCTACTGCACAAGCCAAAATCACAGACCTTGAATTAAAATTAGGAAGTTCTGAAATAAAAGTCTGTGAACTTACAAAAGAACTGTCTGATTGTAAAAATAACAGTAAAACTTCTTTAGCTACATATAATTGTCTCTTTGAAGAACGCAAGTCACTATATTCAAAAATTAAAGAACTAGAAGATACTCTTGCGACGAAAAGACAAGCTCAAAAGCCTATGTTTAGCAATATGTCAACTCAGACAGATGAGCAAGTGCCCAACACAACTGAAAAGAAACATTCTATACAATCTATAAAACCCGAATCTAAGGATTGCTCTATTCCAGAAAATACTTGCAAAATTGCTGAATTACATTCTCTTCTGGATTTCGAACGAAATGGGTTTCGAGCTCAAATGGATAAGCTTTTAAAGGAGAATTCAATTCTCAAATATTCCTTAGAAAAAGGCACAACCTCAGCTTCTTATTCTATTAAAAACGAACCATTAAAAGACATGTCTCCAAAACAGAATAAGAACACACCACGAATGACTAAAGCTATCAAGGAAGAAAGAATAGAGGAAGATAAACCATTCTATATTAAGATGAGCAAAAATGTATCTACATCTATTCCTACAAAGAAAATTACAAAAGTCATTCCTAAACTTCCAAAGTTGGAAAAAGCAACAACAAATATTTCTAAAAACAATTGTTATACATTCTCTATACACACTGAACCTTCTAAAAATAACAATTGTCCAAATCTTTCTTATGTGAATGCTCCTAATTGTGCTGTGAATGATGTGATTCTTCCATATAGAAAATACGATTCTTTTATCCATGATTCTATTAATGCTATTAGCTCGTATTCTTACTTACAATACCCAGTCAAAGTCAAATCCGAAAAACATCTTATGCGACTGGCGCAAGAGAAAATATTCTCAAATAGACACACATTCACCGAATCAACTTTGTCTCAACCACATAGGGATAATCAAGTATGGACTCCAAAATTGCAAATGACAATAAGTAGTCCAAAACGGATTTGGGTTCCTAAGTTAAAGACTACTTTACATGCTGATTTCATACTTGATTCTATTATGCCTAAATGTTTATCTGCTAATAAGGGAGGACCCGTCCAAAAGTGGGTACCAAAGTCCCGATAATTTGTTTTGCAGGATCCCGATCATACATCGTAAATAGACGACGATTGCTCCACATGTATGGTCGGTGTGCGATGATGAGCAGTCGCACAAGATCCCGACACGTGTGGTATTTGGTTTGCTCCACACTCGTGATAGGTATGTGATGTGAGCAAACACACCAAATCAAGACTATTCCAAAGCTCTTGATTTGACATTGTTTTTTCTTTTTATTTTTCTGTTATAAAAATAAGGGAAAAAGCCATAAAAAAAAAAAAGAGGCCAAAAAAAAAAAAAAAAAAAAAAAAAACAGGAAAAAGCCAAAAAAAAAAAGAGGCCAATAAATAAAAAGAAAAAAGAAAAGGCCATAAAAAAAAATAAAAAAAATTTGAGCTACAATGTTCAAAGAAGGCCGAGCCGATTTCAAAATTCAAAGTGCGCTTGAATTTCAGGGGAGTCAAACTCTATATCTTAAGTTCTTGATTTTCATAAGGAGTTCGACTTATTATAAAGAGCGCTTACCTTTACAAAATATTCGGTCTTCATATTCTATATTCTTTTTGGGGGAGTGGATAGATAGATAGATTAGGCGCGTGAATTTCAAAAGAGCATATTACCATAGTTCTAATATAAAAAGCGTATATGTTCGAGGGGGAACGATACTTATAAGTGCAAAAGGGCACATTTATTGGGGGGTATCACTTCAAATACAAAAGGCGCTTGATTTTTTTTAATATGCAATTTCTCAAAAAGCGCATCTGTTTAGGGGAAGCATGGGCATCACATTAGAATTAGCGCAAGTATTTAGGGGGAGTGTTACCTAAAAACAGCGCTAGAGCTTAAAAGGGAGTGCTACCTAAATGCCAACAAGCACATGGACACAAAAGTGTTGTTCACATACCTGTTCCAAAGGTTCAGTAGACCCAACTGATCCTAACCCAGGAACAAACCCCGAGTGTATGTGAAGGTATTGAGCGTATAACGATGACATCCTTACAACTCAACCACAAACTATCCGGGCCATAACCATATAGGTACATGACTGATTTATCAGATCCCGGGTAGAAGACGCTTCATCTGGTCCAAAGGCGCATGCACAACCCTTCCTAGCTACTCTTTTGTCTCCCTAAAGGCAAACGTTTCAATATCTCACGGGGAACCGCATAAGCTATCACCGTTTCATTTGGAAACGGGAGATATTGAACAAAGTGGTCCACAACCCCACACCACGACTTTCTTGAACACGTAAATGTCTAGTGTGTCCTCATAGCCTAAATATTTTTTCAATTTTTCTAGGACACATACATTCTTTTACACACATATTGCAGGTCTACGTGACCATGCCAGAACTTCTGTAGACGCATCATTAAATGATGTGCTTCTATGATCAGAAGGAAGTCCTGCCGTTGCAACATAAAAACAACAACGGTAGCAGGCCATCTTCTAGAGCACGACTCTAGAACGATGTCAACGGGTTGCCTATGTGGCCCCGTAGTCCCTTCAAATGCAAGTCTGTGTGACTTTGCATCAACGACCAAGAGTGACATCGAGGGATGTCTCACGATGATCGGTCGTCCGTCCCGTTTTCAGGTACTTCATCCGGAATTCAATGCCAACACGTTCAGCGTACACTCAGGTTCACCTTGATCACACAGCATGACGATACAAATGAATCGCCATGAGGGGAGAAGTATATCAAGGAGGCCAAGCACGTGAACTCAAGAAGCCAAGCTTTCAACGCACGTGCTGAGCCACAACAAACAAGACCTCTCTCCATGGTTCGAGCAAACACGACAAGTCAATACTGATGATCCGCACAACTCTGATATATGCAAGAAGGTGACGAATATTCAAGTTGCAAAGAAGAAAAAGAGGGTGCATGTAAATAGGGGGAGACTGAAGATTCTCCAGATGCTCTCAGCTATTTTCTTCAAACAGCAACAAAGACCGTGTCAAATTAAAAGTTGAACACAAAGGGGGGGATTGTTAGGAATCTTTCTGTTGTGTTCAAATAAAGATGAAGACTGAAGATTGTCAAAGACAAAGACAACCGGCGCTTCAATGACAATTGAACACTAAGGGGGAGATTGTTGGAAATATTTTATAATGTTCAATATCATGTTATCTTTATCTAGGGACTTAATTGTAATATATGTAAATATAGGGACTAAAGTGTAAATATACCAAAGTATGCTTTGGTATATATAGGGCAAGTGTGTGTAAAATACACACAACTTGAGTTTAGCTTTCTCTCACTAGAAAATCTCTCTCACCATTATTAGGGTTGAATTGTAGAGAGAGAAAGAGGTAATTGGAGAGAAAGTTTGTGATTAATAAATATTTGATTGATTTAATCCTAAAGCTTCCGCTCACATTATCATCGAGGTAAATCTATCGAATCTATGCTCGAGTTCTTCGTTGGATGATAAGATCGGACCTAACAACAAGCATGCCGATCTCGTTAACACGAATCGACATGAGGGGGAGAAGGGGACATGCATAAACAAACAGGTCGGACCACCCACCAATTTCCGCCGAGCGTACCACTCTGAAGCCGGACTCTCCTACACTTGAATGAAACATTCCAAAGGAGCCTCGGCACATTTTACAACACCCCACGCGTACCTTCTTCCGGAGTCAGACAAGCTTCCTCGAGGCTGAACCAGACAACTTTCTTCGAAGAAGACGGATCCGACGCCGAGAAGAAGAAGATTAGAGCAGTCTTGACGACTTCATGTTGAGGTTTATGACCTAGATGACGTACGAGGATTAGATAGTACGAGGGCATTAGTGTAATTTTGATGTGTTTAACATTTGTAATTGAATTATTTGATAATGAAATTATTATTGTTTGTTTATTGTCGATATTAGCATAACAAACAATACAAAGGCAGATTATTATTTCGTCTAAATAAATTAACCTTGCAGTCGGGTAATAAGACGAATTAATAAAACCCCAATATTTACAGTTCAGTTACTGATTCTGTGGGGACAGAGAGGGGGCACCAGTAAGCTGACATACTGTGATATTAAACTAAGTCCACAAGTCTTAGTCTCCGGTAGGGTGACTGGATTGACGAGTACGACTTGTTTGTCGATGAGTCCAAAATGGTTGTGCCAACCATTCACTTGGGAAGTGGGAGCTCGTGACATTGATACAAGACGAATCAGGGGATTGTCTGTATTTGGACACTGGCTCGTAATCGAACGATCACACGCTGGTAAAGTCGTTGATCGATCGATTGACTATAGTAGTCTACGTGAACCTTAGACCGAAAGGGTTTAACTCGGGGTTGGTCTTAAGGTCTTGATTTGTCAATAGTTTGCTAGGCCCAAATTGCATGAAGCAAGGGTCAGCGGCGAAATGCGGTCTTGACTTTTCGACGTGATTGTCGGTTATACCGCTGAGCGGGATTTACGGCCTTGATTAAATTCAGGGTTAACGTCCTATGCAGTTTCGATGTGCGGGAATTTACCTAAGCCTCTGGCCAGAGCATATAA
The DNA here is from genome assembly GCA_028392965.1 of Lindernia subracemosa. Lineage (NCBI taxonomy): Eukaryota > Viridiplantae > Streptophyta > Magnoliopsida > Lamiales > Linderniaceae > Vandellia > Vandellia subracemosa. Next base: position 1,614,040 of record JAQPCC010000041.1, read on the forward strand.
CTGACTCACGAGTGTCGTGGAGGGCAGTTTTGGTAAATGTCACTGACACGAACATCATAGCGTCGAGTCCTGTAAGTTCGACTACGCGTGACTTTCACTCGACCGGGACAAACGTAAAGGGTTTATACGCAGTACGATAATCTATAGTCGGTTCGTGAATAATACCTATTCGTACTCAACTCGGGATCGGTTCGGTACCACGGGGCTGGCTAGGTGAATACCGAACTCCTGGATTCCTCCCAGAGCCGGTTGAGACGAACCAAGAGAGTCGGGCTTAAAAAGGGCAACCGACACAACGTCAACATGAGAATAGAGCAGGCTGGGGCCTGGATTGAGAGATTAGGGTTTAGGGCCTGGCCGAAACCCTAAATGGCCGAAAATGTGGAAAAATCGCGTGAGGGGCAAAATGGTCTTTTCACCTCACGAAATATTTTGAAAATATTATATTGGATATTTAATATTTAGTATATGATTTAAATATGATTTAAATCTTTATTATTGTTTTAGAAAAATAATAATATTTAATTTAGAATTAAATAAAATATATATATTAGATATATATAATAATCGATTTTTTATTTGATAAAAATTTCGAAAATTAATTAAATATATATATTGGATATTATATTTAAATATGCTAAATATAGAATTAAATATTTAATTTATTTTAATATTAATTTGAATTTGAATTTTGAATTTAAATTCAAAAGAGAAAGACCAAGTCAACAAGTGGGCTTGGTATGAATAAGTGGGTGAGATTTTTTCTCCACCCAACTTACTATTTTCGGCCAAACACCCTAAGTCATCATTGTGAAAAAGAAAAATACGGCTAGGGTTTCGTATCTCATTCTCTCTCTCGTCTCTCTCACTCTCTTCCTCGGTGGCCGTGCAGCGCGCGCGTGAAGAGAAGACAGCCAGCGTGTTCTTGGCCTAGCCGTCCAAAGCAAGGACTCGCTGCGACGTTTGTAAAGGTGCCGGCGTGACGCTCTTGCCCCGTTCGTGTGCGTAAAGGTGCTAGGAGAGGGATACAACATCCCGGGGATTAGAAGGGTTCGTAGCTCGCCATCGTCCTGTGATCGTCAAGGTATAATGTCTGTAAAACCCTTTTCTATTCGTGTTTACGTTCTCGTGTTATTACCGAGCGGTCCAAGGGAAGGCGGGAATCCCTTAAAGTTTTGAAATTCCGCCATTCAAGGAACGAGGGATTGGGTTCGCGCGGTTAAGCCTCGAAGCCCAATGGGCCTGGCCCAAATCTGATAAAAGCCCAAATGTGGATTTAGGCTCGAATCTGTGTAAAATTGTCGTGATGCATGTAATATGTGAATTACGTGGTGATTGATTGGGGATTAGGTTCTGTTTTTTACCGGGTGATATGTTAAGGGTGACAAGGTCCCCCCCGGGTTGTACTTTACAGTTTTTCTAGAAAGGCGGGCTTTGTTGTTTTAGGGAAAGATCCCCCCGTCATAGGCTATAGTAGTACAGGAATGACGGCCGAACGAGAGACGATCGAGACGAGACGAATGAACAAGACGGTGGCCGAGGTGTCCGTTCGAGACGAGCCCGAAGACTTGGAGTTTTACTTATTGTACAAGTAGGATAGAACTAGAAATATCCCCGATCTTTTACATTTACTTTAATAGGTTGAAACTAGGTTTACTATTAAAGTCTATTATGTGCGTGTTGGTTTCGAACGTGATATCGTGCATAATGTGCTCGTTCTTTAACTGTGAGGATTCTCCCGAAGTTAGACTTTAAAATATCAAGTGAGTAAAGGGCGGGGCTCCTGTCTTCTATCAAGTCCAAAACGTTACGACTTAGGGGTACGGTTTCGGTTGACCGAGTTACGGCGCTAAAACCCTCGCCTTTGACGTGAACGTATTTGGATGCATTCTTTGATAATGCCGCTAGCCAACCACTCTTCGTCCTCCCGCAAAGTGTTATCCTACGGAGGCGAAGTTTACTCAAAAGTGGAAGGTTAGCAGGACGTTGATAGGTAGCACTTGTACAGTCATTCCCAAGACGTCTGAGTTACAGGCCGAGCGACCCTGACTGAGACAAATTCGTTGAAACTTCTATATGATAGAATCGTGTGGGACATGAACCTGGCTGATCAAATATACCAATAAACTGTTAAGTTGAGGCTAGTTTGATTCAGTGCGTGTAAATCAACGCCACTATGAAACTACTCAACGAGGTTTCCGAAATTCCTAACGAGAGACAGGATTTCGAGAAAACTAGTGGGAGTCGGACGAAAAATTAAAGTCCTATTTTAGTCTGATTAACACTTCAAATCCTAACTATCTGCTTTTCTTTCTGCAGTTTATTTTCTTCTCTATTTATACGATGACAAACCCATTATCCGTATTTTTGGAAAAACATTGTTTGGTGGGACCAAACTATGTTGATTGGCTAAGAAATCTGAGGATCGTCCTCAGATTGGAAAAATTGGAGTATGTCTTGGACATCGAGGAGCCTTTGACTCCCAATGCTGATTCGACAGAGCAAGACTTGCAGTTCCACGATAAGTGGGTTGAGGATGCTGGAAAGGTCCACTCCTACATGCTATCGGCTATGAGCCCAGAGCTGCAGCGTCAGCATGAATTCATGAGTGTTAAAGAGATACAGGTGCATTTAGCTGGGCTTTATGGTGAGTCGTCTAGGAGCGCTCGCTACGCCATCACGCATACTCTCTTCAACACCAAGCTCGCAGAGGGTGATGATGTCCATGCTCATTTACTTAAGCTGAATGAGCATATGGAGCGATTGGATGCGCTGGCATTTGGTTTACCTCACGAGGTAAAGATTGACGTCATACTACAGTCCCTCCCACCGTCCTTCCACCAGTTCGTGGTGAACTGCAACCTGAACAATCGGGAGTATTCGATACCTGACCTGATCAATCAGTTGGTTGCAGCCAGTACTCAGTATCGCAGCGATAAGGGTAAGGGCAAGGAGGTGGCGCTTGTTGCGACTACTCGGTCCAAGGGGTCGAAGAAGAAGCCGAGCAAGCACAGCGGGCCAAAGGGTAGAATCGCCAAGAAGGCGAAATCCAAGAAGGCTGTGAAGTCGGGCACGAAGCCCACTGACAAGTGCCTCCATTGCCAGCAGCTGGGTCACTGGAAGCGCGACTGTCCTAAGCTGAAGGCGTCTTCTGACGCTTCAGGTAAGCAATTAGTTTTCGAAGCTAATTGTTCTGTGTATTCTACTTCATGGATACTTGACTCAGGGGCTAGCTCCCATATTTGTGTTTTGAACCAGGGTCTGGAACGAAGTAGGAAGCTTCGAGCTGGTGAGGTCTCGATCAACGTTGGCAGCGGACATAGTGTTGCAGCGACGCACGTGGGATCGAAGACTTTGCTTTTATCATCTTTGCATAATTTAGTACTTTCTGATGTTTTGGTTTTGCCCAAGGGGCTTAAGAACATTATTTCAATTCCTGTTTTGAGCAGACTTGGTTATGAATTTCGATTTATTGATAATGTTTGCCATATTTATTTTAGAAATGAAAACGTTGGAAATGCGACGTTAATAAATGGTTTATATTACGTCAACCTAAAAGATAAGGTGGAAACTGTAAATGCAATAACCAACTCGTCGACGGGGTCGAACGAACGATACATCTAGCACCTTCGACTAGGTCACGCTGGGGAAGCAAAGATTGACAAGATGGAAAAGGACGGCCTGATTCGCATAGCTAAGTCAGGCCTGATCCCAACTTGTCAGTCTTGCATCCTAGGCAAAATGACCAAATCACCCTTCACAGGGACTTTTACTAGGGCCGCAGAAGTGTTGGGTTCGATCCACACTGATTTATGTGGACCGTTCAGGGTGACGGCCCGAGGTAATTGCCGCTACTTCATTACGTTTACGGACGATCAGTCCCGCTACGGGACTGTCTATTTGATGAGACAAAAGTCCGAAGCTCTTGAAATGTTCAAAGAGTATAAGGCGTTAGTGGAGAAGCAAACTGGCAAGGTCATTAAAGCCGTTCGATCAGATCGAGGCGGCGAGTACATAAGCCTTGAGTTCGATGCATTTCTCAGAGAAAATGGCATCGTTATATAGTTCTCACCTCCCGGTACGCCACAATTAAATGGCGTAGCCGAGCGAAGAAACCGAACACTTTTGGATATGGTTCGGTCGATGATGAGTTACACAGATCTCCCCATTTCGTTATGGGGTTATGCTTTAGAGACAACAGCCTATATCCTTAACAGGATACCTACCCGTTCTGCCGACAGGATCCCTTACGAAGCTTGGCATAATCGTAAGGCAAGCCTGAATCACACTAGGATTGGGGGTTGCCCCGCCTTTGTGAAAAAGTTACAGGCAGACAAGTTAGAATCAAGGTCGATTATGGCCAGATTCGTCGGATACCCCGAGGACTCAATGGGGTACTACTTTTACGTTCCAGACGAACACAGGGTGTTTGTCGCTTTACGCGCAACCTTCATGGAAGAAGAGTTCATTAGCGAAGGCGGTAAAGGACGTGAAATAACTCTTGGTGAGTTAAGCGACGAATCAACTCCAGTTGCTACAGAGTCGTTAGACGACGTTCCAGAAAACCCGGCTCAGCCGCAATTGCGCAGGTCTAGTAGGATATCTCAAATGCCTGAGAGATATGGTATGGTACACGTCGAGCATGGGGATGCTGCGATTGAGGGATGCGTCGGGGACGATCCCGTCACCTACGACCAGGCAATTACCGGTACAGACTCCCTCAAGTGGCTTGAGGCTATGCAAGCCGAAATGGACTCTATGTATTCAAACCAGGTTTGGACACTTGTAGACCTACCCAATGGTTTCAGACCGATCGGGAACAAATGGATATACAAGAAGAAGATTGGATCTGACGGACAGGTGGAAACGTACAAAGCTAGGCTTGTAGCGAAAGGGTATAGTCAAAAAGAGGGTATTGACTATGAGGAGACCTTTTCACCAGTCGCGATGATTAAGTCCATTCGCATTATGCTTGCGATAGCAGCATACTATGACTACGAGATCTGGCAGATGGACGTAAAGACCGCGTTCCTGAATGGATTCCTCCAGGAGGAGATCTATATGGAACAACCCAAAGGTTTTGCGTCAGATGCAGATGCTCAGAAGGTATGCAAGCTGAATCGGTCCATTTATGGACTGAAACAAGCTTCAAGGAGTTGGAATCTTCGATTCGATGAAGTAGTTAAGAACTACGGATTCATAAAGAACGAAGATGAGCCGTGTGTTTACAAGAAGGCCAGTGGGAGCAAGGTGTCGTTTCTAGTATTGTACGTAGATGATATCCTTTTGATAGGAAACGACATTGGGATGCTTTCAGAGGTCAAAGCTTGGCTTTCGACCGAATTCTCTATGAAAGACCTGGGAGAAGCGACCTATATTCTAGGAATACGCCTATTTAGAGATAGGGCGAAACGGTCAATTGGCTTATCCCGGTCCCTTTACTTAGATAAAGTCCTTAAAATGTTTGGAGTCCCCTATGATTCAGCTGTGGGTAGCCTGATGTACGCGATGCTTTGCACGCGACCAGACATAGCGTACGCTGTGAGCGTAGTGAGTAGGTTTCAGGCCAACCCTGGTAAGGAACACTGGGCGGCGGTAAAGACAGTCCTGAAGTACCTTAGACGGACTAAGGACTTGATACTGATTTACGGCCCAGGAGAATTAGAGGTAGATGGTTATACGGATTCGGACTTCCAATCAGATGTGGATGACCGAAAGTCTACTTCGGGTTTTGTATATACGCTCAATGGTGGCGCAGTAACTTGGAAGAGTTCCAAGCAAAGCACGACTGCTGATTCCACCACTGAGGCGGAGTATATAGCGGCTTCAGAAGCTGCCAAGGAGGGTGTTTGGATACGCAAGTTCTTAGAAGAACTGCAGGTGGTACCTAGCATAGTGGATCGCCCGTTACCATTGTGGTGCGACAATAGCGGAGCGATCGCACAAGCTAAGGAACCCCGTGCTCACAGTAAGTCCAAGCACATAGAGAGAAAATACCACGTGTTACGTGGGTTCGTTGAGAATGGCTCTATAGCCGTGCAGAAGATCGCCTCAGCAGAAAATGTGGCGGACCCGATCACGAAGCCACTGTCTCAGGGAGTACTAGATCGTCACCTCGATAAAATGGGGTTGAGATACTATAGCGCGTGGCATTAGTGCAAGTGGGAGATTGTTGAGGTTTATGACCTAGATGACGTACGAGGATTAGATAGTACGAGGGCATTAGTGTAATTTTGATGTGTTTAACATTTGTAATTGAATTATTTGATAATGAAATTATTATTGTTTGTTTATTGTCGATATTAGCATAACAAACAATACAAAGGCAGATTATTATTTCGTCTAAATAAATTAACCTTGCAGTCGGGTAATAAGACGAATTAATAAAACCCCAATATTTACAGTTCAGTTACTGATTCTGTGGGGACAGAGAGGGGGCACCAGTAAGCTGACATACTGTGATATTAAACTAAGTCCACAAGTCTTAGTCTCCGGTAGGGTGACTGGATTGACGAGTACGACTTGTTTGTCGATGAGTCCAAAATGGTTGTGCCAACCATTCACTTGGGAAGTGGGAGCTCGTGACATTGATACAAGACGAATCAGGGGATTGTCTGTATTTGGACACTGGCTCGTAATCGAACGATCACACGCTGGTAAAGTCGTTGATCGATCGATTGACTATAGTAGTCTACGTGAACCTTAGACCGAAAGGGTTTAACTCGGGGTTGGTCTTAAGGTCTTGATTTGTCAATAGTTTGCTAGGCCCAAATTGCATGAAGCAAGGGTCAGCGGCGAAATGCGGTCTTGACTTTTCGACGTGATTGTCGGTTATACCGCTGAGCGGGATTTACGGCCTTGATTAAATTCAGGGTTAACGTCCTATGCAGTTTCGATGTGCGGGAATTTACCTAAGCATCTGGCCAGAGATATAACTGACTCACGAGTGTCGTGGAGGGCAGTTTTGGTAAATGTCACTGACACGAACATCATAGCGTCGAGTCCTGTAAGTTCGACTACGCGTGACTTTCACTCGACCGGGACAAACGTAAAGGGTTTATACGCAGTACGATAATCTATAGTCGGTTCGTGAATAATACCTATTCGTACTCAACTCGGGATCGGTTCGGTACCACGGGGCTGGCTAGGTGAATACCGAACTCCTGGATTCCTCCCAGAGCCGGTTGAGACGAACCAAGAGAGTCGGGCTTAAAAAGGGCAACCGACACAACGTCAACATGAGAATAGAGCAGGCTGGGGCCTGGATTGAGAGATTAGGGTTTATGGCCTGGCCGAAACCCTAAATGGCCGAAAATGTAGAAAAATCGCGTGAGGGGCAAAATGGTCTTTTCACCTCACGAAATATTTTGGAAATATTATATTGGATATTTAATATTTAGTATATGATTTAAATCATATTTAAATCTTTATTATTGTTTTAGAAAAATAATAATATTTAATTTAGAATTAAATAAAATATATATATTAGATATATATAATAATCGATTTTTTATTTGATAAAAATTTCGAAAATTAATTAAATATATATATTGGATATTATATTTAAATATGCTAAATATAGAATTAAATATTAATTTATTTTAAGATTAATTTGAATTTGAATTTTGAATTTAAATTCAAAAGAGAAAGACCAAGTCAACAAGTTGCTTGGTATGAATAAGTGGGTGAGATTTTTTCTCCACCCAACTTACTATTTTCGGCCAAACACCCTAGGGTATATATAGGGTTTTTCATTTTGAAAAACCCTAAGTCATCATTGTGAAAAAGAAAAATACGGCTAGGGTTTCGTATCTCATTCTCTCTCTCGTCTCTCTCACTCTCTTCCTCGGTGGCCGTGCGGCGCGCGCGTGAAGAGAAGGCAGCCAACGTGTGCTTGGCCTAGCCGTCCAAAGCAAGGACTCGCTGCGACGTTTGTAAAGGTGCCGGCGTGACGCTCTTGCCCCGTTCGTGCGCGTAAAGGTGCTAGGAGAGGGATACAATATCCCGGGGATTAGAAGGGTTCGTAGCTCGCCATCGTCCTGTGATCGTCAAGGTATAATGGCTGTAAAACCCTTTTCTATTCATGTTTATGTTCTCGTGTTATTACCGAGCGGTCCAAGGGAAGGCGGGAATCCCTTAAAGTTTTAAAATTCCGCCGTTCAAGGAACGAGGGCGTCGGGCCCTACCGGGGATTCCCAACACTTCAAACTACAGAGAAAGACCAGGACAAGATGCAAACAAAGTCCAAGATCCGCGACATCATCAAAGTCAAATATTAGGGCGTGGATCATTATTTACATCCGGTCTACAGAATATAACGTCAAGTCAAGAGAGTCCTAGCCAAAGAGCATTCAAAGCCTCCGCAAGAAGAGGAGATAGCCCTTGTAGGGGGAGAGTGTTAGGACTCAAGATGTTAACGGGAAGTCTTCGTGACCCCGGTCTCTTATACGACGGATTGCCTTTGTGGCTCCGTCGGGTAATTATCGAACCTGAGCTCCTACTGTGCTTAACAATACAGTCCTCTTGTCCCGACGACGTGATCAACATGCTAAATCACCGCCCCATTGTATATAGTTGCCATGATGGTCTCTCCCCAACTCGATCATCATGAGGGGGAGTAGTACTAAATCAGAAAAAATGGGGCTAATACGTCAACGAAAGTGTAAGATTGATCAGAAATGTTGAAATCATCAAGTGTCGTCAAATCAAGCAAACACCGCCGACCTTCAAAGATCGAAGCTGCTGCCTCGTGTGCGTCTCTCCAAATTTCAAAGAGAACTTCCCAATTCCAACATAAGGTTGACCAAAAGTAGGGGGAGTTGCGCTACTATCGTAAGGAGAGATCGAACACAAAAAGAAGAAATCCGGCAACCGCCTCATGTGCATCTCTCCAATTTCCAAAAGAGAAAACTCCCCAATCTCAACTCAAGGTTGAACAAAAGTAGGGGGAGTTTCGCGCTATCAGAGGGAGAAATGTAACACACAAAAAGAGAAAATTCTTCAAGATCCGGCAAGAACTTCAAACACCTTCCGGCATTTACGAGTCGAGCTTCAAAAGAAGATTAAGAAGATCTGGTGCCGAGAAGAGATGATCGAGCACGGTGAGCTTGAAGATCTCCAATAGAAGAGGTCAAAAGACAAGACAAGGAGAAAATTCTTTTAGGACTCAGGCAAAAGCACTAAGCCCCACAAAGATAATACATGCCAAATTGAAGATTGAACACAAAGGGGGAGATTGTTAGGAATATTTTATTGTGTTCAATTAATTAGAATTATCTTTGTAGTTTATTTATAAAGATTATCATTATAAGAGGCTTAGTGTAATTGGGCTTTGTTAGGGGCCCAAGTATTATATACCAACTTGTAGTATAAATACCCAAACCCTAACACATAATAAAGTGTGTATTGTGTGAAATTCATCCCTAGAGAGAGAGAGCCACCCAACCTCTCAAGAACACACAACACCCCACGATGAGCTAACCTCTTTCGATCTTCAAATCGTGGTAAACCCGTTTTAATCTTTGTTTAGTTGGATATTCTAGGCTTTACAATTATTGCGAGGTTCTCGAATTATATTTTGAGCGAATTTTTACCTCGACTTTAACTCGATTCATATTTAAAAATTATTTAAAATATAAAGTACATTGAGGCTGTGCGTTCCTTTGAAATTATTAGCCGTGCGTTTCTAGGACAGAGTTCTGGATCTAGTCGAACTATAGTCGAATACAATGATAAATCGAACAATAACTCGATTCATATAGAAAAATTTACAAAGAATTCAAAATATAAAGTTCAATCGAGGGGAGAATAGTTTTTCATTCTGGGTACTAATGCATCAGGGCGATATCTTTCACCAATTGCGAGGAGAGTCTCCCAATCGCATGTAGATCCCCTCCTTATAACAGGAGATTTAGGGGAGCATGGGTTCCTGTAGGTCACCAAAACCCAGCAACCCTCGGGATTTATATGGAATTTGCTCTCTTCTCTCCTTTATTTGTTTTCTTGATAGAACAGTGAGATAGAGAGAGGTGGCGGCTGCTCCTTTCAAGTGGGTTCTTTGATTCAATGAAGGATAATTACAAGTGGAAGCCCTAACCCACTTTTATGCCAATATTTTGGCATAATTACACTTTTGGTCCCTAGACAAACTAAACATCTAATATAATGAGCCTAAGTCTAAAACAACAATACAAATAAATATTTCAAGTATACAAAGACCCAAAAGACTAAAAGAACACAACTAAAAATATTCCTAACATTCTCCCCCTTTGTGTTCTTCATCTTTTGTCTTTAAGTCTTTGAGTGATGTGGCGCGGCTCTATCTTCTCCTCTGCCTGTAGAACGAGCTCATGAAACCCGTAGGAGATTCATGTGAGTGCTTTGCTGCTCTGTCTGTGTAGAAAGTTTGCGATAGTCGTCTTCGATTTTTGTGATCCTTTCGCTGATCAGTTTTAACGTACCATCGCAGAATTTTGGAATCTCAGACATCTTGAGTAGCCTTTTCTCGTTCTTCTTGTTGAGGTTTAACGTACCATCGTACCAAATCACCTTGAACTCTAGGTATCTGATACTAACTAGGTCCTTTTCGTATACTTGTACTCTTGTTGAAAAGGGGGCGACTTTTCTTTGAACAAGTTCTTTTGGTCTTCTTCACGTGCCGGCACACGGAGAATCCATGAGTTACTTGTTTTGTCGCTCCGCCTCAACTTTGATAGCCCCCTCATATTTAGTTGATCAAGCATCTTCATTCTATCCGGCTTCCTCCAGATCTTTTGACACGTGTCCTCGATCCATGGTGCTGCTAAGTCCAGCTGTCTATCCACGGCTTCGCCTAACACATAGATAGTTTTGAGAGACTGTTTGAAGGTCTTGCGATGTTTGAAAATTATGAATTTCGCCTCGGCTTCAAACTCTCTACGTTTGGTCCATGATTCCTCGAGGATATAGTTGTCGATGATCTGGTGCGGATTTTGATATGAGTGTGCACCGGAAGTAATAGAAAATATGCTTTGTCGTCGTTGTTCGCTCTGGGCTTGTTGTTGTTGTCTAGACTTGGACTCGAATATCTTTGTTTTCGCTTGTCTGGGGCTGTGTTGGTGGGTTCGGGTGCTTTCCTCTACCCTTTGTTGTGCTCGATGTTCTATGTCTCTTCTCCCCCGCACGACGGTCGTCATCACGGTCGTCGTGTCTTCTTTTGAAGAGGGATGATAATCTTGGCACATGTCTGATAGATCCGTTCTCCTGGGGCCGTTGAGACTGCAGAGGTATTCGAGAATCAGTTGTTGACCCTCCGTTAAAGTGTCGACAGTCTTCAACCGCATGAGGAAGCAAGTTGTAGCTCGTGAAGAGGTATGGTCGGGATCGATAAAGCGAGCTAATGTTCGGGGATGTGGGATATGTGGAGCAGGTTCCGTTTGAAGTACCAGAGGTGAAATGGTGGTGGTGGAGTGGTTTGAGTAGTTTGTGGATGAGAAAGATCGAGGTGGATAGGGTGGTGGAGATGGTTTGGCGTTTGCTCAGGAACGGAGGAGAGTGTGTCTTCGACTGCGTTCGTCCTGTTGTCCCGAACGGCCACCATAATATCTTCTTTGAATTTTGTGGCGACGGACTCCAGGGCTTGGTTGAAGCGCTCCTCCGTCACAAAGCGGGTATCACCTCCGGGGCCACTAAGGCGCTCCGTTTGCACACGAAGTGTGGCTTGAACTTGGTTCAAGACTTCCGACCGGTCCTCGTAATCCACCCATTTGGGTAGACACTCTGGTCGTTGACGGTAAATCACACAGACTTACTGGGGGAGGTGTAAAACCGGGGCCACTTAGGCTTCCCGTTGACATCATTCTAGAGTCGTGCTCCAGAAGATGGCCTGATACCGTTGTTGTAATTGATGTTGCAATGGCAGGACTTCCTTCTGATCATAGAAGCACATCAATAAAAGATGCGTCTACAGAAGTTCTGGCATGGTCGCGTAGACCTGCACTGTGTGTATAAAATAATGTATGTGTCCTAGAAAAATGGAAAACATTTAGGCAATGAGGACACACTAGACATTAAAGTGCTCAAAAAATACGTGGTATGGGGCTGTGGACCACTGAGTTCAATATCTCCCGCCTCCGAATGAAACGGTGATAGCATATGCGGTTCCCCGTGAGATATTGAAACACTTGTCTTTAGGGAGACAAATGAGTAGCTAGGAAGGGTTGTGCATGCGCCTTTGGACCTTATGAGGTGTCTTCTACCCGGGATCTGAAAAAATCAGTCCTGTACCTATATTGGTTGTGGTTCAGATAGTTTGTGGTTGAGTTGTAAAGATTTCATCGTGATGCGCTCAAATACCCTCACATACACTCGGGGTTGTTCCTGGGATAGGTGCAGTTGGGATTTACTGAACCATGGAACAAGTATGTGAACAACTCATTGTTGTCCATGCACTAATTTCCTAAGATGACACTCCCCCTCAAAGCATGAAGTTGTGTAAGACACTCTCTTTGAAGCTTAGGCGCTATTTAGGTATCACTCCCTCTATACATTTGCGCTATTCTTAATACCATGTCTTTACTCCCCCCAAATTTATGCGCTTTTTGAGAAATTTCATATTACTACCCTTCAAATCAGGCGCCTTATGATGGATGTGATACTCCCCTTTATATGCGCCTATTGCGCTAATGACTATCACTCCCCCTGAACTGTATGCGCTCTCTCTCCCTTTTTTTAAGTAATACGCTCTTTTAAACTGTTTGCGCTCTTTTTCCACTCCCCAAACTAAAATCAGAAAATAATAGGAAGACCGACTACCCTTAAATGTAAGCGCGAGTGTGAATAAGTCTTACTTCCTGTGAAAAGCAAGAGTAAAGAATATGAAGTCTGACTCCTTAGAAATTTATGCGCTTTGTGAAATTCAAATCGGCCTTCGTTAAAATGGTATCTTTTTCAATTCCGTGTGCAATATGCATTTGAATTTTAAAGTTTTGAAAAATGCATATTTAAAATGTACCACTGTGAAAAAGGTATTTTTCAATTCAGCTCGTATGCGTATGCAATTTTAAATTTATCGGAAATATTTTTTTTTTCATACGCAAAATTAGAATATACCTTTGTGTTGTGAAAATACCGAAAACTTTAAATGTTACAATTACGAAAACATTTTAAACATGAAATATGTGTAACTGCGAGATTTGAAGTGCAAAATTTTTCAGTATTAATTTTTGAAAGGTGGCAAGACTCAAAATTATTTAAAACATATAGGGAATTTTTTTTAAAAAAAATAATTCACGATAATTTCGAAAACTCCCCCTGAATGAAAAGTTCGAATTTTAAGTTCGGTCTTGCTCCCCCTCAATATTTAAAAAATTTTCAAAATAATGCTCCCCAACAATATTTTGAAGTTAATTTTACTCCCCCTCGATTAATGTCCCTGAGTTTTAAGAAATATTATTTTAAAACTCTTATAAATTTTCTAGAGGCACATAATCGAGGTTTCTCCCCCTACGTTAAAGCATATCTCGAAAAAGAAAATTCATACCCCACACTTGAGCTTTATTTTAAAACTTTTATTTATTTAAAATAAAATAAAATATACGTTACCAGACCAGGTTCTGAACTGACATGTTCAGAAGCTTTGCTAGAGTAGGCTCGGGTCCTACACCGCTTTCATGTAGAAGCCTTCATCGTGAACGGACGGGTCCCGAACTGTTGTATCCGGGAGCCTTGCGGTTGCTCGTCATCTCATACCCACCATGTATGTGGAGCAACCTCTGTTACCACACCTGATGGGACTGCAAAACAACTAAGTTTTTGGTACCCAGTTTTGAGTGGGTCCTTTATCGTTGTTAGTAGAAATGCACATTCTAGATGAGGAGGCCAAATCAAATTTGACGTCAACCTTTACAGGAGTCTTTGATTTAGGCATCCACAGTTGCCTTTGTGTATTCTTAGGAATCCACGTGTAGTTTAGTTTGGCCGAGTGTGGGGACAATGAATTTGATCTAGGAATGGTGCGTTGTAATGCAGTCTTTTCACCACTTCTTCGTGAGTGATCAAATATGTTAAAAGGTGAGAAGAAGGATGAAGAATTTCAAAATTTTCAATATTTTCATCACGACTATTGCTTTCAAATAAAAGTTTTGAAAAAGAAGAGTCATGGCAATAGTCGTGTTCTTGTTTAAAAGATGTTCTCCCTGAAAAGAATTTATCACTTTAAAAGTCGCAGGGAGAAGGCGTTGAAAGCTCGGAGTGTTTTTTTTTTTAAGAGAGTTTTGAGGTTGTGGAATTAGAGGGTGATGCGTTCTTCTTTAAAAAGGAATTCTCCCTCGTCCATTTCCTCCCGTTTTGGAGTTAAAAACACTCTATCTAAATGGACTTTGGAGTTTTCTTAGTTGCTGAAAGATTCTTCATCTCGGAATCTGATCAAGAAGTTGCCTATTTTGTTCTATTAAAGCTCTCCTTTCAGCTGCAAAACTTTGTCGTTCAGACTCCAAAGTTATGCTGCGGTCTGCAAATTTCTCAGTAATTGCCGGAATATATGGAGCGGAAGCACTTGTCTAGGCAGTTAGAGAATTATTAAACTCATTTGCTCTATACGAGAGACTGTCCTCCAATAATTGAATTTTGGAGAGTAATTTCACTCGTTCCTCATAGAGCCAATTATATTTTGCAGACCACGCACCTCGCTCACACTCAGAGGTATCTAGGCTTTTGATTAGATCTCTAATTTGGGTCTCAAGATGTACACCTTGAGATTCCAATTTCGAGACATTTTCTTCAGTATTAATCGAACGTGTCATTTAACATCCCTTTTCTATGAGGTTCTGAGTAAGGACACGTTGATTGTTTTCTAGCCTAGATTTTAACTCATTGACTGTTTTATTCCTGTTCAGTTCACTGGTAGACAATTCTTTAGTATGCTCAATAATTTATAAATCATATTTTGCTACCTTAGATGATAAACAATCAATGATTTCGTGTGTCTCTTTTAGCTGCATCTCAAGGATTTCCTCCTTTTGATGACTACTTAGATCACACTTACTCTTTGCTTGGGATCCTTCAGGCCTTTTGCCCTTTAAAGATCTTTGCTAAGTTCATTCAAAGCAATGATACACTTAAAGAGTTCATTTTCCAAGTCGGAAGAGTTTACCTCTGAGTCAGATGAAGCGAAGTCCTCCACTTTTCTTTCGAAGCATCCATATATTTTTTAATTTATTTTATGAGGGTTGCTAGGCTTGGATCGACGTGTTAGTTGAGTAGGTCTAAACGAATTTTGGTTCGAGCAGTTAAAAGAAAGAATCTAAGTATTGTTGCCGAGAAGTTTTATACCGAGAAGTTCTAACTTTTGCTCATTGAAAATTTTCAAAGTGTAAGTTTTTGCAAAGAAGAAAAAAAAACTTTCGTAAAAAGATAGCTCATCGTAAAAAATTTCGAAACAGTGAAATGCCGAAAAGTTCCTAAGGTGAATACCGAAAACTTTTTCTGTACCGAAACGTTTTAGTGTCTAACCCGAAAACTTTTGAGTTTCGAGTGTCACAGAATGCCAGAACTTTTTGAAAAAAAATTTCGAAGATTTTTACGAAACTGAAACAGTTAAATACCGAAAACTTTTTTAAAATCATTTGTGAAAACTTGTAAGAGTAATACCGAAAACTTTCTATGAAGTAGATAACCCTCGGTTAAACAGTACTGACCCGAAAAGTTTTGTACCCGAATGTTTTTTTTATTATTATTTTTTTGAAAACTTTTCGGATGAACAGTACATGAACAGTACCGAAAAGTCTTATACCGAAAACTTTTCGGTTGAACAGTACCGAAAAGATTTTTTTTTATTTAATTTTTTTACTATTATTATTTGTTTTTATTTTTAATTTAAATTTTTTTTTTTTATACCGAAAACTTTTCGGATGAACAGTACCGAAAAGTCTTATACCGAAAACTTTTCGGTTGAACAGTACCGAAAAGATTTTTTTTATTTAATTTTTTTTATTATTATTTTTTTATACCGAAAACTTTTCGGATGAACAGTACCGAAAAGTCTTATACCGAAAACTTTTCGGTTGAACAGTACAGAAAAGAATTTTTTTTTTTTTTTTTTTTAAGTTTTCGGATGAACAGTAGTACCGAATAGTACTGTAGCACCGAAAACATTTTTTTTTTTTTTTTTTTTCGTATCGAAAGTTTTCGGGTGAACAGTAGTACCGAAAACTTTTGCGCATGAACAGTAGTACCGAAAACTACTGTAGCACAATTTTTTTTATTTTTTTTTTATCGAAAACTTTTCGGATGAACAGTAGTACCGAAAACTACTGCAGCACCGAAATTTTTTTTTTTTTTTTTTTTTTTTTTTTTCGGATGAACAGTAGTACCGAAAATTACTGCAGCGCCGAAAACAGTACCGAAAAGTTTTTTTTTTTTTTTTTTTACCGAAAACTTTTCGGATGAATAGTAGTACCGAAAACTACTGTAGCTGCAAAAATCATACTGTAGCGCCGAAAACCTCTAATGCCGAGAACTTATTCCTACAGACTTAAATATTTCTGGTACCGAAAACATAAGTTCTAGTACCGAAAACATAAATCTGGGTTTAAAAATTAGCTCTAAAACTTCTTAAAGTGCTGTAAACAGCTTGTTTTGAGTTCAAAAGATAAAAATCAGTGAAAGAACTGTAAAGCCTAGAATATCCAACTAAACAAACATTGAAACGATCTTACCACGATTTGAAGGTCGGAAGAATTCGAGCTCGCGTGGGGTGTTGTGTGTTCTTGAGAGGTTGGGTGGCTCTCTCTCTCTCTAGATGAGTTTCACACAATTCACATTTATTATGTGTTAGGGTTTTGGTATTTATACCACATTTTGGTATATAATACTTGGGCCCCTAACAAGCCCAATTACACTAAGCCTTTCTTTAAATAAAATCTATTTAAATAAACCACAAAGATAATTCTAATTAATTGAACACAATAAAATAATCCTAACAATCTCCCCCTTTGTGTTCAATCTTCAATTTGGCATGGATTATCTTTGCGGGGCTTAGTGCGTTTGCCTGAGTCCTAAAGGAATTTCCTCCTTTGTCTTTTGACCTCTTCTTTTGGAGATCTTCAAGCTCACCGTGTCTTGATCTTTTCTTCTCGGCACCAGATCTTCTTAATCTTCTTTTGAAGCTCAACTCGTAAATGCCGGAAGGTGTTTGAAGTTGCTTGCCGGATCTCTACTTTTTGTGTTCGATCTCTCCTTTCGATGGTAGCGCAACTCCCCCTACTTTTGGTCAACCTTATGTTGGAATTGGGAAGTTCTCTTTGAGATTTGGAGAGACGCACACGAGGCGGCAACTTCGATCTTTGAAGTCTGTGGTGTTCGCTTGATTCTTTGACGACGCTTGAGGATTTAACGTTTCTGATCTATCTTGCACTTTCATCGTGGTATTGCTCCCATTTTGCTTTAGTACTGCTCACCCTCATGAAGATCAAGTTGGGGAGATCGTCATGCGATGGGTCAAAATGAAGCATCGTCTTCGGCAAGAGGATCACGTCGTCGGGACATGAGGATGGCGTTGGTAGGAACTCAGGTTAGGTAATAACCTGACGTAGCCACTAAGGCAGTCGTCAAGTCTTCTCCAATCTTCTTCTTCTCGACGCCGGATTCGTCTTCTTCGAAGGAAGTTGTCTGGTTCGGCCTCGAAGGAAGCTTGTCTGGCTCCGGAAGAAGGTACGCGTGGGGTGTTAGGCTCCTTTGGAATGTTCCATTCAAGTGCAGGGGAGCCCGACTTCAGAGTGGTGAGCGCGGCGGAGATTGGTGGGTGATCCGACCTGTTTGTTTATGCGTGTCCCCTTCTCCCCCTCATGGCGATTCGTGTTAACGAGATCGGCATGCTTGTGTAGGAAGATTAGGAGGACACAAACGACAGGTCGGTGATGGTAATAACCAGACGGAGCCACAAAGGCAATCCGTCGTGTAAGAAACCGGGGTCACGAAGACTTCCCGTTAACATCGATCTAGGAGCTATGCTCGTAGACGATGGCCTGAAACCGTTGTTGCTTTGATGTTGCAACGGCAGGACTTCCTTCCGATCCTCGAATCATGTCGAAGCAAGACATGTCTACGGAAGTTCTAACTTGATCACAAAGATCAGGTGTTTAAAAGTGTATGTGTCCTAGAAAATATAAAAATATATGGAGTGAGGACACACTAGACTCGAGTGCGCAAGGAAGTGTGGTGGTGGGCTGAGTACCACATAATTCAATATCTCCCACTTCCGAGTGAAGTGGTGATAGTAGACGTGGTTCCCCATGATTTCTGAAACACCTGTCTTTTGTGAGACAGACGAGTGGGTAAGGCTCGGTTGTGCACGCGCCGTTGGACCTATTGCGGCGACTTCTACCCGGGAGCTAATAAAATTAGCACCTGTACCTATGGGGGTTGGTCCGAATAATTTGTGAGTTGAGGAAATTATGTAGCGTCGGTCTTTTCAAAAGGTTCCAGTAGATGTGGCTATTTTTTCATAATTTGACTGTCTCTCGGTGATGTTCCGGGGTTAGATTCAGTTGGGTTTGACTGAATCATGGGAACGAAGTCCTTGCATCCGGTAGGAAGTAGTGAGTGCTGCTTTGTATGTCAGCAATCCGGAGTAGGTCGATTGAAGCGCGCACCGAGTTTAACATTTGTAGCCACCGTCGCCTTTGAAAAGAGTTGACCGTTGTAGGCTCGAGATTCTTCTTTTGAAGTCCATCTTCGGAGGTCGGAGGTAACTCCACGAAGCTTGATGATGAAGAGAAAATATCTTTCTTCTTTTTTTTTTTTTTTTTTTTTTTTTTTATGGCCTTGTATTTTTAATTTTGATGGCCCTCCTTTTTTTTAATATATTATTAATCGTTATTAGTAATATGTATATTAGTATATTATATATTATATGGATATAATATATATATATATTGTATTAGTAATATATATTAGTATATATATAATATAGTATATGTATATATATATATATATTATTTCTCCCCCTCAAAACATGCTTCTAAAAATAAGGTTGCTCCCCCTCAAAAGATGCGTGATAAGTTCAAAAAATCTGTGAATCTCTTTCCCTAAATTCACATATTTGAAGTTCGCTCCCCCTCAATAATGTAATTATTCCTCCCTTCTAGAGATTAAGGGTTACTTCTCTTTTAAAAATAAAATAGTAGCTCCCCCTCAAATTAAGCTCATTTTAGAGAAAAAATGGTATCTATCATTTCCGTGCGTAATATGCATTTTAAATTTGAAAGTTTTGAAAATGCATATTTGAAATGTACCATTTTGAAAAATAGGTATTTTTGCGATTCAGCTTATATGCATACTTGAAAATTTAAGCTCGAAAATCTTAAAATTGTATGCATAATGAAAATGTACCTATAAAATAGGGTATTTCGCGTTTCGGCTCATGTATGCATGCATGCAAGAATTTGAAAGTAAAAGCCCTTTTGAAGCATGCATAGCTATAATGTACCCTATTATTTGCAAAGTAGGTATATAATATTTTCAGCTCGATATGCATGCCAAAATTTGCAATGAAATGCATATATAGAATTTACCTATCTTAAAAGTATGTATGAATGTGGTATTATGCAATTCAGTTCAAAAGATAGAATGTACCACATATAGTCGTAGTTGCTCACGTCGTTTCCCTTTATCATGTATGTGTAGCCACTACGTCAAATTGCCATAAATGAGGGATGCGGTTGCTCGCGTCCCTTACCAGTCATGCATGTGGAGCAACCCGAGTACCGTGCATGCTGGAAGTTGTGGTTGCCCTCGTCTCGTACCGATCATGAGTATGGAGCAGCCATCTTCTAATTACTACTCATGATCGGGGCTTTGTGGTTGCTCTCGTCCCATACCAATCACGCGTGTGGAGCAACCATCGTCGAATTACCACACGTGATTGGGCTCCTGCAAAACATTATCGGGACTTTGGTACCCATTTTTGGATGGGTCCTCCCATATTAGCAGAAAACAATTTATGCACATTTGGTTCAGATATACATCCTAAATCATCCTTTAAAGTTCTATTTAATTTGATTTCTGATTTAGGAATCCAAGTTTGGTGAACCTTAGAGGGAAATGACAATTCAGCGCCGGTGAACGTGTGTCTAGGTTTAGAAGATCTGAAGATTTTCTCCCTAGCCAGTCGCAGAAGGTGTCTTTCAGACTTAATCTGGACCGGGTATTTCAAGTATGAATACGAACTTATCGCACTATATGCGTCATCAGATGATGAGTCGTATTGCCTACAAGAATTCACATCATTCACTCTATAATGATGATTTTTTATGGAATTTCGCTTACTAGAATAATAAGTATTTTTGTGCGTGTAAGCAATTCCATCTCTATCATTCTTTAAAGAATGAGAGATTTTGGAAGTTTGAGAAGTTCGCCTGCTTGAGCTTGGAACTTCTTCTTTAGGAACTTCCTTTTTGGTAGGAGCGGGAGAAGGAGAATCTTTAGCAATGTCGTCCTTGGTTTTGGAAAATAATGTCGATTTTCCTTTCTCCTTCCTAATTTTCTGTTCCTTGGAAGTATTAAGCTTAAGGCTTTTACCTATCTTTTCTGTGCCAGTCAAAGTTGACTTAGAATTACTAGCAAAAGTCTTTTTAATTTTAGGAACAAAGGCGTCTGTTTGCGTTCCCTTATCCTGTTTAATGGAAGATATTTCTTTAGAAGGATTATTTAACACAGGTAAGGATGGGGAGTTTTTGAGATTAGAAATCTCCTCTAAGAGTTTTTGCTTTTCTGCTCGGAAACCTACTCTTTCCGATTCCAGAGTTGCGTTCAATTCTGCAATTTTACTAGCAACATCTGGAATTTCCCAACAAGAGATAGGTTTATTAGAATGTAAAATATTTTCCCCGTTGGACGCTAAGTCTTTAGAGGAACTTTGGTCTGTTTGACCCTTTTTCGCAAGGATGCCCTCTAAGTGATGAACTTTAGAGTGCAATTTACTGCGTTCCTCAAATAAAAGTTTAAAACTACTCCGCGAATTGCTCAAATCAGACAGATAATTATTGCGTTCGAGTTCGCAATTGTTTAATTTATTTGTTAGTTCACTAATTTGAGCTTTTAATTTTACTTCTTGATATTCAAGATTAGTGATTTTCTCACGCGCGTTTTCTAACTGGCAAGTAAGACGACCTCTTTCTTCTAAACTCCTAACTAAGCATTTGTAATTATTGTCTAGTCTACTTTCTAACTCACTTATAGTCTTTTCGTGACTTATAAGTTGAGTTTCGCCTAGCTTAGAGGAATTTAGGTTCTTGGTTAGCTCACAAACGTTTGTTTCTGAGCTAGCTAATTTTGATTCAAGACTAGAAATAGTTTCTAGTGCACTAGCTAACTTAGTTTCTAACGCTTGGGTAGTCCTACGTTCATGTTTATGCTCACGACGCATGGTTATATAATCTTCCTTCAAAGAAAGAAAAGCTTTATATAAATCACTCTCGTCAAAGCTCATCTCAGAAGTTGCGGAAGTAGAATCCATGATTTTTAAAATTTTAAAATATTACTATTTTTTTTTTTAATTTAGTTGGATACGCGATCGTTAACGCGTTGTGTAGATTTGATAATTTTTGGCTTTTGAAAAATTCAGCTACGAAAAGTTTTGGTGTGTCGATAAAAGTCGTGAAGTTTCGAAAATTTTAAGTCTCGAAAACTTTTTGGTGTGTACCGAAAAGTTTTAAAGTGATGTCGAAAAACTTCGAAAATGTTACCAAAAGCTTTTTCTATAATGTGCCAATAATATTTTGGAAAAAAATTGGCTTTTAAAAATTTCTGCACCGAAAGTTTGATTTATCGAAAAATATTGTGAAGTATCGAAAATTTTGGGTACCGAAAAGATTTTTGGTGTATACCGAAAAACTTTTGAGGTGATTTCGAAAACTTCGGAAATTTATCAAACTTATCTATAATTTGCCAAAAGATGTTTTGATGTGATATGATGCAAAAATAAATTTTCGGAGTGCTTGGATGTGAAAATTTAAATTTTCGATATGTATGCGAAAAGTATTTTCAAAATATAGTGGATGCGAAAAGCTGATGCGTAAACCTTTTTTTTTTTTAAAACTGATTCGCAAACCTAATTTTTTTTTTTTTTTTAAATTCGCAAACTGGATTCGCAAACTTTAATTATTTCGAATGAACAGTGATTCGCGAATGAACAGTAACGTGCGATTCGCGAATGAACAGTGTTCGCGAATGAACAGTGATTCGTGAATGAACAGTAACGTGCGATTCGCGAATGAACAGTGTTCGCGAATGAACAGTAACGTGCGATTCGCGAATGAACAGTGATTCGCGAATGAACAGTGATGTGCGCAAATTTTTTTTTTTTTTTTTTTTTTTTTTTTTTTTTTTTTTTTTTTTGGATTATTTGGGTTTGCGAAGTGGCAAGAGGTTTTTTTTTTTTTTTTTTGCAGGGAGGTTTGCGAAGTGACACCCACTTTTAAAAATAATCGAAACACTTATATCCTAACTCCTAAACACTCAATCAAGCATCTAAACACCAAAACATGTCAAAATTTTCGAAAATTCTTTGAAGAACACGAAGAACACCAAAAAAATTTTCGAAGATTTTTAACCAAATCTGAGCGCGTTTGGCTCTGATACCACTTGTAAAGCCTAGAATATCCAACTAAACAAACATTGAAATGATCTTACCACGATTTGAAGGTCGGAAGAATTCGAGCTCGCGTGGGGTGTTGTGTGTTCTTGAGAGGTTGGGTGGCTCTCTCTCTCTCTAGATGAGTTTCACACAATTCACATTTATTATGTGTTAGGGTTTTGGTATTTATACCACATTTTGGTATATAATACTTGGGCCCCTAACAAGCCCAATTACACTAAGCCTTTCTTTAAATAAAATCTATTTAAATAAACCACAAAGATAATTCTAATTAATTGAACACAATAAAATAATCCTAACAAGAACACTCACAACTCCATCTCAAACCCAAAGACGAAGCAAAAAAAATTTTAAAAGGCTCAACAGTTCGAAAATGGATTTGAAGAAAAAGGCAACAAAACTTCTAAAAATTGAACCAAAAATCCATTTAGATACCTTGCTCGTTAACACGGTGGCTCTGATACCACTTGTAGGTCACCAAAACCCAGCAACCCTCGGGATTTATATGGAATTTGCTCTCTTCTCTCCTTTATTTGTTTTCTTGATAGAACAGTGAGAGAGAGAGAGGTGGCGGCTGCTCCTTTCAAGTGGGTTCTTTGATTCAATGAAGGATAATTACAAGTGGAAGCCCTAACCCACTTTTATGCCAATATTTTGGCATAATTACACTTTTGGTCCCTAGACAAACTAAACATCTAATATAATGAGCCTAAGTCTAAAACAACAATAGAAATAAATATTTCAAGTATACAAAGACCCAAAAGACTAAAAGAACACAACTAAAAATATTCCTAACAGTTCCTACGTGGGCGAGATCGACGAGAAGTGGTTTTCCCGAGGTGAGAAGATTTCCTTTTCTCCTCGAGATAACCACTTCCTCATCAATCTCCCACGTAGAAACCCATGCTCCCCTAAATCTCCTGTTATAAGGAGGGGAGCTATATGCCATTGGGAGACTCACCTCTGCAATTGGTGAAAGAACTCGCCCTGATGCATTAGACGGACTAACCCATGTCAATACCCTTGTAAACCCTGGAAAGATCTCGCCTTAATGCATCAAATGGACTAACCCAGGTTAATACCCCTTGTAATCGCATAAAAGATCCGGTGGACAGTCGGCCCCCATGAGTGCTATCAACGACATGAGGGGAAATAAAGATGGCTTGAAATTAATAAATAGATGGATCGATGAGATAAAAGGATATGATATGAACTTATATATAGAGGGAAAAAGTGGGAAATTATATAATATAAGTCCTTGGATTGATTGCCATCCAACGACCCAAAACCCCCCTCATAAAGGCAATGTCACGAGATGTCATAAAAGACTGACAATTTATTTAACCAAATTTAAAGTTATGGGTGAGATCCACAAGATGCATAAAAAACTGACAATTTATTTAACCAAATTTAAAGTTATGGGTGAGATCCACGAGAAAGGACCCTAAAAAGCAATTCGAATAAAAGTCGAGTTAAAGTGGAATAAAATAATAAATTGAAATTTAATTCTAGTTTATTCGATACTTTAATTTATCATGTTATCGAATAAAATAATCACTAGTTACTTAATTCGATGACTTACTACGAGGTAAACTAATCTAATCTAATCTAAAAAGGGATTGTCAACATTCAGAGAACCATTGAAGCTTTGACCATTGAAACTTTTTAGGGGGTGTTGAGGTTTATGCCCTAGATGCCGTACGAGGATTAGATAGTACGAGGGCATTAGTGTAATTTTGTAGTGTTTACTATTGTAATTGGATTATTTGATAATGGAATTACTTTATTTTGTCTATTTAAGTTATGACAAAAGAACAAAGGCATATTATTACTTCATCTAAATAAATTATACTTGTAGTCGGGTAAATAAGACGAATTAATAAAACCCGAATACTTACAGTTCAGTTACTGATTCTGTGGGATAGAGAGGGAGCACCAGTAAGCTGAAACACTGTAGTATTAAATAAGTCCAGAAGTCCAGTAGGGTGACTGGATTGACGAGTACGACTTGTTTGTCGACGAGTCCAAGATGGTTGTGCCAACCATTTACTTGGGAAGTGGGAGCTCGTGACATTGATACAAGACGAATCAGGAGATTGTCTGTATTTGGACACTGACTCGTAATCGAACGATCATACGCTGGTAAAGTCTGTAAAGCCTAGAATATCCAACTAAACAAATATTTAATGAGTTTATCACGATTTGGATGGGAAGAATCGAAGCTCGTGGGGTGATTGTGTGCGTGTTCTTGAGCTCGGTTGGGAGGCGGCTCTCTCTCACTCTCTTTAGAGAATTTTCACAATACACTATTATTATGTGTTAGGGTTTTGGTATTTATACCACATTTTGGTATATAATACTTGGGCCCCTAACAAGCCCAATTACACTAAGCCTTTCTTTAAATAAAATCTATTTAAATAAACCACAAAGATAATTCTGATTAATTGAACACAACAAAATAATCCTAACAATCTCCCCCTTTGTGTTCAATCTTCAATTTGGCATGGATTATCTTTGTGGGGCTTAGTGCGTTTGCATGTGTCCTAAAAGAATTTCCTCCTTTGTCTTGTCTTTTGATCTATTCTTTTGGAGATCTTCAAGTTCACCGTGTCTTGATCTTCTCTTCTCGACACCGGGTCTTCTTAATCTTCTTTTGAAGCTCGACTCGTAAATGCCGGAAGGGATTTGAAGTTGCTTGCCGGATTTCTTCTTTTTGTGTTCGATCTCTCCTTTCGATAGTAACGCAACTCCCCTACTTTTGGTCAACCTTGTGTTGGGATTGGGAAGTTCTCTTTGAGATTTGGAAAGACGCACACGAGGCGCAACTTCGTCTTTGAAGGTCGGCGCTGGTGGTGTTTGCTTGATTTGACGACGCTTGATTATTTCAGCATTTATGATCAATCTTGCCCTTTCGTTGACGTATTGGCCCCATTTTTTTATTAAGTACTACTCCCCCTCACGAAGATCGAGTTGGAGAGACCATCATGGCGATTATATGAAATGGGGCGTTGTTTTGGCATGTTGATCACGTCGTCTGGACAAGAGGATGACGTTGGTAGGCACAGTAGGAGCTCAGGTATGTTAATAACCTGACGTAGCCACTAAGGCAGTCGTCAAGTCTCCTCCAATCTTCTTCTTCTCGGCGCCGGATTTGTCTTCTTCGGAGGAAGTTGTCTGGTTCGGCCTCGAGGAAGCTTGTCTGGCTCCAGAAGAAGGTATGCGTGGGGTGTGTTTTAAATTGTTCTGAGGCTCCTTTGGAATGTTCCATTCAAGTGCAGGAGAGCCCGGCTTCAGAGTGGTAAGCTCGGCGGAAATTAGTGGGTGGTCCGACCTTTTTGTTTATGTGTGTCCCTTTCTCCCCCTCATGGCGATTCATGTTAACGAGATCGGTATGCTTGTATAGGAAGATTAGACGAGCACAAACGACAGGTCGATGATGCTAATAACCAGACGGAGCCACAAAGGCAATCCGTCGTGTAAGAAACCGGGGTCACGAAGACTTCCCGTTAACATCGATCTAGGAGCTATGCTCGTAGACGATGGCCTGAAACCGTTGTTGCTTTGATGTTGCAACGGCAGGACTTCCTTCCGATCCTCGAAGCATGTCTAAACAAGACATGTCTACGGAAGTTCTAGCTTGATCACAAAGATCAGGTGTTAGAAAAGTGTATGTGTCCTAGAAAATATAAAACTATATGGGAAGTGAGGACACACTAGACTCGAGTGCGCAAGGAAGTGTGGTAGTGGGGCTGAGTACCACATAATTCAATATCTCCCGCTTCCGAGTGAAGCGCTGATAGTAGACGTGGTTCCCCGTGATTTCTGAAACACCTGTCTTTTGTGAGACATACGAGTGGGTAAGGCTCGGTTGTGCATGCGCCGTTGGACCTATTGCGGCGACTTCTACCCGGGAGCTAATAAAATTAGCACCTGTACCTATGGAGGTTGGTCCGAATAATTTGTGAGTTGAGGAAATTATGTAGCGTCGGTCTTTTCAAAAGGTTCCGGTAGATGTGGCTATTTCTTCATAATTTGACTGTCTCTCGGTGATGTTCCGGGGTTAGTTTCAGTTGGGTTTGACTGAATCATGGGAACGAAGTCCTTGCATCCGGTAGGAAGTAGTGAGTGATGCTTTGTATGTCAGCAATCCGGAGTAAGTCGATTGAAGCGCGCACCGAGTTTAACATTTGTAGCCACCGTCGCCTTTGAAAAGAGTTGACCGTTGTAGGCTCGAGGATCTTCTTTTGAAGTCCATCTTCGGAGGTCGGAGGTAACTCCACGAAGCTTGATGATGAAGAGAAAATATCTTTCTTTTTTTTTTTTATGGCCTTGTATTTTTAATTTTGATGGCCCTCCTTTTTTTTAAATATAATATTAATCGTTATTAGTAATATGTATATTAATATATTATATATTATCTAGATATAATATATATATATATTAATCGTTATTAGTAATATATATATATTAGTATATTTATATTATATATATAGATATATTTTATTTCTCCCCCTCAAAACGTGCTTCCTAACAGGAACTTGCTCCCCCTCAAAAGATGCGTGGTAAGTTCGAAAAATCTGTAAATCTCTTTTCCTAATTCACGTATTTGAAGTTCTCTCCCCCTCAAAAATATAATTATTGCTCCCTTTTAAAGAAATAAGGGTCACTTCTCTTTTAAAGATAAAATAGTAGCTCCCCCTCAAATTAAGCTCATTCTATAGAAAAAAAAATGGTGTTAATCATTTTCGTGCGTAATATGCATTTTTAAATTTTAAAGTTTTGAAAATGCATATTTAAAATGTACCATTTTGAAAAATAGGTATTTTTCAATTCAGCTCGTATGCATATGCCAATTATAATTTTGAAAATTTAATTAACATACACATAATTAGAATGTACCTATAAAATAGGGTATTTTGCATTTCGGCTCATGTATGCATGAATGCAAAAATTTGAAAGTAAAGTTCTTTTGAAGCATGCATTGCTATATTGTACCCTATTACTGTCAAAGTAGGTATATTGTCTTTTCAGCTCGATATGCATGCCAAAAAATTTACTATGGAATGCATATATAGAATTAACCTACGGTGTAGTTGCTCACCGTGCTTCCCTTTATAACGTATGTGGAGCAACTTCACAGTACCATACGTGAGGGATGCGGTTGCTCGCGTCTCTTACCAGTCATGCATGTGGAGCAACCCGAGTACCGTGCATGCTGGAAGTTGTGGTTGCCCTCGTCTCGTACCGATCATGAGTATGGAGCAACCATCTTCTAATTACGACTCATGATCGGGAATTTGTGGTTGCTCTCGTCTCATACCAATCACGCGTGTGGAGCAACCATCGTCGAATTACCACACGTGATTGGGCTCCTGCAAAACTTTAACGGGACTTTGGTACCCATTTTTGGATGGGTCCTCCCATATTAGCAGAAAACAATTTATGCACATTTGGTTCATATATACATCCTAAATCATCCTTTAAAGTCCTATTTAATTTGATTTTTGATTTAGGAATCCAAGTTTGGTGAACCTTAGAGGGAAATGACAATTCAGCGCCGGTGAACGTGTGTCTAGGTGTTAGGATCATTTTATTGTGTTCTTTATATTTTAGATGCTTCCGTCTTTGGTGTATTTAGTTCTTTGGATTAGATGTTATTTGGGTTTGTAATTTACTTTATTATAAGTATTAGTTGTTTGGGCTAATTGGGTTTTGGGCTTGATGGGCTTTAATATACCAACTAATGTGGTATATAAAGACCCACCAAGCCCTAGTTTCAAGTGTTCCTCTTTTGCAAGTATTGTGCCTTCTTGAACAAGCTAACCTAAACACTCTCAAGCTAAAATCATTCTAGGTTGCTTTCTTTGTTGCTTGCATTATATTAGATGAAAAGGGACTTACAAGTGGTATCAGAGCAAGCGTGAGGGAACTTTGAAGCCATTTTTGGAGTTTTTTGAGCCTTTTCGTCATTTGTTTTGGCTGTTTTTGAGCTACTTTGGCTGTTTTTCTGCCTTTTCTGAGCTGTTTTTGGGGTTTCTCGGCCTTTTTCTGGTATTGGGGAACTTTTTCCAGCAAAAACAGCATTTATGGGCAGATTTTGGGCATTTACAGCAAGATTTTTGGATTTTTCTGGGTTTCAGCTTGAAGATCTTCATCCTGTTCATCATTCGCGGAACAGAAAAAGAATTCGCGAACCTCTCTGCTTTGCGAACCGCCACTCTCGCGAACTTCAATTCGCGAAGTGTTCCGCTACATCCGCGAACCTCAACACGCGAACCAGGATCACGAAGCTCAGGCCACTTCACGAACCCCGCTTCATCCGCGATCTTTCGATTCGCCAACCGTCAGTTCAGCTTCGCGAATCAATTAGCCAACCCGTGATCTCACTTCGCCAAAGTAGATCACGAACCGGTCTTCAATTCGCGAACCAGCCATTTCGCGAACTTCGATTTCACTATCCAGCTCAAGTTCGCGAACCCTTCGACTTCACGAATCCAGCTACAGTTCGCGAACCTCACTAACTTCAAGTTTCAACACTTCAAAGTTCCACACACGTTTAAAGATCACCCACATCTAATATAGGATGGACACACTCGCCATGGGAAGCGACGTCAGACCACCAGTGCTGCGAAGAGGCGAGTTCTCTATCTGGAAGAACAGATTCTTTAACTTCCTGGAGATCAAAGACAACGGAGAGGAAATGATCAGATCACTCCAAAGCGGCCCCGAAACATTTACGACCACACTCCCCGGGGACAACACCGTGACTCCTCCCGTCCTTCCACAGATAGTACCCAAGTCTCCAGCCGACTACACTGATCTTGAGAGACGAAGCGTTAGGGCAGACCTCATGGCCAAGACCTACCTCCTACAAGCCATGCCAAATGAAATCTACATTCAGGTAGATAGCTTCCAGACTGCCAAGGAAATGTTCGACGAGATCTCTAAATTGATGCAGGGCACTGATATCGGTTTAAGAGCCAAGAAAGCCAACACACTGGCGGCTTACGACTCCTTCAAGGCTCGACAGGGCGAGCCAATTGGTGAAACCTATCGTAGGTTTATGATCCAAACCAATGAGCTGCGGAAGATCAGCATCATGAAGTCCAACTTGGAGCTAAATGTAAGATTCCTTACATCATTACAGCCTGAGTGGAAGAAGATTGCCACAAATTTCAGGCAGAACAAGGACCTCGATGAAATTGACATCCACAGCATCTACGAGAGCCTCGAACAGCATTCAGATGACGTAAACGAGGGGGTGGAGGAGCAGAAGAATAAGGCTGTGGCCGACTCACTAGCCTTAGTGACGGACAAGAAGAGCGCAAAGCCGAGTAAAGGCAAAGCCGTCAAGATCCCGAGCCCCTCCACCTCCGAAGATGACTCAGGCTCGGACTCCGATCCGGAGATGAAGGAGCTCCAGAAGCACTTGGCTCTGGTAACGAAGATGATGAACAAAAAGTTCTTCAAGAAATCATCATCCTCGTCCAACAAACAAAGGATCTCGTCAGGACCCAATCCTCAGACCCGACCATTTCAGCCAGCTGAAACCAAGGCCCCAGCCGAACCAAGAAAATGCTACAACTGTGGCAAACCAGGGCACTTTGCCAATGACTGTCCCCTTCCGAAGAAAAAGAAGGACGAAGAGTATTATCTCAGGAAGCTGCAGTTGATCAGGCAGAAGAATCAAAAAGCACTAGTGGCCGAGCAGGACCACTGGCTCGAGGACTCCACGGAAAGTGAGCCCGAGAACCTTGCCCTGATGGCACGGCTGGAAGGAGACGGATCAGACGAGGAGGAGCAGTCGGAAGCTAGCACCAGCACCAGCACGAACGAGGTAGACAAATCGTGCAACGGCGAGGAGGTATATTCTTTCAACGAGAGTATGCTTTTAAATCTACAAAATAAAATAGAGGTCCTAAGTAAAGAACGTAAAAATACTAAGTCTTTAGAAAAGAAATTAGCAAAAACTCAAGCTATTCTAACCATGACCCTAGAAGAAGTAGAAAGATTAGAAAATAGCTTGAGTACGTCAGAACAAGACTTAGGAAAATCAAATGATAAATTAGTGAATTAATGAATAGGATAGCGACCCTAGAATGCGATAGAAACGAAACTTCTAGCAATAATGATAGAATTAGAGAACTAGAAGCCCAATTAGCTAACAACCGTGCATCCCTCATTAATCGACTAAGCGATATTGGTTCCCTGAATTGTCGATTAGAAGCTGCAAATCTTAGGGTAGCTAGTCGAGATGAGGAAATTGTAAACTAAATAAAAAACTTGAAGAGTTGACGGCGAATTATAGGAAGAGTGAGAATGAGCGAATAAATAAAACTAGCGAGTATAATCTGATGAATAGCGAACGCGCTGGGCTATATGCTAAGATAAAGAGCCTAGAAGACATTATCACGAAACGAGGGCTATCAGAACAGGTATTAGAACGAACCATGTTTCTGAGTCAGCCCAAAGATACTAGGTTCTACAATCCACGAGGGGGGTTAGGCTTCGTTAAGACCATCATACCTGAAGCCAAGAAAACTCCCACTCGTACGATAGTAGTTATCTGGATCTATCGCTCATACGCTTCATTCAGTCGTCAAAAAGCGAACCAACGACAGGAGAAGGGAGCGATCGGGCCGAAAAACCGTTCGATTACCCTAGCCTGAACGAAAGTTACAAGACAAAGGAAAAACCCTCGATTGATAACTGTCTCCAGGCTAGTGCACCGCCCTCTCAAAAGGTCGTTGAAGAAGCACCGAAGAATTCGAAGCATATGGGAACGTTGCCTAGAGCTTACATCCCTTTTTCGCATAAAGAAAATTTCAAATTACGAGCATCGATGGAATCACTCGAGCAACTCTCTCAACTAGAGAAAGACATTTTACTCGCAGTAATTTCATCATTTAAGGATCAAATAAGCACTAGACCCCACACGATCCCTACACACACTCCTTTCATTTTGACAACGTCACACACAAAACTCTTCAAGAATAAAGAATTAGATAAGCCGGTTATAGGTCGCACCACGAAGATCACTAACAAGGCCTCTTCTGCATCGACAGGAAAAGCATCTTGGGAAAAGAGCGTGAAGTGGAGGGCAAACCAAGACGAGACAAAAGGAGACGTTGCTGTTCACAAAAAGGAGCAAATGAAAACGAAAACTAAAATGTCTCCCTTTTTGTTTTGTAAGAATCGTCTTGAGTGTGTTAATGTGTTGAAAAATGCTGCTAGTTTTATTTCTAAGTCTAAAAGGATTTCAGACCCGAAACTTAGCAGGCAACTTATTTCGCAAACCCACACACACACACTAGACTCGCAAACTAAAAGGCACACATCAAAGTCGCGAACTTTGATTTCTATACCTAACTCGCGAACTAACCCTCTCTTTGCACACTTCCCCGAAGTAAAAGCCAAGAAGGTTGCAAGCTCAAATCCCCAACCAAAGGCGAGACCACAAAATGCTTCAAGGCTCGAGAAAAAGCCAGATCAAATATCTCGCAAAAACAAGAAGAAAACCGAGCCCAAGCATTACGTGCCCAAAATCAAAACGCAACCGCTCAAAACGAAACAAATTTGGGTCACAAAAAGGGAACTCGAATCCATCACGACCAAATCAGGCACACGCCAGATTTGGGTTCCCAAAACAAGTCCAAGCATAGTAGATTACTTAGCTGATTCTTTATTTCATCTATGCTTGCGTGTCGAAAATAACCAAGGGGAACCCGACCGTTATCGGGTTACTGACCTCTCTTGATTATTTTTGCAGATCTGTCATGTGTGGTATCTCGATTCAGGTTGCTCCACACACATGACAGGGAGAAAAGAGCTGCTGAGCAACTACAAAGCCCGCTTTGGCGGTAACGTGCGCTTCGGAAATAATCACGCGGCTCCGATCATAGGACACGGAGACCTCATCCATGACAACCTCACAATCAGGGATGTCTCGCTCGTCGAAGGACTTGGACACAACCTCTTCAGCATTGGCCAGTTCTGCGATAGAAGGCTGACGGTCACCTTCCAGTCTGACGAATGCACCATCAGCAACGAGCAGGGTAGGGAACTCCTCACAGGCACGAGGAAGACAAATCTCTACACAATCAATCTGAAGACCCTTCGACCTTCATCCGCCATCTGTCTGATGACAAAGGCATCACACCAGCAAAATGACCTTTGGCACAGACGGATGTCCCATATCAACTTCAAAACGCTGAATAAACTATACAAAGATAAGCTAGTCACAGGACTCCCAGCATTGAAGTACCACAAAGAGCATCTATGTTCGGCGTGCGAAATGGGAAAGATGAAGAAGGCATCTCATTCATCAAAACACGTGGCCTCGACCTCTCGCCCACTGGAGCTGCTACACATGGATTTATGCGGGCCAATGAGGATACAAAGCATAAATGGAAGAAAATACGTATTAGTCATTGTAGATGACTACTCGAGGTACACATGGACGAGATATCTTAAAACGAAGGACGAGACCCCTGAAATCATCATCTCTTTTGTGAAGACGACTCAGAACCTGCTTGAGAGCAACATCCAAGTGATCCGCACAGATAATGGCACTGAGTTCAAGAACAAGGTCCTCAGTGACTTCTACACCTCGTTAGGAATCTCTCAGCAGTTCTCGGCCGCAAAAACCCCTCAACAAAATGGAGTAGTGGAAAGGAAGAACCGGACCCTTATCGAAGCAGCCCGGACAATGCTAATTCAATCAGGACTTCCACACTTTCTATGGGCCGAGGCAGTAAACACGGCGTGTTACACGCAAAACCGAACGAGCATTCACAAGAGATTTGGGAAGACTCCGTACGAGCTAATCAACCAAAGGGTCCCAAACATCAAATATCTACGGATTTTCGGCTGCAAGTGCTTTGTAGCTAATGACCGAGTTGATCGAGGGAAGCTCGACCCGAAGGCCATCGAAGGAGTGTTCATTGGATATTCGGCTACTTCGAAGGCCTATAGAGTCTATCTCAAAGATAGAAGGACTGTTATGGAAAGCATAAACGTTACTTTCGACGAAGCGCCAGTGGCTTCTGAATACATCAGTTCAGGACCCGTACTACAACCGAACGCTTCTGTCCAAATCAGGCCAGAACCGGGACTAATTAGAGTGCTGACAGACGATCAGCCCAGTCCTACATTCGAGGAGGTAGCATCGACATCCCACAAGAGCGACGACGCATGGGAGCTTTTTCGAAGATCTAGCCATCCACGATCGTCGATCAGCTCAACCTCCTCACCAACCCCAAAATAGTGACGCACCAGCTTCTCCCGTAGGCCAACACGAAGCTGATGCATCTCCCTCAACGTCACATATAGAAGTCACTATTTCCCCTGAAGCCTCAACTGAAGAAGACGATGAAGACATTTCCCTAGACATAGAGCCTCACTCCCCGATCGAAATTTCCAGCACTCCCGAGACAACAGGTGAAGAACCCGCACAGGACGAGCAAGAACAACCTCTCCCTCATCAAAGGAAGTGGACTCGAGCCCATCCGACGTCTCAAATTATTGGAAATCCAGACCAAGGAGTTAGTACAAGATCATCAACAATAAATGAAAATCTATATGCCTGCTTTCTCAGCCAGGCTGAGCCGAGCAAAGTTGGAGACGCGCTAAAAGACCCAGACTGGGTAAACGCAATGCAAGAGGAAATCCATCAGTTCGAAAGACTGAAAGTGTGGAAACTCGTACCGAGACCTCAAGGAAAGACGATTATCGGTACGAAGTGGGTATTCAAGAATAAGAAAGATGAAGACGGTGTCGTAATTCGCAACAAGGCAAGGCTAGTCGCGAAGGGCTACAACCAGCAAGAGGGAATCGACTACGACGAGACCTTCGCACCCGTAGCGCGAATCGAAGCAATTCGGATTTTCCTAGCCTTCGCAGCCCACAAAGACTTCACGGTGTATCAGATGGACGTCAAGACAGCCTTCCTCAACGGCGTCTTGAAAGAAGAAGTCTACGTGGCACAACCTGAAGGATTCGTAAGCCAAGCCCACCCTGACTTGTGTACTTCCTCGAGAAGGCACTTTACGGACTTAAGCAAGCACCCCGAGCATGGTACGAGGTGCTATCTGACTTTCTGATCGAGTCAGGCTTCACTAAAGGGCAAATCGACACCACCCTCTTCATCAAGCGACGCAAGTCTGAAATTCTTCTTGTTCAGATTTACGTCGACGACATTATTTTTGGATCCACAAACCCCATATTGTGCGCGGAGTTCGGGGAACTGATGAAGACAAAGTTTGAAATGAGCATGATGGGAGAGCTCAACTTCTTCCTTGGACTGCAAGTCAAGCAACTCCCAGAAGGAATCTTCATCAGTCAATCGAAGTACATTCAAGACATACTTAAAAGTACAACATGGAAAATTCCCCATCTAAAAGTACCCCGATGTCGACTTCGTGCAAATTAGCCGCAGATCCATCGGGCAAATCAGTCAACCCGTCTACATACAGAGGAATGATAGGATCGCTTCTGTATCTGACAGCAAGTCGGCCGGATATTGTCTTCTCCACTTGCCTGTGCGCGCGCTTTCAAGCCGATCCGAAGGAGTCGCACATGCTTGCAGTGAAGAGGATCTTACGCTATCTCAAGGGAACACCGACACTCGGACTCTGGTATCCCAAGAACTCTAACTTTCAATTACTTGGCTTTACGGATGCCGATTTTGCAGGTTGTAGGATGGACAGGAAGAGCACCTCGGGTGGAATACAGTTCTTAGGTGACAAACTAGTAAGTTGGTCATCTAAGAAACAAAACTGTGTGTCCACGTCAACCGCCGAAGCAGAGTACGTTGCTGCGGCCAGTTGCTGCTCTCAAATCCTGTGGTTGCGAACGCAACTGCAGGATTACGGGTTTGTTTTCAATAACATTCCAATTTTCAGCGACTCGAAGAGCGCTATTGCCATTACCTGTAATCCCGTCCATCATTCCCGCACTAAACATATAGACCTTCGATATCACTTTATAAAAGATCATGTCGAAAAAGGCACAATCACAATGTACTTCGTCAACACCGAAGTTCAACTTGCCGATC
The DNA here is from genome assembly GCA_028392965.1 of Lindernia subracemosa. Classification (NCBI taxonomy): domain Eukaryota; kingdom Viridiplantae; phylum Streptophyta; class Magnoliopsida; order Lamiales; family Linderniaceae; genus Vandellia; species Vandellia subracemosa. The sequence goes on from JAQPCC010000041.1 coordinate 1,649,727, forward strand.
TTTTCACAAAGGCTTTGGATGAAAAACGTTTCATGTTTCTCGTTTCAAAGTTAGGCATGTTGAATCGGGAAGCATAACGTGATTTTTGCCTATTTCAACCTTTTATAAAGTTTAAAAGATGATCACCATTCCAAAAATTTAGGGGGAGTAATTTTTAGTCTTCTTGTTATATTTTAACTTGAAATGTATTTTCTAAGAGTGCACATTTTGAGGGGAGTTAAGTTAAAAATTGAGCCCACAATCACTAATGCATTTGAGCCAATTCGCGAAATTCAAAAACCAGTATTGGGCCTTCTTTTCTCACTTTTCGGCCCAGTTCTTCAACTTCACTTTTGATTCGCGAATCATCAGAATGGGCTTCTTTCATCTTTCTGGCCCAGTTTGCATCAACCCTACTTCGCGAATTCATCGCACGATTCGCGAACTCTCGAACGGGCCTAATGTTCTCTTGCAGCCCAAAATCTTTCAGGCCCGCGAAGTTCTCTCTCGATCTTCTAAGCTACAGTCGCCGTCACATTTCAAAATTAGGGTTAACAAACTTCACGAATTCTCTCTCGATCTACTGTTCATCCGCGAGATAAAACCACTCAAATCACGACGAAACCCGCCTTTTAGCTTTCAAATCTCTTCTCTCGTGCGTTGCTGTGGTAAGACTACTCTTAAATACTCGTTTTTCTGCAGATCTTTACTTTGCTGATGATGATTTTGGCGAATCTGGAACTTTCTGCACTTCGCGGTTGATGAACACGATGCATCTTCATGATTCGCGAACTCGGCTTCTTTTTTATCCTTCTAGCGCGGCTTTCGAAGTCTCCAACATGTTTTTCGCGCATTCCACTTAAGCCCGCGAAGTTCTCCATGTTCGCGAACTCTCAATAGTTCGCGAACTCGTTCCGCATTCGCGAAACTAAGAACCGCTCTTTCCTCAATTCGCCAACTTTCATATCGCGAACCTCGCTCAAAATTCGCCAAGTCCTCAAGTTCGCGAACCGCTCTCAATTCGAAATCATCTTTAAATCGCGAACTTATTTCTCAATTCGCAAACTTCAAGATCGCGAACCAAATGTACTTTCCCGAATCCCTACATTTTTCGCGAACGCACTTTCACCTCAATTCGAGAACAAAATCCCAATTCGCAAATCGTTCAGTTCTCGAACCTATTCTAATATTCGCGAAACTAGGATTCGCAAAAACTTTCATATCGCGAATCTCTCTCAAACTTCGCCAACTCCTCAAGTTCGCGAACAGCTCCAATTCGAAATCATTTTTATATCGCGAACTTATTTTTCAATTCCCAAACTTTTAGATTGCGAATCTAACATTCCTTTCCAAATCCTTACAAATTTCGCGAACTCATTTACACTTCAATTCGAGAACACAATCTCAATTCGCAAAGTCTTTCAGTTCTCGAACCTATTCTACATTCGCGAAACAGGATTCGTAAAGCTTTTGCGAACTAACCAAACTCTCATATCGCGATCACACTTAATTGTTTTTATCATCTGTTTCGCGAACTATACTTAGAATTTTCTTCAAGAACTTTCATTTTTCAATTCGCGACATAAAGACCTTGAAAAACTTTCTAACACATTTACATTAATGCGCGAACTTTCAACTTAAAAATTTTCTAAGTTTTTTTTCAAATCCATGATTTAAATGGGCTGAAACTGTTTTTGGGCCCAAAATTAAAACATCAAATTTTCATAGCCCAAAACACTTAAACTCTTTTTGATCTCTAACTTGTTTTCACCTATTCAAATCATGTTACCTTATGCTTCATATTACTGTATAAACTAATGGTTACTCTATCATCGCAGGTTTAACGAATCCAGGTGTTCGGAACAACAAAAAAGAAGAGGGCAAACAAAACAAAAAAAAAAACAAAACAAAAAAAAGAAGAGTCGCCCCACTCAAAAAAAAAAATGAATACGACACCAACAGATCTGATATACCCAACATCCAAATGGGTCATTCCGAAGGACAATAACTTCCAACTTGACTTGGAAGTCTTCAAAGGGAAGGAACCCATTATTCCTGCGATATTGAGACACCATCACCTCTGGTACGCCTTCTCGGCCGCTGTACCAGTCCCCTCCGTTTACCTTCAACAATTTTGGGGGACGCTGCAGACGAAGGTGGCACCAGACAATAGCTTATACTACGAAGCAAAACTCGCGGGCCAGACGGTCGAGGTCACCCGCGAATTAATCCGCCATGTTCTCCGCCTGCCCAGCCGACCGGAGAATGAGTATGAGGCTTCTGAGGATGAGCTTCTCGAGGACATTCAAAGAATGGGCTACTTCACGCCCGTCAAATTCCTCTCTCAGATCCAACAGTCCATGCTCCCGCATCCATGGCGGACACTTTTTGCGCTTGTCAATAAGTGCTTCTCACCAAAGCACTCAGGGCACGACAGGTGCAACATCACGATACTGCGGATCTTCCACGGCATTGCCTTCAACAAAAACGTAGATTATGCCAAGCTCATCATGTTGGACCTCGACGACCAAATGATGCAGCGAACGAAGGGCAAGAAGACGCAGTACCTTCCATATCCCAGGTGGTTCGGGCTAATGATCCACCACTTTATGCAATCACTGCCTGGGATACCAACCCGGCCCGCCGACGAATATGTCACCCCGCCAAAGCTCAAGTACCTTCAGAAGGGGAAGGTCGATGAGAAATACGCGCGGCGGCCGATGCCCATCCCTTCACCCTCTTGTCACTGGCGGAGCAGCACATGATAGAAGACTACTGCCGCCAGTACAATGTATACGCCCCCATGGTTCGAGAAAACCCCCTCGAACCTAACCCCGGGGCCTCCCACTCTGCCGATGAAGGTCCTAGAACCGGGCCGGAGGCAGCTTCTTCATCCATTCCTCAGTCATACACTCACCAACCAGCCATTCCATCAATTACCCAATCATCCACACCACCAACACCTGTCGAACAACAAATACCCGTTCGACAGCTCTCACCACCACTTATCACACCCATCCCACCACCATCTCCTGTCAGCCGCACATCGCCGATCCCGCCGACGTCGCGTGCTCTTCAACGACAAATGTTGAGCGACGTCTCCGACTCGGACGGCGAAGACGGGATGCCCATACTCCGCCCACCGTCACCACCACCCTCCACGAGGCAGCCGTCGCCCGCTCCTCAACGCCAACAAATGAGCGACGACTCCTCTGACGACGACGATGACAGCACGCTTATCCATAGACGTCGTCGCATTCCTCCAATCCCCACTCCACTACAAGCCGGGTCACCCCTTAGGATAGAAGCCGCCGACATCGACCCAACGGCGCATACCACGAGCCTTAGCCATTCGGCCGGTTCCCAACAACCGGTCGTCTCAAAAAGCCCCGACCCTCAACCATCACGTCCTCCCCTGTCACCGAACAGGCCTCAACGTCCATAGAGGCGCCATGATTGAGGCACTTCTAGGATTGGACGGAAGTCCCGATGACGACGACCTCACATCGTCTTCGTCAGAGGGCCACCGTCCGAACATCACGATCGGACGCGTGCCAACGGGACGCCTAAGTGGCCCCGGTGAGAGCTCCGCCTTCGCCCGTCTGTGTGACGTGGCCCTAACGACCGGAGCGGTCCTTCCTCGTGAGGAACCGCAAGGACAGGTCGGAAGTCCAGTGCCGCCCGAAGTCCCATCGATTTCCCGCGAAACTGGCCACCCCACCACTTCGGGGGTGCAAACGGAAGGCCTTCGTGGCTCCGGCGGTGATTCCCCGTACGTGACGGCGACATACCTAGAACAGGACTTGCCGAATTTCTCGAGCAAGTGGCTGTCCCGCGCATGCAGTCACTCATTACGGCTGCTGCGCAGGACAGAGGCAAAGCCCCTGTCGTCGACGAAACCCCGTCACGTTCCCCACTACCCCCACCTCCTCATCCGAACCCCCACACCATGCCACTGCTCGACCTATGGGACATCCTCACTGCCCGTCTCATAGGAGAGGACCCGAAGCACCCCGAGCTCATGACGGTCCGAAAGATGCTGATCGCGCAACAAAACATACCGTCAACAGAGACGTGCCGAGACGACACATCAACAATCCGACGACGGCACGACGATCCTGACGACCAGGATCGCCGTGAGGGGGAGAAGCGTCAACGCCTATCCTCCTCCGGAGCATCTGTACGACGAAGCACACCATCACAGGGCAGATCAGCAGCAGGCCCTACAACACAAACCCAACAACCCACACGAAGAGGTTCTCGAGGAAGACAAGCGGCGCCAGGGCCGAACCAGACACTCTTCCTTGGCGAAGCAACGTCGACCTCGGAAATCCATACACATACAGTCCAAAGAACCACCACCCCAAATCCTCCTTCTACCACCCACGAAGCCAGAAAAAGCCGAAGCCCACCTCTTTCGCCCTACATTGCTACACAACCGGACTTAGAGCCATTCAACCTCGAAGATTACCTCCAACCACACACTGAAGTGGAGGCGTACATTATGAACGAAGGATGGCTCAAAAGACCGGTTACAGAAGAGTTCTCAAAGGCTATGTTTGATAACGCTCGACAGCTCCTAAAGAATGCAGAGGTTGAACTTGTCAGAATAGAAGACAAGGAGCTGGAAGAAGGGGAGGACTACGAAGCAGAAATCCCCGAACTTCCTGTTCTCTTGGAGCACGCCAACCGATGGTACGACATGTACAACCCTCCGCCAAGAGAGACCCCGAAGATTCCGGAGCTCCCGTGGGAAAATGCCAAAATCGTGGCACCTTACCAGGAAGAGTTTCGGAAACGAATATGGAGGAAACCCGAGCGTATCACCAAGCCTGATGAACTGGAGCTGAGTGGGATGACTCATCTGACGGGACGAAGGGCAAGATTCTATGTCCTAAGTCTGCGAATGATGATGAGTTTCAGAGGACGAGGCGACAATCTGGATCGCCTTCGAAAAGACGAATCAAGGAAGAAACTGATCAAAAGGGTGACGGGAGTCAGAGTCGAGTACTTCAACCAAATTTCCTATTCAGTTTACAAAGTTGAAAGGGAGGACGGGAAGGTTGAAGACATCAGCGAAGCGGACCTAATCTACATTAGACACCCTGATGTCGAGAGAATATTCTCGACGTACAGGTATCTAGGACAGCTGAAAAATGACCCTGCATTGAAGATAGGCCTTGTTACACTCAAAAGGTTCATGTTGCGCCAGATCAATTATAATGCTTCCCACGACCTTCAGATGGCACTGGAAAGCAATATGAAGAAAGTGAACCTCACAATGTAACGACCCGTCCCATACCGGCTGTTACTGGTAACATTCGTCCTACTGGGGACCAGTGGGGTTGGGCCCACCACACTCCGACTGATAGTCTGGCCCCACTGTACCACCATTTATACTTAACCTTCCAGCGTGCTTTGTCCTCACTCGCACGCACCCTGAGCTGCTTCCCAGGGGGTCACCCATCCTAAGATTGCTCCAAGTCAAGCACGCTTAACTTTGGAGTTCTTATAGATGGACTCCCGAAAAGGTAGGTCGACCTTGGTGATATGAGTAGTACTATCAATTCTCTTATACGATTCTTAGACCGACACGCCCATACATTGCCAGCCTCAGGATCCCCTCTCATTCGGGTGTGGGATCGGTTCATTCATGTACCCCTTTCGCCTAGAAGCCTGCTAGGAGCCGCACCTTGTCCGTGCCCTCTCTGGCACCGGCGATCACTCCCCGCCCTCATTGACCCCGGGCGTCACACACAAAGCCTAACTTCGAAGTCCCGGATGACCCCAACATCTCTGAAGGAAACGTCTTTGAAGGTGAGGACCCCTCGATAGTCTACGTCAACTACAAAGGTGAGAAGAGATTGATGAAGACCTCGGAGATCCCAAAGTTCTCCGACGGGACTCTCCAAATTATTTCAAGAAAGTTGACAAGGATTATCCAGGAGATGGAAGGAGAAGACCTCGATAGCCAGATGAAGTTCAGATTACTTCGAGGAAAGATCGATGAAAGACTGGCTTTTCGCAGGTGGCTACGTAATTACGAAGTCAAGCTTGGACTTCGAAGCTCTACGTACAAAACGGTGGACCCCAAGGCCAGAGCATCCAAGCAGAAGATTTAAAAAGAACACAAAGGGGGAGATTGTTAGGATCATTTTATTGTGTTCTTTATATTTTAGATGCTTCCGTCTTTGGTGTATTTAGTTCTTTGGATTAGATGTTATTTGGGTTTGTAATTTACTTTATTATAAGTATTAGTTATTTGGGCTAATTGGGTTTTGGGCTTGTAATACCCGTAAAATTTTAATACGGGAATTACGCATAGTATACTAGAAATTTATGAAGTTAATTTCGGGCAAGCCCGATATTTTGAAATTAAGCCCAAATAATAATTGGGCCCAAGCCCGATAAAGAAGGAAAACTTTGATGGGCTGAAAAATAATTAAGTCCAAAAGGACTGAATGGCCCAATGGCCAAAAAGAGTTTGCGATGAAGAAAGATACAAAAGGAGGAAAATTACAAAAAAAGAACCTTAGAGGAAAATTACAAAAAAGACCCTTTCTTAGCTTAAGAGGAAAAACACGTCTATGCTTCATCACCTGCTGAACAAAAGCAGTTCCTGCTGAACAAAAGCAGTAAAAACCATCATTAGAGATAAATAAAAGCAGCAAGAGAGAAAGGAGAAGAAGGCGAGAGAAAAAGGAGAAAGAGAAAGGAATTTGGCAAACGCTCCTTCCAATCTTCATCAACAAACCTGCGTAAATACTGCTTAGGAAGTGAGGTAGGTGAAGATTTCATCTACAACACGTAAATGTTTTCGTTAAGTCTGATTTTTAGTTCTCGAATTTCTGGTACTTTTGTGATGTTTTTGAAGTGTTATGATGCTTGTTCGAGCTCAACATATGAGTTCTATAATTTAGTCAGGTGTTTATGGGAGTTAGAAGGATGTTTGTGTGATGAAATTTCTTGAAGAATTGAACTTAGTGTTTTTCGCATACTGTTCTTCATTTTCTGGGTTTACTTGTGTTTTGGCGAATGTCATGTTTTCGGACCGAATAAGGGTTTTCGCGGGCCAGTTATTTTGCGAATTGTGAGGGAGAAAGGTTATCGCGGGCTGAAAACAAGTTTTCGCGGGCTAAGGTAGTTCGCGAACTGTGAGACATCACGGGCCGAACTGTGAGACATCACGGGCCAGAGAGTTCGCGAATAAGAAATAGATGCGGGCCGAAAATCAGTTTTCGCGGGCCAGAGAGTTCGCGAATAAGAAATAGATGCGGACCGAAAACCAGTTTTCGCGGGCAAGAGAGTTCGCGAAAAGAAGGTTTTCGCGAATTGAGGTCTTTCGCGAACCATGAGACATTGCGGACCGATTTTAGGTTTTCGCGAATTAGGTTTGGGCTTTGACTGAAAATAGTTGGGTTGACCAACGAATTTGTTTTGAGCATTTGTTCTATTTTGACCCAATTCTTTTAAATAAAATTATTTTCAGCCCAAATCTTTTAAATTAAAATGTTTTCGGATTTTGATTAAATTCCCTGGTCAACGGTTATTTTATTGTCAGCTGTAAGTATTATTTTCGGGATTTTAAAGGGTTTCTGGATTTTTGGGTTTTACGAGATGTGGCTGTTATTTTGTGCGACTTGTATGACACGCATTTCATATCACGACATATTGAGGTAAGAGTGGATGACCGTATTGATACGGTGACACCTTAAGGTGTCGTTGAGCGGGGTAGAATGTGACCGATGCTGGTTGTCGACTCGAAGTCGAGTTGAGGTTGGTACTAGTTGCACCTGACGGTTGGTGCCGTCGAGATGGGCGGTTGGTGCCGCCCAGCTTTATTTATATAGACGGTTGGTGCCGTCGTGATTAGTGGTTGGTGCCACTAATGAGTATGGACGGTTGGTGCCGTCGAGATGAGTGGTTGGTGCCGCTCGAACTTTACGGTAGGTGTCGTAGGGTTATTTATGAGGTGCATTAGTCCAACCTAGGGCCCTGTGGTTGAGATGAGACGAGATGAGATGAGGTCGTGGGACGAGCGTGCATAGCATGGTGAGGTGTCGGGATTGGGGTTAAGTGCACGCTGCATTCACGCATATTTTCACCTACTGGGCAATCGCTCAGTTTTTCGTGTTGTAGGTATTGTTGAGCCCGACGTCGAGGTACGTCGCGACTGAGGCAGGCTGATGGCGGTGACTCCACGGGCTTTTGGGGGCGGATGCAGTACATGGGACGCGACCTGTGGAGTGTGTAGGAACTTTTGGATTTTGTTTTGGGGCCGAGGCCCGTGTAAAGATGGTTGTGCTGTAAAAATAATATTAGTTTGTTTTAAAAATATGTTTTTTTTGTAAAATGGGCTTTCCGCGGCTTTCGTTGCGGAAATCCGCCACTAAATCGTATTTAGAAAATGAGGGTCGCCACAGGGCTTGATGGGCTTTAATATACCAACTAATGTGGTATATAAAGACCCACCAAGCCCTAGTTTCAAGTGTTCCTTTTTTGCAAGTATTGTGCCTTCTTGAACAAGCTAACCTAAACACTCTCAAGCTAAAATCATTCTAGGTTGCTTTCTTTGTTGCTTGCATTATATTAGATGAAAAGGGACTTACACTAGGTTTAGAAGATCTGAAGATTTTCTCCCTAGCCAGTCGCAGAAGGTGTCTTTCAGACTTAATCTGGACCGGGTATTTCAAGTATGAATACGAACTTATCGCACTATATGCGTCATCAGATGATGAGTCGTATTGCCTACAAGAATTCACATCATTCACTCTATAATGATGAGGAATAAGCGTGGAAGTTTGCTTGCTTAAGCTTGGAACTTCTTCTTTGCACGCTTTCCTTTGAAGAGGAATAGGGGAGGGAAAATCTTGAATATGTTCGATCTTAATTTTGAAAGACAGTGGCGATTTTCCTTTCTCCTTCCTAATTTTCTCTTGTTCCTTAGCATTTTTACGCGTGTTGCTTTTACTTTTCGTTTCCGCGCCAGTCAAAGGTGATTTAGAATGCTTATTTACTTTCTTCACCGTTGACTTAGAATTATTAGCAAAAGCCTTTTTAGCTTTGGGAACAAAGGCGTCGGTTTGTGTACCCATATCCTGCTTAAAAGAAAATTTTTCTATAGAGAGTTCATTTAAGACGGGTAGGGACGGGGAATTTTTGAGATTAGAAATCTCCTCTAGAAGTTTTTGCTTTTCTGTTCGGAAACCTACTCTTTCCGATTCCGGAGTTGCGTTCAATTCTACAATTTTACTAACAACCTCTGGAATTTCCCAACAAGAGATAGGTTTATTAGAATGTAAACTATTTTCCCCGTTGGACGCTAAGTCTTTAGAGGAACTTTGGTCTGTTTGACCCTTTTTCGCATGGATGCCCTCTAAGTGATGAACTTTAGAGTGCAATTTACTGTGTTCCTCAAATAAAAGTTTAAAACTACTCCGCGAATTGCTCAAATCAGACAGATAATTATTGCGTTCGAGTTCGCAATTGTTTAATTTATTTGTTAGTTCACTAATTTGAGCTTTTAATTTTACTTCCTGAGATTCAAGATTAGTGATTTTCTCACGCGCGTTTTCTAAATGGCAAGTAAGACTACCTCTTTCTTCTAAACTCTTGACTAAGCATTTGTAATTATTATCTAGTCTACTCTCTAACTCACTTATAGTCTTTTCGTGACTTACAAGTTGAGTTTGGCCTAGCTTAGAGGAACTTAGGTTCTTAGTTAGCTCACAAACGTTAGTTTCTGAGCTAGCTAATTTTGATTCAAGACTAGAAATAGTTTCTAGTGCACTAGCTAACTTAGTTTCTAACGCTTGGATAGTCCTACGTTCGTATTTATGCTCACGACGCATGGTTTTATAATCTTCCTTTAAAGAAAGAAAAGCGTTATATAAATCACTCTAGTCAAAGCTCATCTCAGAAGTAGCGGAAGTAGAATCCATGATTTTTAAAATTTAAATTTTCTTGAAAATTTTAGTTGGATACGCGATCGTTGACGCGTTGTGTAGATTTGAGATTTTTGCTTTTGGAAAATCTTTGCCGAAAAGTTTTGGTATGTAGATAAAAGTCGTGAAGTTTCGAAAATGTTAGATGTCGAAAACTTTTTGGTGTGTACCGAAAGGTTTTAAAGTGATGTCGAAAAACTTCGAAAATGTTACCAAAAGCTTTTTCTATAATGTGCCAAAGATGTTTTGGAATAAAAAATTGGCTTTTAAAAATTTTTGCACCGAAAGTTTGATTTATCGAGAAATATTGTGAAGTATCGAAAATTTTGGGTACCGAAAAGATTTTTGGTGTATACCGAAAAACTTTTGAGGTGATTTCGAAATCTTCGGAAATTTATCAAACTTACCTATATTTTGCCAGAAATGTTTTGATGTTATATGATATGCAAAAATTTATTTTCGATAAGAGATATGTGAAAATTTGATTTTCGATGTGTGTTAGGAAAATCAACTTTTCGAAGTGATAAGATGCGAAAATAAATTTTCGGAGTGCTTGAGTGCAAAATTTAAAATTTTTTATATGAGTGCGAAAAGTATTTTCGAAATATAGTGCGAAAACTGATTTTCGAAGTGTTGTTTCAAAAATCTGAGGTTTTCGAAGTGAGCTGTTGCGAAAATAGATTTCTTATTAGGAGTGCGAAAATAGATTTTCGAAGTGGATTCGCAAAAAATTGAGGTTCAAAAACTTTGGGTTCGAAAATTGGAAAAATTACGAAAATGCTCTCAAAAGTTTTCGAAGTGGAGTTTTCAAGTGTTCAGTTCGAAAAGATGGATGCGAAAACCTTAACGGTCCGAAAACCTTCTATTATTTTTTTTTTAAACGATGCGAAAACCTGATGCGAAAAGTTTTTGTTTGCGAAGTCACATGCGAAAAAGTGTTCCGAAAATATGAACAGTGAATTGCGACAACTCGATTTGCGAAGTCAGTGTTGGTTGCGAAAATCTACTAAGTGCGAAAACTCAGACTTCGCAGACTTAATTTTTAAATATATATTTTTTTAATTGGATGCGAAAAGTATAGGTTTGAATGCGAAAATTTTAGATTTTTTTTTATTATTATTTTTTTTATTATTATTTTTTTTATTGAATGCGAAAACTGGATTCGCAAAGTCCCTTTTTTTATTCTAATGCGTAAACTTTTATTATTTTATTATTATATTATTATTATTTTATTTTTTTTACTAATGATTACCTAATCATTAACTAAGTTTTTTTTTTTTTTGTTTGGATGCCCAAACTCAAAAACTCAATGCGAAAACATTAGTTGGATGCGAAAACTTTTATTATTTTATTAATTTTTTTTTTTTTTTTTTTTTTTGGGTTTGCGAAGTGGGAAAAGAATAAGGAGTTTTCGAAGTGGCAAGTGGTTTTCGCAGGAGGTTTGCGAAGCCAAAAAAAGAAAAGGTTTGCTAAGTGAGTTTTCTCACACACTTCTCACACACTAAAAGTTTTCTCACTGGTTTTCGCAGCGTGAGTTTTCGAAGTGGGTTTTTGCAATAGGTTTTCGCAGTGGGTTTTCGGTCCGAAATCTTTTCTGCGAAAACACTGAACCTATTTTTCGATCCCCAAACACAAAATTAATCAAATTAGCCCTGGGTAAAGATCGAAACACCTATATCCTAACTCCTAAACACTCAATCAAGCACAAAAATACCAAAACATATCAAAATTTTCGAAATTTTTTTTTGAAGAACACGAAGAACACCAAAAAAGTATTTCAAAGATTTTCACTCAAATCTGAGCGCGTTTGGCTCTGATACCACTTGTAAAGCCTAGAATATCCAACTAAACATATATTTAATGAGTTTACCACGATTTGGATGGGAAGAATCGAAGCTCGTGGGGTGATTGTGTGCGTGTTCTTGAGCTCGGTTGGGAGGCGGCTCTCTCTCACTCTCTTTAGAGAATTTTCACAATACACTATTATTATGTGTTAGGGTTTTGGTATTTATACCACATTTTGGTATATAATACTTGGGCCCCCAACAAGCCCAATTACACTAAGCCTTTCTTTAAATAAAATCTATTTAAATAAACCACAAAGATAATTCTAATTAATTGAACACAACAAAATAATCCTAAGAAAGTCGTTGATCGATCGATTGACTGTAGTAGTCTACGTGAACCTTAGACCGAAAGGATTAACTCGGAGTTGGTCTTAAGGTCTTGATTAGTCACTAGTTTGCTAGGCCCGAATTGCATGAAGCATGGGTCAGCGGTGAAATGCGGTATTGACTTTTCGATGTGATTGCCAGTTATACCGCTGAGCGGGATTTACGGCCTTGATTAAATTTGAGGTTAACGTCCTATGCAGTTTCGATGTGCGGGAATTTACCTAAGTCTCTGGCCAGAGCTCAAAGCTGACTCGCGATAGTCGTGCAGGGTATTTTGGTAAATGTCAACGACACGAACATCAAAGAGTCGAGTCATGTAAGTTCGACTACGCGTGACTTTAACTCGACCGGGACAAACGTAAAGGGTTTATACATAGGACGACAATCTATAGTTGGTTCGTGAATTATACATATTCGTACTCAACTCGGGATCAGTTCGGTACCACGGGGCTGTCTAGGTGAATACCGAACTTCTGGATTCCTCCCAGAGCCGGTTGAGACGAACCAAGAGAGTCGGGCTTAAAATGGGCAACCGACACAACGTCGATATGAGAATAGTGCAGGCTGGGGCCTGGATTGAGAGATTATGGTTTGGGGCTTGGCCGAAACCCTAAATGGCCGAAAGATTCAATTGACTGTGGTTAAATCAAGTGATGGACAAAATGATCTTTTCACCTCACGAAATAATTTTGAAATATAATATTGGATATTTAATATTTAGTATATGATTTAAATTTGATTTAAATTTTTATTATTATTTTAGAAAATAATAATATTTAATTTGGAATTAAATAAAATATATATATTAGATATATATATAGTTTTCGAATTTTTATTAGATTAATTTCGAATATGTAAATATATATTGGATATTATATATTTAAATATACTAAATATAGAAATATATATTAATTAATATTAACATTATTTCAAATTTGAATTTAAGTTTGAATTTGAAAGAGAAGACCAAGTCAACCAAACAAAGTAAAAGGAGACTTGGTATGCCTTGGAGTGTGTGAAAAACTTTCTCCCCACTCCATGAAAATTTCGGTCACACCCTAAAGGGTATAAATAGGGTTTTTTCAATTTGAAAAACCCTAAGTCATTTTAGACAAAAAGAAAAGAAAAGTTAGGGTTTTCTTCTCCTCTCTCTCTCAATCTCTCTCGTCTCACTCTCTCCTCTCTCACTCTCTCGGCGTGCGGCGCACACGTGTGACAAGGAGCATCGGCCGAGCTTTGGTCTAGCCGCCTCAAGCAAGACTCGGCCGTGACGTTCGTGTGGTGCCGGCGTGACGATCTTGTCCCATTCGTGCGCATTTGGTGCTAGGAGAGGGATACTACATCTCGGGGATTCGAAGGGTTCGTAGCTCGCCATCGTCTTTGAATTCGTCAAGGTATAATGGTTGAAACCCTTTTACATTCGTGTTTTATATTCTCGTGTAAACACCGAGCGGTCCAAGGGAAAAGGCGGAATCCCGAAAAATTTTAAATTTCCGCCGTTCTAGGAACGAGGGCCCGGGGACCCTACCGGGATTCCCAACAGGGAGAGCTTTTTTTTAGTTTTTTATATTAATTTTGTTTTTTCGACTTAGTCTCCCCTTTGTGAGATTAGTCTCCTCTTGGAGGAGTTTTCCTCTCTCTCTTCGGAAGTGTCCCTTTCGCAAAAGATAAGAGCCTCAAAATCGAAGATCGAAAAAAGTGAAGTGCAACTTAGATCTGGACGTATTAGCAATTTTCATGGAGTTTAGGCCGTTTCGCAGTAGGTTCTTTAGTTCTTTGTATTCAAGATTTTATTTCTTGTTTTTTTCTGGTTTCGTTGTTTAGTTTTTTTTTTTTTTTTTTTTTTTTATTCTTACTCATTTGTGAGCATTTCTTCTCTTTCGGATCCCGATGTTACCAAAGAGACTTGGTTGGACTATTTAGCCTATGTAACTTTGCGTTTGTGTGAAACCTTTTAAAATTGAAGAATTTTGAAGATAATTAACGTTAGAATTTTGAAACTTATTTTCCTCAAATTGCTTCAATTATCAAACTTACAATCCTCAAATGCTTCAATTGTTTTAAAATTGCAACATTTTATTTAAGTGTTCTCAATTTGCTTTTATTTTGAAACTTATTGTACTAAAATTACTAATCCCAAATTAAGATGTCCGTAAAATGTCACGCTCATGTACCTGAGTAAAAAATAATTAAGTTTATATTTAATAATCTATATTCTCTTATAAACAACATAGACATCATAAAAACCAGTATATTGGTCTGTTAATCTAATTTCTATTTATTTAATTAATTAATTATAATAAAATTAAAATATAACCATCCATTACCAAATTTTGATATGAAGTTGAAACTAAATAATATTATACATATTTATATATATATATATTAATGGACGCACATCCCAAAAAAATACAAGTAGAAATAGGCCCTTTTTCGCCCCCTTGATAATGTTTTCTTTTCCCAATATTTCTTCCCTTCTCCCCCCTTCTTCCCAACAATTAACATAGTGGCAAGACTGGAGAATCATCGTGGGAAAATCCAGGAAAGGGATGAAATTGAAGAAATTTCTTTCACTGTCAATCTTGTCAGTTATTTCTTTGCTGGGCTTTGTATACTACGTCACTGTATTTGTGTTCATTGAAGATTGGTACGGACTGCAGAGCTCAGCTGGTTTTCTGAACGTTGTGATCTTTAGCTTATTGGCATCGTTATGTGCTTCATCTTTTATCATTTGTGTTCTTAAGGACCCTGGTGGAATTCCATCGGGTTATATGCCTGATGTTGAAGACAATCAAGAATTCAAGAAAAGCGTGAGTAAACCTCTTTGAATCTTTTTTGTTTTCGCTTTTGATGGCTATACTCAAATTGATGTGTTGCATGTGTGTTTTGGTGCCAAGATGAATGATATATAGTTAATGCATTTGCCTTTGGAGGTAATGACATTATGGTCTGATGCCATAGCCTATTTATGTTTGGTTCTTTGGATGGAGTGGCTACGAAGTCCATATAGTTCCTGGATTTAGGCTTAGTTTTAGCAATTGTGTTTCCCCAAAGCCTTAAAGTCGAGCAATTGTGTGATTGATATTCTTCAAATGTTGTTATATCATGATTATGTTTTCTTTCTATTGAAGCTTTCGGGGACATGATTTTTAGTTCCTAATATGGATAGAGGGGATCATCTTTTGGAACTAATACGTTTTGTTTCTCTTCTCTATAGCATTTAATCGACTACAAACTTGTGAATCTTTAACCTTTGTCTTATGACAATTTTCTTCAAAAAAAATTGTAGAACTGCCAGTCCCGACTTTCAGTAATCAGACGTGAATGCCTTTCGACGGATTATTTTTGTCCTCTGTGACTTCTTATGTGCATAGGCGTATCCCTTTCTTCTTCCTGTTTCCTTTTTTTTTTTTATGTTTTGTCTATCTTTCCTTCAAGAAAACCACTTTGTAATAATCAGCTGATGTTGCTAGCCGAACCAAAATTCCAAAGGGGCCATTAAGAATGGAGCCATTAAGACTTTGAATTTTTAGGTTGGGGTTCATTTATATATATATATATATATATATATGTCTGTAATCTGTATGTATAGTTTAGGCACACTTTACAAAATGGTTTGTAAAATGAACAAATCTCATGTGCCCCCACTGGTTCCATGTCGCTCCTTCCTCTGATTATTGTTTATATACCTAATCAAACATTGTGTTTACTTCCCACAACTCTTTTTTTTGCTGAATACATTTTGACTTCATATAAAAATCAATTTACACATCGAGCTATGGATTATAGGCTCTAAACCAGCAACGATGTGACAAATGTTCGGCACACAAGCCTCCCAGAGCTCATCACTGCCGTATATGCGGGAGGTGTATTCTGAAGATGGTGAGTTTCCCTTTGTCTTGGTTTCTTCACAGAGTCGATCCAAACTCTGCCTTTTAGTAACTTCCATCACCATTAAAATTGTAGGATCACCATTGTGCATGGATCAATAACTGTGTGGGCCACAGAAACTACAAGGCCTTTCTTCTTCTGATTTTCTACGCAACCGTTGCATGCTTTTACTCGACGGTGAGCTAGATTTTGTTTTGCTGATATGAATACTCTGTTTACTCTGCTTAAGTTTTACGCCAATTGTCAGGCTATTACTATTTCCTGCACGCTTCAGAAGGATTGGGAATCTCTTAGTAACCAATATCTCAAGATGTTCTACGTAAGCTCTCGGTTGTTAATTCAGACAATGATGTAGTTGGCTTTTCCTTTGCAAGACAAATCTTAATCAAGTCATTTGTTGCTTCAGATTGGTTGCGGATTGATAAGTGCGGGTTTATGTTCGACCCTTGGAACTCTCTTGGGCTGGCATATATATCTAGTGGTTCATAACATGACAACTATTGAGGTTTCTCCTAACCCCTAAACTCTCAGTTCATCCTTATATTGAGTACCAAAATGACAATAAATATATGTTACTGTGGAATTTTCTAACCAGTATTACGAGGCAAAGCGGGCTAGATGGTTGGCTCGGAAATCTGGTCTGAGCTATTTTCATCCTTACGACGTTGGTGCCTTGAGAAACGTAACCCTGGTCTTAGGCTCGGACAAGCTTAAATGGCTGTGGCCAACTGCAGTTGGACACGTGAAAGACGGGCTTAGCTTTCCAAGCGCACGTGATAGTAATAATACGTCATAAGAATCTACCATACTCCTTCGGCCGAAGAATGTTCATTCATGTTTTTCATTCGTATTTTTTGTGATGCTTCTCAAGCTTTGTTGATTCATTTATACATATTTTGTAGCTCATTTATGATGTAGTAGACTGGAGGAATTGTGTAAAAGGTATCCCAAGAAACATGAATGTGCTAGTTTAACTTGTATGAGCTGCCTACCTTGAATAGCTTCTGAAGAATTTAAAAACGTTCCAATTCCCATTATTTTAAAAATAAACACCAAAATCCTTATGATTTGTAAATAGCGTAAAACACATTCGTGATTTATTTAATCAAATACTCCTTGTCATTTACATCCAATAGTCGGAGTTATTAATGCTAAGCTATAGATAGTACAAGTGAGTTTCGCGCAATAAAAAAAAATATAAAATATTAACGTGCATCTCTGTATATTCACGTGGGGGTATAGCATAATATTTACTCATATATTGCCTTTGAATAGCTTATGAAGAAGTGCTTGTAATAACTTCAAAATTTAAAAACGTTCCAATTGGCATGTTGCCCAACTAACGTGAGCAATTCATCTTTTTTTACTTCAAAACATATTTTTTAACCTAATGTTAAACTTATTCACTTATGCAAGAAACTTATACTATTGTAAGAAAAATTCATCTTCATAAAAACAAGCAGAAGTATCACGCGAATGTTGAGCTTAAATTAGTTGCTCACGATAGTTAGACAACATAGCAAATCTCGCTATCGTGAGCAACTAATGCAAGCTAATTTGTCTCAATTATTATTATTATGAACAAATTTCTCATAATCTGTGACGTCCTTTCACGGATCATAACAGAGACCAAAGCCTTTCATAAGCACACCAAAAAATTGGCAATCTTCTGCTTATATCCTACTAACCAAACAAACAACCAAATACAGGCCGACCAATATCAAAATGAGGGGAAAGAAAAAAACATTTCACGCAGATGCCACACTTTCCAATTCAAGAAAAAAAAAGAAAGAAAGATCACACATTTGCATCACTGATCTACATAATGGCCGGTTTTCCTTCTATGGCGACTAAAGTCAGACACGAACCTGAAAGTAAGTCCACAGCCATCGACTTTGCACTCGTATGGCCTTTCACCTGTATGAACCCTTATGTGTTCAGTCCTTGCCCAAGCCCACTTAAACGACATGGTGCAACCTTTCCATGGGCACTTCAGAGGTCTATCATCATCGTGTACACGCTGGTGCAGCAGTGCGTATTTGTGAGAGTTTAACCTTTTTCTGCACCCGTCAACAGGGCATTGGTTACCTTCGTGCAAGCGCAGCTCAGATTTTGTACGGAAACTCATCGTACAGCTATCTATGCCACACTTGTACTGATGATAGCCCTTTTCATTTTTATCCTTCGAAAGAGTTGATGAAGCTGGAGCCTTTCTGGGCTTTTTAGCTGTTGGCGTCTCATCTGCTGGTTTTTTATTGTGAGTTGCAAAGTCGGATGATGGCGCTTTAGTTCTGGACCTTAGACCTTCACATGGACTTCGAATGAAGCTGTTGGGGTCAAAATGATCTTCATTTTGGGGCTCCACCTCCCTTTTCCTTTTGCTTTGGGTCTTTTCGGTTATGTTGGATTGCACAGAGGCGGCAGCGCTGAGATGATCCAAGACTTCCTCATCCAACAAGGGGACACTTTCGCCATCGTTAACATTAGATCTTGTGGCTGGATCTGCCTTCCCCGGGATATTGACTTCAAGAGAGGATCCATTTATGGGTAGCGTACATTCTAAAACGATGTCCTGTTTGTCATCCAAATCTCTCTGAACATGTTCACACTCGTCTGCAGTTGAGCATTTCTGTTCCTTGTTGCTTATGACAAGTTTATTGGGAATTGCTTCATTCTGCCCATCGAATCTTAGCGGGATGGATAATCCTTCACTGCAAAGACGATTATTTTTGTCCATGTTATTGTTTTCTGATACTTCGGAATAACCTGTCACATGAGATTTGCATGCTCCGCCAGATTCTTCCACAGTCCCTTCCTCTCTCGACACTCCATATACGTCGTGACATTCTTTAACGTTTTCATGTGAAGCCAATTCAACAGTCTCACCTTTTTTGTTGATGTTTCCACTGACTGCTGACTGGGATTCACAACATGGGCCAGCAACTTTGTCAGATCTATATCCCATACATGTTCTGGGCGATGCCTCAAGATTCTCAACAGAAACCTTTACCATCGAAATGCCAGTAGAATTGGTGCAATTAGATGGACATGGAAAATAATCCTCAATAGAACCCTTTTCTGATAAAAGCATTCTGTCATCACAGTGAGATCCTGCGATTGTGTTTGAAGCTAGACTACTCGGATCAAGTGATGTTTCTCCAAAATTTTCAGCTGTACTACACATACTTCTACCGGCTGTTTCATCTTCATCTGTCTCCTGCAGACGAGTTGGGGTCTCTTTTCCCGGCAACGTGCAAGATTTGTATCTCCTCCTTGAATATTGAATGATTTTAGCGTCTCCATTCACTGTTATTTTCTTCACTTCATTTGTTTCCACGTCTTCCTTGATGGTCAGATCCCCACCCAAAGATTTTATTTGCAACTTTTTATTTGTTTTCATCAACTCTTCCTCCACAATCTTATTGCAATCAAGAGGTTTACTTAGCAAGTTCTGACGGCGCTTTGACCGTAATTTTCTAGATATCCACTCGATATCGGATGCCTTCGAGATTGAAGACCCAGCAGAAAACAACCCACCCAAATCCAACAAGTGACGGACATTTTTAGATGGAAAACTTCTTTTCACTTTCACATAGTTTTGTAAATTGACACATAACTCCGAAGTCCAGTCCTCTGCACTGATGTCTTGATCTTCTCTTTCGATGGACATATCAATTAGGTTCAGATCTTCCTTACAAGCATCATCCAACGGTACCTCGGTGTAACAGAAAGAAACTCCAATTTCTTCACAAATCATCCCAGCATGGGACACTATTTTCTGAAAGTCTGTAAGGAAATGATAAATGAAAAAGATGGAAATAAGCTGTATATAAATATCTTGTTGCATAAATCGAAGAGAAGAAAAGGAAAATTTTTACCAACTCCCAGTCATGAGTAGGCCATTTTTTTACCTGAATGACAGATCACAAGAACATTTGCTCCGCCTTTCAAACTCAACAGTTCTTCAACTTGAATTGCGTGATCCAGACAGAAAATTCTTGGTCTCAGAGATACATTCGAAATATTCCATCCATTTGTACCTTCAACTTTTGAAGAAACTGACTCGCAATTGGAAGATGACTGATCAGGGACAGCAGATTTATCCATTGTCGAAATTGTGAATTGACTTGTCTCAGTCCCTAGAGATGATGATTCATTTACACAGCATTTCTCGGTCTTGGCTGTAGTGTTGTTCGGAGCATCTAGAAAGAGGAGATGACAAAGATTTATCGTTTTTCTTCAATAAAGTCCCTCCAATCTAGTTCATAGCAATTATATACAAAACATGGGGTGGATTTGAGTAAATGACACTAAGAAGATTCATAGAACGATTGACCTTCCACTAATGGGATAATAAGTTGAGAACTAAACTAAATATGAGTATTGGAATGAAGAAGCGATGCCGCTTCGATGTTGCATTTAGTTTATACTACTACTAAAATAAGAGGAAAAAAAGTGTTCCAGAATTATTCAGCTCAAACCTTTAGACGACTCATCGGACTCCACTGAAGCAGTAGCAAGATCCATATGGAAAAGATTTCTTGATGCTTCTTCAGATGGCTGCACAATGGCCATAAATGGAAAACCAAGGATACCACAGGCTACGCATGGTAATGTTCCAGATTCGGTTTCGAAATCATATGCCAAGTCATCACTATAAAGATCAAAATCAATAGCACCAATAAACTCACTCAACTGGCTTAAACCATCTGAAGCAGCAACATTTTCTGGATAATTTTTTTCTTCTGACAGCATGACAACATCAGTATCCTTGCAGCATTCAGACTCTTTTCTTAAAGATAGAAAAGAGTCAACGTCCCATAGTACCGTATGATATGCAGAATTTCTTCGCAGGAGAACGCTTAACTGGCTGTTTTCATGCAGGATATCTTCTATAAATGCTCGCTTAACTAAAAGTTCTCTATCTTCTTTCTGACGATCTCGCAACCTCGAGCTTCTAACCCCTGGCAGTAAGGATCTTGGTATTCTGTAGTTAAATAATTCAAAATAATCGAAGTGTTGAAATTGCTAGATAAAAGCATCTCCTACAAGGATTACGATCATCAACTCAAAAAAATACAACAAATATGAGAATGGTAAAGTAACATGTCCAAACAGGGGTTCGTTGGGCACTGTTCTAAACAAGTTATGATTAACTTTGTCATTAACTGGCACAACTGGCAAAATCTCTCATGCCGCTTTGTTATCAAGCATACACATATAACTACAGAAGTTCTAAAAATTTAAACTGACACACACACACACACACACACATAAGAACAGAAGTTTTACAGATATATATATTGCATTTGGAGAGTTATACCCAACTTTTAAACTAACCTTGAAATGAAGGACATTGTCAATAAGTACAGAAGTTGCTGATGGGAAAGCATGGGAAGGTGACTCATTGCAGCTCTGCGAATAGCAGCTTTCTTAGCTATTGTAAGCCACTTTGGAGTTCCAAAGTTAGCTGCTTCTCCACAATTGAAGCCTGAGAACAAATCGTCCAAATAGAAGAAACACGCGTTATCAAACATAAAATATAGACTCAAATAAACATGCATCTGCAAAAGGAAAACTCGGATCATATTATTGTTGTACAGGGTTATTGCAAACATTCTCAGAGATTTGATAGTTGATAGCATCGAACTATGCACATCATATGAAATACTTAGTTCTAATCATATAAAGCTTCTCAATTTTTCAATCTGCACAAAACTAACACGGCACAGAAACTTGAAATAGTTCAAATATTTCAAATGTTGAAGGCTGCGAAATTTTGGTACACTTCCAAGAATTAAGACAATTTTCAGAATCAATTATTTTGCAGAGAAAAGCACTTACCATGGCTGAATCCCACGTGGTAAGCTCTAGGAAAAGTAACAACAAATTCACCAGGGTTCTGTACCAACCTAAATTAACAATCAATTTATCGATTCGGACAATAACAGTCAAAGTTGCAACCCTTAGCCATCAGCTTCCAGATCACAATGGGAAATAAACGATAGCGGTTACAGCATTTATTCAAAGGCCAAATTGTAAAAATAATATCATAAGATAAACCTACCGGCAACAAGGGAGACCTGATGCAATTATAGTTTCAGGAGATAAAAGAGTAGTCTTTTCCCCCAAAAGTGACAGAGCAACTAGAAATTAAAAACAATTAGATCAGAACATTGTAATAGGCACATCAGAACAAAAATGACAACATTTGAGTGAATGAAGTGGCATTAAATGAAATGTTCAAGCAAGAGATAGTTATATAATATGGAAGTCCATGAAATGATCAGTGTATAGCCTAGTTTCCTTGAAATAACTTTTCTTCTGAAATTAGCAATAATTTTCTTCATCAGACAAACAACGTGGATGTCAAACAACTATTGAGACCGAAAAGAAGAATATCAATAATGAACTAGAAATATGTCTGATGAGTCAGATAAAGCCACTGACCAAATGCATGAAAATGGTTGATAAATTTTCAGATAATCTTGTGGAAGTGTGTAAATGGCACGTACATACCTAACCGGTCGGTATCTTTTCCAAGGACATGAAGTCGAACAGCTTCTTCAAAGTCCAGGGCATAGTCTGCAGGAACTGCATACCAAGTCTTCGAAGAGCCCATGTGAAGGAAATTCATGCTGTGAAGCTCGTGATCTTCAACATGCCATGCAAACCAACTATACAACATTCCAACATAAACCATGGGAGAAGTTACACCAGGGATGTCATCGGGCATGAAACGGGTCAATGAACCTGGTGAACGCGCTATTACTTGTAAATTCCAAGGACTGTTTGACAGCTTCCAACCGGCTGTGCCTTCCATCTCAGAGCTACATTGGAAGCTGTTTCTCCCAGAAAAAGAAGCAGTTTCATGTGACAGTCTCGTTTCTGACGAATTTCTCACTTCTTCCATAACTATATCAGGATTGTTGTTCTCCGAATCCTTATCAGCCCTAACACTGCTAATAAAACCTACCTCATCCTTGTTGATATTTGAACCCACTAGTTTATTCTGTCCAAATGAGTTCCTCTTTCTCCTCCTCCTACATCTTTGAAAGTAATTCAACAATCCCTCAGGCTCACCAAATCCAGAGCCAGGCACGTCGTTTGCATATTCTACATAAATAGGCTTTTCCGAATTTGCTTTCCAGAACATGGTTTCAATAACTAAAGGATTGACATCCTTCACTGAACCTAACTGACTTTTAGCAAAATTCTTTGATTTAGCCTCAAATTGCTCCAACGTATATATCTCCCCGCTTTGCCATACATGCTTTTGAGCCCCCAGTACAATATCCCCAACTGAGCCTTTCTCTTTCTTCCCCTTCTCACTGCCCAATTCTTGCTGTCTTGTTGTGAAAACTGCTCTATTTTCCCCACCATTCACGTTTCTCCCGTGATCATCCTTCGTGCTACTACTATCCAAATTTGACCTTGTAACAAGAATCACATTTGGATCCAATTCTGGGCACTTAGAGAGCGACTTATTCAGATTATGAAGTACATATTTTCTAGATGGTTTTGGAAAAGGTGGAATTATTTTACAAATACCAAAAGCACTAGCCTCTTTCTCTATTTTGGATATGTAAGCAATTGGGTCGGCAAATTCTGTATCAGTTGGTCGAAATTCAGGTGCCAGAGGAAGCTTTTCCAGCCATTTTGGTATTTCCACGTTTTTCATTCCCACAATAGAAGAACATTCAAAAAAAAGCACAGCCAAAGCAGAACTAACCCCCAATTTCAGCAACTCATTAATCAATAATCGACCAGCATAATCGGCAGCACAAAACCTTTATATAAACAAAGAAAATGAGGTGAAAAAACAAATCATGGTTTGACAAGAACTAGATGAAATTTTATCAATTTATCAAAGAATATAGTAATGCAGCAACAATGAAGCCCTTCATAGCAGAATTATATGAATGTAAAACTATCCACAACCGCTCAGATGCAACACCCAAAGTTGGAGCACATACACAAATGCAACAGAAAATACAGCATCAAAACAATCAAATAGTAAACCTTCAGGGGAAAAATCAAAACAAAGTGATTTCCGCCAATGAAACCAGGCTATATTTGCTCTTGGGTAACAAATTACGGCTCGAACGATGCGAGAATTGATAGCAGCGAAAAATTCAATTTAAAGACACACCTGAAAATCTAATTGGATCAGCGGCCCCAAAAGCGAAGCAGACGAGGGTGAATTTGAGGTGTAATTTCTTTATAGGGTAGGCTAGGTTTTGATATTGGGGAAAAGCCCTCATGCGCAATTTAGATTCTATAAATTAGAAATAACTAACTTGCGCCGAAAGCTGACGTGTGCGCATAACTGTTATTCGAATTTTTAACACCTATTTCTTCTATCTATCTTCTATTTTATTATTATTATTGATGAGGTAACTAAAAATTATAATTATATCCTCTAAATCAATTTTTTTAATATATTTAAAATAATACACAATCTTATATATACATAGAATTTTTTAACTGGATATTACAGAAAATCGACCCCATTTGTGTATTGCGCATTTCTTCCCCACCGTATTTCTGTCACGCCGGCGCTTTTACATAAGTCCATGCTTTCACCCGAGAAGCAAAGAGCTACCTACCTCTTCAGCCCGAGGTGGGATTCTTCTCCGAAAATGAAGATGTTGCTCTAACCATTAGAACGGTGGGACTCAAAGAACTTAAACTTTTCTTCTTTCAGTTGCATTCTAATCAATATTATTGCCGACTTTGTTGCAAGAATTCGGAGATAGAAAAGGGATAAGCAAGTTTGGTGGTTTCTTCTCAGCTCCACTCGATGAAGCACTTGCGCATATTTATCTGGTATGCTTCCATTTCTTATCACCTCTTAAGGATCATATCTACAGTGTAATGATCTGTTTGTTATCTGGAAATTTCTTTCTATCATACAAAAATGTCATAATTTACTTCTTATTTATCTTCTAGGATTTGTCTAGGAAACCCCATCTTCAGGTATGATTTACAGATTCCGATTGAGAAAGTTGGCACTTACGACACGCTTTTATAGTTTAATTATATTTCTATTCTATTGCCAAGTACATTTTATATTTTTAATCTTCGTTGGTCTCCTGAAAATATGGTGGAGTACTTCTTTGGGACTTTGGTCAATACATCAGGAATGACACTCCACATACGGCAGGCAGGTACCACATCACTATTTAGCAAAATTTTGTGGATAAAATAAATGCTGCATCTTTTTATTATTGAATAATTTTCCTATGGATGCTTTTCTGCATATTATACATATATGAACAGTTCAAATACTTTTATGAACAGCTTTGATAACCTTTAAGGATTTTGCGAGGGCTCTTTGACAAGCCACAAAATATGAAATAAAACTGTAATAGGACCGATTTTCCCATACATACATACTATCAATCGCAGTCCATCAGATACATATGCATGGAGGAGCTGATGATGCAATTATATTATAAGAAGCTGAGACATGTAATCATTACATTAAGTTGTTTTGGGTTAGATTATCAACATTTATCATGCACTAACACATTCCATTTTTTACTTTATGGCCAATGCTATTTAGAGATATGCGCTTTCTGTTCTGATGTTCCTATATTTCTCTGTTGGTCTTAATTATATTTTTTTATCCCCATTCTTTATTTGTTATGAATTTGATTAGTTTTTTCATTTTCTAGGCGGTGTTTTTCCTTTTCTTCTTCCCATTGTTCCTTACCTTTTGTTTCCTTACATGGTTGATTTTCTCATTGTTCGTTTGCACTGTAGTACATATCAATATTGAATGATTGAAGTAACACTTTGTGTTATTGATAGAATATTCTCCTATGTTTTCCTCTTATTATCATTTTGCTTGACATAATTTTTTTGCCTTTTTTCTTAAGATTAAAAAAAAAATTGTGATCGTTCTCATCTCATGGATCCAAATCTTTTGGCTTCTTTGATCGTCATTAGGTATGTGGTGTCTGTTGTATTTTATTTTATCGCATTTTACAAAAATATATTATCATGTATTGAAAGCCCGATGTATGATGAAAATGCAATGCAATATATCCACAGCTTAAGAGCTCGACTTATCGGTCAATCCATTTACAAGTTAGAATTCATCTTATTATTCGCAGACGGACACACATACATAAAACTAAGCATTGCCATTTACTATATCCATTCGTGAATCTTGTTCGTAGTTGAGAATCTGAGGACATCTTCATACAATTACTTCAAACTCTCCCTATCTCAATCCTAATCTACAGAAGCGGTGCTTTGAAATTGAAACTCGGGGACGTATGTTTTATATTTAAAAAATCTGCAACCCATACAAAGTTTAGTCCGTATATCTCAACAACTATTATAATGTTAGAGATTAATAATTATAAAATAATATTATTATTTTCAGACAACTTATATTAATTATATATAGTTGAGACCCGTGCATTGCACAGGCAAAAAACTAGTATAGTTACATTGAAGAGGTAATACAAAAGAACTTGCCTAAGTAGATGGGCTAAGTGGACTAAATGGGCTTGTGGCTAACGAACGGGGTTTTGCTCGGAGTATAACCCGAGTGCGAGGAGGTGCATCGCACCTCCGAGGCCGAGCCCGCGCCCGAGGCCGAGCCATGCCATAGTGTGCATTTGGCGGTTTGAGGCGGCACTTCGCACGCTGCATCAGAGCGAGGAGCATTAAAGAGCCCTAAAATTTATGCTCCGGCTGACGTGACATTGGCGAGGTGGCCCCCGGTGTACTGATGACGTGGCAGTATCGGGTGACGTGGCAAGCAAATGACGTATCGCTGACACGTGTACGAGTGATGATGACGCAACACTGACAGGTGGCTGAGGTGGCATGACCCGTTGGGTCAATGAGGCACACCGGATCGCGGAAAGGCACGATCGTGACCATTGGACTTAATCGACCCGACCCGAGGATACGAACCGGCGGGTCGAGAAGCTTTCAAATGACGAATCAATCCTGAAGTTGCGACATTTTGCATTCTGGCCCCAAAAGTCAAAATGGTCAGAAGCCCAAAGGTTGCATTAATTGAGATTCAGTCCCTGCAACACTTGAAACACTATAAATAGGCCCGCTTATGAGTTGAAAAATTCATTCATTCAAGTCATGCATTCATAGCATTCTAGCAAACACACCCATGTTCCCTAGCAGTGCAAGAAAGTCCAGATTTTCGAGTAGATTCGCCGGAAAACTTCGAGTCGTAGTGCTGCGATCCCAAAGTTAAAGAAGTCGTTGTATCTTGGGGACGATCGCCGTAACCCGAGAGCACGTGAATAATCGGGACGATATCGTCTTACGGATAGCGTACCAAGTACGTGCCACGACTTATCCTCAGACAAAGTTCTGATCAAAGCTCCCGCCACCGACCAGACGTATCACCGAAAATAACAATTAATTTGTTTGGTCTTCCCTACAATCTCGGACCGTTGGCTTTCATGACTTCGACCGGTTGACGCGCATCTCAACAAAGCCCGGTACAACTCGGCCTTTCTCGGCCTGTTCGGCCGGTTTGGCCCATTCGGCCTACTCGGCCCAATCGATTGTCTATGCTCGATCGACATGGCTCATCTCGAGTCTTTGGTATGCTTGAACTGGCTCGACCCATTACCAATCGTTTGCCAGCTACCGACCCATCATTTGCTATCAATTCATACAGCAAGTCGATTCATTTCATTAATAAATTCACACAAGGCGGCAACATGATTGATAGGATAAAATTCATAAACATCGTTCGATGAAGTGAAAGATGTTGTTTCTCATAGTACGTCTGGTCAGTGGCAGAAACTTGGTCAGCACTTCATCTGAACGGTAAGTCGAGGCATGTACTTTCGTACACTGTCTGTAAGACGATATCGCTCCGATTATTCACGTGCTCTTGGGTTCCGGCGATCGTCCCCAAGGTACAACGACTTCGTAACTCAGAATCACAACACTATGACTCGAGTTTTCTGGCGAATCTACTCGGAATTCTGGACTTTCTTGCACTGCTAGGGAATAGAGAGGTGTTTGCTAAAATGCTATGCATGACTTGATGAATGAATTTCCAACTCGAGCAAGGTCTATTTATATTTTTTCCAAAGGTTGCAGGGGTCCTTTTGCGAATAGTTGCAATCTTTGGCCTTTGTTTGACCATTTGACTAAGGACCCAAGTGTGAATAATTGCACCTTTTGGGCTCCTTTGATATTAACAACCCTTCGATCCAACGGTTCGGACCTGAAGCGCTCCAGCGGTTACCCGGCCGAACCGACGCGACCCTACGGACCCTCCAACAGGTCTTTGTCATGTCATCTCTCGTCCAGTTAGTGCTTATGCAGCGCTGCATCACCATCACTTGCACACGTGTCAGCAACACGTCACTTTCTTGCCACGTCATCCGAGTTGCCACGTCATCGGCACGTCGAGCGCCACCTCGCCGACACATCATTGCTGGTGCCACGTCAGTTGTAGCATAAATTTTAGGGCTCCTCAATGCAAAGTGCATTTTATGCGCCTCAAACCACCCAATGCGCACTATGGTACAACTCGGTCTCGGGATCGGCGTCGGCCGCGGGCTCGGACTCGTCGGTACAAGGCACCTCCTCGCACTTGGGTTATTACTTAGAGCCAATTAATATTCGATATATTTCCCTCGAAACGTAGATCATGAATCTTTCATTAATTTTGAATTTCGACGAACGAAGACTTCTTGATTTAATAAAAAACGATCGATTTTAGCTTTTGGATAATTACCCAACATTGGGCCCAATTGGTCCAATAAGCTAAAATCCAACAAAAGAGATATGCATATATGATTGGGAAATGTGACTCTATAGTCACTAATTTAAAAGAGATATGCATATATGATTGGGCAATGTGACTCTATAGTCACTAATTTAATATCTGTTATAAAAATATTAATTGTGATTAATATTATATTAAGATTATTTTATTATAATTATACTTATATTAAGATTATAATGATAATATAGCTTATAATAATAAAGAGAGAGAGATTAGAGAGAGATTAAGTATTTCAATACTTGGTGTGATTTACAATGAACTCTAATCACCTATTTATACTACTAATAATTCACTATTACAACTAATCACATTAATTACAATTATACACCTCACACTAAAATACAAACTCTTCAATTAAACACCTCATCTTATCATCTTATCACATTATCATCATTTAATATAATACTTTCAAATCATCAATAATTTAACTAATATTATTATTTAAAACATCCACATTTAATTATTTCATAATACTCCCCCTTGGATGTTTTCAAAGAATATGCCTCGTTAAAACCTTATTAGGAAAAACCCAATGGGAAAAAAAACCTAATGAAGGAAAAAGAGTACATGATTCTTTTAGATACGCTTTCGATTGTCGCCTCATTAAAAACCTTACTGGGAAAACCACATGGGAAAAACCTCATTGAAGGGAAAAAGAGTGCAACGCGTATTTACTCCCCCTGATGTTGACATCATTTAAGATCTCGAAGTTTTTGAACTCCAATTGAATATACCAATCTTTTGAAAATTATTGGGGGAAGTGCTTTCGTGAATAAATCTGCAAGATTTTCACTTGATCGCACTTGTTGTACATCAATATCACCATTTTTCTCTAAATCATGTGTAAAGAAATATTTTGGTGAAATATGCTTTGTCCCTTAATATATCCTTCCTTTAATTGGGCAATGCATGCAGCATTATCTTCATATAAAATCGTAGGAAGTAACTTTTTCGATACTAGCCCACTAGTTTGTTGTATATGCTCAATTATCGATCGCAACCAAACACATTCTCGGCTAGCTTCATGAATAGCTAAAATTTCCGCATGATTAGAAGAAGTAGCCGTTAAACTTTGTTTAACTGACCGCCATGAAATAGCGGTTCCGCCATGTGTAAATAAATAGCCTGTTTGCGATCGAGCATTATGTGGGTCAGATAGAAAACCAGCATCTGCATACCCAATCAAATCTGTTTTTGATTCATTAGAATAGAACAATCCCATATCAGTTGTTCCTTGAAGGTATCGAAAAATCCGCTTAATTCCATTCCAATGTCTACGAGTCGGTGACGAACTATATCTCGCCAATAGATTCACAGCGAACGCTATATCAGGTCGCGTATGACTCGTTAAATACATTAGGGCTCCAATAGCACTGAGATATGGTACTTCAGGACCAAGTAGTTCTTCATCGTTTTCGCAAGGTCTAAACGGATCTTTATTCACATCTAAAGATCGAACAATCATTGGAGTATCCAATGGATGAGCTTTATCCATATAAATCTTTTCAATACCTTTTTCGTATAAGTCTCTTGATGTACGAATATCCCATTCTTTAAATATTCAATTTGCAGTCCAAGACAAAATTTCGTTTTACCGAGATCTTTCATTTCAAACTCTTTTTTCAAACAATTAACGGCTTTTGATAACTCTTCAGGAGTTCCAATTATGTTAATATCATCAACATAAACTGAAATGATGACAAATTCATTTCCAGATCTTTTCATAAATATGCACGGGCAAGTTTGATCATTTTTATACCCCTCTTTCGATAAATATTCACTTAGGCGATTATACCACATACGCCCAGATTGCTTTAATCCATAAAGCGATTTATTTAGCTTGATTGAGTACTCATTTCGGGGCCCTGAATTTTCAGGTAACTGAAATCCCTCGGGAAGTTTCATATATATATCACTATCAAGTGATCCATATAAATAAGCGGTGACAACATCCATTAGACGCATATCGAGTCCTTCACGTACTGCCAGACTAATTAAATAACGAAAAGTAGTTGCATCCACCACAGGAGAATACGTCTCCTCATAATCAATACCAGGTCGTTGTGAAAAGCCTTGTGCAACAAGCCGTGCTTTGTATCTCACAATTTCACCGTTTTCATTTCTCTTTCTAATGAAAACCCATTTATATCCAACCGGCTTTACATTTTCTGGTATGCGGACTACAGGTCCGAAAACTTTTCGTTTCTCAAGTGATTTTAATTCTGCCTCGATTGCATCTTTCCATTTTGGCCAATCATTTCTTTGTCTGCATTCTTTTACAGACCCTGGTTCATGATCCTCATTCTCATTTATCTCATTCATTTCATGTAGCGCTACGTTAAATGAGAATTTATTGTCAACGTTGACTTTTTCTCGGTTCCATCTAATTCCATTTTGGGCATAATTTATTGAGATCTCTTCATTATCATTATTCTAAAAATTTCAGGTACCTGATTTCCATTATCATAATCATTAATGCCCATTGACTCTCTAGAGTCGATAAATCCTCGACTGGACCATTCTTATTATATGCTCCTTTTCTTTTTCGAGGATTTTTATCTTTGGAACCCGAGGGCCTACCACGTTTTAGTTGTGGCTTAGGCTCGATCATTATATGTTCTCCAGGAACATTAACTTTTGCAGGAGCATTAACAGCTGGTATATGTGACTTAGTCACTCTTTTAAGGTCAGTAAAGCTATCTGGCAGTTGATTAGCTAATCCTTGTAAATGAATTATCTTTTGAACTTCTAGTTCACATTCTTTCGTTCGAGGATCATAATGATTTAGCGATAATTCATTCCAACTAATAATCATTTCCAGCTGTTTCTTTTCTCCCCCTAATGTCGGAAAATTCGATTCATCGAAATGACAATCGGCAAATCTAGCCGTAAATAAATCTCCAGTTAGAGGTTCTAAAATTTTATTATCGATGGAGATTCAAATCCGACATATATTCCCAACCTCCTTTGAGGTCCCATCTTAGTGCGTTGTGGTGGAGCAATTGGAACATATACCGCACATCCAAAAATTCTCAGATGGGAAATATTTGGTTCCTGACCATAAACCATTTGTATCGGGGAGATATCGTTATAACTTGTTGGCCTGATGCGGATTAGTGCCGCTGCATGTAATATAGCATGTCCCCAACAAGATGAATGAAGTTTCGACTTCATTAATAATGGTCTTGCAATTAATTGCAGCCTTTTAATCAACGATTCTGCAAGACCGTTTTGCGTATGTACATGTGGCACGGGGTGCTCAACATCAATTCCAATAGACATGCAATATTCATTAAATGCCTTGGAAGTAAATTCACCAGCATTATCAAGGCGTATTTTCTTTATTGGAAAGTCCGAAAATGTGCTCTTAATCGAATCAACTGAGCAAGCAATCTCGCAAAAGCTGCATTCCGTGTTGATAACAAACACACATGAGACCATCTAGTTGATGCATCAATCAATACCATGAAATATCTAAATGGTCCACACGATGGATGTATCGGTCCACAAATATCACCTTGTATACGCTCCAAAAATCTTATGGATTCATTCTTTATTTTTACTGGTGATGGACGAATAATCAACTTCCCTTTAGAGCAAGCAGCACATGATAATTCATTAGATTGAAGAATCTTCTGGTTCTTCATTAAATGTGCACGTGAATTTTGAATTATTCTCCGCATCATAATTGAACCGGGATGGCCCAACCGGTCATGCCAAACAAAAAATGTATTAGCATTAGTAAACTTCTGGTTTACGATAGCATGCGATTCAATTGTTTTAACATACGTATAATACAATCCAGAGTCAAATGAATGTAATATTTCAACAACTCGTTTATCATTCGAAACCACTTTTGTAATGTGCAAATATTCAATATTTCTCTTTTCTGCAATCTCAATGTGATATCCATTATGTCGAATAGCTTTAAAGCTCAATAAATTTCTTTGAGACTTAGGAGAATATAAGTGTAATACCTGTAAATTTTAAACACGGGATTTTGATATAATTAATAGTGAAAAGACTTAGAAAATTTGGATATTATGTGAATGAAAGATAGGGTCGAAATCCGGGTGATGGCAAGCTTCAAGGATAAAGCCGAAAAATTTCGATGGGCTGAAAAATAATTAGGCCCAAAAGGACTGAATGGCCCAATGGCCAAAATTGTTTGCAATGAAGAAAGATACGTTGTTAACACCTATGAGGTTTCTTCAAAAGGAGGAAAGACACGCACTTGCATGCTTAGCATAAAACCACTCGTAGGTAATGATATAGTTTAAAAAGGATAAGAAAGAAAATTTATCTCTGATCACTCGAGCTAAGCAGAAAAGAAAAGAAGAAGAAGGAGAAGCAAATAGCTGTCAGACACAAGGATTTCTAGCTAAAAACAGTCCAGAAAATTCGTAAGATAGCTAGGACGTGAGGTAGGTGAAACCTACAACCCCGAAAAAAATCGTTCTTAACAGCTTTAATATTCATGGTGAAAGGATCACCAAGTTTCCTTTTAAAATTTATAAGCTGCTTTGTGTGTTATATGATGTTGTTTTAAACCCAAAATATGGGTTTTCTTTAGCTGTGCGTGTTTATATTCATGTTTTCTGGAAATATTATGAAGTTTATATATATATATAATTAGGGTTTTGCACTGAAAATGATTTTTCATCTAAGTTACTGTTCAAAATCTTGTTTTCGCGACTTGAATTAGGTTTTCGCAGCATGAGATAGGTTTTCGCTACCTAAAAGAAGCTTTTCGCCACTTAGTGTTCGCGAACAAAGCTTTTCGCCACTTAGTGTTCGCGAACAAAAGCTTTTCGCCACTTAGTGTTCGCGAATTAAGCTTTTCGCTAGTCACTGTTCAAAATAAAAAGAGTTTTTCGCGAACCAAAGCTTTTCGCCACTTTTCATTAGGTTTCGCGAACCAAAGCTTTTCGCCACTCTTTATTAGGTTTCGCGAACCAAAGCTTTTCGCCACTTATTGTTTGCGAATTGAGCTTTTCGCTAGTCACTGTTCAAAATGAAGAGAGTTTTTCGCGAACCAAAGCTTTTCGCCACTTTTCATGAGGTTAAAACTTTTCGCCAGGTCAACTTTTAGTGGGCTTTTCACGGGCCTGGTGGGAATACTTTGAGTCTTAGTCCAAATTTCAACCCAAATCTTTTAATATAAAGTATTTTCGAGATTTTGAGGATATGATTTAAATGTATGATTTAATAATTTTGGTGTTGTTCATATATACGAAATATGGCTTAGGATTTGTTGTGCATACATTCACAATAAGTCATGACGAGAGTAATGATCGTATTTGTGCGATGGGGAGTGTATGCCTTTCTTTGGCAGTGATAAGTGAGGTTAAGACTCGTAGGTGCACCTGACGGGAGACAGACGTGATCGATCTGTCTACTCAGGCTTGAGCAACCTGAGGTGCCCACCGTCGTAGGATGGCTCGATTAGGCGGGAGATAGACGTGATCGATCTATCTACCCGGGTACAGCGTGAAAACGCGACTCGGGGTGCCCACCGCCATGAGATGTGATTTCCGAGTCTGTGTGACCGGATGATTGATGTGGTATTACGCGCGAGGTGCCGAGTCTAACCTAGGGCCCTGATTTATTGAGATACGAGAAAATGAGCGTGCATTTGTCATGTGAGATATTGGGATTTGGGGACATGTGCACGCATGCATTGCATTATTTTGTGTTCACCTACTGGGCATTTTTGCTCAGGGTTACGTGTTTTATAGGTACTAATGAGTAGACGGCTGGTGGCGGTGACTCCACGGGCTTTTGGGGGCGGATGCAGTACATGGGACGCGACCTGTGGAGGCGTAGGATTATTTTGATATTTTGGGGTTTCGGCCCGTTGTAAAGACCTTTGTAAAACGACTCTTTTATATATTGTATAATATACTATTTTGTTTTTTTTATAAAATGGGCTTTCCGCGGCTTTCGTTGCGGAAAATTCGCCAATTATCCTTTATTAAAAAGTGGGGTCGTCTCAATAAGGCATTATCAATTATTTGCCTTGTCCCTCTGGACAGTATAACATTGGCTCTTCCGGAGCCCTCAATTATATTTGTGCTACCCGATATAGTGATAACACTTGTTTCTTTCATTTCAAGATGGGAGAAATATTTCTTATTTCTTAGAATCGTATTAGTCGTTGCACAATCTGCAAGACATAACTCCCCATTGCACGTGCTTGTATCCATTGTATTGATAAATATATAATAACTAGAATTATTAAATAAATAAGCGTCAAAATAAAATTATATATATAAAGATAAAATAATAAATAAATAATGCTTAAATAAAATTTATAACGACACTTCAGTTTTCTTTATTTGGATCTTTAACAAAAACCAAAATATTCAAATGAGCATAGGATCTAGCACCAATTTTCTAAAATATCGTAATCTTGAGCAAAATTTAATTTCATCGACACTTCACTTTTAATTGCTCTTTATAAAGATCAACGGGAACTTTGGGTGCGAATAATAACCAACGATAATATATAATAATCTTTATATTGCTCAATACATCTTTCTCAATCATATACTAGTTGTCCACTTCGGGGGAAATATTAATAATAACCACGGTAAATATAATGTTCACGACCACTTTTATTGTTTGCGCATACATTCACTTCAGGGAATGCAACATAATCATTTAGTCGCACTTATGTTTTTCATTCATCCATCATAATATTTTCTGATCATTTTCTCACGATATTTATTCGTATTATATCCGATGGACTGAACGTGGTGAATGCTTTATAATATACCGAAGTAATTGCGTAAATCACTAGCAAGTATAAAATCGAGAGTAATAAATCAAAGTTTGCCAAATTCAATATATTGATATCATAAAAATAAAATCATCATTAAAATATTAAAAGGAAAAATTATAATTAATCTTCTTTTATATCTTCTTTTGTAAAAGTTCTAATGAAAAACGATATCCACATCCAAATAACTGTCGCCGTAATAATAATCATAAGTAATAGATCAAACATCGGACAAAGCGTCATCCTTCAAAATAAAATATATTTCAGTAATTATAATATTAAAGAAAAATTATAATTAATAATTATATTTTAAAAACATTGGTAAAAACATTATCCACATAGCCGTAAGGATCACCGTAAATAAAGTAAGCAACAGAAGATCCATCTTTGTATAAAACGACATGATTCTATAAGATGAATAAAAACATAATAATCAGATAACATATAAATCAATGATAAAATATATGTATAGTTTCATAAAATGCGTTCTTTATTATTTCATAATTATTATCCAAGTTCGGGTAAGATTGTGGTAATAAAATTTGTCCATTGTCCAAAATCTGTTCGATCCAATAATAACTTCAAAATTGCTCAATAAATAAATTAATAATATGCCGCTACTGAGGTGGGGATAACCACAAGACCTCGTGGGCTTTTGGTATTGTGTACGTGAATATATAAAAAAAAATCGTAAATAAAAATTCCACACACCACCACGGGGTATGGAAATCTGGACCTCTTGTCACTTATAGTGAACGATATTCCGCGAAACCACTCGGGTATTGGCGTTTAGTTATAAAACTTTTAAAATATACTTTTATAATATATATTTTTAAATTAATCACAATTAATATATGATTAGTATAAATTAAATATTAAATTACCGTACCTCGACTAAACTCGTACGAGATCTTCGACGGAGAGCGGTCGTGCTGATAACGTGTTATAAAAATATTAATTGTGATTAATATTATATTAAGATTATTTTATTATAATTATACTTATATTAAGATTATAATGATAATATAGCTTATAATAATAAAGAGAGAGAGATTAGAGAGAGATTAAGTATTTCAATACTTGGTGTGATTTACAATGAACTCTAATCACCTATTTATACTACTAATAATTCACTATTACAACTAATCACATTAATTACAATTATACACCTCACACTAAAATACAAACTCTTCAATTAAACACCTCATCTTATCATCTTATCACATTATCATCATTTAATATAATACTTCCAAATCATCAATAATTTAACTAATATTATTATTTAAAACATCCACATTTAATTATTTCATAATAATATCTATTATTTTCATCGTACTTAAACTTCGTTCAATTGAATTAATTATATGGTAGAACTATAAATTAGATAATTAAAAAGTTACAAATTTGTATTGTTTGAAACATTTTATATGTAAATAATATATGATTTGTATATATTATAATATGATATATATTAAATGTCATCATTGATAGGATAATATTTCAGTTGTTTACGAACTGTTAATGCAATTTACGTATGAGATTTGTGTGTAAAAACAAATTATTTCAATTTTGTGATGAACTAAACTGAAATAATAACAACAGTTAACTTCCATGTAGGTTGTAGTCGCATCACATTCACGTCTTAAATGGGAATAATGAGTCCTTGTGTATTCAAGCAACTTACATCGGGACACAAAACATCTAAGCCGTCGTTTGTGAACAACGAATATAACTGATTCAGCTACGCTTTCGCTTTCAGTTTTATAAATTTCCCTCTAGTTGAACACGAAAAAATTAAATTATTTTCGGTTACAATAATTGCAAAAATAATTCATTATTAACTTTATATGTCGGAATAAATTTAAGTATCTTATAATTTTCTTTCTTCTTACGAAATGCGTCGGAAATCATATTTAAAAAATGAGTAAACATCAAATTTGGTACTTATACTATACCAAAGTCTCACTGTTGGTGCTCAAATTTTTAAATGTGACGTTTTGGTTCCTAAACTTTGTAAAACATTTTATTTTTGGTTCTTTGACCTGACGAACCAGTAAAGGAACAAAAAAGGAACGATTTTGCAAAGTTGAAGAATCAAAATGACACATTTCAAATTTTGAGCACCAACAGTGAGATTTTTTTTTTCATAGACGTTATTATGTAAACTTGATATAAAATTCAACTTCGATCAACATGTAATTTTTGAACTTTTTTTTTTTAAAATCAATAGTTATCCCAACATAATCACACCGTAATTCCAAGTTTGAGCACCAACAGTGAGAAACTGGTACATATAAGCACTAAATTTGTCAAGTGAAACAAAACAAATCATGCCACAAAGTTAATTAATAGCGACCTAATGAATCATTATTATTTCAGACGGCAAATCTCATTTAACGTTGTGTTGATCTGAACTCTTCTTAATTCTTATTTAATAATTGTTTCCTCATACATTAGCACAAAGCTGAGCCGTTTCCTCGCTTTAAGACACAAAGTGCCGATTTGATTTGGCTTATGTTGCAACCCTTTGTTAATGGCACATTAGGTTCGCTTTATTACATCTCTGCCGATCAATATCTCTGTGCGTCGTCGTTCATTGTTTTAATCAACATATTGAAAGGCTTTATTTTTACGTATATTTATTCAGACTGCTGATTTCTTTTGCATTATTCGAATGGAATATAATATCTATCTATTTCCTTTAATTTAAAAGTCCCAATGATAATCCCTAAGAAAATCTCAAATATCACTATCCTCCCTCATTGTAGATGTTGAAAACTGTTTTAATAAGTTAATTTGAACGAAGTTTGCTCAAAATTTCGAGAAATATTCATATTACATATATTAATTAAATTGGACATTCGCAATCGAATTGTATATTACACTCATTAAATTAAAAGGTGCAATTCAATCTAAAATAAATTAAAGGCAAAAGACTAATTTTGTTTATAAATTAAAAGTTTAAGGGTAAAATAGTAATTTGCTTTACAGACCAAATTAAATTAGAATCTGACCGTTTGTAAGAGGCATTAAGCCTTAATATAATAAAATAGAGTATTATATATATAACCATATATAAATATGTATACGAAAAATTACCAAACAATAAGCACTCCTACATAATTTTTTTTTTCTACTAAAGCATACTAATCAAACTTAATTTAAATTTATAGATAAATTATCTAAAAATGATAATATACACGAAATTTCATATTATAAAACAATTCCATTGTCTGAATATAATTTAGAAACATCAAGACATATAGTTTACTAAATTTTGTTCATCTCTACTCTACTCTTACCATACTAAGCAAAAATCTCTTTAGAGAGGATTTTGTAAAGGAAAATAAAGACAGAAGAAGACAGCTCGACTTCATATGGCAGTCAAATTACATCTATTTATTTAATAAAAGAAAAGAGAAAAATATATTTTCTTGGGAGAACTACACATAAATCCCCTATGATAAAAAATACTACCACTTAACTCCCTCTGTCAGAAAAAACTTCGTTTAAGGACCAACTGGAAACATTTACTACACTTAAGGCCCAATTGGACGAAAATACCCCTCAAAATTTGCATTATTACGATTATACCTGGAATTTTTAACTTAAATAAAATAACACCAAAATAAGGAGATGACGTTGCCGAACGAACAACACACTACATATACGGTGTCTCAACGACTATTCTCCCAAAATCGGGCGTCCAGATCGAATGCCCATGAAAATATGCCACCTCCAATGAACGATTTACGATCTCCTCTATCATTGAATACATGTATGATCTCCTTGCTCATCCTCTCTATTTCGAACCATATCAATCGTCGCCTCTAGAAATCTGTATTTTTTGTGTTAGTTTCTGATTAATTACTCGATTCTGATTATTAGCTCTTAATTTTAGTATTTACGACTCGGTTATTGCATTTTTAAGCTTAATTTGTGCCCTTTTTAGGTTGTTGCTCTCGAATATGGCTTACTGAAGCTTAAACTGAGTCGTTTGCTGCTTGATTTTTGAGATTCTTTAAGTTTTCAATTAGGGATGTCATTTTATATTTATTACGTTATATGTTTTTTTCTACATGTTGCTTGTAAATTTAGTACAGTATATGCATTTTAATGGTACGGTATGCTTCTGTAGATTGGTACTAGATGTTTGAATGAAATGATACTGTAATTTTTTTGTGTGCAATCGTCGTTTCCATTTACGCATTAATGACACCAAATACAAATTCAAATTCAATGTCATATTTCTTTATTTCGAAATTTGAATGTTTGATGTGAGAGTTTAACATAATATGACAAGAACTGCTTTTTTTTTTTTCATTCAAGCCTTTGGATTGAAATTTCCACAGTTTGCTCAGGTGCATAACCATCATCTAGATTTAACATTAGCATTTAACATATGCAAATATGTTATCAAATCTAGCTAGCTTGGAGGATAACATAACAATGATGGTCTTTTGAAACAGTTGCATTCTGCTTTGGAGATTGCACTAGCATGTAAAACATATTATTTTATATATCTGAAAAAGTTTGTTGTAGCATAAGCCTTTTTAGTACTGCATCATAATGAGATTGTAAGATTAGTATATTGGTATTGCATGTCTGTATTGAACAATATCGTATTTAATTATGTTGCAAATGTAGTTTTTCGTTTATGCAGTAAGGATACCAAATACAAATTCTTCCTGGTGCTTTGAGGAACGGCAAGTCGAACGGTATCAGAGTGCATCAAATGAGTCGGTTATGGCATTTTTTGTTCGTATATTCATATAGGTTATAAAATATCTTCTTGGGTATATGTTGCATATAGTTTATTTCGTTTTTCGATATTTAGATTAAGAGTATGTTTTGGTGTTAATGTAATGTTGGTGGATGTATTCTGATAACAGAAGTTTTCATGGCAAAAATATTATTTGATATGCCTGGAGTTTGAGGTACGGTAATAATGTATAAAAAAGTACGGTAACCATGTGTACAATGTACAACAAAAACCGCAAAATGATACACTAAACACACTAAAATGGTCCGATGTATTAATAGTCGTAAAAAAGTGATGAGAATTTCAAAAAGAACAGATATTGATAAGTCAGAAACATTTTTAACGGTAATTGACATGTTAGGAACAAATTCTGACATAATCTGACACAAACATAGTAAGATTCCCTGCCAGAAACTTGGTACAGTTTTGGTACTTATTTTGCATAGATATGGTATAGTCTGTATGCACTATAAGATACATTCACATGCTTCTCTATGGTACAATATATATGCTATATTTGATACAACTTATTAGTGTAAGTATTTTTCGTCGTCATCCAAATTAGTTTTTTATGCGAAACTGTTTGTTATACGTACATATATTATATATTTCACTTGGTATCAAATTTGATATTTTAACACTTACACGCATGATTTTGTATTCCAACTCCCAAGTTTTCCTTATAAGAGAATGATCCTTATAAGGTCTTACTATTGAAGGTTGTGTTTAAACTACAAATCCATGATTTTGAGAGTTGGCCAATTAAATATGATATGAAATGAAACTTGAAACATATGTACATATACTAAAGTGTTTTTTAATTGAAACTAATGTAAAACTTGGTGAAAAACACTTACTTAATAAATTGTACCAAATGTAATGTTTATACAGTACCATTAGACAGTCATTGACTGTACCTTCTTATGGAGTTATAATGTATCATCTTTCAGTTGTTTGATATACCAATAAAAGTACCGACACCGTACCAAGTTTTAGCAGTCCATAAAAATAGATAGAATTACGAGTCCAGAGAGTCAATTAATAAATGCAAAGCCCTAAACGAAATATTAAACAAAACAGTTATAATAAGGTGAACATTTTAATTTAACAGACATCTAAACAATATTGAAGTAGGTTGTTCTAACATTGTTCATCATCTTCTAGTGAAGCTTGGGTTTGTAATATAAAATCATGGGTGTAGGAGTTACTCCATCAAATATGATACAAAATGGAACATATAACGGATATACATATGGAACTATGATTTTTCCAAAAATAAAAATTCAAATTGCCATGAAAAATGCTTATCCAAATAAGATGCACCAAAAGTAGCGTCTATAATTTACCATTGACCATTCTGTGTGATGTACCTGATTGTGATGATATATAGTACCACCATCAAGTAGTTTGGTGTACCGAAATTAATAACGACATCAGCCGACATTATACAGTCTCTGACAGGGGAATTTGTTCCAAATTTTTTCACTGACATTTCAGATCTTTCAGATTTCTATCAGATAACAAAGTAGTTCTGACATGTCAGGTTTTGTTCCTGACAAGAGCTGACTTTTCGAATGTATCATCTAAATGGCTATTACTATAGTGTACCAAATTAATGATTTTAGCATACCATTTTACAAGTGTTTGATGTACCTTTTACGAATAGTTACTGTACTTTCTTTCCATTGTTATCGTACCAAAAATCCAGGCATGATAAACATCGTTTTATCCATAACATTGCATGTTATCTTACTATATCCACTAAATTACACTAAAACATGCTCGTAATCAGAATATCCACAAGCACATCAACTTATATGCAATATATGGTGCAAAAAATATGTCATAATCTATATACAATATATGGAAAAAAGAATAGAAAGAGCAAACCAAAGATATACGGTTAATATGGCAAAAAAACATAAAATATATGCAAAATTTAGACAAAGATCGTACCCGCATGAACTACACTTGTAGAAGATATAGTGTTTAACCATTACAAATGATTCGACAATCATTAACAATAGTACCATAACCATACATTAAAAGGTACACTATATAAAGTAATATGGTATCTTAACCACACGTATAAAGGTACACGACGGT
Source organism: Lindernia subracemosa (assembly GCA_028392965.1). Taxonomy (NCBI): domain Eukaryota; kingdom Viridiplantae; phylum Streptophyta; class Magnoliopsida; order Lamiales; family Linderniaceae; genus Vandellia; species Vandellia subracemosa. The sequence goes on from JAQPCC010000041.1 coordinate 1,692,157, forward strand.
ATCAAAACAGGAGTGTCTTTCATTGCTTTGAACTACCTATGCGAGGCACCTTCAGGTTTCTCAAATGCAACGAACGTTTGTGCCGATGTATCTTATGTGAGAGATCTGAAAGGCGTGCTTCCTCACAAAATTCCTCAGCTTGAGAAGCATCCATAATAACATAGATCTGGAACTAGGAGATGAAATTTGAATTGAACATATGGCTTAAAGTGCATAATAAATTGGAAGATATAGTCACAAATAGTTTAGATTTTATTAAGCCTCTTGGGACGAATTGGATCACAAATTAACCGACACTAAAAATACATACCATTTGCAAACCTAAGCGAGCTCATCACCATTTTCGGCATATTGAAATATGACATCCAATTAGGATTTTGATCTGAACTCATCGTGCAAATCAGATATAAGCGAAGAAAGGGTAATCACATACCACCTGACTTAGCAAAAATCAACGATTTCAAGCAAACCACGAGCACGTCCAACATCGAGCAAACCCACGAATGAATCGGGACAATTTTGATTTTAGTTCCAACAACCCATAATAAATTTAAAAGACCCACGCTGTATTAACCTGAATCGAGAAAGCTAACAGATAATTTGATCGTGGAAATCCATAATTTCTTCTCAATTTTTTTTTTTCTTTCGCATTTTTGTTTTTCTTCTTCTTCCACCATAGAGATCCCCACACCCAGCTGAGAAACTCACGTGTACCTGTTCGAATCGAGGAAAGTCATGTTGCTGCTTCTTTTTCTTTTTCTTCTTCTTCCTCCTTCTTTCTTCGTTTTCTTCGTTTGTTTTCTTTTTATTTATGTTTTTCTTTTGATCTTAACATTAATGTGTAATTCTCCCTATTTTCTTTTCCCTTTTTCTCTTTTCTTTTTCTTTTTTTCTTTTCTTACTTTGCCATTGGTCAATAACAATTCCCTCTGTCACCCTCTGGTCGGCAGAAAAATTCAGGTGTCTCTCCGCACGCATAAAAGTGTGTAGTGTGTGTGTGTATTTCTCTTTCAGTTCAAACGCGCAAATATAGCATAATCCTTAATACCCCTCAATCAAAATCCTCTCCTAATCCCTACCCAAACCATTTACGTTGGGTGTGTGTGTGTGTGTGAGAGAGAGGAGAGAGAGATTCTTTACCCTTCGCTTTTTCTTCAAGTGAAAGAATCGATTACTTGGTTTTGGTTGCCGTTTGGTTGATTCTTAGGATATTGATTTGCCATCTCCCTGATTTACAGCAACAGAAGAAAGGCCCACCTTCTGTGTGTAAGTATTATCCTTTTGTAGTTTTTGTTTTTTATTTTATTTGGGATTTTCCTGAACCTATAGAAGAATATAGATCAGTTCTTTGATTTGGTCCCTGCAATCGTTCATTTATTTCTATTTCTTTCCTATAGGTTTTTTCTTGGATGTGTTGGAAGAAAAATACGATGCATTCTATGAACAGACCCTTGAACCAAGTTTTGGATTCAAATCTATGGTATGCTTGCGCTGGTGGGTTGGCTCAGATCCCACCTCTTAATTCCAAGGTTTATTACTTTCCTCAGGGCCACATTGAAAATATCGCTAAAAAAGACGTCGATTTTGGTAAATTTCCGAGAACCCCGCCCCTTGTACCCTGTCGGGTTTCGTCGATAAGGTACTTGGCCGATGCTGAGACTGATGAGGTCTATGCTAAGATCAAGTTGGTTCCGTTGGGAACGAACGAGCTTGATTCTGACTATGCGATCGATGCGTTCACACGAACCGACGGAAACAGCGATGAGAGGGATAGTTCCAATTCGTTCGCTAAGACGCTGACACAGTCCGATGCCAACAATGGCGGAGGCTTCTCTGTCCCGAGATACTGTGCTGAAACCTTATTCCCGAGGCTGGATTACTCTGCCGAACCGCCCGTTCAGACAATAATGGTTAAGGATGTCCACGGAGAGATATGGAGGTTTCGGCACATATACAGAGGAACGCCTAGGAGGCATCTTCTGACCACGGGGTGGAGTAGTTTCGTCAATAGGAAGAGGCTCGTGGCCGGAGATTCCGTGGTGTTCTTGAGGGCCGAGAACGGCGAGCTCTGCGTCGGGATTCGAAGGGCTAAGACGGGAATTGGGGGTGGGCTCGAGGCGTTGCACCACGATGGATTTGGGAGCCGTAGTCCCACGATTGAGAATAGTAGTAGAGCTTGTGATTTTGGGCTGAGTGTCGAATCTGTCCTTGATGCGGCGAATCTTTCTTGCAACGGGCAGCCTTTTGAGGTCGTTTATTGTCCCCGTTCGAGCAATCCCGAGTTTGTGGTCAGTGCGTCTGCTGTCAGAAATTCGATGACGGTCCAATGGTGTCAGGGAATGAGGTTTAAGATGGCTTTCGAGACCGAAGACTCTTCAAGGATAAGCTGGTTCATGGGGACCGTTTCGTCGGTCGGGGTCGACGACCCGACCCGTTGGCCCGATTCGCCCTGGAAGCTTCTTCAGGTAGTCCTAACTACTGTCGAATTTTTCGGTTCTTGATTCGATTTTTTCCATTCTGACTGAAGGCAGTAAAAATCATTTTTTTTACAGGTGATATGGGATGAGCCCGATTTACTGAAAAATGTGAAACGGGTCAACCCGTGGGCGGTGGAGCTAGTACCGAACAACATCCCGCCGATCCACGTCGCCCCGTTTCATCTGACAAGCAAGAGGCCGAGGATTCCACAGCTCAATAACATCCTCGGGCAATGTCCAATTCTTACGTTTCCTACCATCATCCCTCCTTTAAGCCCCATAAGCCCACTGTGTCGTTCCCCCGACAAAATCCCGAGCATACAGGGATCCAGGCATGTAAATCAAATGGGACTGTTATCGCCCGACATTAACCTCCAGCCCGGTAAAGCCCGAACGGGCCTGAGTTTGTTCGAATTCGAGCCACTTGACTGTAATAACAGCCCACGCCCTAAAAAGATCCTTGCTGGGAAAGAAGGCGAGGACGAAAAAGGACCGACCTTTTTCTTGTTTGGCCGTCGGATTCTTACAGAGAAGCAAATCTTGCAGGGTCATTGTAATGATTCGGAGAATGTGGAAAATGTTTCTAATGGGTCGGGCTCTTCGGTTATTCAGAACGAACCGTTTTCCGACGGTGAAGAAAGGCTAGAGATCGGACAGCAGTGTAAGGTGTTCTTGATATCTGACGATGTCGGTCGAACGCTTGATTTGTCTGCTTTTCGATCTTACGAAGAGCTGCTTCAGAAACTAGCAGCGTTATTCGGCGTCGAAGGGTCTTCGGGCAATGTGGTATACAGTGACAAAGGCTCAAGCAATGTTAAACACATTGGGGATGAACCATTTAGGTAAAGTTACACTTTAGATATTGTTATTCATTTTTAAATATATATGGGATTTTATTTTATTTTTCTCATTTAGAATAGAAGTATATTAATTTCTCCATTTTTTTTTTTGTGTTTTTGTGCAGTATTTTTGCCAAGAAAGTGAGGAGGCTAACCATCTTGACAACTGCTGCTGGGAGTGATAATTAGTGTTTGGGATTTAGATTTATATATTTTAATTTATTATCAGTTTTCTGTTTTATAACAGTATTAGGAAAGACGGAAAATTGTATCAAGGTTGAATTCAACTGTTATCTTAACCCTTTCTTGAAGTATGCTGATTAACATTTTTTTTTTTTTCCAAATATTTGGGGAAAAGTTAAATATTATATAACCTTCCAATATCAAAGAGCAGTACGTTAAATAACTTTTGACAAATAGTAGGTAATACATTTGATTTTTATATGTGCATGAATTAATCTAAATCTGGCGTAGGTTCTTCGAGGATTCAACATATATTATTGCTATATTTAAAAACCACCTCAATTTAGTCTGTCAATTTTTTTTATATATTTACAATTTGTTCCTTTAATTTTTTATTTATTTCTATTATATCCCATAAATTAGACTTTTGTCATTTATATACTTTAAAATAATTCTTAATTAAAATTTTATTAAATTTTATATATTAAACAATTAAATTATAAATAAAATTTAAATTATAAATAAATCTTAAAATATAAAATAATATTATATGTATGTATATATTGGAGCACAGTGTGCTTTGAATACTAGTATATATTATATATGTGTTTGGGATTTGAGCCATGCTATGCTATTAATCAAATACTTAAAATATTAGATTAACTACAGACAAAAGCCCTAATCCCGAAAGTATTGTCGGTCAAAATGAAAAAATTGACCATTGACTTTTGCAACGGATCATAAGACAACACAACAAGGCTGCAGCTGCTTAATTTCTACGCTCCTATGGAAGCGTGCACACACGCGCCTAACGTTGAAACATGACCGTTTGCAGAAAACAAGCAAAAGCTCACGTGAGGTCGGTTGGGAGGCCCATGAGCAACGGTTGCGCCGTGTTGACTCACTAAATACCATTTAATTAATTAATTAATTATAATCAATGCCAAAGGTTTTATTACCAAAGTCAAATTGCACAACTGTTTATTTATTGTCGTTTTTTTCAAACCTCCCTAAGTTCAGACTAGAAATATCAGACATGCGTGAACGGTGCGACAGATGTGTCAAGTATTGAAAAATATAGTTTTTAAATGATTTCCATAATGTTAATGGACATTGATTAGAGTTTATTTTAGTTAAAAGTCATCCATCACGAGGTTATAGTTACAATACTTGGGATCCATAATTTCAGGCTTGAGATTCTGTATTATATTATATAATAAGGTGAAATGAAATTAAACAAAGAAAAAAAAAAACAAAAAGCGATATAATCCATGAGAAAACAATTAATGATAATTAAGAAACTAATATCATGAGCATAGATTGAGTCAACCATAGCTTTTTTATTGTAAGTTCTGAAATCCAAGAAACTCGAAATAATAGAAATATATACATAAATATATTTATAGGAAGTTGAATTTCATTATCAAGACCAATTTTGTTAATTAATTAATTTTAATGTGGACACGAACTACAGGTCTGCATAGTGCTTTGCAAATTGCAATATATTGACCTCGTCGGTATTATTTATAACTTAAATAAATTGCCTCATCAAAGGGGGAAAATAAGTTAAATTAATAAAATTCTGATTTTTGCTTTTTACAATATAGCAACGAAAGGTAGACAATAACAAACAAAGAACACGGATGTTGTTTTCTAACTGAGAAGAAAACCCACATTTTATGTAAAAATACACACATATAATTTTAACTAAATCAATATATAACCTCAAAACAATATCATTTCTAGAAGTTGCAAGATTTTGGAAATTTTAGTCTCCCTCCAAAATTCGATATAAGAATCTATCTCTCCTTATTGGAAAAGGTGTCCCACGTGATCAGTGGGGCTCACAGCGTAATTCACCCTCGAAAAAATTATAATAACTAGGACTGTAAACGAGCCGAGTTCGGCACTTGGGCTCGAGCTCTAGCTGTTTTTCCTTGTCTCGAGCTCGATTCTAGTTAACTAAGCTCGAGCTTTCAGGCTCGAATAACATTAGAAATAAAAAATAAAAACTCACTAGCATGCTGGTGAGCTTTCGATCACTCACGAGGAAGCTCGAGCTCGAGCCGGCTCAGCTCATCTTTCACCCCTAATAACAACGAACAAGATAAGTGATGTCCTAATTGTCACAATAAACATAAAATTATCATGCGAGAAGGACAGCAGCATTTACATGAAAAACCATCTTTTAACGAAGAGAAAAAAATAATCGAAGCAACTAAGGACATAGAAAAAAACCCATCGTGTATATGGGCTAGGGTTTTGGCCCGTTATCACCAACGTCGCATCTATAAGCGCAGCGTCGCTTCCATTAAGCGCAACGACGCGATTTTATTAAATCTACTTCCCTTCTTCGTCCATTTTTTTCTCCGTGCTTTCTTCAATATTCGCCATCTTCCGTTGCCATCCGTCGTCTGCTACGTTGCTCTTGCCGGGACGAAGACCCACACCACCATTCCACCTTGCTCCACTGTCGTTCGACGTGAACCTTGTTCTGCCACCCAAGTCCGCCGTGAACCTCGCTCCACCACCCAGGTCCGTTGTGAACCTCCACTGTGACCCAGAGCCAGCGTGACTCATCTCAGCCGTGACCAAGCTCTCTCTCGCTCCTCTCCGTCGTCGCTACCGGGATCTGCTCGGTATGCAATTCTAATGTTTTCGATACACTAAAAAAAATGTAACGACAATTAGTTGTTTTATGGCTTTTACGGGGATTTTGACTTGTTCCCGTTTGATTTAGAATGGATACGAATGAATTTTACGATCCGGTCAATCAGAGGTTGATATTTCATGATAGTCATCTTTGTAACGATGTGTTATCTAATACGGATGGAGTTTTAGATACTCCATTGACCGTAAGGGCTTTGAAAGGATGGGATAAGATTTTACGACCGGTGCGATTGCATGGTCGTGTTTTAGAGAAGCTGAATACGATGTCGTTGTACGACGTCTATAGTTTTGGATCTCAGAAAATAGATCCACACTTAATTACGGCGCTAGCAGAGATGTGGAGAAAGGGGACACGTACGTTTCGATTACCGGTGGGGGAGGCGACGATTACTTTAGAGGACGTCGATGTTCATTTAACAGTGCTCCTTATCGATTGTACTTTCGTTAGCAATTTGATACACCGTAAGACGCCGGAACAATGGATTGATTATTGCGAGATGGTGACAGGTTACAAACCTTAGGAAGGCATGTACCACATGACCAAGTTGTCTTTGATGAAAATTTGCAGACTATTTAGAAGTCAGTCCAATCGACAACGAGAGTGTCGAGGATGAGTTACTCATTGGAGAAATGATGTTTCCCAATTCCAGCAGAAGTAGTACGTCGTGGCTTACCTTCCAATTCTCGAGAACGGGCGCACACTTACAATTGGAGTAGTATCGTTCTAACTTTCCGGTATAGAGAGATGTATACATCGTGTCAGCAACAAAAGATGAACATTGGTGGAGCTCTGCGGTTGCTTTAGGTACGAATTTATAGTAATAATATTTTTAGTTTTTACAGCGTAAATAGATTGAGTAGCTTAATTAAATATTGTATAGGTATGAGCTTGGATGCAAATATTACCCGTGCAGCCCATTGTTATCCATCCTCGAGTGGAGATTCTACCCACCGTTGTCGATGGAATTGAGTTGCCCATTCCGCCATATGCGGCAAGGTGCGTGGAACAACTTATTAAATTTATGAGGTTTTTTATTTTTTATTACTCCTATTTTTTCTATAAACTTTGTTTATCTTATTAAGTTGGAACACACTGTTGAATCATACGTCCTCAACAAATTCTAATTTACGTGTTATACGGGAGTCGCTCGATAGCATGTCGATGGAGCAGTTTGTGTGGACTCCGTACGATGATCGGGCACCAGAGATTATGGCGTTGAACCTAAATTTCGGCTACATTGATGGCGTGCGTCGTGTCCACTCATATGTTATAACATTTTTGAGTTACACTACCTGACCGTGTGGTCCAACAATTCCGAATGGTTCAGTCCATCCCACACCCTCTGAGTATCTAAATGATAATCTTCATCGATTCAATCTTTGCAATGTCAGGGGATACAAGTCCAAGCATATACTAGTGATGACGATTTTGTTGACAAGCCTCTGAAAGGAGAACAAAAGAATATGTCCCGAAAGGTTGGAAACAATGGCAAAAAACATGATGTGTCTACTTCAAAAGTCAGATAGGATACTAGTGATGTTGACTTCGTCGACAAGCTCACAAAAGGTTGGAAAGAGTATTTTTCGAAATGATTGTAATTCTAGCAAATTTGTAAGTGTTTCTAGAAATTATGGTGTGTTTCTACCAACTTTGTTCTTATTCCTAGCAAGTGTGGTGTATTTTTACCAGCTTTGTTTGTGTTTCTAGCAATAATGTTGATTTTGTAGTCAGTATGGTGTGTTTCGACCAACTTTATTTGTGTTTTTAAATTGCGTCAAGTACTTAAAATGGCATAAATTAAAATTACATTCAACATAAAAACACAACAACATCACTAGTGTGATCCAACGTCTTACATGACCTCTTTGCTTGGTCTCCCTCTCGAACCACCTCGATTCTTTCATTCTGGATACGAGTAGTGCGATATCTACTCGGCCCTCTTCAGCCACGTCGAGCTTCATTATGTATAAGAGAAAAATCAGCAGGCTCCCAATAGCGCCCATCGTATAGTGGATTGAAAAATCCATCGTATGTTCTAAGGTATGCTTGTTTGTTGTAGAAAGGAGCAATCTGTTGCATGCTATGAACATTCCACATAGCAAGATGCTTGAGCATGAGAACATAATGAAAAACATGTCCCATTTTCCACAAGTGCACGTCTTTCATTGAAAGTTTACCACGTGTTTTCTTTGATTCACCGCAGAAGTAAAGAAATTAGTTGTTTGCAAATGCGAGTCGAATTGATATACGACATAATTAAAAGAGTGATCTGTCCAAATATTGAACATCTTCCACGCATAAGGCGACCATTGACTTTTGGAACTATCCATCACGGCAGAACACTCTTGTAATCGATCACAAAAGATTGAACACATCGATGAAAGATAAAGTCGAATATTGCTTTTGGAGGCAAACAACAAGCCCCTTTGAATACTCTATTAGTGGTCTCTGAGATATTAGTGGTCATTACCCTACATCGAAGCCCTTCATCATGAGAAAACGTCCATTTTTCTTTGTAAATTTTGTCCAACCACGCCAATGCTTCTTCCTTGATATTTTTTATGTGCTCTATAATACGATTAATCTTTTCCAATGTGAGCACCATCCCAGCTATATGGCAGAAATATTTCAGATCCTTGTCTTTGAATTATGAGTTAAAGTTTGATACCACGTGACATAGACAAAAATGATGTTCTCCATTTGGTGGCCTAAAAGCTTGCAACTCTCTAACTGTGGCCAGTATACCTGTATTAAAGATTGTAGGTAGGAAAATTTACGATCAATGTAACATATTTTACGTGGATGCCGATCTGAAATAAGGCATCAATTGAGTTAGCAATGTTTTTATTAGAAACCTTGTTGATTTTTTTAGACGTTGTTAGCAATGTTTTTATTAGAAACCTTGTTGATTTCTTTTTCTAGGATGCTAGCTTAATTCCTTTTGTGGTTAAGGCCATATTATGCCGGATTATGAATTCATATTAATGTTGTTCGTGTTTTATCTGATCATATGAGTTAAGTTACGTGTTCTATGTTTGTGTTTAATGCTTGTGTATGCTTGATCACCATATGCTTGATCCTTGATTGGTTTATGAGACTGGAAAAGTGATTAGACTGGTTAGAACAATAAACACAGGACACCACAACGTAAAACCGACTAGAGATGGAATTCGATTTCGTATGTGTGGTTTCCGAGACCTTATGCGCCGAAAGCGTCTAAACTCGGGGAAATTCATAAAGCCAAAGGCGTGCGAAGTAACTACAGTCATATAAAAATATAGGACTTGGTTCACTATCGCATAGGGTTGCTAGTTACGTGAATAATGAGTAGCACATATGTTAGTAATTTCCATCTTGACTTGATTCATGTTGGTTAGATAGAACTGTTTGCATGAAGACGTAGGATTAATCCGTGCTGAGTGTGTGTCTTGATCATGTTTGTCGCCTATTGATTTAAAACCACTATCTTTATCTGCTTTTGAATTACTATTTTGTTTTTGTTTATTTTGTTGCAAATTAATCTTTATAAAAATCACAAAAACTCTTTTAGTCTAAATTAAGGTTAGAAATATTTTCTTAGAATTAATCGAGTTGTCTACATGGATCGATAGTCAGACTTTGTCCGTTTTACTACTTGCACGACCTAGTACACTTGCTAGTATTCGAGCGTGTCATGTTTTTGGCGCCGTTGCCGGGGACAACGGTATCATTAGTTCTAGGGTTTATTCTAGATTTTAGTTTAGATCTTATTTATTTATTATTTATTTATTTTCGTCTTTATTATTATATTACCGAACTCACTGACGTTGATTAATCATCTTTGGCAGAAATTCTCGTTTGTGTATGACACGAAGGTCGAATAAGGAACCACTACTATTTGACGCAGAAATCGAAGCTACGTTGCAACGCAATAATCGAATTCTCAGCAAAGGATGGAGAATCACGATCAAGAAGAGAAACATCAAGAGATCATTGCTCCCTGACCTACGCTGCTGAGCCAAGCCCTTCCGGGCCCCTTTGATGATAATGACCCGATAGTGATCCCCGAAGGACCTAACAATCAATTCGAAATCAAGCCGGTGACCATGCATATGTTGACAGGGGCGGTGCAATTCCATGAGCTAGCTAATGAAGACGTCAATGCCCACATCACCAAATTCCAACAAATTTGCAGAACTATTAAGTACTCGGGGGTTTCTTCCGAAGTAATTAGACTTACATTCTTTCCATTCTCTCTTGTAGGAAAAGCATCGGAATGGTTCTCGTCACTGCCACACGCATCCATCGCTAGCTGGGAACAGATGGTCGAGTGTTTCTTGGGCAAATACTACCAACTCTCGAGAACTAGCGAGATAAGGAGCGAGCTGGTGAATTTCAAACAAGAAGGGGGCGAGACGTTGAGCGACGCATGGAGTCGATATAAGAGACTCCTCAGGCAATGCCCAAATCATTGCATACCACTGATCGTCCTGATGCAATCCTTCTTCTTGGGGCTTAGCACGCAGAACAAGCGCATTGTCGGCGGAGGGTGCAACACGAACTTCATGGAACTCGATGATGCGGACGCACTTGCAGCCATCGAGAGGATCGCAGCCTACCCCGCGAGGTACACTATTCAAGACCTAGATCAAAGGGCGGCAGGCATCCATGAGATAAGCACCTCAATGGAGGCGCAATTTGAGGCCATACATCGAAGACTAGATGAGATGCAAGCCAAAAGTCCCGAGGAAGTGAATCGGATCCAGTCAAGGTAAAGAAACTTTTACTCGAATACGTATGATTCGAGCTGGAGAGGGCACCCAAATCTGTCCTATGGAAATTCACACTATTTGAAACCTTAGGAGGCCCAACATCAGCAAGAACGACCTTCATATCAGAAGCCATCGGGATATCAAAACCAACAAGAGCCGCCGCCACTGAAGCAAAAAACAGAATGGGAGATGGCGTTCGAGAAAATAATGGGCTATCAAGGTGATCAAAATCGTAAGACGGACAAGCGACTTAACAAGATCGAGAATACTGATAAGAACATAAATAAGAAAATCAATAGTAAAACACTGTTGCCCAAACTCTAAAAGAATCCATTCATATAATCTTTCATATCCATTACAAAGGCACTAATGTGTTTTTATAATCCATACGTCTTAACGTAAAATGAAATAAAATTAATGCATAATAAATATAAAATCAAAGCCTTATTCTAGTAATTAATGAGAGGATTTGTTGCCACAAATCTCTTTCTTTATTAATGGAAATAATATATTAACATCTTATCCAGCCCACGAATAGTGGGCTCAAACCCGTCCCCGTCGTCGGTAAACCAACAGGGCCTCGGCCCTTCTCCCAAGCCGAACCCCGGATCTTGCTCTCTATCAACTCCATCCTCCTTCTAAACAACCTTGTCCTCAAGGTTGAAATTCAAAAACTGACTCTGAAAATTGATTTTTCTTATCCAAGTAGCATCATCGCCCGGCTGCCCCACCCACTTAACCAGCAGTTGCTCCTTCTTCTTAACCAATAGGAACAGGCTTGAGAATGAGCTCGAACTTGGCCGAATGATGCGCGCTCGCAACATCTCATTAACTAACATGAGATCTCATCCTTCTGTAAGTGGCCATATCTGTAAGGCCGAACTGACACGGACTTCGCCCCCGGGACTAACTCAATTCGGTGGTCCGTCGCGCGACGTGGGGGCAGTCCCCGTGGCTCCGCAACCACCTCGGCATGCTGCCAGAAAACATCATCCAATGGCCTTGCCATGACATCAAATAGTTTTGTTAGTTTGTGGTCAAGAACAACAGCCCAGAATTCGATCTCAGTTGTCTTGACCAGGGTGCAAAGGCTCACCAAGTTTCGGCACATCGCCGGATCCCCCCATAACTCTACTCGATCACCACCACATTCGAAACTCATAGTTAAAGTCTCCCAATTCGTGCGAACTTCCCCCAGCATGGCGAGCCACGCCACTCCTAGAATTATGTCAACCCCGCCCAACGCAAACACATAACAGGCTGCCTTGATAACACACCCCGACAACGAGATAGGTAGCTGCATACACACTCCTTCCGACTCATGTCTATGCCCGTCTCCGAACTGCATCTCGAATCTGCCCATCTTATTCGGGTTCAGTCGAAGTTAGGAAACCAAGGATGAGGAAATAAAATTGTGGCTTGCGCCACTATTAATCAATATCGTAACCGTGCATCCTCTCACGACGCCTCGAATCCTCATAGTGCGGGGGCTGAAGATTCCGACCATGGAATAAACTCGAAGATCGCCCCCTTCTTCATCCGAACTCACATGGTCTATTTGAACTTCCTTCTGCCCTGTCACATCACAATACTCATACTGTTGGAGATCCAACTCCTCATCCTCCTCAGCCAACATCACTCTCAATTGTTTGAGCAGGCAGTCATGCCCAGGTGTAAAGGGTTTCTTACACTTAAAGCACAACCCTTTTGCTCTCAGGTCTACTAATACTCTCGGTGGAAGTCGAGTGAATCTGGAACGGACAGTGGACTGTCCGGACAGCCCCGAATTCGTTCCTATGGACTGCCCAGTCGGCTTAGAAAAACTGCCGGTCGACCCCTGCACGCTGCCGCTCCCTGCTGTCGCGTTACTTCCCCTTCTTCATCCGAACTCACATGGTCTATTTGAACTTCCTTCTGCCCTGTCACATCACAATACTCATACTGTTGGAGATCCAACTCCTCATCCTCCTCAGCCAACATCACTCTCAATTGTTTGAGCAGGCAGTCATGCCCAGGTGTAAAGGGTTTCTTACACTTAAAGCACAACCCTTTTGCTCTCAGGTCTACTAATACTCTCGGTGGAAGTCGAGTGAATCTGGAACGGACAGTGGACTGTCCGGACAGCCCCGAATTCGTTCCTATGGACTGCCCAGTCGGCTTAGAAAAACTGCCGGTCGACCCCTGCACGCTGCCGCTCCCTGCTGTCGCGTTACCCCCCCCCCCCCCCCCCCCCCCCCCCCCCCCCCCGACAGCCTCGAAAAATTGCTCAAACACATCCCCAAGCCACTGAAAGTTTGACTCCCTCGTCCTCCATTATGAAGAGACAGATTATCCTCAATATCCATGGCTAGTTCCATTGCCGTCTCCAAATTATTTGGGCGAAGCAGCCGCAATGAGCCCCGAATCGGACCCTTCAACCCATTCATGAAATATCCCAAATAGTGTGAGTCCCTGAACCTGACTCGCTAATTGGACGAATACAGAGATGTACTCCTCTATTGTTCTGATTCGCCTGACTCCAGACAACCGTTCGAGCCGGTTGCCCTTAAATCGTGTGTCAAAACGCGACACCAGCGCCTGCTTGAACTTGTCCCATGACATTCCAGGTGTACGTGCCGTCATCCACATCAACCAGTGCAAGGCCACCCCGTCCATGGCCACCCCAGCTGTTGCCACCTTCCTTTCTGGCGGAGTACCGTTCAATTGGAACTGTTGTTCGGCCCTTGCTATCCATCCAATCGGATCTTCCCCATCAAACGTCGGCAGAAGCGCCAATGCAGCGCCCCTATGCGCCTGATCGTCCGTGGGCTGAGCCACCCTGCGCGTGTTGGACGCCTCTGCCTCCTCCTCCGACGGCTGCAGAATTACCTTCGACAACGCAGCTAAGGACACTGCGATCTCAGCCAATTGCGCACCGTGTGCATTCAATTTCTCCTTCACGACGACATGATCGGTCTCCAGCTTATCCAAACGATCACTGTTCGATCTTGTCATTCCGGCGGGAACGGGATCTGGCAGGTTAGACCAATTGAAAAGAATATAAATAAGAAAAACAACAGTAAAACACCGTTGCCCAAACTCTAAAAGAGTCCCTTCATATAATCTTTTATATCCATTACAAACATGGTTCGCCGGAACGACCGAGTCAGAACCGGAATGGAGGCCTCCATGCCAAAGTTCCGGGCACTTAACGTTTTGAATTAGAACGGCCGAAAAAACGGACGGAACGACGATTTTTCGGCTGGAACGGATATGGAACGGAGATAACGGAGATAAAACGGATGGAACGGATATGGATCGGCTGCAATAATTCAAATTATAATGCAACAACACACATGCTAAGGAACATGCATATCTGCTTTGTACAGCACCAAAGGAATCTTTAGTATAAGTTAAAATTAATAATGGACTGCACTGCTACATGAACGAACATGCATATCTGTAGGGAATCTTTGTTCATGCATATATGTAGGAACATGCGACGACAACACACACATGCATATCTGTAGGAACATGCATATCTTTGTTCATGCATATCTGTAGTAATAATGCAACAACACACATGCTGAGGAACATGCATATCTGTAGGGAATCTTAGTTCATGAAATGAACATTGAAGGAATCTTTTAGTAAGCTCCCGTGATATTACAGTGATAGCATCTTATATGTCAAGCTTCTCCTACACTTCATATATTGTATATCAAGCTTCTCCTACACTTCATATAAATAAACTTATGTATATTGTTTTGTAGAATGGCTCAAAAGCGTGATACCGGTTGCAGTTCTGTGAACCCATCGGAGAAGATCGAAAATTAGTTAAATGCAAATTTTGCGAGAAAATCATCAATGGAGGAATTACAAGATTAAAAATCATATTGCATTAGTTACTGGAAATGTAGAATCATGCAAGAAGGCTCCCAAGGAAGTGACCGAAATTCTTCAAAAACATCTACGAGACTCTAAAAGCGAACGAAGTATTACGGCAAAAAATAAAAAAGAAGCCGCCTTGAAGTCAATTATGGAGGAATCCTCGAGAAGAGATGATAATAGTAGTGACGATGGCGATAGTTCATATGGTTATTTGAATCAGGAGAGCCTCGTACAACAAGAACTGAAGCAAATGAGAAATGCTATGCGAGAGAGTCGTAAAACGACAGCGTTTGAGAATGATTTGCGAAGCAAATATGGCTATGGTACAATATAGTTCTTGTTACTCGTACACAATTTTACTATGTGCTAATGTTATTCCTTTTTTCAAATAATTACAGGTCATCCTGATGCTAGTTCGTCACAATATCAACATGTTCATGCAAAAGAGAGAGTCGCATGTAGCTTCAGCATGAGAGGAGTTGAAATGCCATCGAAGGGAATGGACCTAAAAATGTTCTCTTCGAGACATAAAAGTATCAAAAACAATTTCGCTCCTGAAAATGTAAAAGGCGTTGGTAAGGCCATAAGGAAATGGTTTTTATTTAATGCTATTCCATTCAATGCAGCTGATAGTGGGCCTTACTATCAATCGATGATTAATACCATTGTTGAGGCTGGTCCTGGAATAAAAGGACCTTCAGGGCGTCAAATTGGGGGGTATTTTTGGAAGAAGAAGTGGAAGAGATTGAAGGATATATTCAGACACTAAAACTAAAGTGGCCGGAATACGGGTGTACATTAATGTGCGATGGTTCGAGCACTAGAAATAAACATCCAATCATTAATTTTATGGTATATTGTGATCGAAATATGATCTTTCACAGTTCTGTCGATTGCACCAACAAGAGAAAGAGGGCTGATTTTATTCTTTCCCTTATGAACAAAGTTATTGATGAGATAGGTGAGGCAAATATTATTCATGTCGTTACTGATAGTGAAAGTGCAAATAAGGCTGCTGGAGAAAGATTGATGATTGAGAGGCCGCATATATTTTGGTCACCATGTGTTGCTCATTGCATTGACTTGATGTTGGAAGATATCGGTAAGATGACCAAAGTAAAGAAAATCATTGAAAAGGCAAAAAAAAAAATCACTAGTTTTCAAATAATTTGTTTTATGAAGACTACTACTATCCCATTGATCTGAATCATATATTTCATGATGATGACATTCTAGACGAATGGACAAGAGTAAACGAGTCCAATGCATTTGCAGATGATGACTTAGATTGGTTAGATGATGCCATGCAACATCCCAAGAGGAAGATAATCCATCTCGCCCTAATGAAGATCATACGAGAAGACAGAGGGGGAAAAATGTCCAACTAAGAGACGAAACCGACGACAGTGATGGTGATGATGATGATGGGAATGACGAACAAAGTCATGGAAGAAATCAGAGGCAACTTGACCCTATTTTTCAGGACATAAACGAAGGAGGAGTCAGTCAAAAACGACATAATAGTGGTACGTCTTGGGCACAAGGAGCTGAAAATTATTATCCTACTCAAGATACTGATCATGGGTATGGTCCAGGAATAAATGAGCAACGTCGACATCTATCAAAATTGGTGGAGTTTTCTAGCGGCGATAATTATTCTTATCCTACGGAAGCTTCCGACAGATATTTAGGACTGCATGAGCATATTACTAGTCTCGACATCGGAAGAGATCACCAAATGTCGTTGCCATATCATCAAAACCACGGTTTTGGGTATTCAGATCGATCATCTAGTTGTCGGTTTTGGGCTAACAAGAGATCTTATGATAGTTCTAGTGCACGATACGGGAGATCTAGTTATGGATCATCAAATACATCAGGTGTTAGCACTAACTATCAAGGATTCAGATATTATCATCGTGTGGATGGCTCATTGTTAAATGCACAAGTTCCATTTAATGATTAACGTGCATCAGACCAGTTATATCAACCCATTGATCGTCATTTAAGCTCATATCCGACTTCTTATCCACATCCTGAGGGGTCAAGACAGAGAGATGATTATTATGAACCTAATATTGATGATTTTGTACCTCCCCGTCATTCTGCTTGGTATTAATTAAGTTTATGTAACGAATTATCGTGATAAATAAAATAATATTATTGTAAGATGCTATTTTATTATTTTAATACCGCGATTGTATAATATCCTATATTTAACCTCATAATTAATATTTTTTAAGGTGCTCATTTATATTTATCTAGTCATGGTAAATTTATTATGCACTCTATGTTTTAATGACAACTATTTATTTAATTTAAACTATTTTAATATAAAAAAAGCGGAACGGTTCTGCTTTAATGCAATGGAACTGGAACGCTCGTGTCCGTTCCGGTGTCCGTTCCCGTTCCAGCGAACCATGATTACAAAGGCACTAATGTGCTTTTATAATCCATACGTCTTAACGTAAAAGGAAATATAATTAATGCATATTAAATATAAAATCAAAGCCTTATTCTAGTAATTAATGAGAGTATTTGTTGCCACAAATCTCTCTATTTATTAATGGCAATAATATATTAACATCTTATCCAGCCCACGAACAGTTGGCTCAAACCCGTCCCCGCCGTCGGTAAACCAACAGGGCCTCGGCCCTTCTCCCAAGCCGAACCCCGGCTCTTGCTCTCTATCAAATACAGTACAGACATTGGCTGCCACGAAGGAATAATTGGTGAGTTCCATGTCCGAACGCAGGCAAGGGACATGACCGAGCGATACCGAGAAGAATCCAAAAGAGTATGTTAGGATTATTTTATTGTGTTCAATTAATTAAAATTATATTTGTAGTTTATTTATATAGATTATATTTAAAAGAGGCTTAGTGTAATTGGGCTTTGTTAGGGGCCCAAGTATTATATACCAAAATGTGGTATAAATACTTGAACCCTAACACATAATAAAATGTGTATTGTGTGAAAATCAAAGTGAGCCCCCAACCTCTCAATAACACAATCACCCCACGCCGAGCTTTGATTCTTCTGATCTTCAAATCGTGGTAAGATCATTTAAATATATGTTTAGTTGGATATTCTAGGATTTACAAGTGGTATCAGAGCCAAACGCGCTCAGATTTGAGTAAAAATCTTCGAAATATTTTTTGGTGTTCTTCGTGTTTTTCAAATGTTTTTCGAAAATTTTGATATGTTTTGGTGTTTTTGTGCTTGATTGAGTGTTTAGGAGTTAGGATATAAGTGTTTCGATCTTTACCCAGGGCTAATTTGATTAATTTTGTGTTTGGGGATCGAAAATATACCTCGAAAGCTCACAGTGAGAAAACCAGTAAGAAAACTTTTAGTGTGTGAGAAGTGTGTGAGAAAACTCACTTCGCAAACCTCCACTGCGAAAACCCAACTGCGAAAACTTTTTTTTCCTCCACTGCGAAAACCCAACTGCGAAAACATTTTTTTTCCTCCACTTCGCAAACTTTTTTTGCTTTGGCTTCGCAAACGTTTTTTCCTTTGGCTTCGCAAACTTCATGTGGTCAATTATCATGACTTTTTGATGTAATGATGAGGCTATTATTAGGTAATCATTAGGTAACAAAAAAAAAAATTGTGGTTTTCGCACTCTCTTCAGATTTTCGCATCACATTTATAAAAATAAATAAATAAATAAAAATAAATAAAAAAACAAACATAATACTCAGTTTTCGCATCCTATTTAAGTTTTCGCATCCTATTTAATACTCAGTTTTCGCATCCTATTTTTTTAAAAAAAAAAAAAAAAAAAAAAAAGACAAACTAAAACTAAATCTCAGGTTTTCGCATCCTAATCAAATAAAATAATAATAAAAAAAAAAAACTAAAACTAACACTAGTAATGATAAGGTAATCATTTTGTTAAAAATAAAATAAAAAATAAAAAAAAAAATTTACATCCAGTTTTCGCATTCAGTAAAAAAAAAAAAATGGTTCTCGCACCCTTAAGAAAAAGGTTTTCGCATCCATGTGAAAAAAAAAAAAGTAAATTTAAAAAATGAGGTTTTCGCACCCTTAAAAAAAAAATTTGGTTTGCGAATCAGTTTTCGCACCCAAGCTAAAAAAAAAAAAATCTCTTTGGTTTGCGAATCAGTTTTCGCACCCAAGTAAAAAAAAAAAAAAAGGTTTGCGCATCAGGTTTTCGCATCCACTTTTCGCAGCCATATTTTCGCACTGACTAGGTTTTCGCAGCCATGTTTTCGCACTGAACACTTCAAAAACCCCCACTTCGAAAACTTTTGAAGGCATTTTCGTAATTTTTCCAGTTTTCGAACCCAATAGTTTTCGAACCCACTTCGAAAATCTTGATTTTCGCACTCCTAACCAGAAATCTATTTTCGCAACAGCTCACTTCGAAAACCTCAGATTTTCGAAACAACACTTCGAAAATCAGTTTTCGCACTATATTTCGAAAATACTTTTCGCACTCATATCGAAAATGTAAATTTTCGCACCCAAGCACTCCGAAAATTTATTTTCGCATCTTATCACTTCGAAAACTTGATTTTCCTAACACACATCGAAAATAAATTTTTGCATATCATAGCACATCAAAACATTTTGGCAAATTATAGATAAGTTTGATAAATTCCGAAGTTTTCGAAATCACCTCAAAAGTTTTTCGGTATACACCAAAAATCTTTTCGGTACCCAAAATTTTCGATACTTCACAATATTTTTCGATAAATCAAACTTTCGGTGCAGAAATTTTTAAAAGCCAATTTTTTTTATTCCAAAGCATCTTTTGCACATTATAGAAAAAGCTTTTGGTAACATTTTCGAAGTTTTTCGACATCAGTTTAAAACTTTTCGGTACACACCAAAAAGTTTTCGAGACTTGGTTAAAATTTTCGAAACTTCACGACTTTTATCGACACACCAAAACTTTTCGGAACTGAATTTTTCAAAAGCAAAAAATTATCAAATCTACACAACGCGTTAACGATCGCGTATCCAACTAAATTAAAAAAAATAGTAATATTTTAAAATTTTAAAAATCATGGATTCACTTCCGCAACTTCTGAGATGAGCTTTGACGAGAGTGATTTATATAAAGCTTTTCTTTCTTTGAAGGAAGATTATAAAACCATGCGTCGTGAACATAAACACGAACGTAGGACTACCCAAGCGTTAGAAACTAAATTAGCTAGTGCACTAGAAACTATTTCTAGTCTTGAATCAAAATTAGCTAGCTCAGAAACTAACGTTTGTGAGCTAACCAAGAACCTAAATTCCTCTAAGCTAAGCCAGAATCAACTTATAAGTCACGAAAAGACTATAAGTGAGTTAGAGAGCAGACTAGATAATAATTACAAATGCTTAGTCAAGAGTTTAGAAGAAAGAGGTAGTCTTACTTGCCATTTAGAAAACGCGCGTGAGAAAATCACTAATCTTGAATCTCAGAAAGTAAAATTAAAAGCTCAAATTAGTGAACTAACAAATAAATTAAACAATTGCGAACTCGAACGCAATAATTATCTGTCTGATTTGAGCAATTCGCGGAGTAGTTTTAAACTTTTATTTGAGGAACGCAGTAAATTGCACTCTAAAGTTCATCACTTAGAGGGCATCCTTGCGAAAAAGGGTCAAACAGACCAAAGTTCCTCTAAAGACTTAGCGTCCAACGGGGAAAACAATTTACATTCTAATAAACCTATCTCTTGTTGGGAAATTCCAGAGGTTGCTAGTAAAATTGTAGAATTGAACGCAACCCTGGAATCGGAAAGAGTAGGTTTCCGAGCAGAAAAGCAAAAACTTCTAGAGGAGATTTCTAATTTCTAAATGAACTCTCTATAGAAAAATCTTCTTTTAAGCAGGATATGGGCACACAAACCGACGCCTTTGTTCCTAAAATTAAAAAGACTTTTACTAATAATTCTAAGTCAATGGTGACGAAAGCAAATACACATTCTAAATCACGTTTGACTGGCGCAGAAACGAAAAGTAAAAGCAATACGCGTAAAAATGCTAAGGAACAAGAGAAAATTAGGAAGGAGAAAGGAAAATCGACATTATTTTCAAAAATCATGGACGACATTGCTAAAGATTCTCCTTCTCCCGCTCCCATAAAAAAGGAAGTTCCTAAAGAAGAAGTCCCAAGCTCAAGCAGGCGAACTTCTCAAACTTCCAAAATCTCTCATTCTTTAAAGAATGATAGAGATGGAATTGCTTACACACACAAAAATACTTATCATTCTAGTAAGCAAAATTCCATCAAAAATCATCATTATAGAGTGAATGATGTGAATTCTTGTACGCAATACGACTCATCATCTGATGACGCATATAGTGCGATAAGTTCGTATTCATACTTGAAATACCCGGTCCAGATTAAGTCTGAGAGACACCTTCTGCGACTGGCTAGGGAGAAAATCTTCAGATCTTCTAAACCTAGACACACGTTCACCGGCGCTGAATTGTCATTTCCCTCTAAGGTTCACCAAACTTGGATTCCTAAATCAGAAATCAAATTAAATAGGACTTTAAAGGATGATTTAGGATGTATATCTGAACCAAATGTGCATAAATTATTTTCTGCTAATATGGGAGGACCCATCCAAAAATGGGTACCAAAGTCCCGATAAAGTTTTGCAGGAGCCCAATCACGTGTGGTAATTCGACGATGGTTGCTCCACACACGTGATTGGTATGAGATGAGAGCAACCACAAAACCCCCGGTCATGAGTAGTAATTAGAAGATGATTGCTCATACTCATGATCGGTACGAGACGAGGGCAACCACAACTCCCAGCATGGTTGGTATTCCAGAAGTTGCTCCACAACCATGACTGGTATGCAGTGTGAGCAACTACGCCATAGGTAAATTCTATATATGCATTTCATAGTAAATTTTGGCATGCATATCGAGCTGAAAAGACAATATACCTACTTTAAAAATAATAGAGTACAATATAGCTATGCATGCTTCAAAAGGACTTTTACTTTCAAAATTTTGCATGCGTGCATACATGAGCCGAAATGCAAAATACTCTATTTTATAGGTACATTATCATCATGCGTACAATTTTAAGATTTTCGAGCTTAAACTTTCAAGCATGCATATACGCTGAATTGCAAAAATTACCTATTTTTCAAAATGGTACATTTTGAATATGCATTTTCAAAACTTTAAAATTCAAAATGCATATTACGCACGGAAATGATAAATACCATTTTTTTTTCTATAAAATGAGCTTAATTTGAGGGGGAGCTAATCTTTTATTTTTTAAAAGAGAAGTGATCCTTATTTTCTTAAAATGGAGCAATAATTACATTTTTGAGGGGGAGCAAACCTTAAATGCGTGAATTTAGGGAATGGGATTCGTAGATTTTTCGATCTTACTTAGCATCTTTTGAGGGGGAGCAAGTTCTTTTATGAAGCACACTTTGAGGGGGGAGAAATAAAATAATATAAAAATAATATATATATAACAATAGTAATAATAAATAATATTATATTCATATAATATATAATATAGAAATATGTATTACTAATAACGATTAATATATATTATATCCATATAATATATAATATACTAATATACATATTACTAATAACGATTAATAATATATTAAAAAAAAGGAGGGCCATCAAAATTAAAAATACAAGGCCATAAAAAAAAAAAGAAAAAAAAAAAGAAAGATATTTTCTTTTCATCATCAAGCTTCGTGGAGTTACCTCCGACCTCCGAAGATGGACTTCAAAAGAAGAATCTCGAGCCTACAACGGTCAACTCTTTTCAAAGGCGACGGTGGCTACAAATGTTAAACTCGGTGCGCGCTTCAATCGACCTACTCCGGATTGCTGACATACAAAGCAACACTCACTACTTCCTACCGGATGCAAGGACTTCGTTCCCATGATTCAGTCAAACCCAACTGAATCTAACCCCGGAACATCACCGAGAGACAGTCAAATTATGAAGAAATAGCTACATCTACTGGAACATTTTGAAAAGACCGACGCTACATAATTTCGTCAACTCACAAATTATTCGGACCAACCCCCATAGGTACAGGTGCTAATTTTATTAGCTCTCGGGTAGAAGTCGCCGCAATAGGTCCAACGGCGCAGGCACAACCGAGCCTTACCCACTCGTCTGTCTCACAAAAGACAGGTGTTTCAGAAATCACGGGGAACCACGTCTACTATCACCGCTTCACTCGGAAGCGGGAGATATTGAATTATGTGGTACTCAGCCCCACCACCACACTTCCTTGCGCACTTGAGTCTAGTGTGTCCTCACTTCCCATATAGTTTTATATTTGAACCTGCCACCTATCAAGATTCGACCACCATTTCCAGCACTCTACGAAAAGGGAAGCCATATAAAGATTTCGAACGTTTCATTAATATATTTAATAAATTAAAAATTGACATTCCCTTTTGTGAAACTCTTTTGCATATTCCGAAGTATGCTAAATATTTTAAGGAGTTTCTATCGAAGAGAAACAAGCTGGAGGAACTCAAAACGGTAGCTCTAATCGAAGAATGTTCAGCAGTGCTACAGAAGAAGCTTCTGCCGAAGCTCAAAGATCGAGGGAGTTTTTCTATTCCATTTTCTATTGGGTCCCCTGCATTCAATAATGTTTTATGTGATCTTGGAGCTAGTATTAACCTAATACCTTTTCACTGTTTAAGAAACTAGGACTTGGCGAGCCGAAGCCCACGTCGACTATCCTCCAACTCGCTGACAGGCCAATCACATATCCACGGGGGATAATGGAAGAAGTGCTGGTAAAAGTAGAAAATCATTACTTCCCCACTGATTTCATTGTTCTTGATATAGAAGAAGACGATGAACTTCCATGAATACTTGGATGCCCTTTCCTGAACACGACAAGAGCTCTCATTGATGTCGGTAAAGTTAAACTTATTTTACAAGTATGGGATGAAAAAGTAGAAGTCGATATTTATAAATCTATGAAGAACCCCACTAGTAATACGTGCTCATACATAGATGTCTTTAACCCGTGTACCTTTAAGTGTTCTGTGTCGTTCAGGAACAACTTGTCTGGAGAGAATACCAGTAAGCTAAAAGACCGTCAGAATGTCAAGACTGATGCGAAAGCATATCCGCCTGACGAGAAGGCGACTAAGCCTAATCTTAACTCTGTTTCTTCTTTATTTAAGTGTAACAGGTGGATACCATGGACTAACAAAAGCAGCGGTGCTGAAAATCATAAAGACAAGGTGATCCAGCCAAAGAAGAAGAAGAAATCTCGCCAGAAAAGCCATACAAATGTTGAAATATGCGCAGGGCGAACGAAGGAATGTCATGGACCCTACTCGATGAAGCATACATTCTCTCACTAGGACGAAAGAAACCAAAGGTGTATAACGATCGAGATATTTGGAAAGAAAACTCGATCAAGCTCGATCATCCACCTGAATAAGCGGTTTGCAAGTCGAGCTAACGACTATAAAAACAGTGCTTCTTGGGAGGCAACCCAAGTATTATCGATGCATATTTATTATTTCATATTTCAGTCCTATTTTATCCTTTATTATATATCTAGAATTTGTTATCACGATGTTCGTTTAGTCATGTTTCCTCACGGGATCGTAGCTAGTTTGGGGGTGGTCCGTCACAAAGAGGTAGTTCGTTTACTGTGGAGCAACCAAGGTCTTCTTATGTCCCACCTACATCGATCAACACATTATTCAGGGCAGTGTCGCTTGAACTCTTTCTTTGCTTTAAATTCTACACATTGAGGACAATGTGCTATGTAGTTTGGGGGTGGGGTGACACATGCAAGATTTATATGCTCACATGTATAAGTATCGATGTTTTTTATCAATGAAAGTTGCGATTGGAACATCTCTGTGAAAGCTATTGTCTGTGATGAAAATTTTAAATTTTTTTCCTTGTGTCGTGATAAGATTCAGTGAGTTGAATGTGAAAGTCTGGCATGTTATGTGTTTTGATATTAGCATGACTATCTGGCTACATTGATTGCTCTAGAAAGATAATGTGTATCTTGATACACAAATCCAGCGTTATATGTGAGTTTTTGAGCCTTCAGAAAAGATTATTAGAGCAACTCGTTACATGCTCAATTTGTTTTCATGAGTGTCACACATGGATTGAATATTTTCGAACTTGCTCTATTATGCATGTCAACGTTACTATGTAGATTTTATGCGCGAAAATGAGAAGGGCATCTAGGATTGAGTCAATAGCCTATATATCTCCATGCCTTATATTTCTATCACTTAGTGAGCCCCTTTGAGCCTTATTTGACTTATTTGTCGATATGATACATATCATGTTAAACACTTTGAGTGACTTGAGCGACCCATGTGAGAGTTGTGGAGTGATACGGGTTAGAATTCTGGAAATATCTTTGTTGCTATGATATGATTACGAACTATCACTTCATGTTTCGTGTTTTGCCTGAATCATTCATTAGTTGATGACGATCTCGACCTATTGCGCTTTTATATTTTCTGAGATAAAACAAGAGTGACTCATTTGATGATGTTGTGCAATCCTAACTTGATTTGATCTTGTTTCGCTTTTATGATTGAGGACAATCAAAGCTAGTTTGGGGGTTACCCTTCACGACCGTGACAGTGTCGCGAATCTGGATTTTTATTTCTATAAGTGTCATTCACGGCCGCGACGCCTCTTGCATGTGGCCGTGAATGGTTTCTGCGAGGTCTCAATCCGTCCCTTCTGGTGTTCACGGCCGTGACAGCATTCAATCCGTTTCTGCAAGCTCTTTTGATCTTTCTCTCAGCATTCACGGCCGTGACACCTTTTGCATGTGGCCGTGAATGATTTTTGCAAGACATCAACTCTTCTGCCTTGTATGTTCACGGGCGTAACACCTTCTGCACGTGGCCATGAACAATTTCTGCGAGGACTTGTACACTTCAATTTTCATTCACGGCTGTGACACCTACTGCATGTGGCCGTGAATGGTCTTTTTTGGTTCCTTTTCACCTAATACCTTTAAAACATAAAAATAATGTAAAGTAATGGTATTCAAAGGTATTTTAAGCACAAAATGATCTGAAATTATAAGTTTAGGGGCATAAAATTCATGTAAAATTTTAACTTATCAGCAACCACTTTACTACCGTCTCGGGGTAGTGACGTTGCAATGCTCTCATGAAGATAGGAAGTTGTTGGACTAAAGATTTGCAAGTCCCATAACCGTTTTCTTTGGCTTGTTTATGTCAATGTCATGCTTGAACTGTATGAGATTTCACGAGCTGCTGGATGTCTTTGGGTAGATACTGATGGTCGGTCTTCATTATTCCGATTAAGATATGCACAATCATGTTTCGCAAAATGTTACGATGCGTGCTCGACACCTCATTCATGTAGTATATGTGTGGCTATCCATATCTCGTTATCTTTCAAAACCCTTTTTCGGATTGAAGTAAACTCATAATCTCTTATGGAAGTCGTCGTTATGATTTCATTTCACCCTCCATTCGGTTTTCTTACTTTCAAGAACGTGGTACTCACGCCCAACAATCCTCAAAGAGTAATTGTTAACAGCATTTTTCAAATGATCTTTACTATTAAAAGTCATACATTCTACAAACGCCGGATTGTCTCTATCGTAAAAATCAACCCCGCCCTCATCCCCTTTCGAGGCCACCATTTGATATGTGGAATTAAATGGCAATGACTGATAAAGAGCTCGGGTATCATCATCTTGTATCGGCATGTCAATTTTTGGAATATCGTTATTACCATCATCACCACCACCTTCGTCTTCCGCGGAATCTGAAAAATCATCTAGTGCACCATCCTCACCATCGGCTTCAGAATTTCTAACATCACTATTGTGCTCAACTTCATGCACGATCTCAAGTTGCGCCACTGTTGAAGTATTAGGAAAACTCCGGCTACACGAATGTATATCTTCATGAGGAGCATGGAACGAAATGTTACACAGTCCTTGAGAAATTGTTGAGATGTTAGGAAATGAGTAACTCGACGCGAGATTGGTAAATTCGTCGGGAGGCTCTTCATTAAGATCAAAACAGACGTTTTCATTTGTCTCGACAAACACATCAATTAAATTAAGTTCGGCGTTGACATCCAAGAAGTATCCAAGAACCTTTGATGAAGTCGAGAATGCTGAAAGTATTCACTCTTCACACGAACTATTAAAGAGAAAGAAGTGTCATCCATGCAAGTAATCTCGTACAACATGACAAAATATTGAGAGAAATTGGTATCGCGATGAATTTGTCGAAAATCAATCGGTTGAACACTATATTGAATGGTGTTTGATTCGGAGATAATCTCACCACCAAAATACACAGCGACTTGAATTTTACGAGAGGTCATACTAAGAATCATAAGACATATTGTGAACTTTTAAAAATATGAAGAACATGGATTCATTATATAATGGATTTCGGCATGCTTAATAAACATGACGACGTGTCCAATACCCACGACGATCACCTTTGATTTTCCGACAGAACACGTGAATGTGTAGTCATTTTATTCACAAACTTTTCAGAGATTAGAAAGATTAGAAACCGCGTGAATGAGAGGACATTTCGTTCACAGATATGTCGTCGCGGCCATTGGACGCGTCGTCGCGACCAATGGACGTGTCATCGCGTATAATAAAGGCGACGATGTCCCAATTCACCAACAACCCATTATTAGCCTATTTTTTATTTTGAACCAAAACTCGTCGCGTCTAATGGATGCGATGACGTTGTTACTAGATGCGTGGTCGCTTTTAGTGGCTGCGACGACGCTTCCATTAACCGCAATTTGTCCAATTTTGTTAATACATTTGAGAATCGACCTATTTTATTAATAGGGAAAAAACCCCTAAATAATTAGAAAAGCCTATACTTACATTTATACAAACAAAGTTGAATTAGCTGTTAGAATTAGTAATTCGTTGGGAAATGACTTGACACCAAAATATTTAAGCCCAAAATAAAGCGTGCAATGCCCACTAGTGATAAGCCTGCTAAAGTAGCCCACAGCTTTCTTATGTGGTACAAAAGGACTTGTAAAATCATGATGTATACTGTATAGTATATACATCTCATATATATGAAAATTTCATTTAAATATCCTAACAATCATAGTATTCATTTAATACCAAGTTAGGTCGCAAGAGATATACAGATTAATGGAACACAATCATACGAACTAATATTCTAGAGTACAACAATACATAATATATACACATTTTCCAATTTCTCATCCCTTGCTAGTTTAATATCTACAATTACATATATAAACACACAATTTCGTTCCCACTCGTGATCGTTCGTCGTCGTCGTCATTGTCATAGGTTGGATTGACTGACGAGTTTCATCATGAAATTGAACTGAACATCGGTCGACGTTCTCGGCTGAGGCCAATTCGCAGCTTCCGGCACCTTAACCGACTTGAAGCCTTGGCTCGAGTACAGCTTTATAGCCCCGGGATTTTTTAGGTCACAGTGCAAAGCTATCGCTCGGCAGCCCCAGCTTTTAGCCTTTGCCTCCGCCTTTGCTATCAGCTTCTTCGCTATTCCCTTTCTACGGTATTTATCCCTCACAGCAACGTTCGATATGTATGCTATCCCTGTCCTGAAGATCGATAAGACGTCATGGTATCGTACGTAGTTTGGCTATGAACCTGCTACACTTCTGGTATGTAATAACATGAAGTGAAGTGAGTTTAATTTTACCTTCTCTGTCTTAGAGGTCCTTTTCTTGGCAGAAAATCAGCCACGGTGTCGACGGTCAAAATCCCGGCGACGTAGCCTTTGTTAAGTAAGCTGAATTTACCGTCGAAACCTCCGAAATTGAAATCATCGCTTCCCAAGAGGAAGGTGCCGTCTTCCTCCCTCGAACTTCCAATCACGGCAACCAAACAAGTCCTTTTGCATCCTTTGGGGATGGAGAATCCGAAGAGCATGCCGATGAGCCTATCGAATCTCAAGACGAAGTCGAGGGGGAAGGAATATTCTGGAAAGAACGAGCTGCAGTGAGTTTCTGCTACTTCCCAGCAGTCTTCTATTCGAGCTTCTCGAACAACAATCTCTGGAGATGTTGACGGGAATAACTCCGCCACTTGACTCGCCTTACAAATCCCTAACACACACGCACAAAGAAAAAAAAAACTCTAAAGGCTAAGATTCTTCGTAAAATTTTGAGGATGCCCACAAAAGAATGCCACAAAACAAAGTATGAACATAAATCTCGGATTTAGCAGTGGCTTTGTAATGACAAATGTGGATATAATTTCTCATATTTAGCAAAATCTCGGATTTAGCACCAGCTTTCTAATGTTGGTTTGGTTTAACATAAGAATTACAAAAATTTGAACAAATGGGCCAAAAAAATAAACTGATTTTACTCATCAAAGTATAAGCTTAACAGAGGGAATAAGTTCTACTCTGATGCATATCATATTTTTGAAACCACGCCACTATGAGAATATGGTTAATTGGAGTAGTAGGCATGAAAACATATATGTTAAAGTTAAACGCAGAATCTTCAAGTTACATTAAACAAGTTCATCCGTCCCGTCCCAACCATGATACAACAAACCAGCCATGGGCCCATGATCATGTCCAAATTTTAAGGATCATAAAACAAGTTTGGCTAAAAAAAAACCGCACTAGACTAATGATATCAAACAAACACAGAATCGTATACTGAGATTCAACGTGACGAACCCACAAGCATAGGAGAAAGTATGAACAAAAGGTTCAACATTAGAATGCTGCTACTGAACACTACATCATAAAACTGAGTAAGGTGTAAAATGATTCAATATTAAAAAGCCACTACAACAAAAATCAAACACAATTTTTTCGTTGATACGAAACTAAACTCCATTCAAGATCAGCCCGAGTCGCCTGACTATTAAGAAACATAATAACAATGTGATGAAAACTGACAATTCAAAAGCTCGGTTCATCTTGGGCCTACGCCTAACTATTTAACAAAGAAAATCACAAGTTTTCCCAGACAACATTGTCAGTTGTAACTTAAAAACGCCTGAATACAAGAGAGTTTGATTTTTTCACATATTTACATCGCGTAAGAGCAAAACCTCCTAATTTGTTTTATTCATCTTTCTACCCTCAGTGCCCCATAGCTCAAGTCTCAACAAGGACAACTCTAATAAAAAAACAGTCTTGATTGAATCAAAAGATTGAAGAGCTATACATACTCCTTAAGCTAGTATAGCTATGGAGAAGTTAGACATCACTGTTAAGTTCCCTATTCTTGATCATATACCATACCAACCATATGTAATTAAAACAGGCAGAACTGCGCCACAACGAAAAATACTCAGAGAATTCTGCAAAGGAGCAAATTACAAATGATTACCCAATCTATGGAGAGCTGAAGGAGACAAGGGCATATTGGAAATTTCGTCATGGGAGAGCTTGGAAGGCAAAGGAAAGGAGTGGCACTGCTTCAGATTCCTGATATTGAGACACAGAGCGAGGCTGCCGCAGTTCACTGTTGTCAAAGACGATGCCCCAAATAGAGATATGGGCTGCATTTTTATAATCGTTTATCCTTTTCTTTTAGCCAAAATTATTTCTCAATCTCTCCCTCTCTGTGTGTGTCTCAATCAAGAACGAAAGAAAGAAAGAGAAAACGGCGAAGCGATTCGATGACAGAAAATCTCAGATTCAAGTGGTTATGTGATTCTGAGCATTCGCAGCGTGTCTGATCGTTTACTGGCGAAGGAAAAAACAAACAAGGACAGGAAAGATTCTCCTTAATTTTCTTTTTTTTTTTTTTTTTTTTTTTTTAGTTTTTTCCCCCTCTAATCATATAGTAACTAATTGTTTTTGAGTAAAAATTAGGAAATATTTTGGGTATGTCATGTTTTCGATTCAATTTAGACTCGTTAACTATAGTAGTTTAGGTGGACTAGGAACAATACGAAGACCATAAGAAAGTCGGGTCGTTCATAGTCAACAGTGAAGTGCGAATTCGCTTCAAATTCAACTTAGTCTGTGTAGAATACAATGACGTTGTGAGGGAAGGAAATACCTTCTGATCGGCAAAAAAATCTAGATAAAAACAGTTTATACATGGTGTTGAGGTTTATGCCCTAAATGCCGTACGAGGATTAGATAGTACGAGGGCATTAGTGTAATTTTGTAGTGTTTACTATTGTAATTGGATTATTTGATAATGGAATTACTTTATTCTTGTCGATTTAAGTTATGACAAAAGTACAAAGGCATATTATTAGTTTGTCTAAAAAAATTAACCTTGCATTCAGGTAAATAAGACGAATTAATAAAACCCTAATACTTACAGTTCCGTTAATGATTCTGTGTAACAGAGATGGGGCACCAGTAAGCTGAAACACTGTAGTATTAAATAAGTCTACAAGTCTTAGTCTCCAGTAGGGTGACTGGATTGACGAGTATGACTTGTTTGTCGACGGGTCCAAAACGGTTGTGCCAACCGTTCACTTGGGAAGTGGGAGCTCGTGACATTGATACAAGACGAATCAGAGAATTGTTTGTATTTGGACATTGACTCGTAATCGAACGATCACACACTGGTAAAGTCGTTGATTGATCGATTGACTGTAGTAGTCTGCGTGAACCTTGGACCGAAAGGGTCAACTCGGGGTTGGTCTTAAGGTCTTGATTAGTCACTAGTTTGCTAGGCCCGAATTGCCAGTAGCATGGGTCAGCGGCGAAATGCGGGCTTGACTTTTCGACGTGATTGTCGGTTATACCGCTGAGCGGGATTTACGGCCTTGATTAAATTCGAGGTTAACGTCCTATGCAGTTTCGATGTGCGGGAATTTACCTAAGTCTTTGGCCAGAGCTCAAAGCTGACTCACGATAGTCGTGGAGGGCAGTTTGGTAAATGTCACCGACACGAACATCATAGAGTCGGGTTCTGTAAGTTCGACTATGCGTGACTTTCACTCGACCGGGACAAACGTAAAGGGTTTATACGTAAGACGACAATCTATGGTCGGTTCGTGAATTAGATCATATTCGTACTCAACTCGGAATCGGTTCGGTACCACGGGGCTGGCTAGGTGAATACCGAACTCTTGGATTCTTTCCAGAGCCGGTTGAGACGAACCAAGAGAGTCGGGCTTAAAAAGGGCAACCGACACAACGTCTAAATGAGATAAGAGCAGGTTGGGGCCTGGATTGAGAGATTAGGGTTTGGGGCTTGGCCGAAACCCTAAACGGCCGAAGAGATTCGGTTGACTGTGGTTAAATCAAATGAGGGGCAAAATGGTCTTTTCACCTCACGAAATATTTTTGAAATATAATATTGGATATTTAATATTTAGTATATGATTTAAATTTGATTTAAATCTTTACTATTGTTTTAGAAAAATAATAGTATTTAATTTGAAATTAAATAAAATATATTAGATATATTATTTTCGATTTTATTAGATAAATTTCGAAAAATATTAAATATATATATATTGGATTAAATGTACTAAATAGAAAAATATATTAATTAATATTAATATTATTTCAAATTTGAGTTTAAATTTGAAAGAGACGACCAAGTCAACACGACCAAGTCGAAAGAGACTTGGTATGCTTGGAGTGGGTGAGAAACTTCCTCCTTATTCCAATGAAAAATTCGGCCACACCCTAAGGGTATAAATAGGGTTTTTCGTTTTGAAAAACTCTAAGGCATTGTGGCTAAAAAGAAACTAGGGTTTCATTTCTTTCTCTCAATCTCTCTCTCGATCTCATCTCTCCCTCTTTCTCTCTCGGCGTGCGGCGTGCGTGTGACAAGGAGGAGCCGTCGAGTCTTGGCCTAGCCGCCTCTAGCAAGCCTCGGCCGCGACGTGTGTGAGGTGCCGACGTGACGATCTTGCCCCGTTCGTGAGCGTTTGGTGCTAGGAAAGGGATACTATATCCCGGGGACTCGAAGGGTTCGTAGCTTGCCATCTTCATTGAATTCGTCAAGGTATCATGGCTGTAAAACCCTTCTCTTTCGTGTTTTATATTCTCGTGTAAACACCGAGCAGTCCAAGGGATAGGTCGGAATCCCGAAAAGTTTTAAAATTCCGTCGTTCAAGGAACAAGGGCCCGAAGACCCTACCGGGATTCCCAACACATGGTTGTGTAGTCGGTTCATCGAATTAACGAGTTCAAATCCCTATTAGAGCAGTTCGAATACCCTTCTCATATTTTCTAGTAAATTGATTAAAAACATTTCTAATGGAGGGCTAAATCAAAAAAATTGGTTAACAATGAAATTTGAAAATAAAAAAAGTAAAAAAAAAATAAACGTGTCCATTTATTTATACATTATGTCACACTCATATGTGTGCACTAATATATATATATATATATATATATATATTATATATATTTATAATATTATTGAGTTATTTATATTTTAAAATATTTAATGAATAAAAGGCAAAATTACTTTACGAGGATTTAATTATAATAGATCAAAAAAATTAAACGATAAAATGGTAGTTACTTAAATTAAAATAGGCTTAATTATATTATTAGTCATGTATATTAGAGAGAATGACGTTTTAAGAACAATTAAGATAATGATAGCAATTTTAATTCCATAACTATCAAAATTGAAGTAATTTAAGGAAACTTAAGTTAGGGTAGCAATTTTAGTCCTGTAAGTATAAAAATTGAAGCAATTTTGGGACAGTTAAATCGAAAACTTAATTTCAGCTCGGAAATTATACACGTAGCGTCGGAGATGGCTTGATCATTATTAATGAAGTCAAAACTTCTCGCATCTTGTTGGGGACATGTCGTATTACATGCAGCGATACTAATTCGCATCAGGCCAACAAAGTATAATGATATCTCCCGATACAAATGGTTTTATGGTCAGGAACAAAATATTTCTCATCTAAGAATTTTTGGATGTGCAGTATATGTTCCAATTGTTTCACCACGACGCACTAAGATGTGGCATCAAAGGAGGATGTGAATATATGTTGGATTTGAATATCCATCGATAATAAAATATTTAGAAGTTCTAACTGGAGATTTATTCACGGATATATTTGTCGACGGTTATTTTGATGAATCGAAATTTTCGACATTAGGGGTAAAAATAAACAGTTGGAGAGAAATATTGAAATGAATTATCGTTAAATCATTGCCATCCTCGAATGAAAGAATGTGAACTAGAATTTTAAAAGATAATTTATTTTCAAAGCTTAGCTAATCAATTGACAGATAGTTTTACTGACCCAAAAAGAGTGATTAAGTCACATATACAAGTTGTTAATGCTCATGTAAAAATTGATGTTCCTGCACAACATAAAAATAATTATTTTGAACCTAAGCTACAACTGAAGCGTGGTGGACCCTCGGATTCCAAAGATAAAAATCATCTAAATAAAAAGGAGAAAATAATAAAAATGGTTTAGTCGATGATTTATCGACTCTAAAAGAATCTAGTGGCATCAATGATTGCGAGAGTGAAACCCTAGTACCCGAAAATTCTGAAAATTATGATGATGAAGATATCTCAATAAATTATGCCCAAAATAGAATTAGATGGAATCAAAACAAAGTCAACGTTGATAATATATTCTCATTTAACATACCGCTACATTTGATGAATGAGAATGAGGATCATGAACCTAGTTCTGTAAAAGAATGCAGACAAAGAAATAATTGACCAAAATAGAAAGATACAATTGAGACAGAATTAAAATCACTTGAGAAACAAAAAGTTTTCGGATCCGTACTCCGTATACCAGAAAATGTAAAGTTGTTTGGTTTTAAATGAGTTTTCGTTAAAAAGAGAAACGAAATGGTGAGACTGTAAAATACAAAGTAAAGCTTGTTGCACAAGGTTTTTCACAAAGGCTTGGTATTGATTATGAGGAGACATATTCTCATGTGGTGGATGCAACAACTTTTCGTTATATAATTAGTCTGGTAGTACCTGAATGACTCGAGATGCGTCTTATGTATGTTGTCACTGCAAATCTATATGATTCACTTGACAGTGACATATATATATGAACTTCATGAGGGATTTCAATTGTCTGAAAATCCAGGGCCCCGAAATAAGTACTCAATTAAGTTGTTTAAATCGCTTTATTGATTAAAGCAAACTAGGAGGTGTGGTATTGGTATAATTGCCCCACTGAATACTTAATGAAAGATTGATACAAAAATGATCAAACTTATCCCTACATAATTATGAAAGACGTGAAAATAAGTTTGTCACTATAGCAGGTTATGTTGATGATATCAACATAATTAGAACTCATGCAGAGTTACCAAAAGCTTTGATTATTTGAATACGGAGCTCGAAATGAAAGATCTCGAAAAAATAAGTTCTTTCTTTGACTATAAATTGAATATTTGAAGAATGATATATTTTTATATCAAGAAACTTATACGAAAAAATGTATTGAAAATATTGTATATAGATAAAGCTCATCCATTGGATTCTTCGATGATTGTGCGATCTTTAGAAGTGAATAACGGTCCGTTCAAACCACGTGAAATGATGAAGAATTATTTGGTCCTGAAGTATCATAACTTAGTGCCATTGGAGCATTATTATATCTTACGAGTCATATGAGACTTGATATAGCGTTCGTGTAAATTAATTGACGATATATAATTCGTCACAAACTCGTAGACATTGGAACGGGGTTAAACGAATTTTTCTATAACTTCAAGGAACAACTGATATGAGATTATTCTATTATAATGAATCAAATACTTGGATCTGCAGATGTTGGATTTCTATCCGGCCCACATAATGCTCGATCGCAAATGGATTTTCTATTTACATACGGTGGAACTGCAATTTCATGGCAATCAGTTAAATAAAGTTTAACTGACACTTCGTCTAACCACGCTGAAAATATTAACGATTCATGAAGCTAGTCGAGAATGTGTTTGGTTGAGATCGATAATTAAGTATATGCAACAAATTTAGGGACTATTACCAGAAAAATCATTTCCGGCGATCTTATATGAAGATAATGCATCATGTAAAAGAAGTAGGGGTGGCAATGGGGGGTTCGGGGCTGGTATTGGATATACCATCCCCGTACCAAATCCCAATTTCAATTACCATCCCCGCTAATTCACCGCTTATGATGAATTGGCTCGGGGACGGGGAATCACCATTAGGGGATCGAGGTCTGCGAGTGGGATTCGAGTTCTCCATTTTTATATATATCCAACAACCTAATTTTTTCGTAGCAAAAAATAAATTAATATCGACAAAGCAGACAATAAAAATAACGAAACATTCATGATAAAAGAAATTGCAATAAACTACAACTAAGATGTGTTTTTATAGGGTTAAGTTTTGTTTTAGTTTTATTTTTTTTAAATGAAAAAAATCATTATAATAATCCATCATTACAGTAAATGATTATATATTTGTTATGTTTAATTTAGAGTTACTTTTGGTCTTAATTTATTTTTTTAAATGTGATATGAAAATTTAAAAAAAAAATACTAATCACTGAAAATCTTTTGTTCAAATGTATTATTTTATGTTTTTTTTTATTAATAACTATAATCGTAGACGGGGAATTACCGTTTGACTCAAACGGGGTCGGGGTCGGGATCGGAGATGGATGGAGAACATCAATACCATCCCCGCATTTTCACCACGGGGAATTAACGTCAACTCCACATCTCCATTTTGACCGGGGATTCCCCGTTCCAATAACCTCGGGTCCCAACAGGGACGGTTCACTTCGGGGATTTTGCCACCCCTAAAAAGAAGGTGATAGAACCAAATATAAAATACTCAAATTCTTCAATACAGATGACCTTCAGAGAACCAGTGAAATTGAAGTGCAATAAGTGAATATTTTCGTCTTGAATACAAAATGGCATTATAGTAGTTGTCCCTAATTTAAACTAAGTGAATATTTTCGTCTTAATTTTTCCTGGTTTTCGTTGGTAATTGATGTTTCACTTGATCATGTTGTCATGTTTAGGTTCAATATTGATTTGGTAGGAGGAGACTTTGTCGAGATATATCCCGATCAATGATGATCTTTCATTTTCTGAGATCGGTTGGTTTGGTACGTTGATTTTGCAACAGTCTAGACACGGGAGATAAAACATGGATTGGGAGAGGGCAAAGACCTTAGCATTCCTTTATGTGATTTTGGTGACCTCGAGACCACATATCATTTATTCTTTAACTGTATTTATTCGACTGCATGTCTTGAATTGTTACATTATTGCATTCCATATGGCCACATCGTCAGCTTTTGACATCGATCATCTACTTTATTTGAATGGAGTGAAATTGACGTTTTCGTGAGTGTTTATCGATTGTTAGCCAATGTAATATTTGTAGTTGACATGTACGCCAATGTCTCAATCTTACGTGTCGTTCCCATTTCCTTACACAAAAATTTACACAGTATCGTTGACATGTATAACAGAGCAAGTTCGAAAATATGTAATCCATGCGTGACACTCATGAAGAACTTATTGAGCAAGTAATCAGTTGCTCTAACTATTTCTGTTTTGGCCCAAGTTCTCACTTATATCGCTAGGTTTGTGTCTCGTGATATGCATCATTTTCCTAGAGCAGTCAATGTAGTCAGGTAATCATGATAATATCAAAACACGTAACATGCAAAACTTTAACAGTCAAATCGATGAATCTTATCACGACAATTAGGATAAAAAAAATCCGGTTCTCCTTCCTCCCAATCGTTTCTCTCTACAGCCGCCACCCAAGAACCCTAACACACCTTTCTTCTCCCCCTTCCTCCATTAATGGAGGTTGGGGGAGGGGCTTCGCTTTATTTGTGAACCAGTTTGATTTTATTTTTGTCTGTTTTCTCTTTCTCCCTTTTTTTTTTTGCTGCTCGTCCGCCACCCAGCCGCTCGCCCGCCATCCCCTGTTGCCGCCGCTCGCCTGCCATCCACCGTCGATGCCGCTCGCCCT
Organism: Lindernia subracemosa; assembly: GCA_028392965.1. NCBI lineage: Eukaryota > Viridiplantae > Streptophyta > Magnoliopsida > Lamiales > Linderniaceae > Vandellia > Vandellia subracemosa. Next base: position 1,729,878 of record JAQPCC010000041.1, read on the forward strand.
CCACCTCCTGTCGCCGCTCGCCCTTGCCGCTGCTCGCTCGCCACCTCCCATCGCCGCCACTTGCCGCTGCTCGCCCGCCACCTCCCGTCACCGCCACTTGCCGGCCACCCACTGTCGTCGCCACTCCCCCTCGCCGCGGCTCGCCCGCCACCCACCGTCGCGGTCACCTATTGCTATCGACCATCGAGTCTCTCGGTTTGGGAGCTCGTATCTCCCGCCCTCGGGCCGGGAGCTTTTGTCTCCCTCGTTGGAGTCTTCTTCTCCCTTTGGGGAGTCCCCTCCGATGAAGGTGACGTCCTCGTAGTCGAATACCGAAGAAAGTGAAGAGTATCATAAATTTAGCTTAATAGCTATTTTCGTGGTAGGTTCCTTAGTTCTTCGTGTTTATGACAGTGTATCTCGTTTTCTGTCGGCTTTTTTTCTTTCTTTTTTCTTTTTCTTATTTGATTGTTTCATGCTCATATGTGAGGCTTTATGTTAAAAATTGCACTGCTACACAAGAGAAGGAACGAGTTCACCATAATAGATAGAAGGGGACTAGTTGCGAAGGGAATCTGCTATCTTGCGCCAAATTCACACCAGGCTGTCTAAGGTGAGATCTAGATCACAGATAAACAAACAAAAGACGAGTAAGTAACAGATCTATGAAGTAATAACGTTTAATCATTCGACAGAACATCAAAGACGCCTCAAACACAAATAGATCTGACGTGTATCAACAAATAATCAAGCGAAAGATCCAAGAACCGAGCTTCAAGGCTCTGATACCATGTTAAAAATTGCACTGCTACACAACTTCAAATACAGAAAATGTTTCTGACCTAGAAACACAGGATCTAACTCCAACCTACAAATAACATCAAAGTACAACACATAAAAAATTGAAGAACACTTATCTTTTATGAACACCCAAAAATGTGCTTCAAGGTACTTGATCGTAAACCCGAGACTATAAACTCTCGAAGGAGACAAAGAGCCGACTTCACAAAAGAAGGCTAAGTGGATAAAGAATGAGAGCTTCGAAAACAGCGGAAGAAACCCTAGATTTTGAGAAACCCTGAAATGTTTTAGCAGCAGCCGTTCGAGAGAAGAGAATACTTTCGGCTGTGTATCTGATTAATAAAAACAACACAAGGGTTTTGAACTTTATAGTCTTCGAAGATTCTCGAACATGGGCCTCCCTTTTTTATCAAATATGGGCTCAACAAAAGATTTAAAGCCCAACACAGTATCAGCCCAAAAGTGCGAGTCCTCTATTCTCTTAACGCCCGCCCTCTCTTCTTGGCGCGGATACGTCAAACAGTCCTAATTTCCTGCAAAAACGAATATGTGTCTCTTTGCCAAGGGCATATTGTCTAACAAGCAATCTCTGAAACTTAGTAGTATTCTCAAAGATTTTATCATCAGCATTCCTTGATTTCAGAATCAAGATAGTGAAAGCACACAGGTAATAGCAGCTTCAAATAGCCCCAACAGATACCAAATAAGTGCAAATAACAAAAGAAGAGTTAGGAATGATTTCACCAGTAAATAATCTCAGCAAGCTTGTATACAGTTGAAATGCTATCTCACACAGTTCCACCTCCAAAGGATAGATTGCAGAATGTTCTTGAACACTAGCCTTCTTGGAGAAAATACATTGAGCATTTCAAGTGAAAATCCGTATGGGCTCAAACATCGATGACAATAGTGGTATTGGCTACGCATATATAGATCAAAATATCGTTTTCTTTTTCAGATCTTGTAGAATCTGTACAGGAAACACATATCCATACCAAATATAAAACTTGCAGATTTAGAAAAGTAATAAGAGATAGACCTAAGTGGACGATAACTTTGTACACTAGGAATTTCAAAACAGTGCTTGATAAAAAACATGATAATACCTAAGTGTACGATAGCTTTGTACACTAGGATTTTTAAAGTAGTGCTTGATTAAAAGCACGATAATAGCAGAACTTCATAAGCTTATGAAGTAGATACCCTATAACCACGATAACTTTGCAGATTAGGGTTTTAAGCAGCGCCAGATGCGCAAATCGATAGCTTTGCTGAGACTAAATAAAAAAATAGTTCAACAAACACTCGAAACATCTTAGATATGGTAAAGATTAAGGAGCAGAAACCCTAATTATGCGGTAACTTTGCACAACTATGGTCAATAAACCTTAGATCAATCATCAATTCAAAGGTAAAAGAGCAGAAACCCCAGTGATGCGATATATTTGCACATCGATGGGTTTAGAAAACTCAGACCAATTTAAGGTTAAGGATCAAAACCAAACCCTAATGCGGTAACTTTGCACAACAAGGGTCAATCAACCTCAGTTCAGTTCAAGTTTAAAGAGAAGAAACCGTAATAATGCGGTAACTTGGCACAGCAGATTCACATAATAGGAATACACAAGAAATAATAATAATAAAAAAAAATTCAGCTCAAGAATAGGACACTACAATTTCAGCACAGAGAGTTTGCACAAAGAAAGCAGCAGCAATAAGTAGCCCCCAATAGATACCAACAGATACAGAAATAAGTTGAACACAAGACCAGATTCAAAGCAGATTAGCATCTAAGCAACAGATTTGAAAGTGGAGGTGAAGGAACAACACAAATCAGAAACAGAGCAAGTTATTTAAGAAGCTCATTTGCTGAAGAGCGTTCTGGAACACAAGAAAACAGAGTTTGAATCACAGTTTTAAAATAAAAAAATAAAAACTGATGTTGAACTATACAAAGAGTGCACAGATCGTTGTCTCACAGATAGGGTTGCAAATGAATCGAGTTTTTTTGGTTCGATTCGAAATTTACGATTCGAATTCGAAATATTAGAATATAGAATTCAAATAAGAGTAAATTTTTTGATTCGAATAATATTAGAATATGAATACAAATATCACAATATTCGATTCGAATATTAATAGAATATTCGATTAGAATAATTAAATATTTATTTTAATATACTTATTACAATTCAATATATATTTAATAATAATGAAATATTTATTTTAATACAATATATTATAATTCAAAATTTCTCAAAAAAATATTATAATTCAGAATATATTTGAAATAATTCAATATTTTTTAAAATATAATATTTATTATTCCATAGATATTTAAATATAATATTATTTATATTGTCTTATTAAATAGAATTATGAAAAATATAAAAAATAATAATCGAATATTCGAATATTCGATATTCGATTCGAATATATAGTCAAATAGAATTCGAATTGGTTTTAGTATTCGAATAGAATTCGAATTCGAATTCGAGATTTAATAACATAATACAAATAGAATATAGTGGTATTTTACTCGATTCGATTCGTTTGCAACTCTACTCACAGCCATGAGCTAGAAGATTTCTAAGGTTGTTTACACCATAAAACCTTAAATTCGAAAGAAGAAGATGATATACAGAGAAGCTCAGAGTTGCTACTAAAAATGGTGAAGGGACTGCGTGAGGTGTGTGTTTAATAGACAAGAAAGTACTATAGCACTACACTGTTCTGATTCTACGTTCGATTCTTGATCGGCAGGTTTAGCAATTATGAGGATCAGAATCATATATTGATAACAGATATCTAAAGCACAAACAGAGCACAAAAAAAAAAAGAAAAAAGAAAATATACACAGCGGAATATAAAGCAGAAGTATGGAACAATATCACCAAAGATTCGTATGGCCTCAGGTGTTGAAGATTGTTGAGAAGTTGGCTACACAGATGTAGACAACACAACTAGCAGAGCTTTCTTTATTATCTACGCAGAAGTAGACAACCACCATACTTTAACAAAGTGACCAGAAGTCACATTCAACAAAAATAGCAGCTTATATGCAGCGGAAAAAACCAACAACAGAGCATTTGTGGCTATCATAGTTTTATCTTCAGTTTTGGATTTATTATCATGCTAGTTTTGATGAAGACATTTTAAGCACGTTTAAGATTTAAAGAAACGGACAATTTGAAAAACAAGTAATATCACATAGAAACAAAGCACCACAGACAAATAAAACAACGCAGGTAAGCAGTTTGAGAGCAAGAAACGTCATAGAAGCAAAGCAACACATCAGCTATAGGTTTTAAAAGAGAATAAGAAACGAGTTCACCATAATAGATAGAAGGGGACTAGTTGCGAAGGGGATCTGCTATCTTGCGCCAAAGTCACACCAGGCTGTCTAAGGTGAGATCTAGATCACAGATAAACAAACAAAAGACGAGTAAGTAACAGATCTATGAAGTAATAACGTTTAATCATTCGACAGAACATCAAAGACGCCTCAAACACAAATAGATCTGACGTGTATCAACAAATAATCAAGCGAAAGATCCAAGAACCGAGTTTCAAGGCTCTGATACCATGTTAAAAATTGCACTGCTACACAACTTCAAATACAGAAAATGTTTCTGACCTAGAAACACAGGATCTAACTCCAACCTACAAATAACGTCAAAGGACAACACATAAAAAATTGAAGAACACTTATCTTCTATGAACACCCAAAAATGTGCTTCAAGGTACTTGATCGTAAACCCGAGACTATAAACTCTCGAAGGAGACAAAGAGCCGACTTCACAAAAGAAGGCTAAGTGGATAAAGAATGAGAGCTTCGAAAACAGCGGAAGAAACCCTAGATTTTGAGAAACCCTGAAATGTTTTAGCAGCAGCCGTTCGAGAGAAGAGAATACTTTCGGCTGTGTATCTGATTAATAAAAACAACACAAGGGTTTTGAACTTTATAGTCTTCGAAGATTCTCGAACATGGGCCTCCCTTTTTTATCAAATATGGGCTCAACAAAAAGATTTAAAGCCCAACACAGTATCAGCCCAAGAGTGCGAGTCTTCTATTCTCTTGACACTTTATTTCTCTTCCGGAGATTGATGTTTACCGGGGAGACCCAGTGGACTATTTAGTCCGTGTATTTTTGTTAATGAAATTCAAGCTATCGTTTCGAAAAAAAAATAAAAGAACTAAGAATATGATAAGTTACTCGTGTATTAATGTTTTTTGGAAAAAATCAAAATAAATGCTGAGAAATGAAGAGACTTATTGAAAAAACGAGCATTAAATGTCTATCAATATGCAATAGAAACCACGCTTAAATTTGGTCTTCATACGCAACAACACACTGCAATACTTTTTTCATATTTACATCCACACTTAGATTTTCCAGAAAATTAATTATATAGTTACAGATGGTGTTTGGAAAAAGAAAGCTAGATGACTATCAACATGTGAAAATAACTAACACTAACAGTGAAGATTCTTCTACTAACGCGATAGAAGATGGCGCTCTATTGTTTCGTCTCAGTCAACTAAGAAACCAACCGCAACTGAAAAATGTCCAGAAATAAAACAAAATCCGTTATTGATGAGGTTATTATAACATGAGCAGCGGAGGGAAAAAATTGAGGCGGTGCAAAATACTGGAAATGTTTACACTGCATGAACGTATTCACCAATTCATCATACACTTGAATGCATCTTCATTTCTTTGGTCCTGAATCTGGAAAAAAATCTCATGCGCTATTGAAAAGATCGAAATAGATGTTATGATTAAGGAGAAAAGTTCCAAGACGCTGAAAGAGCAGGATGTGAAACCAATCCAAGAAGCCATGGTATTATGGAAAGAAATGAAGTCGACTTGAAGGTGATGAGAGGCCTAAGAGCTAATGGAATTCCATTCTATGTTTTGAGAAATCCTCATTTTATGGAAATATTGGCAACAATAGTAGGCCAAAAAGCTATAAAGCTCCATCAGTTGAGAAGGCAATAAGTGTAAAAGGAGCAATGAGAAGGACATAACCTGATCAAAGACACGTTGTACACTCAAGAGGTATCAACCGTTAATAAATGTAATTGCTGCTAACAACCGAGGAGCTATGTTTTTGTCTTCAAAGTTGAAAAACAGGGGCTACTATTGCTGAATGAAGATGTTGGTCCATCGAGTATTCCTCTTCAAGTAGTGACTGATAGCGCCGCAAATTGCAAAGCTGCTGCCAAGGAAATAGAGACACTTATTCTGGTCTCCTTGTGTTGTACATACTTAATCTTCGAAGATTTTGCTCAAGAATTCGAGTGGCTGCGAAGCATATACGGAAGGGACATTTTTTTATCAAGTACATATTAAACAACGCTCATGCTTCATCAATTTTCAGAACTCACTCAAGTAGCAAAAAACCAGATTTGCATCACATTATATTCGATTGAAGCATTTATCAAGTACATATTGTTGTTCTTCGAACATGGTAAGAATGGTTGAAACACGGAAATAAATAAACCGAAAAAAATGGGTGAATTAGTGACCTAAACAATAGGAAGTGAAGATTTTTGGGAGGAAGGTGAAAATGTTGTCAAGATCACCAAGCCAATCTACATATTGATCAAATTCTCTGATGGTGAAGGAGCCAAAATGGGTGAACTTTATGAAAAAAAAAATGGATAACATGCTAGGACAGATAAGAGATATTATGGCAACCAATAAGTATAACTATGATTATCCTTCGACGGAGCAAATTATAGATCGAAGATGGGAGAAAATGAAAAAGCCTTAAACACAGGTATCTACCGAAAATGAAAAATATCTCAGGCACTAACTAGAAAAGTATTAAACATAGGAATATAAGCGAAATTGAAAATAACTCTGAATATCAACTGAAAAAGCCCTAAAAGACATAGACGCATTCGAAATTCTAGAAAAATAAATAAACTTAAAAAATGTGATTTTGTTTTTTTTTTTATTTAAACTAAAAATCTTGGTAAAATTGTAATATTGTAAGTTTTCAGATGTATTTTCGTCTAATTGGTCTTTAAGTGTAAGAAAAGTTTCAAACAAGTCCTTAAATGAATTAAAATCTGACATGGGGAGTTATGTGATAAAATTTTAGGCAAATTTATTGCTAATTACAGCGTGAAATTTCTTTCTGACTGTTGGGCAATATCGGAAGGCGATTTTCACCGTGGAAGCCATAATCCCCCTCCCATCACTCTATTGGAAGTTCCGCGTCCTAAGATTCATCTCTCGCTCGCAGAATCTCTCCGGCCACAGCCACACCGCCGTGAGCTTCCACCTATCGTCGATATCGTAACCACCACTCCGTCCTTCGCTCGACGCGACCATCTCATACGATACCCACGAGGAGAAAAAAGAATAGTACAGTTTGGCAATTTATTACGTGTTTATTTTTTGAGAAATTGACTTGTTATGTGATATTAAGTCCTTAAACAGCGGTATTCTTTTCGTTTTCGCTCTGATTTTGGATGCTTTTGGTCAGATAAAGTCACTGATCTAGGACAGGGAATTATGGAAGGCGATGCTGCCCGAGTGGACAGCTCTTATGACAAGGTTGATGAGCTTTTCCAGAAGGTTGAAGAAGTAAGTGTGTTTTCTCTATTTTTTTTTTCAGTTTTGTAGATGGCGTTAGGTGATGTGCCAAATTTCTTTACGGCCTTAGGTTAGATAAATCTTTGAACTCCTTTGTTAATCCCCTTGCGATGATAATTCATCCAGAGAAAGTAAAGGGTTGAGTTTATGCTGTTAAATAATCATACATGGCATCATATCGTAATATGGCTGTCTGTGGCTTACGTATTTCATAGCGAAATCGTAAATAATCCGAATTTGATTATTGGACTTTGATTTTTTATTGGCAGCTCGAGCAAAGGGTTAACAAAATTGGGCAATTTTATGCTCATACTGAAACAAATGATAAAAACGCTTCTGGAAGTACTTCTACTGTGAAGGAGAAAGAGAAACATATTCCTAGCATGAGAAAGCTACAGCAGGATGCTTCACGTAGAGAATCTGCTGCTTCAAAGAGAATGCAAGAGCTTATGCGCCAGTTCGGAAGTATAATTCGTCAGGCAAGTCATTTTGGTATGATGATCCATTTATGTGATTCAGTGCGTATAATAATTAATACCTGTTGGAAACTCACGTCATGAAATGATACATAAATTTATGCCGCTGTAACTGCAAAAAGTCGGAAGATAGATTGATGCACTTTGCACTTGCCATAAAAGTTTTATGGCAGAGATAATTGACGTTATAGGCTTGTAAAACTTGGGATTGATCAATTGGTGCTCATTCATTGATATCATGAAAGCTGACAATTATGGCAAAATTGAAAATGAAGTAGTGTCTGGCATTGTTACTACTGATTTTATTAGCTTTATATTCCGTGAATCCTTTATTCTATTTATATGCATTTTGGAGTGGAAATTTTGAAAATTGTAGACTTATTTCCTTTACATCTGATTGAGCTGCTTGTAATAAGATTGCAATGCATTTCGTTTCTCTTCACCATCCAAGCGAATATTCTCTGTGAAGTGTTAAATTTATGAGGAGCCAATTAATGAAGAGATAGCTCCTAGGACACCGTTTTATTTTAGACGAAAGTGATTGACAATTATGATGTATCTCAAAGACAATTCTCTTTTCAGTTTATTGGAACAGTTTAGGTCATTTGTAGCATACATCAAATTATTGGCCATATCGATAATCAGTCCGAATAAATAGCATGTTCTTTATATACACATGTTAAAGTCTGTCCCTTTTTCTACGTTTGTTCATCTTGGGAGGAACTTCATTTTTCTTTTTCGATTAGTTTTTTTTTTCTTCCACATTTTTTTGTAATAGTATTATAACGCTGCACTGCTGCAGATAACTCAGCACAAATGGGCGTGGCCTTTTTTGCAACCAGTAAACGTTGTAGCACTTGGGTTGGATGATTACTATCAGGTAAGCCATTTTCTACTTCTTTTTAATGCTATTCGTCTTTGGTGCATCCATGCCTGGATTCGACCATATGGTTTTCTTCCCGGGGCACAAGTATTCCATGACTTTACTAGATAATAATCTAGTACATGTAGGCGATGAATATAATATTCTCATAATATTGGACTAGCGTCTTGCAGTAGTAGGTTGTCTATGATATGTGCATGTCCATATCGCTGTATAATAGAAAGCTTGGATCAAATTGTCACACAAGGCAATCCGATATCTTCCAAATTGATTTCATACTTCGGGATTACATATATGACTTTTTTTCTGCATACTTTTTTCTGATGTTTTTGAAGAGTAATAACTAGAAATAGATGGAAAAGAATTGTTTTAATTATTAAATCCAATCATAGCAAACCTGGTTGCAACCAGAATGATCGCAGGTCCACAATGTTTCCGCGGCTCCCTCACATATTTGACTATTATGGAATATTGATTTTCTGATTTTTAATGTAAGCGCAAAATTTCTGATGATTGATCTTTAGAAGTCTTCAAATATGTCTGTTTCCTTTGCATACTTGATTGAACTATTTCTTGTTTAGGCCGAGAGAGTGTGAGTGCTGACAATGAAAAACATAATTGAATATGACTTCCATGCTTTAACCCACCTTCTCACTACAGAGTAGGAAGCAGTTTTGCCATAAGATATTAAGACATTCAGTAGAACCCGTATATCTAACACGTTTCTGATTTAATGTGCACCCAATTTCCCTGTTTTCAAATATTCTCGACCGAGTGATCATCACGTCTGATGCATGCCAGATAATCGATCGACCCATGGACTTTAGTACGGTCAAGAACCAAATGGAAGCTACCAAGGACGGTACAGGGTACAGGCACGTCCGCGAGATATGTTCTGACGTGCGGTTGATCTTCCAAAATGCAATGAAGTACAACGACGAATCGAGCGACGTTCATTCCATGGCTAAAAATTTATGGGACAAATTCGAGGAGAAGTGGCAGCAGTTCTTGCCAAAAGTTGAGGAAGAGGAGAAAAGGAGAGAAGAGGAGGAGGCTGAAGCCCAAAGAAGCATACAGCTTGCCCATGAGGCAGCTTGTGCCGAATCAGCTAGGGATCTAAGTACTGAGGTAAGGTGGTTCAAGCGTAATAATGCTTTGTTAATATTTAGGTATTATGTGGTATGACTGGGGAAATATGTGTTCAAGCTCTGTGAAGTGGATGCTCGTATCGAAGAATTGAGAGAAACCGTGGTTAAGAAGTGCAGGTTAGTTTGAATTACGTTCGATTAGTTTAGTTGATCATTTTCTTCGTCTTGATCTTATTTTGTCGAACGTAGCCTCTTCACTTCTGTGGAGAAGAGGGAACTTGGAATCACACTCTCCAAATTATCAACCGAAGATCTCGGCGAGGCTATGGAGATAGTAGCCCAAGAGAATCCTGACTTTGAACCAAACACCGAACATGTCGAACTCGATATTAATTCTCAGGTCTCTCTCTCTCTCTATCTCTCTCTCTCTCTGATACAAGCATTAACTGTCATTTTGTCATGGAGCAGAGTGAAACGACGTTATGGAGGTTAAAATTTTTCATAGAGGGTGCGATGAAGGAGGATGGGGTCCGAAGTTGGAGCGATGATGGTAATAACAATAGTAATACTATGACTAAGGTAAATGCTGCTAAGAAGGGCGGAAACAAACGGAAAAGAGAAACATGCAATGCTCTAGCCAAGAAAATCAAGAAGCTGTCTTTGTAATATTAGGTTGTTAGGATTTAATGAAAAAAAAAAAGATTTTGTATGGTAGAATAGAGGTGCAACGAGAGTTGTAAGCATGGTTTACAATTTACAATATTTTTATGGAGGACTAATAAATACACACACATATTATATCTATGTTTTTTATACTTGAAATTCAAACTTATTTTAGTTATGAACATTACATGTTTTGGCTCAACATTATATTCTTTTGATAATGTTCTTATATTATATCGGTAGAAAAAAGGTTGAAAATGCTAGTCTTAATTATGATATCATATTTTTATCTTATCATATTTACTATTTATCTAATTTTATAGAAGAATGACTTATGACGAACATAATTGGTTGAAAACATAATTTCAAATGGATTTTTTTTTTTCAAAACTGAATTTATCGTTTTCTTTTAGCTTTTTTTCTTGTTTTGTGCTTTGTTGGTTATGCTTCTATGTGAGCCTTTATTATTTACCGGCAGATGTTAACGGAGAGATCCCTTGGACTATTTAGCCCGTGTATTTTGTTAATGAAATTCAAGCTATTATTTCGAAAAAAAAATATCATGAGTGATATAGCTTGTCGACTTTCAAATCAGAGGTCTAAGTTCGATTTCCACCGGTGACTTTAATTATTATTGGTGGATGGGGAGTTGACCTTCACATTTGACCTCCAAGGATTAGTTTCATTTTTTTATGTGTGTGGCGTTGTTGAATGGAAAGTGAGACTTTCTCATCTGACCTCTAAGTATCAGTCTAATTCCCAAATTCTAAAGTCTGTGGTGCAAATTCATATTCGGTTGAGTGAAGATACCTAATCGACTAAAAAATGGGATATTACATTTTGTTATTTAGTGAAGAAGATAATTATACTAATAATATATCATTCATACTAGGAAAGAAAATAAAATTAAATAAAGAGTTAATTATGTTTCAGGCCCTATTAGATTAGTTTCATTAGAATTCAGGCCCCATATAGTTTCAAAACAGAGATAAGGACTCATTTTAAGTTTCTCGTAGAGTTAAGGACCTATTTATGCTGAAAAGACTCATTTGCCCTTCAATGTTGCGAAAATTACTTGCATTTGCCATCATCTCTCCCAAACGATGGAATCAAACACGATGTTCGATCGAAGCAAAAATTATGTTCGAAAGATGGCCCAATCTCGACGTCAATGACCGAATAAGGTTAAATCGACCTCAATTTCTCATGGGTTTTAATAATCAAGGAAAATTACAGAAGTTTATAATGAAATAATGTTTCAAACCCAATTCGAAAATCTTGTTGAAAAACGAGTGAAATCTCGAATTTAATGACCAAATAAGGTGAAATCGACTCAATTTGATCATGGGTTTTAGTAATCAACGAAAATTACTGATATTAATCATGCAATGATGCGGAATTTTGGCGCAACCCAAGATTGAAGCGTTTGTTATTTGAGTAACACAACACACTACCTGGATAACACTTTATGCAATTAATATAACACATGTCTTATAATTTATAACAACTATTGCCACAGAAATAACACATAATTCAAAAATATTAACGATTCTTATCATTTTAATAACACATCCAGTACACAATAAGAGGCGCAGAAAACAAGCTGAAAACTGCCGAAGGCACCCAAAAATCGCTGAAATCTCGTTGAAATACCGCTGAAATCTCGATGTTAATGATCAAGTAAGGTGATATCGACCTTAATTTCACATGGGTCTTACTAATCAATGAAAATTACTGAAGTTTATAATGAAATAATGCGTTAAGCTCAATTCGAAAATCTCGTTAAAAAATGAGAAAAATCTTGATGTTAATGACCAAATAAGGTGAAATCGACTCATTTTAATCATGAGTTTTAGTAATCAAAGAAAATTACTGATGTTAATCATGGAATGACACGAAATTTTGATGCGAGCCAAGATTGAAACGTTTGTTATGTGAGTAACACAACACGCTACCTAGGTAACACTTTATGCAATTAATATAACGGATCTCTTATAATTTATAACAACTATTGCCACAGAAATAACACATAATTCAAAAAAACTAGTGATTCTTATCATGTTAATAACATATCTAGTACATAATAAGAGGTGCGGAAAACAGATCGAAAACCGCCGAAGGCACCCAAAATCGCTGAAATCTCTTTGGAATGCCGTTGAAATCTCGATTTTAATGACAAGTAAGGTGAAATCGACCTCAATTTCACGTGGGTCTTAATAATTAACGAAAATTACTGAATTATATAATTGAATAATGCATTAAATCCACTTTGAAATTTTCGTTGGAAAACGGGAGAAATATAGACTTTATTGCCGAATAAGGTGAAATCGACTCAATTTTGTAATGGGTCTTACTAATTAACGGGAATTATTGATGTTAATCACAGAATGATGTGAAAATTAACTTCCCCAAAATCAAAATATTTTCAAGCTGAGTAACACATTCTGTAACAATTATAACACATGTATATACAAAAGAAAACGCAACATTGAGAACATTCTAGAAGGTTCTGGATTGTCAGGGAATATTAACAGCAATATCACGAAATATTACCACATTACCTGCAAATTATACCACATGTCTGATAAAAAAAACAATACGAACCCAGTTTATAACACATTTGTATATACTGGTACTACATAAAAAGGTTAAGTATACCACATTACTAATTCGATTAATTTCACTCATAGATACACTTTTTTTTTCGGATATATAAGATTGACATTCATGGAAATATATGATTTGATGAAGTTAAACCATCAAATTCCTTTAAAAGACAATATATGGGAATGTTGATGTTTGTAGTCAAATGTTGAGGTCATTATTCATGTAAACATATAGTCCTTCATTGCAAAACATAGATATTATCTTTTGAATGAAACATAATGTAATGAATCTCATCACAAACATGTTCAAAGTTTATATTAAATCACGAATAACATTTTATAGACCGTAAAACCTAAAGTTTCAACTCCGAACCCTAAATCATAGACCCCGAACCCTAAACCCTAAACCCTAAACTCCGAACCCTAAAATTTTTTTACGGCTATATCCTATAAACCATAAGCTGTAAATCATATTACCAATTTTTTGTGTCGTAAACCCTTAAGCTTAACATCGAAATCCTAAACCCTAAACCCTAAACTCCAAAACTCTAAAAACTAGAAACTCTGGCTCATAATCTGTAATTTATAACAGATAATCCACTTCTTGTAACACTTAAACCCTTATCAGTACCACATTATGTGTTTTAGAAATTTTTTAAGATCCCGCCAAATATGAACTCGAAATCAATATTCTCGCCATAATCCGCCAAAAAATGAGCATACCTCTTCTTTATGAATATTCGAAAAATTCCGCCCAAAACTCCATTCAAATTCAGAAATCCCGCCAAAACCCTCTAACTCAAAATTATACTAAATAAATGACTAATGATACCACTTGAACTCTTTCTGGGACCACTTCATTATAATATAGTATTACATATTTGACATTGAATATCTCATACATGTTTCGCGATGACAAATGTGCTAAAATTCATACAACTTTAAGGAACAATGAATTACGCTAATTTTTTATTGCGATCATTTTTCAGCTCCATTAACACCATATTAGCCGGCAGTAACATTTCACGGAACAAGTATAACAGTTTATCAATAAGCTCGTAACATAAAGAGGAAGTACGAAACCACTTGTTACCAAATATGATAAAATTCTGCCAGAATACTAAAATCGAAACATTACCATATAAACCGCAACTGGTACCACTTAAACCCCACGACGTACCACTTCATAAAAAGACAGTTTCGCATATTTCCCATGGCATACCTCTTATCTGTTTTAATATGACAGATTCTTGAATGTTCATACCACTTTAACGTACAATGATTTGAGCTTATTTTTTTGCGACAATTTCATGTTCAGTTATGTTGCCTTCGACGAAGAATGATGGAGCGGACACGGTGGCGCAACATAATGTCCAGGCTATAGGTCTCTAATTTATACATATTAGCTGCAAATGTTTTAAGCAAAAATTCTAAATTAAAACTGTACCAAATAAAAGGCATCTGGTACCACTTAAACCCTTTTCGGTACCTCTTCGTCAAAAAATATAGTTTCACATGTCTGACGTGGGATACCACTTCTTTGTTAAGCAATGTGACAAATGCATCGTTTTCATACCACTTAATCGAACAGTGGGTTCATTCTAAATTTTTCGACGATTTCATTTTCAGCTCCATTAACTTTGAACGACGAACAACGAGCCAACAAGGTGGTGCGGCGTAATTTGTAGTCTATGGGTCACTCAAATTTATACATTTTTGCTGCAATTTTTGCTAAAAAAACATAACTCGGTTCACAATTGTTTTTTCTTATTTGCATCAAGAATTTCGAAAAAATCTTATCGTTAACCTTACAAATCTTACATTCAACGAAGTGAAGATCATATTAAACACTTGAGGACACATCGAACTTGGTCGTACGAATGAAAATAAAATGTACAGGAAATTTCGATCGTAGAAGTTAAATATTATTCTGTTGATACCACTTGTGAACCCTACAGTAACACAATATCGGCGTCCTGTAACACTTTGCATATCTGCGAAAATATAAGATGATAACAGAAAATAGGCGTCCGATACCGTTTCTTTTATCACTTTTGTAAGGATATTTTGGTCAGTTCATAGTTTGGGTGCTTTACTCTAAATTTTTATACAAAATAGGTCTCTAAAACTATACTTTTTCTGGGTCTGGACCCTATTTTAAAAATATAATGGGGCGTGATTTGAAATTGCCCCTTAAATAAATAGTCCCCCACGTGGCAAAATCAAGAGTCTCGGATCACAGTCAGGCAAAGCAATACCTGCGAGTATAAATAAGGTACAAATACATCCCTTTTCTCGCAAAAGAAATCCCTCGCATCGCATTTTGTTTTTCTGGTTTATTTCTCAAGTCGAGATTGATTCGATATCCCATGGCTGAAAAGCCCAGCGATGATGCTGATGGTTATCCGCTGGAAACGAGCAGAGCGGATAGGCACGTGTGGTTGATGAAATGCCCTCCCTTGGTGTCACGTTCCATGCAGCGCCAACCTCCGCCGCCTTTCTCCTCCTCGTCCGATGCAGGTCAAACCGTCGCCAAGGTGATCGTTTCCGTCGATCCACTGCTTCCCGACGACTCATCCCCTCAGGTATAAACAAACAACGTAAACGCACGCAGCGTACGCTGTGATTGTGTGCGATTTTTTTATTTTTTATTTTTGGTCGTAATGTGTCGTTTCATTCCGTTGGGCTGCTTTCGTTTTTGGCTGGCGTGGCTTTTTTGTTTGCTGATTTTTAAATTCTCTGCAAGCTCGTGTGTGTGTGTGCGTGTTGGGATTGATTTCAAAATTTCTCTTTTCGAGTTCTGCTTTTCTATTTCTGCTCGTGCTTTCCTTGTAATTTATGAATTGTACCGTCTATTTGGTGTCAATGTGTTCAATTTCGTTCGTTTTATTACTTTTAACTTGATTGCATTGTTCTTTTTCACAGTAATTTGTCATTGATTTGTTGATTTGGATCGGTTGTGCGTAATTGGTGGTTTATTTAATCTTCTTCGTATGATATATTTTTGTATGCCTGATTATTACTTCTTCGGTTTCGCGTGGTTTATTAGTTATTTAATCTTCTTTGTATGTTATATATGCGTTTTTATCACTTATTCTTCGGTGTTAACTTGCCAGTGACCGTCTTACAGGCCTATGATTTATTTGTGTGAATTTGCATGCACGTCTGCGTCACTATTATTCTTTATTTTTTCCTGAAATGCAACCAGCAGCTTGGTTGAATTTTGGTACTTTTTGTCATTTACTAAAAGATAGATGTAATTGTGAGTTCATTAATCAGTTCGATTATAGGGGCGATGAAACTATTGTGAAGCAACCTCTGACTCTGTAGTACACTAACATTTGTGCTTGATTTCTAGTCACTTAAGCTTGCCATATGAAAATGAATGTGGCTTTGTGTTTGGCCCTTGGGTTACAGCACATTGGCGTGAAGAGAATGGAAGTTGGTCTTAATGGGATTTGACTTTTGATTTACTGGGAGACATGATTTGATTATTATTTCAGTCTACAAGAGCTTTATCTCTTGATCTCATTTCTCTTCTCGAGAGAAATTTAGCGCCAAGTTTAGCTCTCGGTTTTGGTTGTTTATTTCGTTATTACTTGTTTTGTCTTTGGATTCTGGTCTGTTTTTGGTTAATACACACTTTTGGATTTCTGTTATCTAATTGACTGTAAAAATTTAATTTCTTCTCATTCTATTAATTGAAGTTTTTCTCGTGCAAGTGATTTGATCGTCTTAACTCTCACAATAATGTGCATTGCCAGAGTCTTGGCTCTGTGTAGATTAGTGAAGAAAAATGTTGTCTTTATCTGTTACTTGTCTGTATATCAATCCATGTTTCGACTCTCCTGCAATGTCATAAGATTTTTCATTTCACAATCAGTTTATGATGGAACTGACCGGCACTGGAGATAGAAACGCACCCAAACGCTACTCAATGGACATGTTCACAGATTTCATCCCAATGTGTGTGCTTTCAGAGTCATCCCAAGGTACCGTGTAGTTGAATTTTTCCGGTACGGCCTGAAAGGGTAGATATCTAAATTGAGTCTGAGGCCATCTTTTAGATTCCAAAATTGCTGGTCTATGTCAAAGTAACAATATTCCAGAATGTAATATGATATTTTGAGTGTGTTGATTCGAGCTAGTTGTTGGACCATGGATTGATCAAATACTCCCATGTACTCATGTTTTGAGCTTCCATTAGTTAATTCCCAAGGTAAAAAAAGAGAACTTGACAAATGCAGGAAAGACATCAGTGGAGGGAAAAATCAAACATAAGTTTGACATGAAACCTCACGATGAGAATATCGATGACTACGCAAGACTTTGCCGAGAAAGGATGAACAAGTACAACACTAAGACCCGACAAATACGGGTAACATCACCTATTGCATCTTTTCCTTGTCAAGTTTTAATCCATGACAAGCTGGTTAGGTTCTGTCAATATTCTTCGTATGATTTGTTCCTCTTTTGCATCAACTTTTATTTCTGAAGGTTATCAAAGATGACAGCGGGATGCACATGAGACCCATGCCCGGGATTGTTGACATCAAGTCATCTGGACCATCACTGCCAGTATGTTTATGTGTATTCTGCCCACTCGCCGTTACTTCATTTGCGCAATCATATTAATTGCTACCCCTTATTTGATACTATATTTATAACTGCTATTGCTTTTTTTATTTTTTTTAAAATGCATGTTTTAGGATAAGAGGAAATACCCAGTGAAAGCGTCGGAGACAAAAAGGATTAGAAGAGACCGCGACGAAATGGAGAAGATCATATTCAAGCTGTTCGAGAGACAGCCAAAGTGGACAGTGAAACAGCTGATTCAAACGACCGACCAGCCTGAGGTAAGTGACAACATATTTTGCAAACAAATATGCGCTGATAACTTCTGAATGCGATAAAAACAATCATGCCATGTAAAGAAAATCCTTTTTTTGTCCGCCCCGTAGTAAAAAGGCGCAACCAATTCTAGATCAGGTGTAAACAAACGACAGTGTTTTGCTTATTATTTGTTTCTTTACTTGCAGCAATTTCTGAAGGATATCCTTAAGGTTCTCTGTGATTACAACAACAAAGGAGCTAATCAAGGATCCTATGAGCTGAAGCCCGAGTATCGAAAACTAGAAGAGGAGGACCCATCGAATTCGAAATAAATGCTTATTCTTCCTCAAAGACACATAACTGAATATATATCAGCAATCTGTGTGGTAGTTATTCTTAGCTACTACAACATTGCAACTTCTTCTGCCTTTCAATTAGATGGCTGAGTTGATTGAAACTGTTAATGCTTTTACTTGAAAATCAGTGGAACTGAGAACTGGCGGCTGTATCTGTATCAGTCAGTCATGTGGTCAACGTTGTTTCAAACAAGTTTGGTTATAAGAGCATCTCCAATCTTGGCGTTCCAGGGGATACTTGGCAGTGGAGGATCTTCAACCCACCTCCAAACGTCACACAAGTTTGGATTACAAATGTTTTTTTTTTTTTAAATTTCACATTACATCATATGAATTGAAATAAATTTTTTTTTTTTCCGAAATCATGCGTTATGATGGGATATAGAAAATATTTCAATTTAATTTTAATAGTTAGAACATAAAATAAATAGAATATAATGAGAATATTAATTTTAGAGGAGACGGTTGAAGTTTTAAGCACTGTTCAAACTCTATATATAGAGGATTTTTACTTTAGCAACTTTATATATAGAAGAAATGGTTGGAGATTGCCTAATTATAAGTATAACATTTGCCTGTATGTTATCACTGCATGCAGTCTCCTAATATCGTATTAAAGCAAATCCAACGAATACTTTATTTTTGTGTAAAACGGAAAAATGCATTGAATTTTAACTCTTATGTAATGTTACTTCCAAACAATTTGAGATGCCCTTCACATTTTGCATGATATATAGTGAAACAAGTATAGATTCAACATATTGGGCAGGGATGAACTTCGTGGTAACAAGCCATATCGAACATACTTTAATATCATGTTAAAGTTGAGAGCCTTATCCTCAAATCAATTTGCTATAGAACCATTAATATCATTTACTTGAGTCATGCTACTTTCCTGACCAACATATGGTTAACAAACTCTATAGGGCTCCATCATTTCATATATAAAATCAAGTACCCAATATGGGTTCCTATTCATTGCTTAATCGAACATTGAAATTTCTTTTGATGATTCATTTCATTGTGTGATTCTGGGAATTGATATTCAAGATTCCTCAAAACTGCCCTGTGTCTCCCTCGGGTTTTTTAGGGCTCGTTTGGTTCATCGGTTTATATTTAAGAAGGTTTAAATTAGTAAGGTTTATATAAAACTAATTAGTGGGTATAAAATAAAATGTGTTTGGTGACAATGCTGCAGAGTAATTCCACTTTGTTGAGGCATGCTGATCTAAACAATTTGCCTGCACAATATTGTCTTTATTTGCTTATTACTTTACTATTATACGTCTGAAAGAAGCTGAGAACGCCTTTATGAACGCATGCTGATCGATGTCGTATGTATCCTTTTCTTGTTTATCTTCGTCTTTCTCAATTCATTGAGTTCTTTACAACTGTCCCGCCATCAACGTTACAATTTATTTTTTCAAGCATCTTTGAAAACGCTCGGTAAAGAATTAGTGGGAGATTTAAGAAGATTAAGAATGGTACTCAGTGCCTTCTGCTTATACCATAACAACTTTTGTACATGGTGCTTTCCGATAGCATGATTGAAATATTTGAACTTTAAAGCATGTTATTCGGATTTCCCGATATCATGCGTCTTGAGTTGCGGAATCGCTTCTAGAAGTTCCAACCAATATTGCTCAAAAACCGAATCTAAGCGTGCCGATCTTGGACGAATGTCGACTCGACAGACGGAATCGAAATGAAGAAGATAGAAGATAATGCAACTGTTGCGTTCAATGTGAATTAACGTGAATATATTCACGTTTGTCGCAATCATTGCATTAACATCCATATTCTTTCAATTTTGATTTTCTTTGCCCAGTTGACGGCACCAAGACAATTGTTTAAGATCAACACACTTAGACGATCCACTTTACGTGCCGATCGCAGACAATCTAAGAGAATATACGATGAAGCCATACCACAAAATTTTTCGGATGATATGGTATGATCGTCTTTTCATCCATATAGTTCATTTGGTACTTTTGCAATATCTTCCCTCATTTTGCTTCGGAATTGACGATCAACTGTTGATATTTTTTTTTCAGTTTCATGATTATTTGTTCATTACGACCCTTGAGTGCAGATTTATTGTGGTTTTAATAGGATAGCAGGCTGAAATCTCTCTTCCTAAAAATTCTCTCCACATGAAATTTCAGTTTTCTCCCTCTTCCTCCATTAATGGAGGTTGGGGAGATCATTGTTCTTTGTTCCTTGGTTTTTTTTTTCTGTGTATTTTTTTTCGTTTGGCTTTTTGCGGTCTTGAGTCTGAAGCTTTAAATCTTGTTTTCTTTCGGATTTTTTCTCTCTTGGTAGAGATTTCGTCCCTACTGAATGTTCGATTGTATTCAGATGATTTCTTGGGCTATTTAGCTTTTGTATATTTGTTGATATATTAATTATCGTTTCAACAAAAAAAAAAAGAAAAAAGAAAAAAGAAAACCCTCTTCTTGGAGGCTTCCAATACCATTTGCATGCTCAAACCGTAGTCTTCTCTCATCCCCTCACGCATGAGGTTATGTATATGCAGAAGTTTGGTTTATGCTTTTCTTATGCTAAGAATGTACTAGTTTTTGCATGGACGAAGCTTTATATAGCACGAGATTGATATTTCCATGCCCCTTTGAAATCGTAAATTCTCTTTCAATAGTTTGTTAAATTAATAAATAACTCATGTAATATAAATAAATAAATAAATAATACTCTATATTAATTATATCTAATATAATGATTATTAGATATTAAATAATAGGGTATAAGACTTTAATATACCTTTCGCTCTCTTCCTAACAGGTACCAATACAGATGGAGAGACACACTTTTCTATAAGTATACTCTTTTGAAGAGACATAATATTTCTTTAAAGTGTCTGTTCACAACTATAAAAAAAGGCTTCTGTATCTAAATCTCAACCATCAAGAAATAAACATAAAGGAAAGGAAAAGAGAGAAGAAATTCCAAACCCTTCCAAGAATTGAAGATTAAAACTATGGATTCAAGTAAGTTCTTGATTGCTCTTATTATGATTAAATCAAATATGTATTATGGCATTCTGGGATAATTCTTATAGTTGGTATCAGAGCCATCATAATACTTTTGATCTGTCCTAAAACCGAATGAAATTCAGACTATTATTCTGTCTGTGCAAATGAAATCATTATATTACATAATTTGTATCATGTTACAGATTATACACATGCCATAACGAAAGGGAAAAAAAATATTCCTAGCAAAACCGCATGCACTTCCGTTATGTATATTCTCATGTCAACTTCAAAAACATATAATGCACCGTTTCGTACAACTTCTCAAACAATAGGCACTGTCCCTCGTGTACCAAATGAATAATAAATTTGCAGACATGTCATGTCAATAGTGATGACAATATTCATACGTAAATACTATTTTTTTTCTGTCCCGATGTATCCCCACTCGACCTGACTATGGGCTAGCTCCTAAATACCGGCGTGGGCTTTGTGCCACACAGACCTGGCGGAGGCTTAATTGCGCCACACACTCCAGTGGTGGGACTAATCCCCGGGGTCAGATGAATACGTCCCAAACTCACTTGACAACGATAGTCATGGGAAATAAATTCTATGCGGACTACTCAAGGAATTTTGGGAGGGGGATTCGATCCCACAACCTAACCCACAAATCTTTAAGACCTTCTCAAAAAACAAGGCCTCATTGGGAAACGTAAATACTATCAAATAATAAAAAAAATTTGCAAGATGTCATGTCAAAAGATTGGTAGATTAGTGAAACTCGGTAACGAGGCATAAAATAGCGTGGGGTCATGCTATTAATTATTAAAAAATTAATTACAATAATAATAAATTCATTGAGTCAAGTGGACGCATAGAACCAACAAGACAAAACAAGAAGCATTGTATCGTCTCTTGACATAATAAACCATAGACGCATAAAATTTCTCAGTTGTGTATCCACGGTGACAAATCCATATGAGAAACCAAAAATAAATCAAAGAAGACCACACACAGAATAATAGTCTGAATTTCATTCGGTTTTAGGACAGATCAAAAGTATTATGATGGCTCTGATACCAACTATAAGAATTATCCCAGAATGCCATAATACAAATGATGTAATATAATGATTTCATTTGATTTCACTGAATATTTATTTCATTTGTCGGTTGACAAAGTGGTCTGGTTTAAGTTTATTTTTAAATATTCAAGATTGAAAGTTATCGTTTATTCATATGATGTTATTAAAGAAATGAATAATGAGATCATTAATTATATCGCTAGAAGTTCACCCATAGGTGGATTATTGCGTAAAATTAATGAAAATATTGAGATATATTAATAATTATTTATGCTTGTATATCCAAAGATGACATGCATATCTATGACTGATTATCTTTTAACTATTTTTTTTGCATCATTATTGTTTAGAATTATTGTTTAAGTATCGTCCAAAGATGAACTTAAATACATAATTATAGTTTGATTATTTATTTGAATTAATAAATATGAGAGCTTTGTTGTTCGCAGCAACTAATAACGTATTTGCGTTGGGCAATTCCATTGTCAAGTTTAATGGGCTGAATTATATTGATTGGTCTGAACAAATCAAGTTTCAATTAGATGCAATGTATTTGGACCTATCATTAGAGATCGAGAAAAAGCCCGCAGCTATCACCAAGGATAGTACGGAAGCCGAAAAATCATTCTATGATGATTGGAAAAGGTCTAATCGATTAAGGTTAAACTTAATGAAGATGACGATGGCTAAAATCGTCAAGCCATCGATGCCCGAAACCGATAATGCACGGAAATTTATGCTGAAAGTGAAAGAGTATTCACAATCAGACATTACTAATAAGTCTATTGTGGGCACTTTGATGAGTGAGCTGACAACCAAGAAATTTGATTGGTCTCATCCCATTCATGATCATGTGACTAATGTGTCAAATTTGGCATCGAAGCTGAAAACGATGAAGATGGATGTGAGTGAAACCTTCTTAGTCCAATTTATTATAAACTCACTTCCTTTTGAGTTTGGTCAGTTCCAGGTAAATTATAACACCTTGAAAGAAAAATGGAACTTACAAGAAATTAAAGCTATAATTCAAGAGGAAGGAATGTTTGTTAGGAATATTTTCTAGTGTTCAATAATCATGTTATCTTTGTTTAGGGACTTAATTGTATTTTATGTAAATATAGGGACTAAAGTGTAAATATACCAAAGTATGCTTTGGTATATATAGGTAGAGTGTGTGTAGAATACACACAACTTGAGGTTTAGCTTTCTCTCACTAGAATATCTCTCTCATCATCATCATTAGTTAGGTCTTAATTGTAGAGAGAGAAAGGGATTGCTTGTAGAGAAAGCTTGGTGATTATATTTAAGATTGATTGATAAACATGTAAAAACACTCGATTAAGCCAATCTAAAGCAAAACATATAAATTTTTGGAGTTTTTCACATGAACACTTTGAAGATCATGATGAACACTTATCAAATTCAAGACAATTAGTCCAAAATCAGCTCAATTAGATCAAGCAATATGAGCGTAATTAACACTCGATCAAGCAAACATAATCAATTTACTCATTGCAGATTCTATCATCGTAAACATTTGAAGCAAGCAGCTCATCGATTAAGCAAGCAGCTCATTCACAAACAATTCAACAGTTTACGATTGAAAGCAAAATACAGATTTGGAAACTTCAAAAGCAGCTCAATCGAAAACAATTTCAGCTAACAATCGATCAATTCAAACACGTTTGCTCTGATACCAATTGTAGGTCACAGATTCGTACATCCAATCAATTAACTCGAGCTTAGATCGATGAAGAATTACCTTGTAATTAACGCGCGGAAGCTTTGGGTAATTATCAATCAATCTTCCATTAATCACCAAGCTTTCTCTACAAGCAATCCCTTTCTCTCTCTACAATTAAGACCTAGCTAATGATGGTGATGAGAGAGATATTCTAGTGAGAGAAAGCTAAACCTCAAGTTGTGTGTATTCTACACACACTCTACCTATATATACCAAATCATACTTTGGTATATTTACACTTTAGTCTCTATATTTACATAAAATACAATTAAGTCCCTAAACAAAGATAACATGATTATTGAACACTAGAAAATATTCCTAACAATGTTAAAGAAAATGAAGGAACACTCTATTCATCTTACTGTTTACGATGGAGGAAGTGCTAAAAAGGCTAAAGACAAAAGAAAAGGAAAAACCCTATTAAAGACCAAAGAGGCAAGGTCCATTAAGAATATAAATGCTTCTTTTGCAAGAAAATGGGTCATTTGAAAAATGATTGTCTGAAAAGAAAGGCTTGGTTCGAAAAGAAGAAAAATGGAACTTACAAGAAATTAAAGCTATAATTCAAGAGGAAGGAATGTTAAAGAAAATGAAGGAACACTCTATTCATCTTACTGTTTACGATGGAGGAAGTATTAAAAAGGCTAAAGACAAAAGAAAAGGAAAAACCCTATTAAAGACCAAAGATGCAAGATCCATAAAGAATATAAATGCTTCTTTTGCAAGAAAATGGGTCATTTGAAAAATGATTGTCTGAAAAGAAATGCTTGGTTCGAAAAGAAAGCTACATACTTTATTTCGGTATGTTTTGAATCAAATCTTATTGAAGTGCCTCATAATATTTGGTGGTTGGGTTCTGGTGCAACTACTCACGTGTCACATATTTTACAGGGATTTCTTTCGTTCCAGCCCATAAACGGAACTGAAAAGTTTTTATATATGGGAAACAGAATGAAGGCACGGATAGAAGAAATTGGAACTTATAGACTGATCTTAGATAATGGTTGTAAACTAGATCTAGGAAATTGTTTATATGTTCCTGAATGTTCTAGAAACCTAATCTCTGTTGGAAAGTTGGATTGTTTAGGGTATAATTTTAAGATTGAAAATAATGGTTTTTCATTATATAAAGATATGAAATATTATGGTTCTGGTACTTTAATTGATCATTTATACCGTTTCAATCTTAATGCTTCATTTGCAGAATCCCTGTTTAATGTTGAACATAATATAGAAAATAAACGTAATGCACATAATGAATCTTCTGACTTTCTATGGCATCAAATATTAGGTCACATATCCAAAGAAAGAGTGATGAGGTTAATAAAAAATGAAATATTACCTCAATTGGATTTTGGTGACTGGGATATATGTATAGATTGTGTTAAAGGAAAACAAACGAAACATATATCAAAATATCCAGCCATAAGAAGTAGTGAACAACTTCAGTTAATATACACTGATACACGTGGTCCATTTGACGCACCATCTTGGAGCGGTAAAAAGTATTTCATCACATTCATTGATGATTTCTCACGATATTGTTACGTATATTTGTTGCATGAAAAATCTCAATCAGTTGACATCCTAGAGGTGTTCATTAATGAGGTGAAAAGACAACTAGACAAAAAGGTTAAAATTGTAAGATATGATCGTGGTGGTGAATTTAATGGCAAATTTGATTAAAATGGACAATGTCCAGGTCCATTTGCAAAGTTCCTTGAAAGACAAAATCGTATTCTTATGGATATGGTTAGGAGTATGTTAAGTAATTGTTCAGTATCTTTATCATTATGGACATATGCACTGAAACCTGTTGCATATCTGCTTAATAGAATCCCTAGTAAGTCTGTCTCAAAGACTCCTCACGAATTGTGGACGGGAAGAAAGCCTAGTTTAAGGCACCTTCACGTTTGGGGTTGTCCAGAAGAAGTTAGGATATATAATCTGCATGAGAGAAAGCTTGATGCGAGAACCATTAGTGGTTAATTCATCGGCTATCTTAAAAAGTCGAAAGGGTACAGATTTTATTGTCCTAATTATAGTACGAGAATCGTTGAGTCTGGTAATGCTCGGTTTATTGAGAATAGCCAAGTTAGTGGGAGTGAAGAACCAGGAAAAATAGATATATGAGAACATCGGGTTGAAACTCCTACTTCACGTGTTTCTGCACCTATTGCTAATCGCTATGCTATATCACATTCACATAGCAGTATAGGACAACACATAGGTATTGAGAATTCAGAAAATAATCGTGTCAATAATGAACCGACGGTTGCTGAATAGATCACAAACGAACAAGTGATACCACAAGAAATAGCTTTACGGAAGTCCGAAAGGCAGAAACGATCAGCTATTTCTGATGATTATGTAATTTATTCACTTGAACATGAATGTGATTTAAGCATTGATAAAGATCCAGTCTCGTTTAAACAGGCCATGAAATACAGTAATTCTAAAAATTGGTATAATGCTATGAAAGATGAGTTGAAATCAATGGATGAAAATAAAGTCTGGGAATTAGTTGAGTTGCCTAAAGGTTCCAAAAGAGTCGGTTGTAAATGGGTCTATAAGACCAAATGAGACTCAAAAGGCAACGTCGAAAGATATAAAGCCAGACTCGTCGCCAAAGATTACACTCAAAAGGATGGCATCGACTACAAAGAGACCTTTTCTCCTGTTTCAAAAAAGGACTCTTTGCGAATAATCTTGGCTTTGGTAGCTCATTATGATTTGGAGCTTCACCAAATGGATGTAAAAACTGCATTTTTAAATGGTGATTTAGAAGAGGATGTTTATATGGACCAACCTGAAGGATTCTTAACTACAGAAAAATCAAATCTATAGTGTAATTTAAAGAAGTCAATATATGGATTCTTGAAGTATTTGTTGATTTCGTGTGTTTGTTTAATTTTTGTTGGAATTTTTTGTTGATTTCGTGTTTAATTATTGGGATTATTTATTGATTAATGGGTGTTTTTGTTGATGTTTTTGTGTTGGAATTTCTTGTTGATTTCGTATAAAATTGTTAGGATTATTTATTGATTTCGAAGAATTGATGAATATTTTGTATTGAAATTCTTTGTTGAGGATTATTTGTGTTGGAATTATTCGTAGAATTAAGAATATTTGTGTTGGGATTAATGCGTGTTTTTGTCGTTCGTATTCAATGCGTTTGAATTAATGCGTGTTTTTGTTGATATTTTTTGTCGGTCGTTTGCGTGTATTGTGTTGTTCTTCGTAAGATGGAAGACGCGACTTTGTGCGGCCCTTTCAATGATTCGGCGTTGACGATGCAGTTGAATAATCGATCTCGTGATGTCATGCTGGGTGCGGACGTCATCGATAAAACAATCAAGATTAGATCGTTAGATAATGTTGTATGGGGTATGAAAGAAGAACCTATAATTCTACACGGCTGTTTGCTGAAGAAGTTGGATGAGATGGAATTGTACGGCGTATATAGCTGCATGTCGCATAAAGTAAACTCCCGCTTGATTACGGCGTTAGTAGAGCGATGGAGGAAAGAGACGCATACGTTTCACTTTTTTATTGGGGAGGTGACTATTACGCTAGCGGACGTCGGTATACTATGGAGGTTGCCGGTAGATGGTGAGTGTATTTCGGGTGTGATCGAGTCTAGGATGCCGTCGCAGTGGCATGATGAGTGTGAGCGATTGCTTGGGTATCGACCACCTTCTTTACGCTTCAAGCTGGCTCTAAGTCTCCAAGGGCATTCGCTGCTGTGATTGCATTGGACACTCCAAACGGTATTGCTGCTTTCTCTAACATGATACTCGCGCCTAACCACCCTGATCGAATAATCGTCTACAGCATGTTGTAAATGTTCTTTACTTTGAAAAATCATACATCGACAAAATGTGGGAGTTTTTAAATCATAAAAGTTCCCGCATCCACCGTAGTCATCAACATTGGGAGGTGGCATTTGATACGTATGATTAAAGGGAACAAACTAGTACATTGCTCGGGGACCGTCTACTGGTGTAGTGGCATCGGGTGGATTCTCATCGTCGTTGTTACCTTCAGAATTGTTGGGATCTGGAAACTCGGACAAGAGATTTTCATTGTCTGCTTCAGAATCACTGACATCGGCTTCTGGCTCGACTTCTGGCTCAACTTCTTGCTCGGCTTCCGGCACGTCTAATGTAGAAATCTCAATTGAAATATTTTCGAACCCTCTTGTAACTGTGACTATATCAGGTATCTCTGGACAAGCATGACTCGATGAACCAAATTCAAATTGATGAAACCTACTTCTGTCTTCAAAATTTGGATCAGACTCTTCATTGAGATCAAAATTGGCATATTCATTTTTTTCAACAAAAAACCTCAAAATGATTGCGGAATCAGGGTGTATGAAAAATGATAAGTCGTTGTCGTTGGAAATTTGTAGTAGCTAATGAAAGCGAGAATGTTGAATGTATTCATTCTTGCCATAAACAGTCAACGAACAAGAACTGCTATCAGCACCCGTAATTTCAAACAACAATGACAGAAATTCGGAAAAACTGATAGAACGACGAATTCGTCGGTATCCTATAGGACCAATACTGTATTTGATGATTGAATTGGATGTGTGAATGATTTCACCACCGAAAAAAATTAACGCTTGTATATGATTGGACACCATTTATGTATGTGACGTGAGTGATCCGTGAATTGTGTGATATAATAATTAGTTCAACGGAGTGATATTTATAGGGAGTCCGAGTGGTACAACTCGTATCTATTAGATACGAGCTAGTATAACTCGTATGTGTAAGGTACGAGTTATATGAGACTCGTATCTTACACATACGAGATTGATTGTCGAGTTTGTTGGTTGCAGAGTTTGTCGGTGTCGGTTGATCTAACTCGTATCTTAGAGATACGAGTTATAACTCGTAACTATGACATACGAGTTATATCTCGTATTTACCACTTACGAAATTACTTATTTTATTAATAAGTATTTTTTTCACTTATTTTATAAATAAAAATTTAAAAAATATTTATTTAATTAAAAAAGCCAATTATCAATCATTGCTTGTTTCGGTCGAGTAGATCCTTCTCTATTTAAACCAAGCAATTTAGGTATATACTCCATAAACAAAGAGATGCACATAAAAAGAATGAAATTTTTTAAAACAATCTCTCGTATAATGCAGTGATTCGAATCCTTTAGAAATCTTGACTATCGTTGTTTATGAGATTTTGGGGTGGATCTCATGGACCAGGGATGATTAGTCCCACTGGAAGCCGTGGTAGTCCCATAGTCGACGATGAGGTCCGAATTCGATTCAGACCAAACCTAGTCGGAGTGTGTGGACTACGATGACGTTATATGGTGATACCTACTTGACCGAAAAAAAAAAAACCAAATCGGTAATTGTTTTTCCAACTTGGAGTTACCGTTGCAAATATAAATATAAAAGAAAACAAAAAGCTCATCTCATTATCGTTGTCAATGAATAATGCAACGAATGGCTTGTAATGTTTTTTTTTTTTTTTTTTTTTTTTTTTTTTTTTTTTTTCTGAACGAATGGCTTGTAATTCATTAAAGGTAAAATCACAGCATGGCCCCATTTAATTAATAATAATATTATAGTTGGGCCAAAGCCAAGATCCAATCTCCGAATGAAATGATGAAAGCATAACATACGGTTGGTGGTCTGCAAGCGTGGCAGTCAATCATTGGTCCAAACCATTTCTTTTATTTTGCACTGAATCTCTGTTTGTTAATATTATTATTATTATTTCTTGTAGTAGTAACTAATTTTCCTGAGACACAATATATAAACACACTCGCCGCCTATACAAATTAATAAGTTAAAAAAAAAACAGAAAATTATAAGAGGAAAAGGACGACGAAGAGAAAGATACCGCCTTCGCGTTTGCCAAGGTATTAGCTCTCTTTGTCGGTTAATGTTGAGTTCGTTGTTGTTTTTTCCGCATTATCTCCCTGGCATGTCGAGATCTGCTGGCGACTCTATGTATTCTGTGTCGTTTTTCGACCGCCTTTTATGGAATTACGTGTTTTTATCCTTATTTCGAGTCATTGATTGATGCGTTAATGATTGGTTTGATTCGAAATGCAATAAGGTATGCTGATTCTTTGAGGTTTTGATTTGTATCTCTATTTGCAGGGGAGCATTTTGATTTGGAGGAACTGTCTTATACTGTGAAATGGGATATAGTTTGTGTTCGCCTTCAACTGACGTTTCTTTCTCTCGTTTGGAGAGTGTTACTCATCGAAAGAACTCAAGAGTGGTTGGTGTGAGAGCTTTTGCCAGGCTTGGTGACTTTCACAAGAAAGAGAGGCATGGTGAGGTTATGAGTAAGGCTTCAGTTTCCAGCCATTTGATCCCGGGAAAGTTGGAAGGGTCTTTTGTAGGGAAGAAACAGATAACCGAAGCTACCACAAAGTTGGAATTTGTTCGGACATTGTTGATCGATAATTATGATAGTTACACTTACAACATTTATCAGGAACTGTCTGTGATTAATGGATGTAAGTCTCATAATTTTTTACTTATTCGATTTTATGCTGCTTCAAACTCTTTTGTAGTTGAACTGAGTCGCTCATTTTCTTGCTAGTATCTCATTGTTGCTATTGCATATGTTAAATGAAGTCTTGTTGGAGCAAGTTGTGCAAACTAGAAAGAATCACAGATGGGTGCACTAATATATTTGTTTGCATTTCTGTAAAGTTCTTGCAATTATGATTTAAATCAGTCGGCACGATGAAGGCACGACTGAAGTTCTCTTTAACATGCTTATCTGTTTTTTTGACATGTACCAGTGCCTCCAGTGGTGATCCATAATGACGAATGGTCTTGGGAAGAATTTTGCCATTATGTATATGAAGAGAAGGCATTTGATAATATTGTAATCTCTCCTGGTCCGGGTTCTCCTGTCTGTCCAGCTGATATAGGTTAGACATTTAGATATTACTATTTGTAGACTAAATGCCACATTGAAACGAACTTGTTGACGTTTTTGTTATCTGAATTAAGTATTTTCTTAAATGAAGTTATGTAGCGAATGGTGAATGAGCAGGCGGTGACTCATTAGAAACTGAGATAATATTGATGAAGTGGGCTTTTTCATCCTTGAACGTTTGGTATTGGGCCTAGTGGCCGGGTAATTTTGCATATTTACATAAGAGGAATTAAGGAAATTGACTAATATCCTGATCAACGCTGTATGTAGTGTAAGAGTGTTAGCATACATAGTTGGATATCCGAAAGCTCATTTGATTGATATACTAGGGGCCAAAGTTGAACACAAGGCGGTCTTGAGCAGAACATGAAAATGAGTGTTTGTTTCAGCAATTCACTTCTGCCACCCATAGACTTCAAGTTTAACTTAATCGGTTTAACAATGCAGGAATATGTCTCAGGGTGCTGCTTGAATGCAGGGACATTCCCATTCTGGGTGTTTGCCTAGGTCATCAGGTATGCTACGTTGATTCTATCATGAGGCATTTTCTATTGATATCAAAAATTCCTTGAACAAGTTGATCAGTTTTTTTGTGGAGTATCATCGATTTGTCGACATGATGTACAGTTGTATGATTTCAGATAGTGATATCATTAATGTTACTATCTAATATAATACGAGATTCTGAATGGTACCACGCCTGACTGAGCAGTTTTCACTTCCTCAAGTTAAACTTCATACTGCAAATGTATCTCGTTGTAAAATTAATATCATCAGTTGCAGATCCATTTTGAACTGAAATTTACTCATGTTCTGAACTAAAGGTGAATATATTATTAATATTGATTGATTAATCATGTGGTAAATATTGATTAGGCTAAGCTTCCATAATGAACAATTGCCAAAGTTGAAAAATTTTCAATAAGAATATTAGCTATTAAAAGTTCTCCTTAGTTAAACCTAAGAAGGTATATATCGAAATTCTAAAATGGATCGGAATCAGCAACTGTTTAACTTTTTGTTCTGAGATAATTTCAGTTATTCCTTCTAATAGTTGATATAATTTGTAGGCGCTGGGATATGTGCATGGCGCTCGAGTCATCCATGCCCCTGAACCAGTTCATGGACGGTTAAGGTAAGATGTTTATATCGCTGCTTGAAGCTCTTAATTGCTGAAGCATGGTAGTAATAAAGTTATATACAGCAATTCCGTCATCATATCACTCAAATTACTCACAGAGACCAAACTTGGTATTATTTGAATGCTGAAGCTGGTGTTTTTATAGAATTACTTTAACGTCCCTAAGCTCAAAAGATTTGCAATTCTTTTGACTTTACAGTGATATCGAGCACAATGATTGTGGCCTGTTCCATGGAATTCCATCTGGACCTAATTCAGGATTCAAGGTCAGGGCAATGCCATATAAGATTCTCTATATATTGTCTTTTTGTACTACAGTACTCAGTTACTTTCAGTTTTCTAATATGATTGCTATGTAGGTAGTTCGATATCATTCCCTTGTGATAGACCCAACCTCGCTTCCGAGGGAACTTATACCTATAGCATGGACTTCATACCCCGTTACAAGTCCATTCCGCGGATCCCAAGATTTTGATGATGTGGCAAGACATACTAGTTCCTGTAGTCTTGCTGACTCTATAATACAAAACCAAGAGAAGGGTAGGGATTCTTCCTATTCACAAGAGGTGCAAAATGGAAAAGTCCTCATGGGAATTATGCATTCCAAATGGCCTCATTATGGTTTGCAGGTTTGTTCTGATTATTATTTTTTTAGCATCAGAAGTCTCGTCATTATCTCAGCTGAAATTCATCCTCCCATGGTCCAGTTTCATCCAGAGAGCATTGCTACTCACCATGGAAGGGAAATATTCAAGAATTTTGCCGAAATCACAA
Source organism: Lindernia subracemosa (assembly GCA_028392965.1). Taxonomy (NCBI): domain Eukaryota; kingdom Viridiplantae; phylum Streptophyta; class Magnoliopsida; order Lamiales; family Linderniaceae; genus Vandellia; species Vandellia subracemosa. The sequence goes on from JAQPCC010000041.1 coordinate 1,762,852, forward strand.
AAGACTACTGGCACAGGTTGAGAGCATCACAGAGCAACAAGGGGAAGATTCAATATGCTGGTAACATACTTCAAACAATAAGATATCTTTCTAAAGATAGTTAACCAATAGTAAGACACTGTAATGCATCAAAATTGTAGTTATCAAGATTGTGTCCTTTCTGTGAATGCCTCATATTGAGTATCATTATTTACTTTCCTTGTGAAAACGTGTTGCTATTAACCCGTTCATATTCCTTGTGTCATTTGCACTCGAATAGTGAATTCTACATTGGCCAGCTTAAAAATCTGAGTGCTTGCTCGTGCTTATTTTTTCAGTTGCATACCCATACAAACACTCTGAGCAGTGAACATTACATAGCATGCATGCAGGTGCGTAATATAAATCAGTTATTCCAACATGCTGAAACGAGTAAACACCTGGTGAACGGATCTTATCACGTGAAACATCCCAGCCTATTCAACTTCATGAACTCGGCAAAGTCTAGAAATAGAACATACTTGAGGTTAAGATGGAGAAAACTTGAAATTTCTGCGGGCCAAATTGGTGGAGTTGAAGAGATATTCTGTGCGTTGTTTGGAGACAATAATGCAGCAAACACATTTTGGTTGGATAGTTCCTCGACAGAAAAGGTTTGCTTCTTCTTCCTTTCATTTACTATTGTTATGATTAATACATTTATATTCCTTCAGAGACCCATAGGATGGCTCTGGCATTTCAATCATTGTTTTCTTTTAAAGGAATTTAGGCTGTGATTATGATTTTGCATTTTTTCTTTCTCCATATATGACATTGAAGGGAAATAGGTATATCTGGTTGTGTTTGTGCAACGAAATCAATAACCAATTTAGCACGTTTTGAATTAATTATGTAGTTGGACAACCTATTGTTCACCAAATATTTTAGCACTTATTAGTGTGAAGTTTTCTTATATTGATTGGTCTGGACCTGCCGATCTGGTCCTAGCTGTTTCATAATTGATAGCAGAAATTGACATGATCAATCTGTGTAAGTTCTCCATTCACGATCAACCAAAGCTTTCAGTGTAGTCAGTTGTCTTCATTCCTCTGTCGGATATAGAAGATGGTGATAATTTCATTTCTTTCAAGAATATGAACTTTTTTATATACTTGTGTTAATTCTCAATAAGTTTAATTGTATTGGCGTCTTGCTAAACGCCTGACAATGCAATTCTTCTCTTTTTAGGGTAGAGCTCGCTTTTCGTTTATGGGGGGTAGAGGTGGGTCACTCTGGAGGCAAATTACGTTTGAATTACTGAAAAAGAGGTCAGATCTTAGTGTCAGGCCATTGCAATAACTGTAACTGAATTAGACTGTCTTTTATGATTTACTTCAATGGATTTATTCAATGTCTCTATCCATCGTGATAATTTTCAGCGGTGAGAATGGCGGAGGTTACCTAACAATTGAAGATGCCGACGGCTTGACTACCAGAACTTATTTGAGAAATGGTTTTTTTGACTTTCTGAATGAGGTAATGCATGATTATATATTGTAAGTATTCCACTGTTATGGACTCTTTTCCAGTAGTAAAATGATTCATGTTTGCAAAGATTTTGGTTAAGGAAGGTGAAACTGTTGAGATAAAAAAAAAAAAAAAATACCTAAAGCTTTTTCTTCGTAGTCCAAAATTATTTTCGATATTGTTTTCCCCAATAAAACCTGAGACTGAGAGTCCTTGAATTTAGCTTCACACTTGGTCTTTTGTTATCATATTATCTTTTTTCTGGCATTAGACATATTTACTGACGCTTTGGTATGTCCAGGAACTTCAATCGTTTCAGTATGACGCAGAAGAGTATAAAGGATTGCCTTTTGATTTCTATGGTGGCTATATTGGCTACATTGGGTATGTTTCTTTGCCTTTGTTTTGCTATCCTGAGGTCAAATGTTGATGCTTTGTATTTTGCTGAACGGATGAACCATATTCATCTGTTTTCAAAGAACTGAATGTATTTTGTTAAAGAAGATGATTCAAAAAGAAAAAAAAAATTCATCAGTGAGTCGTGATGCATTGTACAAACCCGATTATTTTGTTTGCCATAAATCTTTACCGATTCATTTCTTTGTTTCAAGAGATTCTGCTTCATAAAACCTGGCATGTCTCATCACAGTTAACAATTCGGTAACTTGCAACCATAATGTTCTACTATCGAGTCTTAACCTATATAAACATCACTCCTTTAATAATTTAAAATTGGCATCACACTGTTAGCTGTCCATAAATTTTGGAAAACTTTGTATATCAATTTTCTTGCCTGTTCCCAATAATTCCTCGTAGTTGTTCTTTGCGCTGTATCATGGCCTTTTCTGATGCTGTACTTTGTTGATGGTTGGTCCTCATGAAATTACTTTATTTAATCGTTTTCTATAATTGATGGATCATATGACATGATATGCCTTCTAAAATGCAGCTATGATCTTAAGATAGAATGCGGGGCTTCTGGTAATCGTCACAAGTCAAGCACGCCCGATGCATGCCTTTTCTTTTCAGACAATCTATTGGTGATTGACCATCACTGTGATGATGTTTATGTCCTGTCTCTAGACGACGGAAGCACACAAACAGCTAGTTGGCTGGACAATGCTGAGAACAAGCTTCTAACCATGAAACTTTGTCCGAGGAAAAATCCTTCATCTAAGTCATCTCGAGCACGGGATTCTGCAGGAGAAGTATTTTTAGCTAATAACTCAAGAGAGCAATACATTAAGGACATAGAAAAATGTCAAAAATTTATAGGAGATGGCGAGAGTTACGAGCTGTGTCTTACTACACAAATGACCAGAAAAGTCGGTGAAATAAATTCTTTGGGATTGTATCTCAAGCTTCGGGAGAAAAACCCAGCTCCGTACGCCGCATGGCTTAATTTCCAGAAACAAGATCTATGCATCTGCTGTTCTTCGCCTGAAAGATTTCTACGATTGGATCTCAATGGAATTCTCGAGGCAAAACCCATCAAGGGTACAATAGCCCGTGGATCATCTCCTGAAGAAGATGAACTTCTCAAGATGCAATTGCAGTACAGGTTAGTGAAATCGATATTGCATCATGCGATAATAAGCTGATAAAATCGTATCTATATACGTAAGTATATTCATTATTGAAGTTCTTATGCAGTGAGAAGGACCAAGCCGAAAACTTAATGATAGTTGATCTCCTAAGGAACGACCTGGGACGCGTTTGTGAACCGGGCTCAGTCCACGTGCCTCGTCTAATGGAAATAGAGTCATACGCCACAGTCCATACAATGGTCAGCACCATACACGGCAAAAAACGTTCAGACATAAGCCCAATCGACTGTGTCCGAGCAGCATTTCCCGGTGGTTCGATGACTGGAGCTCCGAAGCTGAGATCGATGGAAATCCTCGATTCACTTGAGAGTGGCTCGAGAGGTATCTACTCTGGATGCATAGGGTACTTCTCTTACAACCAAACGTTCGACCTTAACATTGTGATCAGAACGATAGTGATGCACGAAGGTGAGGCTTCGATTGGAGCCGGCGGTGCTATTACAGCTCTTTCGAATCCTAGCGATGAATACGACGAGATGGTGCTGAAAACACGAGCCCCTTCTAATGTTGTTGTCGACTACTATTAGAAGCATTACTATAGACAGTTCTTTTATTTGATACAGATTGAACTTGTAGTAGTATTTGTTCATTTACTGTTTTTTTTTTCTCAGGCATTCTTGTTTCTGGGATTATATAGCTTTGCGATATTGTTGGCTTTCTCTTTGTTGACTGAAGATGTTATATTCCTTGATTTGGCGAACTAAGCACTTTATAGTTATCTCTTTTGTCTCATAGCTCTATAATGAGTTTATTATAAAATAAAATGCCTTTTTCAAATATGGGCTTGCTCATGTAGTAATCGATTGTTTTTTTGTTTTTTTTTTTTTTCAAAACGATATTTTTTTCATTATTAAAAATGAATTTACAAGGGGTTAAAGAGTCGAAGAGATCTCTTAGGTGTCAACAGTCCCAGAGTGAGTAAAGCTCTCATCAAAAGAGAAACAAACACACAAAAAGAAAGAAAAAAGAAAAACAAAATCTAAAGCAAACGAGATTAAATGTTGAAACAAAAGAACTATGTACATATCACATATCAGCCTTGTCTATTAAGCCACATCTACAACACTCTTTACTTTCTTCCGTCTTCACCTTCAAATCTTGTCTTCTTTGGTAACCACACTCCCACGAAGGAACAAATCCTACAACGAGGAGACTAAAGCTCCCAACTCGGGAGATTCACAACTCAAAAAGAAGAAAAAGGGAAGTAAAAAAGCGGGCAAAGAAAAAACGAGGAAAATAAAAGAAAAACGAGCTCCTCCAACATCCATTAATGGAGGAAGGGGGGAGAAAAGAAGTGGACTTCTTTGTTTTTTTAGAGAGAAGGCAGAGAGGAATAGATAGAGAAAGAGAGAGAGTCGCCGGCATGTAGTAATCGATTGATTAACAAGCGCTTGTAGTGACATTCTCCGCAAGTAATTAGTTAAAACGTAGGACTAGACATTAACTTTAGGCTCCATTTGATACCCATTTTAATGTGAACTGTCGATAATCCAACTGTTTAAGACTCAGATTTTGCTTTGTATGTTCAGTTCCTTCCTCAGCTCATCTCTCAGAACTCTTCTCAGCAGCTTATTCGACGCCGTTCTAGGAAATTCCGCCACGATCTTAACAAAATTCACCTGGACATATAATGTAATAACAGTAATCAACAGACCAAAGATAGGGTTATAACAACAGCAATCAATATACCAAAGAAGTGGCTACATTGGGTTAACCTTGAACAAAGGGTTGAGGTTGGTTTGTATGGATCTCGAGAGCTTCATCTTCAACACTTCCGAGTCGACGTTGAACCCTTTCTTTAGGACCACAAATATGCATAGCTGCTCAGGACCGCCGCGATCCAATGGCTGGACGCTAACTGCTGCTGTTTCAAGAACACTTTGATCGGCGTCGTTGCATACTCTCTCTATTTCTACGCAACTCGTCTTAATGCCTCCGAGGTTCATAGTGTCGTCGGCTCTTCCCTGCACCATTAGATATCCACCGATCGTCCTCTTCAAAATGTCGCCGTGTCTCCTCAGTTGCTGAGCGGTCAAAAAAAGAAAAAAAGAAACTCATTTCAATAATCATCAATCTGACAAACTCCACAATTACTATGTTGTCTCATGCCTTACAGCAGCCATGCTCTTGAAAAGTACGTACCCTTCCTCGGTAAATAGGCATGCCCTTAAAGTAACCCTTGCCGTGGTCTGCGTTCAACAGCCTATCGGTTGCCCCCATGTAAAGGGGAAATAAACCCACCTCACCAACACAGGGTTGATCGTCTGCCTGTTAAAAGAATTCAATCACCATATATATATATATATATATATATATATTTGAAGGAGTTAATGCTTGATTCGAAGATCTTAAAGTACAATACGAAATTCTCACGTATGGGTTTCCACTTTCATCAAGGATGACAAAACCACTGCCCATCGACGCGGAGCTAAATGCTGCAAATGCCTGTGGTTGCAAAAGGTTTCCGTAAACATAGGACGAAGCGAGCTCTGTGCCGCCGCAGCACTCCATGACGGGTATGTAATAATTCCTCGAGGAAAGCCAGATGTCATCGTCGACGCTCGAGGTCTCTCCAGTACTAGCGAATGACCTGCAAATGTGATAGACAAATGGATAGGTCATAGGTGGATGGATAAAGCATTTGTTCATTCCTCAAGCAGATGCATATCTATATCCATGTCTAAATAAAATTATATCATTAATTGCAATGATTTATGCATAAAAAAGATTACTTGATCTTTGTCCAGTTCAGTCCATCCATACAACGTGTGTTTTTCCATGCCTTCACTAAGCTTGGCACAGTCCCTAAAATAGTGACTTCTGCATCCTAAAATTAGTGAAGTGTGCAGTCAGAAGAATTTTCAACGGTTGATGTTGCCGAATAAAAGAAGCAAAAATCTTCCATGATTAGCGAGGTTGAGTCAGACCTGAACAAACTTTCCGAAACCACGTGTTAGAGGAGACCCATGATAGAGAGCAAGAGTTGCACCCGACAAGAAACACGAATAGAGTAATATGGGACCCATAACCCATCCTAGATTTGTGGGCCAGCAGCAGATATCCCCGGCTTGGACATCGAGATGTGTCCATGAATCAGCAGCAGCTCGAATAGGAGACAGTTGAGTCCACGGTATAGCTTTTGGATCCCCTGTAAGATGGAAGATTGTAGTAGTGCAGAGCATAAGAGAAGAAGAATCGATCAATGCATTTAAAATAATAAAAGAGTTACCACTAACCCGTCGTGCCAGATGAGAATAGGATGTTCGTGACAGCACCTACGGGCTGGCGAACAGGTGAATAATAGTTTGATCTGCTATTAAGAGCAACTGAATGAAGGCTAATGTGCTTTCACCAACTTTTTGAGGAGGATGAATTGTTGTTATTACCTACCTTGGCATGCGACGAACGCTTGAAAGAAACATGTTCCAAGACAAATCTTGGCTCCTTAATTGAACGGTAATGCCTTCTCCAACAGCGGGGATGACAACTACTTTATCTGGGCCAGCTTCCACCACACGACTGCACGGAGAAACGATGAGATCTATCAATCATGTTGCATAAGAAGTAATAATAGAATCCCTTTTTGAGTTGCAAATGAGCCCATCATTGCTAGCTACCTTACTAAGTTGAGATTATATGTCTAAATATCATATTGCTTATAAAACATCGTACTGCTTATCACCTGTATAGAGGATAGCTTCGCCCTCCGCGTACAATAACATCCTGGGATATGTTTGATATCCGTTAGAAAGCTTGCACACCATATCCAAAGGCATTGGGCGTATATAAACTGCTTAAAAGTAAGTTCATTCACGGGGTAATTACCTGAGTGAAAATCGCTTTAGCCTTTGATACACGCAAGCGAGTGGCTATCTCCTTTGGCGCAAAGCTATCAGCGATAGAAACAACAACGTGACCAGAAAGTACGATGGCCAAGTATATAATAACTGCAGTGGCGGTCATTGGCATATCAATAGCAATGGCATCTCCTTTGCTGAATATGGCATCCAATGCATTTGCTATCAACCTAGTCGAGAAATAAAAGTAAACGACGAAAAATTTCAGCACGTATATGCATTCAAGAAATATTACGATGTTTTTCTCGCTGATTAACTTAACCAAAATTGGCACAAAGACATTGCTTTTTCAGCCAATCAACAGTGAAAGATAGACGAGAGCTGATCAACAAGGATATGCAGCATCATACATTACTTGCTCGCGGAGCTCCTTCAGAGTCATGCTCTTGACATCTTCTTGACCTTCATCTCTCCACACGATTGCAGGGTTATCATCATTTCCATTTCTTGACGATAGGCAGCAATCTGCTACATTCAACACTGCCCCAGACAACCATGTTCCTCCGGGTCGGGATTCATCAGAAGTATCCAAGATAAGTTTTGGCGGCTCATAGAATTTCACACACAGCTCTTTCAAAATAAGTGGCCAATACATCTGAAGAGAGACCAAAAAGAAAATCATTGCCCGAGTGAAAAGGAAAATGCATTAACTTAACAAATAGACTGCATTATGCAAATAAGGGCTGGCCTCGGGATGTTGCACAGAGAAGCTCTGAAATAGCTTGAAACTTGTTATCGGGTCCTTGTATGATGAACCCAATAGAGTCGGGCCATAAGTTTCCAAGAGACGTCCCAAGTTTGTCCGTCTAGACAGTGATCTGAAATCATACAACACACTGAATCAAATCTCCACATACTTGAATCTATATCTTAATCAAGCAGAAATCATTTAGAATGCCTTCTCACAGATTCCCTCCTTCATTAGCAGCAACAAAGAATGCCAATTTATCGAAAAATCAGAAAATTTTCACCTCTCATCCCTAATTAACCACAGCAACTAAGGTTCCCAAGCCAAAGACCAAACATATACTAAAACCCATCTCCAAGGTTTCCATTTTATACATAAACTCCATCTTAAAAACAAAAGAAACAAGAAAAATAAAAAATCTTGAAGAACACAATGACAATAGGCGCTAGGAAAGGCAACAACAAGTCAATTAACACAATCCGAACGAAATTGCATGAATCTGTTCACTGCCCAGGACTTACAGCGAAGGAAACCAATAGACTGGAGGGCCATTGGTGGACTCATCGTATTCATGGTACACCGAGGAGTAGATTAGCCTGTGAAGAGCGTGTGGGTGCCATGGCTTCAGCAGCTTGCGAGCTGTGATCTCACGCCACACGCCCTTAGCATCTTCAATCCCACCAACACATCTGATTGAGTCCTTTATCTGTGCTTCTAAATCTCTGGCCTCCTCAAAAGCAAGCCCATTTCTCACCAAATCTTCAACGCCCACTTCAATTATGCTCTTGCCCATTTACTCTCTGCTTCAGATTTTAATCAAACCCTCCCACCAGATGCTTACACGATCACCTATCGTTCACACACACATTGAGTGACAGTAGGCAGTAGAGAGTAGAACTTCGTGTTTATGGTGTGGTAGTTAAGTTAGCAGTAGTTTTCAATCATATATAAATGCATGAGTTGTCTGTTTAGATTGTAGTTGAGCCACTCGTTGGACGATTTTCCACGTCACTAATTTCATTAAGTAATGAAAAAAAATTGGACAACTACACTTAAATCCCCGTTAGCTAAAATTTTTATCACATAAACTCCCCTTGTCATATTTTTTATTTTTTAAGGACCAATTTGAAACATATCATTCACTTAAGGACCAATTCTCTTGAAAAGACTATTTTACCCTTACTTTTTTATTTTAAATTTATTTTTATTTTTTTAATCAAATAAAAAGTGAAAATAGAATTAGAAAGGCAAAAAAGCAGAACGACACAAAGGGAAGAAGAAGAAGAAGAAGAAGAAGAAGAACGCGGCTTTCCTCGGTCCAAACTGCAACACGTGTGTTTCTCTGTGGTGTGGGGATATCATCGAAGAAGAAGAAAAAAAATCGAAAATGGAAAAAAAGAAAAAAGGGACATGAAGAAGAAATTGTGGATTTTTACGGTCAAATCATGCGTTGGATATCTCGGTTCAGGTTAGTATAGCGTGAGTCTTTTCAATTTAACGTGGGTTGCTGGAAAATAAAATCAATTATCCCAATTCCTTCGTGAATTTGCTCGATGTAAGTCGTGCTCGTGGGTTTGCTTGAAATTATGGGTTTATGCTCATCGTGTTGTTATTTCTTATGCAATTAATGCTGCTTCTTTCTTGTTTCATAATTGAATTTCATCATGTTATTGAATAGCAGCTTGAATGATTTTGAAATTGTGGCCGCACATTATATACTTAAAGTAGGTGTTTCTAATTTTAAGAATGTATGGGAGAGCTTAGACCCAGAATTTGGGTATGTGGTGAATATGATACCTCTCTCAAACTGATAATGTAGTAATCAATCTTCTTGTGATGCAATCTTGTGTGGGTTAGTGCTTTTGTCTTCATGCCCCAATTTACTCATCAGCAGCGTCTTCAGACATAATAAAATGCGGGATTTCGTATCATCTATTTTTCAGGGTATCGAGATAGTTCAAAGCAATGCAAGATTGATTACACACCTGTTTGGATATTGTGTACCTTTATAGGTGTGGTTAGAATACCATATTACTTTATATAGTGTATCTTTTAATGTATAGTTATGGTACCTTTGTGATTTTTTTGTTCAGATTGTGCTGCCATTTTTTTTGGGCCTTATGAACTGTATAAGTTTAGTTGCTCGTTCCATTCTTTTCTCCATAAGTTACACATAGGTTATGACATATTTTTTGGGTCATATGTTGCATCTACATTGATTCGTTTATGCATATTTTAATTATGAGAATGTTTTTGTGTTGGTTTAATGTTAGCGGATGTATTAAAATAACATATGCATATTTTAATTTTTAATTATGAGTATGTTTTTGTGTTGGTTTAATATTGGTGAATGTATTAAAATAACAACCAGTGTTATGGCTAAAATGATTCTTGTTATACCAGGAACTTTTGGCACGGTAACAAGTTAAAAAAGGTACGGTAACCGTGTGTACAAGGTACAACAAACACAAACTAAATAGTACGCTAAACCCATTAAAATAGTATGTTATATTAATAGCAGTAAAAAATTCCTGATAAATAAAAAAAATCAGCTAATATCTGAAACAAATCTGACATGACAGAACAACTTTGGTCTCTGACAGGAATTTGACAAATAACGGTATCTAACATGTTCGGAATAAAATCTAGAACAAATTTTCGTCATAAATCCAGCTTCTGTCTTTCTTAATTTTGATACGACAAACTACTTAGATGTGGTACAATATATCTCCACAAAAGGTACAATTATAGGTTGTTCAATGGTATGATATACACATTATATTTGGTACAACTTATTACGCTAAGCATTTTTCGCCGCAATTCGAATTTTTTTGTTGGGAAATCCATATTTTCATATGTATATCTATTATATGTTTCACTTTATATCAAATTTGACGAAATAACTCCTACACTCATTATTTTATATTATAAGCCTCAAGTTTCACTAGAAGATGATGAACAATGTTAGAATAACTTACTACAACGTTGTATAGATATTTGGTAATTATAAACTGTTCAACTTATTATAGAAATTTTTGTTTAATATTCTATTATTTTAGGGATTCACATTTATTAGTTGACGCTCTGAACTCGTAATTTTATATATTATTTGGACCGATAAAATTTGGTACGGTATAACTACTTATCTTGGTACGACAAAATCATAAATGAGGTACAATATAACTCCACAATAAGGTACAATCACAGACTGCGTAATGGTACAATATACACGCTATATTTGGTACATCTTATTAGGGTAAGCGTTTTTTCATCGCGTTTTCACATTAGTTTCAATGCAAAAATACATTAATATAGGTAAATATATTATAAGTTTCACTCGGTATCATATTTAATGGGTCAACCCTCAAAATCGTGGAATTGAAGTTTAAATCCAAGCTTCAATAGTAAGACGTTCTTACAAAAATCATTCTCTTATTATGAAACTTGAGGTTTGGAATACAAAATTATACGTGTAAGGGTTAAACCAATAATTTGATACAAAGTTAAACATATAATATATATACGTATAGTAAAATAGTTTTTCATGAAAAACTAATTCGAACGCGACGAAAAAATGCTTACCCTAAGAGATATACCAAATATAAAGTGTATATCGTGCCATTGAAAAGCATGTGACTGTACCTTATAGTGGACATGTATTGTACCATATTTATATAGTTTGTCGTACCAAAATAAGTACTCAAACCGTACCAAGTCTATTGCAGATTTCTGTGCGTCAGAACTTTCTGTGAGTGTCAGAATTTGTTCCGGATACCGTTAAAAAATGTCAGATACCGATAATGCTGATTTTTTTTTATATTTTCATCTTTTTTGCAACTATTAATATAGCGTACCATTTTAATACGTTTAGCGTACCATTTAGTTGGTGTATACAATACCTTTTACACATGGTTATCGTATCTTATTTTATATTGGTTAACGTACCTAAGATTCCAGGCATAACAAATATTTTGGCCATAGCACTATCTGTTGTCAGAATATATCCAACATTATACCAACACAAAAAAAACATGCCAGCAATCAAAATATCCACAAACGAATCATTTATATGCAACATCTGGCTAAAAATATGCCATAACTTATATGCAACATATGGACAAAAGAATAGAAGAAGCAACATAATGACTGTATTGGATCGTAGCTCATCTCTTAAACCCAACCACGAACACCACAAAGAAACAAGCTAGTTCTGACATAACATCCAACAAATAAAAATATTTTCAAAACAAACAAACATCTAACACATAAAATTTCACTTATAGCAGCATTATCCTCCTCCTTTTCCTCAAATATAAATATAATCTCTCGTGTCTTACCACTACTCGGCCCTCAACAACAACCCTATCACGTGTCTCGGCAGTAACCTCATCACCTCCATCATGTGCTCGCTCCTCATCACCAATATCTTCATCTCACCAATCTCTTCGGGAACCCGCGGCATCAGATTTTTAATAATATGCACCTGCTCTCTTAACTCGGCATCCTCTCGCTCGATGCAAGCTATCCACATTCTCCTTCTCAACCCTTCCAACGAATTCATCCAACAAATTTATTATATTTGAATGGATGATGTTTCTAATTTTTCCATAGAAATGGCAGACAACTGTATTGGATGACAATTGCAACATAATCAAATTAGATTATCATTCTGTTCAAACATGTAGTATCAATCTACAAAAACATACTGTACCATTATAATGCATATACTGTACTAAATTTGCAAGTAATATGTACAAAAAATAAACACACACCGTATAGAAAAAAAAGTCGCCATCCCTAATTGAAAACCTGAAGAACCCCAAAAAAATGAATCCAGCAGACCAAATTCAAACTCAAAAAGCCCTAAGCGAGCAATAACCTAAAAAACTCTCAAATTAAACATAAAACGCCGTAATCGTGACCTAATAACTCAAACCGAGTCATAATAATCATAATCGAGTCATTAACTGAAAGCTAACACCAATAAATTATAGATTTGGGTCAGAAGATTTGATTTGGACGATTTGGGTCAGACGATTGAAACGAAAACGACACGTACCAGGATCAAACGAGAGAGGAGATCATAAATTCTTCCTTGGATGTGGAGATTTTTTGTGGGCATTCAATTTGAGCCTTCGATTTGGGACAATTGTTGTTTGATTTGGTGATGAATATGTGGGTTGATCCGTTCGTTCTTCTTCTAATGTGATTTTTCTTCTTTTTTATTTAAATTAAAAATCATGGTTAAATTGTAATAAGTTAAGTTCTGAAGGGTATTTTCGGCCAATTGGTCCTTAAGTGAAAAATAAGTTTTGAGTTGGTCCTTAAATGAAAAATATTCTGGCATGGGGAGTTAAGTGATAATATTTTGTACCACTAGGTATTTAAGTGAACTTCCCGCAAAAAAATTAGGCACGTTTTTATATGATATATTTATGCGCTGTCTTCTTTTTTGGTTAGTTGTTTTTTTATTCTGTATGTTATCCTTTTCTATTATTATTATTATTTTTTATAGATAATCGGATTTTATTAGGAAATATATATATTTTTTTGGTAAGGTTCATTATATTATATAATAAGTAAGTATATCATAGTACAAGCCTTAGTGACCGACCGCATACAGTCAAACCACAACATTCCGCCACAAGCGGCGCAATGCACACAACTGTAACGCAAGAGTCCTAGGCAACGAACTACGACGCATGCAAATAAGAGCAATAACATCATCAGCGATATTCTCCGAGGTCCGTCTAAGGCCATCATGCCAACGCCTATTCCGTTCCATCCAGATATGGTAAACGATCGACGCAAAAACATGGCATAAAGCCAGGTGGAGAAGGTGCCCCGATCGCCACCTCCTGGCAGCCCACTCAATGGCGATGTCCTAATCCCTGTACGGCCACTGGAACCCGATCTTACTCCGAAGTACCCGCATGCAAGAGGCAGAGAAAGGGCAATCAAAGAACAGGTGTTGGACGGTCTCTGTGAGGTTCAGGTCACAAAGGAGGCACACGTCCGAACCAGCCCTAGTCGAGATCCAATGCTTGTCCCGGGTAGCTAACCTGTCACGAATAGCAAGCCAAAGGATAAAGTCAAATCGGGAGACCCGTAATGTACCCCCGAAGAGATGAGCCCAGGTAACATGACTGCCCCTAGAACGAATAGCCTCACGCGCCGAGTGTACCGAGAAAATCCCAGTAGAATCTCCGGTCCATATAAACCTGTCTCGATCAGCCGGATTAACTTCAGGAAGTAAGGGGGCGATCTCAAGGTACTCAACCCTCGTCATACCTCTCCATCTCCAACCCAAGGTAGATATAACGAAGCTGAACCGAGCATCGCGCGGAATACCAAGCGCAACCGGACCGCGAGGGAAACGCGATAAGAGAGAAGGGAGTATGAGCCATGGATCATTCCATAGCTGAATAGTCTCCCCATCTCCGATCCGATACACAATGAGAGAACGCATAAGAGGCCGGGACTCAAAATTTTCTTCCAGCTCCACGAAGAGGTCGTCGTAGCTGAAACAGTCCATATCGAGTGATTCAGTAGCTTCGTCTGGTAAAGTCAAGAAACCCAAATAGAACTCATGGCTCGGCCACAACTCATGGCTTTGGATGGACGGAGATGTAGACATCCTCCCTATCGGTCAACTCCAAGTGACTTACAATTTTTAATTTTTTCTAACTCAGGACAACACGGCAACGACGCGTCTTTGCTAGGGTACACGCATCGCTCAGCCTCACGTTGGAACTGATCGACAATTTTCCCTCAACTCATACGTGTGGAATGTATGTTCGAGATTTCGGTGTTCGACCTTACTCTAACCTCACACCAACGAGAATAGATAAGGAAAATAAGCATACGTCGTATGTTCGAGATTCGGTGTTCGACCTTACTCTAACCTCACACCAACGAGAATAGACAAGAAAAATGAGCATACGACGTTTACGGAAAATCTCCCAACCCTTCACTATATTGAACGGGATTACAACTCGACACTAAAATTTCTACATGCACATCGATGTACACGCACATTTACAACTTGGAATTTTTCCTCTCTACACTACATGAACTACACAAGAATTCTATAGGATTTCCTTTAACTACTTCTCCTTTTTATAGTGTGCAAGGAGCCCTCCATCTCATTGTACAAGTGGCGCCCCATTATGTGTAGAGAGGCCACCACATGCTTGCTTCAACCTAGTGTAATGATGACCCACTTGAGGTCCAATCATCTTCAAGGAATGTGGTTTGATGGCTTTATGACTCATCCCATGTAGTGGGACACTTGAATGATGTGTTGCTCAAGTGGAATCCACATGGGTGTGGTGAGGTGTCCCGGGATGATGTGGCCCAATGTCAAGCCTCCACGTGTCTTTGAAGAGGTGGAAAATTCCACTAAGTTGTTTCGGGCCTGTCCAGGTAGGTTCAAGCCTGGGCCCGGGCAGTCGGGCCTGGCGAGGCTCGGCCAGGTGCCGCGCCCCATCAGGCGATGCGCGCGCAGGTGGGGCGGGCTGCGCACGCGGATGCGCGCCATCCTGCCGAGCAGCGAGGGCTGATGCGCCTGTGCGTCCCGCGTGCCTGCCTGCGCATGCCATGCTGTGTCCGTGCGCCAATCCTGCCGCACATGCCG
This sequence comes from Lindernia subracemosa, assembly GCA_028392965.1. Taxonomy (NCBI): domain Eukaryota; kingdom Viridiplantae; phylum Streptophyta; class Magnoliopsida; order Lamiales; family Linderniaceae; genus Vandellia; species Vandellia subracemosa. The sequence goes on from JAQPCC010000041.1 coordinate 1,778,125, forward strand.
AGTGTTCTGTGCGTTGTCCCGCGTGTCCGTGTCGAGTCGGGCCTTGCGTGTTTGCGCGGTCACGGATAGCCAAACTTGTCAAGTCAGTCTAGCTCGGGCATCGATCAAATTTCGCCGCATAATGTATGGTGATTCCGAGCCTTCATCACCTGTCGGTCTCCCTCCGGCGGCCGTTCACTTGAGTCAACGGTCAACTCCAATCAACCTCGTAGAACTATCGAAATCAAGAGTTCTCGCTAACAATGAACTTGTCTTTTTGTTTTTTTTTTTGTTTTGAAAATTGAAAAAAAAAAAAACCACAACAGACTATGCAATAATACATAGTTTGTCAAGGAGGAGGCCTTAATGATTTGTGGGATAGGTCGTGTTGGAAATCCCGGTAGGGTCCCCGGACCCTCGTTCCTAGAACGGCGGAAGTTTAAAATTTTTCGGAATTCCGCATTTTCTCTTGGACCGCTCGGTATTTACACGAGAATATAAAACACGAAAGGAAAGGTTTTAGCCATTATATCTTGACGAAAAACTAAGAAGGTGGCTAACTACGAACCCTTCTAATCCTCGGGATGTCGTATCCCTTTCCTAGCACCACAAGTGCACGAACGGAGCAAGATCGTCACGCGGGCACCTCATGAACGTCACGGCGAGTCCTTGCTTTAGACGGCTAGGCCAAGGCTCATCTGAGAATCCTCCTCACGTGCGCGCCTCGCCGAGAGAGAGAGGGAGAGATTTCGAGAGAGAGAGAGAGAGGTATAGAAACCCTAGTTTCTTTTGTTTTTGCCAAAGTGACATTAGCGTTTTCAAAAAACCAAAAACCCTATTTAATATCTATGGGTGGTGGCCGAAATTCTTAGGTGGAGTGGGGAGAAATTTTCTCACCCACTCCAAGTCATACCAAGTCTCTTTTACTTGGTTTGGTTGACTTGGTCTTCTATTTCAAATTCAAACTCAAATTCAAATTCGAAAATAATATTAATATAAATTAATATATTTTTCTATATTTAGTATATTTAAATATATAATATCCAATATATATATATATATATATATTTAATATTTTCGAATTTATACTATATAATAAATCGAAAGTTATATATATCTAATATATATATTTTATTTAATTCCAAATTAAATATTATTATTTTTCTAAAACAATAATAAAAATTTAAATCATATTTAAATCATATATTAAACGTTAAATATCCAATATTATATTTCAAAAATATTTCGTGAGGTGAAAAGACCATTTTGCCCCTCACTTGATATAACCACAGTCAATCGAATCTTTCGGTCATTTAGGGTTTTGACCAAGCCCCAACCCTAATCTCTCAATCCAGGCCCCAGCCTGCTCTATTCTCATATAAACGTTGTGTCGGTTGCCCTTTTTAAGCCCGACTCTCTTAGTTCATCTCAACCGGCTCTGGGAGGAATCCAGGAGTTCGGTATTCACCTAGCCAGCTCCGTGGTATCGAACCGATCCCGAGTTGAGTATGAATATGTATAATTCACGAACCGACAATAGATTGTCGTCCTACATATAAAGCCTTTACGTTTGTCCCGGTCGAGTGAAAGTCACGCGTAGTCGAACTTACAGAACTCGACTCTATGATGTTCGTGTCGGTGATATTTACCAAACTGCCCTCCACGACTATCGTGTGTCAGTTTTGAGCTCTGGCCAGAGACTTAGGTAAATTCCCGCACATCAAAACTGTATAGGACGTTAACCTCGAATTTAATCAAGGCCGTAAATCCCGCTCAGCGTATAACCGGCAATCAAGTCGAAAAGTCAAGACCGCATTTTGCCGCTGACCCATGCTACATGCAATTCGGGCCTAGCAAACTAGTGACTAAGCAAGACCTCAAGACTAACCACGAGTTAACCCTTTCGGTCTAAGGTTCACGTAGACTACTACTGTCAATCGATCGATCAGCGACTTTACCAGCGTGTGATCGTTCGATTACGAGTCAGTGTCCAAATACAGACAATCCCCTTATTTGTCTTGTATCAATGTCACGAGCTCCCACTTCTCAAGTGAACGGATGACACATCCGTTTTGGACCCGTCGACAAACAAATCATACTCGTCATATCCAGTCACCCTATTGGAGACTAAGACTTGTGGACTTAATTTAATATTACAGTGTGTCAGCTTACTGGTGCCCCCTCTCTGTCCCCACAGAATCAGTAAATGAACTGTAAATATTGGGGTTTTATTAATTCGTCTTATTACCCGACTGCAAGGTTAATATATTTAGACGAAGTAATAATATGTCTTTTGTATTATTTGTCAAAACTCAAATCGACAATAATAAAAACGTAATTCCATTATCAAATAATCCAATTGAAAATAGTAAACACTACAAAACTACACTAATGTCATCGTAATATCTAATCCTCGTACGACATCTTGAGCATACTAAATATAGAAATATATATTAATTAATTAATATTAGTTCAAATTTGAATTTGAGTTTGAATTTGAAAGAGAAGACCAAGTCAACCAAAACAAGTAAAAGAGACTTGGTATGACTTGAGTGGATGAAAAACTTTCTCCCCTGTTAGGATCATTTTCTAGTGTTCATCATATAATCTGTATTGATGTATTTCTTATTGGGTCATTAGCTTAATGAGTTTGCTAGTTGGGGGCATTCTTGTAATTATACCAAAGTATGTTTGGTATAAATAGTGGGCTAGGGCTTATTTTAATGTAACACTTCCCATTTGAGAAATGAAGTCTATTTTGAGCTAAAGCTAGAAAAGTGTGAACTCTCTCTCTATACTAAACAGCCGCCACCTTCACATGAAAAACACGCACAAACATACACTCGAAGGTGTGCACTATTCCATCGATTTAGAGAGTTCTAGCTTGTATTAGGGACCAACAAGTGGTATCAGAGCCACCGTGAGGTTTGGGTGGAAGTATTCTAACTTCGTTGGATCGATTTTTACATGTTTTTGCTGTTGAAGATTCAAAAACCCATTTTCAAGCTTTTCGCAACATGAACTTCGCATTTTTGCTTCGTTTTGGGTTTTGACGGGCGTTTTTGAGTAGTTTTGTGTCGATTCTATCATTCTAGCTCATTACCCAGTAGTTTCCAGCACTTTTCCGAGTTTTCTAAGCTTTGCGACCTTCAAAATTTACGTTTTCGGTACTAGAACTGTGCTTTTCGGTACAAGAACACGCTTATTTCTGCAGGAAAAGTTTTCGGCACTGAGGTTTTCGCAGCTACAGTGCCTTCAGAAGTTTTCGCAATCCAAAAGTTCTCGGCACTGAAGTTTTCGCCACTACAGTGCCCTCCAAAATTTTCGCAATATTAAAAGTTTTCGGCACTGAAGTTTTCGCCGCTACAGTGTCTTTTCGCAATCAACCAAAGTTTTCGACACTGAGGTTTTCGTCACTACAGTGTCTTCAAAAACTTTTCGGTATCTCAAAGTTTTCGGTGCCACAAAGTTTTCGGTATCTAAAAGTTTTCGGCATCTAAAAGTTTTCGGCACTTCTAACTTCTCGGACCAGCAAACTTTTCGGTACCCTGTCGTTTCTCGAAAACTCATTTTAAAACGAAAACTCCCTTACGAAAACATAAAACTTTTCGGACTCAGAAACTTTTCGGCAACAATCTTCAACTAAGTTTTTCAATTCAAGCACTCTCGATCCAAAGACAATTTTAAAACCCACCCAATACATCACGCGTTCCACTTCAAGCAAATCTCACACACACTTTATTAAAACAGAAAATGGACGCATATAGCATGAGAAGCGACATGAGGCCACCTGTTCTTAGACAGGGCGAATACTCTATATGGAGAGACAGGTTCATCACGTTCATAGAGACGAAAGACCAAGCTGAGAACCTGCTCGAATCCATCAATCAAGGTCCAGCCCAATTCTGGCTAATTGTCCCAGCTGCCCCAAAAAACAATCCACCGGTAGAAGAGTTACGTACCCTTAAGACACCGGATCAGCTCACGGATGAGGAGAGAATCCGCCAAAAGGCCGATCAACTTGCCAAGTCTTACCTTATGCAGCCATCCCCAATGAAATTTACATTTAAATTAACAGTGCCAAAACGGCAAAGGAAATGTGGGATGCTCTTGACGTTCTCATGCAAGGAACTGATGTTAGTGTGATGACCAGGATCACTAACACCTACACGGCTTATGACTTATTCAAAGCACGAAAAGGAGAGTCCCTGCTTGAGACTTATCAAAGATTTGTCATCATACTCAATGAGCTGAAGATTGCTGGGGTTACCAAGGGACAATTGGAAATAAACGTCAAGTTCCTGAACTCACTTCTCCCAGGAGAGGCAGATGAAGGACTTGACCCAGATCAACATCCACACACTCTTTGACAACCTCAACCAGTACGCAAGATGCATTCCAGGAGAAAGAGAGGTGACTAGAGACATGGGGATGGAGTCTGTAGCATTTATTTCCGATGGGCCATCCAAGAAAATGTCGAAGGACAAGGTAGTTGTGCAACCGACCGCTGAGAAGGAAGGAGAGTCGGAATCTGACTCTGATGAGGATAGACAGGAATTTATGAAGCACATGGCATTGATCACTAGCTCGATGGCCAAGAGATTCTTCAAAAAGGGAGGGTCCTCATCAAATCGCCAAAGGACTACTTCTGGCTCTAAGCTAAGAGACCAAACCATGGACACCTCAGAGCAGAAAAATGCTCAAACTGCTCCTAAATGCTACAACTGCGACAAGCCTGGTCACTATGCCAGAGAATGCCGAGCCCCAAAGAAGAAGGATGCCAACTATTACATGAGAAAAGCTATGTTGGCAGAGCAAAAGGAAGCTGGGGTGGTGTTGATGGCTGAGCAAGATCACTGGCTCGAAAACACTTCGGACAGTGAGGAGGAGAACGTAGCACTGATGGCACGCATTGAAGAAAGCTCGAGAGCAGAGGCCTCAGGAAGAGATTCAAACTCGAAATGCCTAGCCGCAACGGAGACCGTTGAGGTAACCAAAGAAGAACTTGAATCTCTTATAAAATTGCAAGATGAGTTAACTTCCTTAAGTACATCTAGAAAAGTAGACAAAAGAAGAATTAAAGATCTAGAGGACAGGTTAGAAAATAATCAACGAGTCCTAGAACAAACCTTAATAGAAAAGGAAAATGATATGACTCGTGTAGTAATCGCGAATGAGAAGATCACTGGTCTGGAAAAACAAATTGTACAATTTAAATCCAAGATCAGCACTCTAACTCATGAGATCAAGTCCTCAGAAAACGATGTTAAGGATAGCATAGGGAGATATGAAATGATATATAGGGAAAGGTTACGATTATACTTCAAAATTAAGAAATTGGAGGATATTATAACCAAGAGGGCACATACGGACCAAACGATCTTTTTAAATCAACCTGCCGATACTGAATTTTACCATCCTCTTACTGGCATCGGGTTCGACAATTCCCAAAACCTAAAGAAATGTAATGTTCTACAATTTTATGACATTAGGTATATGGGATTAGGCATAACTCAACTAATGCCCTTTATAAATCACTCTGAAATCCTAAGATTAGAAGAGGAAAAACGAAAAAGGGCACTAGCTGAAATTAAGTATGATTATACGGACTTGAACAACAGTTATAAAACTAGGTTTTGTCCAGCAATAACTGAGTTCGAGTTCGAAATCCCTCGACCCCCCGAAGGTGAAACCTTAGGGCAGTCCTCGAGTGAATCTACTACATCAGAGCATCCAGACTCATCCTGGTACATGCCTGAATGTATAAAGAAAATAGCAGAACTTCACTTTGTTTTAGATAGCGAAAGAAAAACTTTTGAGAGTGAAAAACAAACGCTCTTGAAAGAAATCGCTCATTTAAAGAACACTCCTGCCTCTATTGAAAACAAAGCACCAAAATTTCCTAAGCTTCCTTTTAAATCTTCCCTTACTAACCCAATGCATTTTAACTCTACAGGCTCTCTAAAGAAAACGTGGGTTAAGAAAGGAGACAAAAAGAAGGAAAAACAAGATTTCAATGATGTTTTGTATTTAAAAGTTTTTCCATCTAGAAATAAGTCGTTTTATTTTGATCAGTCTGTACTTAACTCTCTTGACTATGTTCATCCTTATTATTCCAAATTCGATCTTCCTTTACATTATTCTTCTAAAATGTTTTCAAAATCTACTCTATCTAAGAAAAGGAAACGATCAATCACTAAAAATAACACCAAACCTGCAAAAACTAAGACTACCCAACGTTGGATGCCCAAGGTGAAACCTAAGGGAACCATGAGCCAAACCACGACAAGAAAATGGGTACCTAAGCCTAAACAAAATCCTTCCGCTGTAGCCCAAACAAAAACTAGGCTAGGTAAAGCGTCTTATAAAACTAACAATGATAGAGGAGGCGGATCCATTTTCAAATGGGTACCTAAAACCCTCTACTTCCTGTTTTGCAGGTCTCTCATGTGTGGTATTTAGATTCTGGTTGCTCCACATACATGACGGGAAACAAAGAGCTGCTGAGCAACTACACCGAAAAATACGGTGGAATAGTCCGTTTCGGGAACAGTGATGGTGCCACAATCCGAGGTTATGGAGATCTAATTTGCAACCGGCTGACCATCAAAGGAGTCTCCCACGTAGAAGGGTTGACGCACAACCTCTTTTCGATTGGGCAATTCTGCGATCGAGGTCTACAAGTATTGTTTCGTCAAAAGAGGTGCACAATTGTAAATGAGATGGGTGAAGAACTCCTGGTGGGGACTCGAAGGACAAATCTCTATACAATTGATGTGCGATCAATCAAGCCTTCTACAACGATATGCCTCATTAGTAAAGCTTCATCCTCACAAAATGAACTCTGGCATCGTCGACTGTCTCATCTAAACCTCAAATCCATCAACAAGCTGGCAACCAACAAGCTGGTTCTCGGACTTCCAGCACTGAAATATCAAAAGGAACACTTATGCTCAGCCTGTGAAAGAGGAAAAATGAAAAAAACGTCTCACTCCACTAAACCAATACCTTCGTCATCACAACCACTGGAGCTGCTCCACATTGACTTATGCGGCCCCATGAGGACAGAAAGCCTAAGCGGACGAAAGTACATGATGGTCATAGTAGACGACTTTTCAAGATTTACATGGGTCCACTTCTTGAGATCAAAAGATGAGACATCAGTTCAAATTCCGATCTTTGTAAAAGCAACGCAGAACCTACTCGAATGTACAGTCCAAGTGATCCGATCAGATAATGGCACTGAGTTCTAGAATCAGACTCTCAGTAAATTCTATGAGACTCTTGGCATCACTCAACAATTTGCTGCTGTCCGAACCCCTCAACAAAATGGAGTGGTCGAACGACGAAACCGAACCCTAGTTGAAGCTGCAAGAACCATGCTGTTGCAGTCATCGTTACTCCACTTCCTTTGGGCAGAAGCAATGAACACTGCTTGCTACCTCAAAATCGAACAATTATTCATCAAAGATTCAGAAAAACACCATATGACCTTCTCTACAAAAGAACGCCAAGCATCGCCCACTTCAAGATATTTGGTTGCAAATGCTTCATAGCCAATGATCGAGAGGAAAGATCGAAACTGGACCCCAAGGCTATTGAAGGAATATTTGTGGGATACTCCACCCAATCAAAGGCGTACCGAGTCTACCTGAAGGAAAAGAGAACGGTCATGGAAAGCATCAATGTTACTTTCGATGAAAGAATCGAAGTAGCTTCCCCACAACACAGTGGAGAACCCGGACAGTCAACCACAATAGCTTCTGAGCACAACAGTTCAGAACCTGAAATGGTAGTTGGAGTATTGGCTCACAACCAGCCAGAAGCAGCTACTCATACTGATCATGCACAGATACCTAGAACAAATCAAGAAACTCAAGAGGAGCTGGAATTGGACATGTTGTTCGAAAATCTGTACCTTCATCCTCCATCAACCCAACAGACATACGACCCAATTCCAGACTATACAGAACCAGCAACTGACTTGGAACCAGACATCGAAACAACTGACCTTGGTCCGAGTAATCAACCCGCTGAGTCCGAGCCCATTCCACAAGAATTCGTCGAGCCATCCGACGCAGACGAATCAATTATCCCTCACGAAAGAAAATGGACTCGAAGCCACCCATCATCGCAAATAATTGGCGATCCCTCAGCCGGTGTTCGAACCAGGGGCTCTACATCAAATGAGTGTCAGTATGCATGTTTCTTGAGTCAAACCGAACCCACAAAGATCTCAGAGGCACTTAACGACCCGGACTGGATAATTGCCATGCAAGAAGAGATCAATCAGTTCGAGCGTCTCAAAGTTTGGAATCTAGTTCCTCGACCATTGAGAAAGACTGTCATTGGAACCAAGTGGATCTTTAAGAACAAAAAGGATGAGGATGGTATCGTAATACGAAATAAGGCAAGACTCGTAGCTAAGGGGTATAACCAACAAGAAGGGATTGATTATGACGAGACATTTGCCCCTGTAGCAAGGATCGAGGCCATTCGCCTATTCCTGGCTTTAGGGGTGTGCAACGATTTTGGAAAACCGCCCGCACCGCACCACACCGCACCGCGATATCAAATAAATCGCCGAAACCGCGGTTTTAATTATTTTACTAAACCGCACCGTAATAATGGTGCGGTTTGGATTTTTTGTACAAACCGCACCGCACCGCACCGTACTATTAATATTACTATTTTTTACTAAATATATCCAATTTTATTTTTCTGATACTCATATATTAATTATATATTAACTTTTTTAGTTATATAATTAATAATAAGCTACGAAGATTGAGCCCAATGAGAAAATAAGTTTATCAAGTCCAAATATATTGATTATTGGGTTCAAATAAGTAAAGCCCATAAATTTAATAAATATTGGCCACATTTAATTTCTAATCGCTTGTCTAACTTCAGTACCTTCACCAAAAACAATTTCCCCAAAATAGTTAAACCTAGCTTATGTGTGCGTCGACTCCTACAGCCCATCTCCGTCAGGTAAATTATTGCGAATCTGTTTGAGGTTAAAATTTGGTTTCATGTATCGGTTATGGACGGGTAGATGCACCATTGTTCTTTTTTTGAAAATCTGTTATGCTGGGTACACTAACCAGCCTTGCGGCGGCGAAAAGTTGCGAATCGACATCCTGATGCTTTGTTTTTTTTTCAACTCGACTTGTAACCTAATGCAGGAAATATAAAGCCATATCACATGTATTCTCAATAATTTGGGTTTATCCGTTGTGTATATATTATTCAGAATTGTAAGAATGTAAAATATGATTCTTGTCATTGTCTCTGTTTGCTAATGCAGGATCAGACGATCAGTTCAGTAAATTTGAGTACCTCCGATGGAAACTGTCAATGTAAGTTTAATTATTACTTGAAATGTATATTAGTTTTTATAGTTGATTAAATCATATGATAAAGGTGAGCTAATTGTATATCTTTTTTTTTCTATGTTAGGACCCCGAACAAAATTGTCAAACAAAGACAATTTCAGCGGATGAACAAGGACAAGTGCAGGAAGTTGGCTCAAGTGATGGCAAGGTCAATCATCAACCAAATAATCCATCCAAGCTAGTTGGTAATCAACCTCCTAGGCCCCCCAAGAAAAAAAAGAAGACAAAATCAATTGACCTTCAGAAGAATGAAGACTCTGGCTCCGAAGTATGGTTTCACTTTACTAGATTGGAAGGTAGTAATCCACCTAGAGCTGCTTCCAATTACTGTGGTAAAAGTTATGCTGCTCATTCCAGAATGAATGGAACTTCTAGCTTATGGATGCATTTAGAGTCTTTGTGCAAGAAATATCCCCATAGATTAGAAAAAAAGCAAAAGACTATGCATGATTTTACAAGTGTGTTAGGGACCGTTAGTGATAACTCTGCTAGTAAGGGAAAGAACTTAAATCTTGAACAAGTCAGGAATAAGCTTGCTAGAATGGTCATCATTGATGAATTGCCTTTTAGGATTGTAGAAGGAGAAGGTTTTAAAGATTATTCTCGTACTTTGGAACCAAGGTTTATAATGCCGTCTAGGTATACTGTGGCTAGAGATTGCATGAAATTTTTTTCTGAAGAGAAGAAAAAGTTGAAAATTCTTCTGAAATCACAGAGGGTTTGTTTGACCACCGATACATGGACGTCACTACAGAACCTGAACTACATGTGTCTTACAGCGCATTGGATAGACGACGACTGGAAAATGCAGAAAAGAATCATCAACTTTTGTCTTATTGAAAATCATAAAGGGGAAACGTTAGGGAAACACATAGAAGAGTGCCTAAACCATTGGGGCATTGATAAAGTCCTCACAATTACTGTGGATAATGCTAGCTCTAATGATAGAGCAATCGGTTATTTAAAACGAAAATGCAAGTGGGCGGATGTTGTCTTGAACAATGAGTACTTGCATATGAGATGTTCGGCCCACATAGTTAATTTGATCGTTAAAGAGGGGCTGGAGAAGCAACATGGTTCCATAATGCGCGTTCGAAATGCTGTGAAATATGTGAGGTCTTCTCCTGCAAGGCTTAAAGTTTTCAGGAAGTGTGTGGAGAAAGAAAAAATAGATTGCAAGAGTATTGTTTGCTTAGATGTGGAAACTCGGTGGAATTCGACGTACTTGATGCTTGAGGCTGCCGAAAAGTTTGAGAAAGCTTTTGAAAGGTTGGGAGAAGAAGAAGAGAGGTACATGGATTACTTTGACTGTTATGAGCTAAATCATGAAGAGAAAGAGGTAAAAGGGGGAAAAACGAAAGGGAATAAAATACTTGGACCTCCAATGGCTGAAGATTGGACTAATGCAAGGAACTTTGTTAAGTTCTTGAAGATTTTCTACAATGTCACTTTGAAGTTCTCTGGTTCACTTTATATCACTTCGAATGCCTTTTTTCGTGAGCTTACAACTGTTTATGTTGGCTTGTCTACTATGCTCAGTAAAGAATATCCCATGACTATTATGGCTCTTCGCATGAAAGAGAAGTTTAATAAATATTGGGGAAATGTTGATAATATCAATTGGTTGTTGTTTGTTGCTATTCTTCTAGACCCAAGATACAAGTTGAAGTATCTCAGCTTTGGTTTAACGACGATGTTTGAAGGCAACGCTTCTTCTGCAAGAACGATGACTGAAAGAATAGAAAACCTGTTATGTTCGTTGTATAGGCATTATGCAGATTCTGATTTACAGCAACCAAGTGAGGCTGAAACATCTAGCCATATGCAGGTTGATGATGAACATGATTTGAGCGAGTTGCTGGAATCTCAATTTGCTAAACACTTAGAAGAGGAGCAATGCGTCGAGAACAAATCAGAAGTGACAAGATACTTACTAGATTGTTGTGAAAAATCGAGCAAGGATTTTGATGTTCTTAACTGGTGGAAGGTGAATGCTCCAAAATATCCCGTTCTTTCAAGAATCGCAAAGGAAGTGCTAGCAATTCCAGTATCGACCATTGCTTCAGAATCTGCTTTCAGTACAAGTGGACGCGTGATTGATTCTTTCAGAAGCTCTTTATCTCCAAAAATGGTGGAAGCACTCATATGTACTCAGAATTGGTTACGTTCGAATCACTCACCAATCGATCTTCATGCGGTGATAGAAGATATTGAGCAATTTGAGGAATTTGACAAAGGTGAATATCATATTATTTCAATTGTTAGTTAGTTCATGTTATTAAGATAATAATGATTTATTTTCTATCGACAGAAGCAGATGGATCGAGCTCCTTCACGGTCAAAGAATAATCAACTTGAGTTAACGGTTTTTTTTGGCTCACAGTCAACCTGCAGATTCTACCAAGACAAGGTGGTAAATGAGAAACTGTTGTTGCCTTTTTGACAACCTTTTTGACACTGCATTAGATATCAGTGTGGTTAGATCTATGTTATTTCAAATTGTCAATTCCTTGTTTTTCTATCAAATTCTGTATTTGCGCAGTGTACATGATTTTGCTATGTTTTGTCATGTTTTGTCTTTATATTTATGACTTTTAAACAAAGGTGATGGTTTCTCATTAATTAAGTGATGGCTATCTTTCAAAATCTGTGCTTATATGTTATGATAGATGCTTTATTTTTCAGTTTATGATATTTCCCTACTGCCAAATCTGTTTAAACTTTATACTCTATGTTGTAAGAAAATGTTTGCTCTGCTATAAAAATGAAATAAAAAAACAGTTACGACTTTGTTAGTTTTTGGTTTGAATCGGACTCGTTAATTAGTAATAAGATCATTAGGTGAAATATAATTATTTTATTGTATCAAATAAAAACCGCAACACCGTACCACAACCGTAAAAAACCGCTCAAAACCGCACCCGCGGTTTTATTTTTAAAAACCGCAATTAATTTTTTTTCTTCAAAAAAACCGCATATAACTATGCGGTGCAAAATCATCCGAAAACCACACAAAACCGCACCGTGCACACCCCTACCTGGCTTATGCAGCACACAAGTACTTCACTGTCTATCAAATGGACGTCAAGACGGCGTTCTTAAATGGTATTCTCAAAGTGGAGGTCTACGTCTCTCAGCCAGATGGATTCACCAGTGAAGAACATTCAGACTTTGTGTACCGACTAGATAAAGCACTTTACGGACTCAAACAAGCCCCTAGAGCTTGGTATGAAGTCTTGTCGGATTTTCTCACGAATGCTGGCTTCACGAAGGGAAAGATTGATACCACCCTATTCGTCAAACACCATGGTTCTGATATAATGCTCGTACAAATATACGTGGATGACATCATCTTCGGATCATCAAACTCAGACCTTTGCATGGAGTTCAGTAAACTCATGAAGACCAAATTCGAAATGAGTATGATGGGAGAGATGTCCTTCTTCCTTGGACTGCAAATCAGACAACTCCAAGATAGAATATTCATAAATCAGTCCAAATATATCCACGACATTCTCAAGAAATAAGGCATGGAGTCGAGCACACCGATAAGTACTCCGATGTCAACCACATGCAAGTTGGACTCTGATCGGTCTGGCAAACCAATTGACGTCACCTACTATCGTGGAATCATCGGGTCTCTTCTCTACCTTACAGCCAGTCGCTCGGATATTGTTTTCTCAACATGTCTCTGCGCAAGGTTCCAAGCAAATCCAAAGGAGTCGCACCTACATGCAGTAAAACGTATCCTTAAATATTTAAAAGGAACTCCAAATCTCGGCCTCTGGTATCCCAAGGGCTCAGGTATGAAATTAATAGGGTATTTTGACGCCGACTTCGCTGGCTGTAGAATGGACAGAAAAAGCACTTCGGGAAGCGCTCATTTCTTGGGAGATAAGCTCGTGTGCTGGTCTTCCATGTCATGTCTTCAATTTATGCTAGTAGCGGAGCGGTTTGTAGATACTACTACTAGTCATTTATTGTTGTTGTTGCAGACGATTCAACGAAGATGACTATGCACGAGGATGTTTTTGCTTATGGGTGTCTACTTCTGTCGCTCATATGCAAAAAAGAGAATCTTTTTGATGTTAGTCGTTGGTGGTCATCGGCTAATAAATCTACAGGTGATCTTGTCCATGAATCCTTCCTCCAAGCGAAAGAGGTAGTGAGGTCTAAAGTCACGAATTTAGTCAATAGCTGTCTAAAAATGCAAGAGGGGGATAATATGCCTTTGAAGCCATCGATGGGTGATGTAGTTGATATCTTGTTGGAACTCAATGGTTTGAAGCCCCCAGCGGCTAAGAGATCAAAATTGTCTTAAATAATTTCTTTCTAGAAATGAGTATGATCGAAAAGATTGTGGTTCTGTTCTGTTCTGTTCTGTGTTGCGGCTAAGTTATATTATTAGGTTGAAGAATATTCTTAATGTTTTCAGTTGATGATTTTAAGCTACCAAATAATTCATTAAAGCTTCCCTCCCATGAGCCTTTTCCTGCTTGCTCTGTGATAGATCTCAATTAAGTTCAATAACATTATCAGAATTCACACATTCCGGTGGAACACACCCAACGTATTCGAACACCAAAAAGAAAAATTACATTCTTCAAGATCACCGCGGTGATAATAATAATAAAAAAAAGGAATCGAAACATCTATACTAACAATTGATAAGGGGCATAATAGCCCCAGGTGCCTCGAGGTTCATCATCAGCTTTAACAGTCAAGCCTGGTTCATACAGAGCTTTGCTCCTCAGACTGGAAAATTCTGATTTCATGCACATACTTTCGAGCGTAAAAGCATCAGTCAAATGACACGGGGTGGTTATGATTGCTGATGCAAAAGAACGAGAGACAATTTTTCTTAGCAAACAACACAAGATCACATGATGTAATAAAAAAGATGGTGTTTTTAAGTACCATCTATTCTTTTCCACCACAATATCCACCTAACGCCGTGTATTCTTGCATCAACCAATTGGTTCCTCCAACATGTTCCCAAACTGAATTTAATCCCATGTCGTAGATCAACCACTTGTCGTGGAATCCAAACGAGCCCCAGATTCCATTTCCAGATCTTAATTATATCTACAAGGTACCAAGTACACAGTGAATCAGAAAAAAAAGAGTCATCGAAGGAGTGTCAATTGATTCTTATTGCAGATTATACAAACAAGAATGTCCTATTCATTGAAAATACTGAATATACATTCGAGGTAATAATCTAATACACATCAAGGTTTAACAATCAACCTGGTAAATGGTAAAAATATGGGATCGATACTTAGGCATCCCAAAATAATATTTGGCTCTTTGCAAGAAACAGTCGAGGCTTAAAGGATAAACCTTCAAATCAATCATTTCAATCACACACACACGAGGCATTTGATATCACTACAAGGTTAAACAACCACCACTTTCGCAAGAATACTAAGTTCTAGGCCTCACAACAATCGGCAGCCAAAAAGGAAGTTCACTAAGAAAGTTCTTCCTACCAAATCAATAGGATTGTTAAAATAATAACCAAACGAAACCTTCACTAGTTCTTCTAGCTCTAAGCATAATCCTAACTCAGTCGATCAAATCGAAGCAGTGAAGTGACGTACCATCTAATGTTTCTGCATTACAGGCCTTTTCATACCCATGAAGGTTGGATTGTTGAGAACCCTCCATGCAAGCTCGGACGACCTTGAGAAACAACGACATGTGGTACCACATTGTTGGCTGGGTTCCGGCAAGCTCGGCACCCCCACAAAGTACGGCCTTTTGAGTGTAGGGTGCGGACCATTTTACTGTACCACCCCTTGTGAGTCTAGGAGTCGGACCACTTTACAATGTTCCCCATTAGAATATAGTGCAATGTGTCGATCAAAACAATAGTAATGATATACAATGGACTCCAAATGTTATATTTTGAGTTGAGTTAACACAAATGATACTTTAGCTCAGCAGCTACAATGACAATGAGTTGATAACATATAGCATTGATCCAAAACACATATAAATATTTAGAAGCATCAACATGCCCATAAAAGACACAATATATTGTTTTTGAATGAAAAGAAAACACACACAAACTAGATGAAAATCAGCAAATTTCAAACTGCCTTAAATCACTCTCCACCAGAAGAATCCGATCTGCCTTCACCATCATCCAGCGACTGTCCTACTTCCATCCCAGAGCCATCTAAAATATAATTATATTCAAATTCTATTGATTATATATATATATATATATATGTGTGTGTGTGTGTTGTATATGTTTACATCATACCATGTATATGGACTAAATATGAATTACTATCAGACATGCATACTTATCAGCTTGCGCAAGTTGACCTGTAATGACTAACCGTCCACCAGGATCTGATTGAAATCGCACCTAGATATCCAAGTTACAAACTTATTTTGAACAACCAACATAACTCTTCTTGATATATCTTTTCGTAGCTTTGGACTAAAAGGCAATGACATACAGAACAATCACTCAACAGTGTCATAAAAAACACACTCACCCACCTCTTCTCGTAATAGACCCGGACGAGACCATAAACCTCGTAACAATCTTTTGCATGGAAAAAAAATGAGACGCTGTTAGTTCTTGGCATAAAAGTACTATCTTCCAGCATGAGAAAAGACAAAGAGAGGTTTGGAAGCAAAACGTACAGCTTGGAGTATATTAACCTTCACCCACTCAGCTGGGGGCCCAACCTCGATAACCGATGTCACCAATCTAGCAGAAGACAAGTAGGAAGAAGTAAAATGTTAAGGGTGCACTTTAATTAAAATTCCTAAATTAAAAGAAGTGCATGAGAAAAGCCTAAAATAGAGCTGTTGTGCTGCAAACAATAACCTATACATGCAAAAACGTTTTGCCCAAATTCTTTATCAATCTTTATGCTCCAACATGCAAAGTCAAAATTAGAACTTGTACGAGTGACATTAGAAGCCTAAGACAAGTGACAGAGACTTAACTGCCTAGTTATTTGATAGAGAGCAAGAGCAAGGGCCGAGGCCCATTTTGGTTTATCGAAGGCGGGGACGGGCTTGAGCCCACTGTTCGTGAGCTGGAGGAAGAGATTATAGCATTTATTATTATGATTATATTTCCTATAAATAACGCAAATCTTCTTATTAATTATTAGGATATCCTAGCATTTATTATTGATTAACTAGAATAACGTCTTTTATTAGTATCGTTGTAGAGTCTATAAATAGGCATTAACCCTTCTGTAATAATCATCTTATCTCATAATAAAGAAGGTTATTAGCCTAAAGGCTTTGGGCAACGGATTTTCCGTTGATTTGGATTTCTGTTCTTATCAAGTGGTCCGACCTGCCGGATCCCGTTCCCGCCGGAATGACGAGATCGACAAGCGATCGTTTGGATAAGCTGGAGGCCGATCATGCCGACTTAAGGGCGAAGCTGGAAGCACAAGGTGGGAAGCTGGACGCACACGGTACGCAATTGGCTGAAATCGCAGCGTCCTTGGCTGCGTTGTCAAAGGTGATTCTGAAGTCATCGGAGAAGGAGATGGAGGCGTCCATCACGAGCAAGGTGACGCCGCCCGTGGACGATCAGGCGCATGGGGCCGCTGCCTTGGCGCTTCTGCCGTCGTTTGAGGGGATAGATCCGATTGGGTGGATACGGGCCGAACAACAGTTTGAATTGAACGGCACCCCGCCGGGAAGGAAGGTGGCGGCAGCTGGGGTTGCCATGGACGGATCTGCCTTGCACTGGTTGACATGGATGAAAGCGCGAAAGCCTGGAATTTCATGGGACGAGTTCACGCAGGCATTGGTGGCGCGTTTCGATACGCGATTTAAGGGTAGCAAGTTTGAGCGGCTGTCTGGAATTCGACAAACAGGCACCGTGGAGGATTACATCTCTGTATTCGTCCAATTGGTGGGTCAAGTTCCAGGACTATCTGATGCACATTATTTGGGCTATTTCATAAATGGTTAAAGGGCCCAATCCGGGGATCATTGCGGCTGCTTCGCCCAAATGATTTGGAGACGGCAAAGGAACTAGCCAGAGATATTGAGGATAATCTATCCTTTCAGACTGGAGGACGAGGGAGTCAGACCTTCAGTGGGTTGGGAATACGATCGGGAAATTTTTCGAGACTACCTGGGGGAAGTAATGCGACGACAGGGGGCGGTAGTGCGCGGGGTTCGACCGTCAGTTTCTCTAAACCGACCGGTCAATCCTTGGGAACGAATTCGGGATCGTCCGGACAGTCCACTGCCTGTTCTTGATTCACTCGACTCCCACCGAGAGTACTAGAGGACCTGAGAGCGAGGGGACTATGCTTTAAGTGTAAGAAGCCTTTTACGTCGGGGCATGACTGTCCGTTCAAACAGCTGAGAGTGATGTTGGCTGAGGAGGATGAAGAGTTGGATCTCCAACAGTACGAGTATTGTGAGGTGACGGGGCAGGAAGAAATACATGAAGAACAGGTGGGTTCAGATGAAGAAAGTGGTGATCTTCCGGTTTACTCCATGGCCGGAATCTTCAGCCCCCGCACTATGAGGCTTCGAGGCGTCGTGAGAGGATGCACGGTGACGATACTGATTGATAGTGGCGCAAGCCACAATTTCATTTCCTCATCATTGGTCTCTTTACTGCGACTGAACCCGGACAAGACGGGCAAGTTCGGGGTACAGTTGGGAGACGGGCATAGACATGAGTCGGAAGGGGTGTGTAGGCAGCTACCTATCTCGTTGCCGGGGTGTGATATCAGAGCGGACTGTTATGTGTTCGCTTTAGGCGGGGTCGACCTAATTTTCGGAGTTGCATGGCTTGCCACGCTGGGGTAAGTCCGCACGAATTGGGAGACTCTAACCATAAGCTTCGAGTGGGGTGGAGATCGAGTGGAGTTACGGGGAGATCCGACAATGTGCCGAAACTTGGTGAGCCTTCGCACCCTGATCAAGACCACCGAGATCGAATTTTGGGCCGTTGTTCTTGACCGTGAACCAACACAGCTATCCAATGCCGTGGCAGGCGCATTGGATGATGTTCTCAAGCAGCATGCCGAGGTGTTTGCGGAGCCACGAGGGTTGCCCCCACGCCGCGAGACGGACCACCGCATCGAGTTGACCCCGGGGGCGAAACCCGTGTCCGTTCGGCCTTACAGATATGGCCACTTGCAGAAGGATGAGATTGAGAAGTTAGTTGACGAGATGTTGCGAGCGGGCGTCATTCGGCCGAGTTCGAGCCCATTTTCGAGCCCGGTCCTATTGGTTAAGAAGAAGGATAGCAGTTGGCGTTTCTGTGTGGACTATCGTGAGTTAAATAAGTCCATTGTGCCCGACAAATATCCGATCCCGATGATACAGGAGATGCTGGATGAATTAGCAGGAGCTGTTGTGTTCTCCAAGATAGATTTGCGCTCTGGTTACCATCAAATTAGGGTGGCCGGATCGGACATCCACAAGACCGCATTCAGGACACACAGCGGGCATTACGAATTTCTTGTAATGCCCTTTGGCTTGACGAATGCCCCGGCTACATTTCAGTCCACAATGAACGACTTGTTTCGCCCATACCTGTGGAAGTTTGTATTGGTTTTCTTTGACGACATATTGGTCTACAGTCGGTCTTGGGCGAACCATCGGGAAGAGTTGAATCTGGTACTGCGCATCTTAGCGGAGAATCAGTTCGAAGCTAATTGGAAGAAGTGTGCCTTCGGGTGTCTCAAGGTGGAGTACTTGGGGCATGTTATATCTCAGGCCGGGGTGGCAATGGACCCGGCTAAAGTTAGCGCCGTGGTAGATTGGCCGAGGCCTCGTTCGATCCGTGAGGTTCGAGGGTTTTTGGGGTTGACGGGATATTATATGAGGTTTTTAAGAGAATATGGCCTTATCGCTCGCCCCCTCACGGCTCTTTTGAAGAAAGATGCTTCTTTTCGTTTTGTATGGCCACCAGATGCCGATGAGGCATTTCAGCGCCTTAAAAAGGCGTTGACCGAGGCACCCGTGTTAGCTATGCCTCAGTTTGATCGCCAGTTCGTAGTGGAGTGTGATGCTTCGGGCACGGGCATCGGGGCAGTGCTTATGCAGGAGCGACGACCTATAGCATATTTCAGCAAATCCTTAGCGGATCACGCCCTTTCCAAATCAGCCTACGAGCGGGAAATGATGGGATTGGCCTTGACCGTTGAACATTGGCGGCCATATCTAATTGGGAGGCGGTTTGTGGTGCGCACGGATCATCGAAGCCTCAAACACCTCCTCACTCAGCGTATAGCAACGCCATCGCAGCAGGTTTGGGTAGCGAAATTACTCGGGTACTGTAATACTCGAGCCCTTGAATATTTTGGTTGGCCAATATACTTCATGCATTATACTTGCTGACTGATATGATTATGTGTTTGTTTATATATGCATAACTCATATGACTCTTACGTGTTGCATATGACGTGCATTTTTATATTTTGCATAGTTTATTTGATTTATTTGTTAACGTAAGACTTTAATATTTGACATCATTCTAGGAATAAATAAATAAATAAATTACATGAATTATAATTATTTAGGAATCCTTATCTAATAAATTGTGTCAATATTATAGTAAAATACGTGTTGATCAATAGAAGTGACTAGATACACGTGGATAAGTAGTATGTGTTCGAAACATAAATATTCATAATCTCCAAAATTTCATTGGATTGTTTATTATTTTCTAGGGATATTATTAATTCTACCATGAGATTATATTAGAATATTATTACTTAATGGCCAAGAAATGAGAAAATGAGACTTCTTACGTGTATTGATTATTTTAATTCTTGAAGGGACAATTATCTCAAACTAACCGCCATTACTTTACGTCACTCTCACAAAACCTACATAATTAAACTATTAGAAAGTGCAACCACAAAAAGGAATACCAAACAGCAAGAAACGAAGAAAAAAAAATAATAAAGAGAGAGGATGAAGGAAAAGAAAATAAGGTTAGAAATGAGAGAAACTTGGTGACAAAACCGAGCTTTAGGTTCCTTGTTGGTTTATCCTTCACGGTAGCAACAATAGGTGTGTACTCTTCATATTTCTTGTAGTTCAATGATCCATCTATATAAGAATCATCAAGCTCACTCATATATATTACGTGATAATATGTGTTTCAGCATCTACATCATCACTACATTGTTGGAAACATAACTAACGCGACATTTAAACAAAAAGTCGATCTTGGAGTATATCAAATCCATTTTCAAAGATTCAAGGTTACAGGTAAGTGAAAATCCAACTACGACGCATGGACATAATATTTGGTGTTTATAATATATGTGCTTTGATGTTTCAATGATTATTCTGTGACGTGATGATTTCCGTTTGGTTGATATTACGAATATGAGGTATGTGAATTCATGAGAATATCATTCACGGCATATACATATGCATGCTTATTATTGGGTACTGTTGAGTGTTGGCATGCATAGTCGTAATCGCCGGGGAGCGATGTATATGTGCCGATTATTGGCATGCAGTTGAGGTGTATGTGGTTATTACTAGTGCACCATCGACGGAAGGGGCGACCTGGGCAGGGGCGACCTAGGGTATGTGACCCTAGTGTAGGCTACCCAGAGTAGGCTACCGTCATATGTTGAGGCAGAAGGGGCGACCTAGGAAGGAGCGACCTAGGGAGACCTAGCGTAGGCTACCTGGAGTGGGCCACTGCCATATTATTGATGCGGTAGGAGCGACCTGGATGGGGCGACCTAGGGAAACCTAGCGTAGGCTACCAGCGTGGGCTACCAGCGTAGGCGACCGCGACAGAAGGGGCGACATGGGAAGGAGCGACCTAGGGAGACCTAGCGTTGGCTACCCGGAGTGGGCCACTGTCAGATGATTTATTGAGCTCTTGATGGTGCATAGTATTTTAACCACGGGCCCAGACAGAGGATGAGAGAGATGATTCATTTTGAGATGTCGAGTCACATGTAGTTTATGCATATGATGAAGATTCGCATATTCACGAGCATGCATGATTTTTACTTACTGAGCTTCTAGCTCATATAGTTCATGCGTTGTAGGTGAGCGGGATGACATTGCTTAAGTGACTTAGATGGCGAGGCTGGTCGTTGGAGCTTCCACGGGCTTTTGAGGTGGACTGTACATGGATGACGACCTGTGTGGCGGGCTAGTCTCTTTTGCTGCATCTGATGTGTATGTTTTGGTTGTATGTGATCGTGAGGTTGTGTAAATTTGTCTTGACGTATGGTTTTGTTTGAGTCTACGTATATCTTGTGTTGGTCGAGTCAGGATGTGTATGTGGGATTCGTGATTAGTTTGGTGCTTGTCTTGTTGAGAAGTTCTTTGGTTTTATGATGCCCGTGATGTGAGTATCTTTTGATTTACTTCAGGGGTTGTTGACGAGTTTTAAACGAAACTCACAAAATTTATTTTCTCGAGTTAGTGTCGTTAGAGTCACTTTAGGTGTGTGTGTGGGGTGGTCGCCACAGGTACGATTTTGTGATCGAGTATAAGACGGGTATTTCAAATGCCGCGGCGGATGCCCTCTCACGAAGGGGGGAGGAGGCCTCGTTGGCGGTCGTCAGTTGCCCGGAGTGGTTGGGATTGGCTGATGTGGCGGAAGAGCAGCGTAAGGATGACTTTGTGAGATCCATTATGCGGGCATTGGAGGTTGAACCCAGTTGTAAGGCGGGCTTCGAGCTATTGGGGGACCGATTATTCTTTAAGGATCGTTTGGTGCTGGCCTCCAACTCCAAGTGGATTCCTCGTCTGTTAGAGGAGTTTCACGATACGCCAGAAGGGGGACATGCAGGGGTCTATCGAACCTATAGAAGGCTGGCGCTAAACGTGTATTGGAAAGGGATGTTTCGTCAGGTACAGGATTATGTCGCCCAATGCTTGGTTTGCCAAAAGGCCAAATACGAAGCGATGTCACCAGCGGGATTGCTACAGCCGCTGCCCATCCCAGAATTGATTTGGGAGGATATGTCAATGGATTTTATCACATGCTTACCCAAATCAAGGGGGTATACATCCGTTTTGGTAGTTGTCGATCGCTTGTCCAAGTACGGGCATTTTTTAGCGCTCAAACCGCCCATTACCGCGCGTTCTGTGACCGAAGTGTTTGCTAAGGAAGTAGTGCGTTTGCATGGGATTCCGCGCTCGATTGTCAGTGATTGTGACTCTCTGTTTGTTAGTGCGTTCTGGAAGGAGTTGTTTTCATTATCCGGAACACAGTTGAAGTTTAGTACAGCTTATCACCCGGAAACGGATGGCCAAACGGAGGTGTTAAATCGTGTGGTGGAGACTTATTTGCGTTGTTTTACTTGTGAGCAACCGAAGCAATGATTAAGATGGCTTCCGTGGGCCGAATATTGGTATAATATTGCGTTCCAAACAGCTGCCCGAGTTACCCCATTCGAGATTGTGTACGGGAGGCCACCGCCCACTATTCGCAGATTTTTGCCCGGTGAAAGTAGGGTGGCTGGCGTTGCCGATGCCCTAGGGAGCTGGGACGCCATGATGGTGCGCCTTAAGGGTAATTTGGAGAAGGCACAACAAAGTATGATCAAGCAGGCTAATAAACATCGTCGAGAGGTGGAATTCCAGGTTGGCGATAAGGTATTCTTGAAGGTGAGGCCCCATAGACAGTCAACTGCATTTCGCCAGCCTTATCACAAGTTGTCGCCTAAGTTCTATGGGCCGTTTTCGGTTGAGGAACGCATAGGATCAGTGGCATACAAGCTGTCCTTGCCATCCACCAGTCGCATACATCCCATTTTTCATGTGTCACAGCTGCGGCGGGTGGTGGGAGACCATCCCGTGGGGCAAAATTGCCGGAAAGTTTGGAGTTGCCAGTTGAGCCGCTGTGGGAACCCGAGGAGGTGCTAGCATGGCGAAAGGGACGAGAAAACGGCGTGGAGGAAGAGCAACTGTTGGTCAAGTGGGTGGGGCAGTCGGGTGATGATTCTACTAGGATGAGTAAAACTAATTTCCAGAGCCAGTTTCCAGATTTCAACCTTGAGGACAAGGTTGTTTCGAAGGAGAATGGAGTTGATAGAGAGCAAGAGCAAGGGCCGAGGCCCATATTGGTTTATCGAAGGCGGGGACGGGCTTGAGCCCACTGTTCGTGAGCTGGAGGAAGAGATTATAGCATTTATTATTATGATTATATTTCCTATAAATAACGCAAATCTTCTTATTAATTATTAGGATATCCTAGCATTTATTATTGATTATCTAGAATCACGTCTTTTATTAGTATCGTAGTAGAGTCTATAAATAGGCATTAACCCTTCTGTAATAATCATCTTATCTCATAATAAAGAAGGTTATTAGCCTAAAGGATTTGGGCAACGGATTTTCCGTTGATTTGGATTTCTATTCTTATCATTATTCCAGAGCGAAGAGCTTTCATAGAATGCTCCACTTCATTTGGCCTCAACTGTTTCCCTGAGCTGCCTTGTACATAACATAGGCCAACAATAAAGAAAAGAATTGAACAGATAGGTCAACTTAACCGATCATGCATCTCCGGTTTCAGATATGCAGGACTGAGGAGCATACACATCAGAACAAACAAAAGTCAACTTACCAATAACTTTGAGATTTTTCTCATGCTTTGCAATATTGATCGCATTCCTATCCTAAAGTAAAACATTGGAGAAAAAAAATGAGAATTCCTAACAGAAGCAAAGCATAAATGGTACGTGACTGACAATGAAGATTTTAACATACCTTCATAACTGGTTCAACAACCTCACCATACCCAAAAGTTTGTTCAGAATGCCAACCCTGCATAGCACGTGAGGCAGCATCTGTTCTAACCCTCCCAGACAAGGATCCTTGAAACCCATTTCCCTGACCATACTGCAAAGCATACAGACTTATGCACAAAATAAATACCATGCTACTATGTCATGAATTATCGGAACGACAGTAAGGATCACCATCACTCACACTGATATGAATTAATAAACCGATCAATTAATCAGCCATAAATTGTAAATATAACTAGCACAAAAGATAAGAATATACATCTTTGCATGAATCATCAAAATGACAGTAGGGATGTGACCACGCTCGCCAAAACATGAAGTACAAGCGAATCAATTCAGCAATATGACGTTATAATAAAAAATCACATAAGCCAAAACTTAAACGCACACACGTACACAGAAAACAACCAACAATTATACACACCAATAGGCATGCGAAGCATTGTACATCTAAAATAACGATTACATCAAGACGTCCTAACATTTTCAGCTCTAAATGAGCGAAAATTAGGCAAGATTCCTTCTTAGAGTGACAATAACGTTTGGAATTAGAAAAATGCATGGTCACAATGCTAAAAAGTATTTATGTAGCATGACAATTCGTAACAAGCATCAGAAGATGACTGCAGTGTCTTCTAAGATTATGAAGAATAAACATTATTAATGAACATTACAAGCTATAGATGGCATAACCTCCCAATCTAATCACAACCCCCCATAACCTAGCAATCGGAAAGGTGATGAAACAAAAATTACGATAAAAATTGAAACATAAGAAATTAAACTGTACTGTAAAAGATATTTACTTGAGACAGTTCAGAGGCTACCTGTAAAACTTGGGTGGATTGAACGAGTTCCTTCATAAATAGTGTGTGGTCTTTGGGTGTTCCAACAACATCCTCTACCATCCAACAAAAGTGAAAAATTAGAAATGGTAAAAAGTATCAGTCTTCTTTTAATAAATAATTTAACTCATTAATTTCACTAGTATATGTCTTTACAGTTTATGTATTAATTATTTATTAGAAAATATAAATCACCTGGAAACACATTTTGGTCTCCATCTCTTACCAACGTACTTATGGCAGGGGAATTGGGTGTAGCAGAGTCAGATTGGGTTAGAAGTGAAGTCTCTGCACGCCCATGCTTCACGACAGTTTCAAGAGCTGCAAAATTCCCATTAGCTAGCTCCTAGGCTAGCAAGAATTGTTTTTGCTTCTTCTTTCGCTTTCATTTTGTCTTTGGCAGGATTGCTCTCATTTGGACCCTGCTGTTGTTTCTTGTTTTGCCTATGCTTGAGAGCTAATTGTTCAACTTGAATTAAAGCTGCCATGTTTGTCTCGCCGCCTATCTAGACCTAAATATTAATAATGCACACTGAAACTACGTGTGGAACAACAATGGTTACAGAAACAGCGGCAACAGAACTGTTAAGAAGAAGAAAGTACTGCATAATTTATTGTGCATAAGGTGTTGGCAATGGTATACAATAACTAGATTAACGTTTAATTCAATGAAAGCTATGCCATGGGAAAAAAAAGGACCCAGGGGCAGTTGCTATTAGCCGAAAAACACATTGCAGCAAATGAGGAAGTTACAAGAAAAGAGGAAACAAAATAAGCGACTGAATCCTCATTATCTCTCTTTCTCCAGCACAAAAATCAAATCAGATTACAATGCAGACTAAAGCAAAATTTCTGTTCTTAAAAAATGAATAGCACTCAAATGCATTTTAACAAATCGTAATTTCTCACTGTGCATGCAAGCTAAGATCTTTCCAAGATCACTAGTTGGATTGGAGTGACCAACCCACGAACCCCTTTTCCAGCCATTGTCAAGACCCCACTCTATTCTCCAGATTGGACTACCAATATCATCGCAAAACAATTAAAGTCAATTACCGAAACCTGACATCGATATCCACCATTGTCCAGATTAAAGAGCACGTAAAGATGACCCAACCAAATTAGTCCGATGACAAATACGAAGTGCGAGATACCAAGGAAAAAAACTACATGAAAACAGTAAAACTAATTACTTGAGTTTTAGCGCCACAGATTAGATTGACAGCGTCGGCTTGGGCCTGGAATCTATTACGAGCGTAATCCCCATTCCTCATCCATTCCGAGTTGTCGATGCAGATCATTGTCGCCTGCTCCAAATAGAATTCGAGAAAATACTTGACTCAAGTGATGGCAATGTCAATAATCAACTAAGTAATCAATCCACTCAAGTGGGTAAAAACCTCCGATACCCCTAAGAAAAAACAGAGGACCAAACCGATTGACCTTGATAAGAAAGAAAACTCAAAAAAGGTCTCAGAAATATGGTCTCACTTTACTAGATTGGAAGGTAGTAATCCACCTAGAGCTGCTTGCAATTACTGTGGTACAAGTTATGCTGCTCGTCCAAAAAACAATGGAACTACAAATTTCTATGAACTACAAGGTATATTATTATTATAATAAAATAATCTTAATATAATATTAATCATAATTAATATTTTTATAATATTATGCTCGCATCTATCAAGCTTTGCTCCCATTTCATCATGAGACGTGTTGTGATGTATTGGTCACATGGAGACAACAGAGCAAATTTCAGATTGATTATGTTGGGGATTTTGAAGATGGATAACTTTGGAAGAGAACTTATTTTATGTTTGCACTCTCTGATTGATGAATTACAGCAAGACATCATCTTATAGATGATGATACGTAACACTTGAATGCATAATAACTACTAACTTTGACTTCTAGGAAATTTATGAATGCATGAACTGACTTTTGGAATATTGAAAGACACTTGGACTTATTTACTACGTACATGCACATTATCAACATATTTCCCCCTTAATGTGCTCTTCTTGAATGCCAGGCATGTCTCGGAATTTGACGAACTTGTCTTTGGCGAGTGCTTTGGTAAATATATCAGCCACTTGATCTTCGCTCTTGCAAAATCTCAACTCGATTTTTCCGTCTTCGATTACTTCTCGTATGAAGTGATACTTGATCGCAATATGACGAGTTCGGCTGTGGTAAACCGGATTTTTGGCAAGGTGAATAGCAGATTTATTGTCGCAGAATACCGCAGTAGCTTCCGTTTGCTTCTCGCCAATATCTTCGAGGATTCTTCTTAACCATAGAACTTGAGACGTAGCCAAGCTTGCTGAAACGTATTCAGCTTCGGTTGAAGATAACGCCACGGTTTCTTGCTTCTTAGATGCCCAAGAAATCACTCCAGTGCCAAGCGAAAAACAGTAACCGGATGTGCTTCGTAGATCATCACTTTGGCCAGCCCAATCGCTATCGCAAAACCCGGATAATGATATTTCAGCACTTCTGCTAAACTTCAATCCAAAATTCTGCATACCTTTAATATATCTCAGGACTCTTTTAGCTCCTCCGAGATGTAGCTTGCTCGGATTATGCATAAACCTCGATAATAAACTCGAAGCGTACATAATATCCGCTCTTGTGGATGTAAGATAAAGTAGATTTCCGACCAGGCTTCTAAAGAGAGTCGGATCAGCACTTTTAGCTCCATCGTTTTTAACGAACTTCTCGTTCACAACCAACGGAGTCGTCAAAGGCTTGCTATCTAGCATGCCGAACTTAGCAAGTATATTTTCAGCATACTTCTTTTGACACAGAAAAATGCCATCGTCATGTTGATAAACTTCCATGCCAAGAAAATGATGCAGCAGCCCCAAGTCGTTCATCTCATATTTTTTCATCATGTCTCGCTTAAATTCAGCAACCATCTTCTCATTGTTACCCATATATAGAAGATCATCAACATATAATGCAACAATGAGGATATTCGAGGTACCTTGAATCTTCACGTACAAGGTTGGCTCGCTTTTGCTTCGTTCGAACTTCTGAGATATAAAGTACGAGTCGATTTGGCTATACCACGCTCTCGGTGCTTGTTTTAATCCGTAGAGAGCCTTCTTCAACTTATAGACTTTATCTTCATCGCCTTTCTTGATAAACCCCTGAGGTTGTTCAACGTACACCTTTTCCTTCAAATCTCCGTTTAAAAATGCAGATTTAACATCAAGTTGATAGAGCTTCCATCCTTTCTGGGCTGTGGTAGCAATTATCGCACGAATAGTGTCAAGTCGTGCAACGGGGGCGAATGTTTCTCTGTAGTCGATGCCAGGCTGCTGTGCGTAACCTTTAGCCACGAGACGCGCCTTCTTTCTTTGAATCGAGCCGTCGGGATTTAACTTCACTTTGAAAACCCATTTAACACCAATAACGTCCTTTTTTTGCGGTTTTGCTACAAGCTCCAACGTCTGATTTTTTCTTATCGCTGAGATTTCTTCCTCCATGGCTTTTCTCCAATCTGGTTCATCATTCGCTTCCTCAAAATTTTCTGGTTCAAGAACGCAGAAATTGCATCTTGCGTATATCTCGCTCAAGCTTTTGGTTTTCCTCGGAGTTGAATCTGGAGAACTCGAGCTTGAGGGACTTGAACCGGAACTTGGACCTGCACCTGAAGAACTGAAATTTTCTGCATGCACTTCGCCATCGTTGTCATCGCCTTTTTCGTCGTTATATCGCGGAAGAACAACTTCTTTACTTACCGTTCCATCTTCCCAATTCAGAACATCATTTTCATTGAAAATAACATCTCGGGAAACCAGAATTTTGTTAGTCTTTAAACTATATAGACGATAACCTTTCGACTTAGAACAATATCCGACGAAAATGCATTTTTCACTTACTTCGTCGAGTTTGCTCCTTTTCTCCTTTGGAATTTGTGCATAACAAATGCTTCCGAAGACTTTTAGGTGCTTCACCGAAGGCTTTCTCCTATTCCGTGCTTCGATTGGAGTTTTGTCCCAAACAGCTTTTGTGGGGCTTCGATTCAATAAATAGACGGCTGTCCGAACAGCTTCAGCCCAAAAATCTCGGGGAAGCCTCTTATCGTGCATCATCGATTTCGCCATCTCCATCACTGATTGATTTTTTCTCTCAGCCACACCATTCTGTTGTGGTGTATAACCAGCCGTGAGCTGTCTATCAACGCCTTCGTCGTCACAGAATTCCTGAAAAACATTCAAAGTATACTCCTTTCCTCGATCACTTCGTAAGACCTTTATTTTTTTATCGGTCTGAGTTTCGACAAAACTCTTGAAGTACTTGAAGATGGCAAAAACTTCAGATTTTTCTCTCATAAAATAAACCCATGTCATTCTCGAAAAGTCATCGATGAAGAGTATAAAGTATTTGTTTCCTCCATGAGACAACGTCCTCATCGGCCCGCAAACATCTGTATGAGCTAGTTCGAGAATATCACCTGCTCTCCATGCAACGCCTTTTGGAAATGGTTTTCGATGTTGTTTTCCGAGAGCACATCCTTCACAAACTTGGTGTGTGTCCTCGATTTTGGGAAGTCCATGCACCATCCCTTTCTTTTGAAGTAATTTGAGACTTCGAAAATTCAAGTGCCCAAGTCGCTTATGCCAAATGCACGAGTCCTCAATAATAGCAGCTTTGAATGCTCGATCTTCGACCTTTTCAAGGTATATGGGAAAGCTGCGATCTTTTTGCATTTGAATCTTGAGTGAAAGTCGTTTCTGACCACTCTTTTTATCGTAGATGAGACACTCGTTGTCTTCAAAGTGGATGGCATATTTGTGCTCCATAAGCTGTCCAATACTCAACAAATTTTGATCCAAATCCGGGACGTACAACACGTCACGCATGAACTTCGTCCCGTCCTTGGTCTGAACGCCAATGCTTCCAAGTCCTTTTGTTGGAACAACATCACCATTGCCCATCTTTATTTTTGTATTCACGGCTTCGTCTAAATCACCGAAGAGTACCATGTCATTTGCCATGTGATTACTGCAGCCGCTGTCGAGAAACCAACATTTATTCTTCGATTCGGCAGCAACATGACACGCATAGAACACGTTGCCTTCGTCTTGCTTTTCTTCAGAAAACTGCGCCTGCTAATTTTTCTTGAATCTGCAATCTTTAATGACGTGGCCAAACTTCTTACAGTGAAAACACTGTGGTTTGCCTTTGTGCCAGCAGTCCTTCTCGACGTGGTTGTTTTTCCCACAAATGTTGCAGTGAAGGCCGGTTTCAGCGTTAGTATTTTTCTGAAAATTGTTCCTTCCTCGTCTCTTGTACCTCGGCCACCTCTTTGTGCATCTCCCCCTTTTTCCGTATTGTTAGAGGGATTTTTGTCGTTGAGATTTGCCTTGGACTGGAACGCGCTTTCGAGAGACGTTTCCACATGCCTTTGCGTTCTTTTTTCGTGTGCCTTCAGAGATCCCATCAACTCTTGAACACCTAGCTTTGTAATATCTTTTGTTTCTTCGATTATCGACACCATCGAATCGAACTTCGCCGGCAGACTTACCAGAATCTTTTCTACGATCCTTTCGTCTGTAATGTTCTCTCCGTACGTCCTCATTTCATTCACAACTCTGGTGATTTTGGTGTAGTAATCTTGGATGGTTTCTGCATAGCTCATCTTCAGATTTTCGAGATCTCTTCGAAGAGTTTGAAGAACGACGTTCTTTATTTTTACATTGCCTTGGAACTCGTTCTGTAACACCTGTCATGCGTCTTTAGCGTTTTCAACTGTCATGATTCTGGAAAAAATATCCGGACTAACTCCTTGTTGTATGATCGAGAGGGCTTTCGAATCTTTTTTTTGATGCTCCTTCAATTCCCTTTTTTGTTGATCGGTGAGAGGAGTTGCTTCATCTTCCTCAATTTCGTCGTAGCCATCTTCAACGTATTCCCAAAGGCCTAATGATTTAAGGATGGTCTTAATTTTAACACACCAATGATCGTAGTGATCTCCGGAAAATAATGTAATTTGTGTATGATCCATTTTCGGGTTTTCGATCGATTAATAATATTTTTTTTGAACCAGGCTCTGATACCAAAATATGTTGGGGATTTTGAAGATGGATAACTTTGGAAGAGAACTTATTTTATGTTTGCACTCTCTGATTGATGAATTACAGCAAGACATCATCTTATAGATGATGATACGTAACACTTGAATGCATAATAACTACTAACTTTGACTTCTAGGAAATATGAATGCATGAACTGACTTTTGGAATATTGAAGGACACTTGGACTTATTTACAACGTACATGCACATTATCAACAGATTATTATTATTATTATTATTATTATTATTATTATTATTATTATTATTATTATTTGTTCGTATTTTTAAACTAAGATTAAGAAAAGACCTTTAAGTAAATCAAATAATATTCTATTGAAATTATTCATCAAGAGAGTTAAAGAAAATAGTCGAAGGTAAGAGAAGATAACATTGTGTTGTGTTTCCGGCCCTCACAACCACTTATAACCGAAGCTTAATCGATCTAACCGCGTGCAAACCAACACAAAATCTTCTTCAAATCTTCAAAAATTAATAGTTTGTCCGATTCATATTACCATATATAAAAAAAAATAATGCGACTCCATAAATTGATCTTACCGTCCAAAGAATCTCTGAGTACGAATGCTTGAATAAATTCTTTTAACACAGCAGCAACTGCCAATGGAAAATGTAAGAACCTCGCGAACGAACCACTCGAATAATTCTTACGTCATTCTTGCTCGATCTTCGACTCAATGGTTGAACCCTTTTTTCTTTTCTTCGGCTTTAACTTCTTCGCCATTTAGCATGTAAGTGCATTCGTCCGTCGTTGTTCTTGGGCAGTAAGGTATAAGCATGAACGAAAACCTCGGATAAATCGAACTCAGAACTAGTTCAAGTTTTAATCATATATAGCCGAGGCTTATTGGATATTAGTTCGGTCAACTGACTTCTCACTCCCCCATGACGGCATTGTCGTGGACACACTCGATTTGCCACAGAAGAATGTGATTAAGATGTGGACATAAACATGTAAGAAGGTAGTACTTCCGACGATGAAGCGGCCACATTCGACTTCTCACTCCCTTCTTACATGTTATCTTACGACGATTCACAATGGCTCCTTAAGAACTTCTGCAATTCTTTGCTGGGCTTGCGTTTATGTGACGACGATTCACAAAGCTTCGGACATGTGTTATTAGACTTTGAGAAATCTTTCAACTTGACTGACCTAAAATCGATATAAATTAAGAGTTAATTAACTAAATCCATTACCTGAAGATCAAATCTCTCAACCGCACCACATTTTTTTTTTTATCTCCAAACACAATAATAATATAACCGTAGAAACCAAGATCATACCTTTGGAAAATGTAAAAATAGAAATAATAATAAAAAACCCGATAACTTTCTAGCATGGTTAGGAGTTGTAAACCCCGTTCCAAACCCGGGCTCATAACTTATGCGAGGCCAGTGATGCGGTCGCCTTGGGCCCGACTTTGGTCGGCCCAATATTTTTTGTACCTATAGTAGGCCAAAATTATTTTATTTTTTTATGGGCCGAAAAATAGTGATTGGGGCTAAGGAAGATAAAAAAAAGTAATGTGATCACATATTGTAACTCATGTGAGATGAAACCGACATTTTTGGATGTAGATAATCATTATCTGATTATTTTTTGATTTTTGATTTTTTTCTTGTGTTATTTTTTAGTTTGTTATTCGTTAATATTATTTTTCAAAGATCAACAACAACAACAATAACAACAACAATAATAACAATAATAATAATAATAATAATAATAATAATAATAATAATAATAATAATAATAATAATAATAATAATATAAAATGTTGATGAACAAAGAAAAGTTATCGGCACGAGTAACGTCTTGTTGATAAAAAATGAATCGAACCAACATAACTTTTATTCACGAATCTAAGAGAAGAGATAATAAGTATGGAACTTTCTCTCCAACTCTCGCTTTTACAAACTCACTCTATGAAAAGATATGATCGCTCGAAGATGCATATTCACCTCTGATAGTCTGTTATATATATAATGAGTTTAACAGCTTTAACGGTTAAAGCTTGTGCTTCGTCAGATTGTACGTTATGCTCCATCAAGTTGTAGAACGAGATCCCTTACTTAAAGAAGCAGGTGACAACTCTTTAAGTAATAGCAAGATTTAATCTGGGCCCTTGAATATTTAATCTGCCAGATCCAACGGTCAAATGAAAACTAACATCTCAATTG
Organism: Lindernia subracemosa; assembly: GCA_028392965.1. NCBI lineage: Eukaryota > Viridiplantae > Streptophyta > Magnoliopsida > Lamiales > Linderniaceae > Vandellia > Vandellia subracemosa. Next base: position 1,811,384 of record JAQPCC010000041.1, read on the forward strand.
TTAGTTAACGATTTCAGCAAAGCATGGACACTTTCTTCAGCTCTTTATAACATCATTCGATTATTAGAACAGTGAGATCTTTAACATCAGAGTTTGGCTTTTTTTCTCCACAGCTAGGGTGAAAGATGAGCTGGCTCGAGTAAAGCTCGAGCTCGACGAGTTTCGTGAGCTCGAGTTCAAGTTCGAGCTTCGTTAGCCTTCGAGCTCGAGCAAAAAATAAAAGGGCTCGAGCTCGAGCCCAAAAAATGAGCCGAGCTCGGCTCGTTTATAGCCCTAGAAAGCCCTCTCCTTATATCGCCGTTTTCTTGTTCTTTGTTTTACCTTAGTTATGAAATAATCGAGTATTCTCTCGGTTTTGTTAGCCGCTACGGCTGTCCCAATAGAATATTGGTTCCTTGCCATATAATTGAAGTTGTTTGAAGTAGACAAAGATCCCATATTGCATGAACACTTAGTTTGGGAGAACACTATGTTGAAAAATGGGATAAAAGTAACACCAAAATTTACGTGGAAAACCCCAAATCAAGGTGAAAAACCACGGGCAAGGTAGAAATATTATTACAGAGGAAATGATAGGAGTTACAAACTCTCAATCTATAAATGAGAAGACAAAGATTATTTCTCTTTATAGTCGAAGAAATATCTTACAAACTCTCTATCTTACTTATCACTCTATATTGTGTTGTGTCTTGGGATGATTTCCTTCTGATCGTTAAGTGCCTATTTATAGGAAAACTCAACGTCTAATAGCTATTAAAATAATAATATTATTTTAATATTATTATTTTATATTAAAACGCGTGAAACCGCGTGAAGAATTTTCTTCACGCGGTTTCACGCGTTTATGTCGACAATCTCCCAGTTGAAGATTTGATTGAAGTAAAATCATATCTTCACACCATTCTTTCAACCTTGCCAGGTTCTGTCAATCCACAGGAGGAACGACACCACATAAACTTGTCCACGTTGATTGCTTTGGTCATGAAGTCTGCTAGATTATCCGCAGTGTGAACTTTTTGCATGTCCACTGTTTTCCGCTTGTTCACGAACAAAGTGGTATTGAACCCGGATGTGTTTGGTTCTTGAATGAAATGTTAGATTCTTCGCAAGATGCAACGCACTCTGGCTATCACAATAGAGAACAACATTCTCTTGTTTGTGGCCGAGTTCTTCCAGCAACATCTTCAACCATATTGCCTCTTTACTGGCTTGCGTAGCTGCGACATATTCTGCTTCCGTTGTTGACGTAACAACAATGGACTGCAGTTTTGAAACCCAACTTACAGCACCGCCAGCAAGATTGAACACATATCCGGTTGTGGATCTGCTTTTATCTAGTTCACCTGCATAATCGGCATCAACATAACCGTGGACAGTAAAATCTGTACCTCCATAGCATAATGCAAGATTAGAGGTTCCCTTGATATATCTTAGTATCCTCTTGACTGCACTCCAGTGCTCCCGTCCTGGGTTGGACATGAATCGGCTTACTACTCCCACTGCATGGGCAATGTCTGGTCTGGTACACACCATTGCAAACATCAAACTTCCAATCGCCGATGCATATGGCACTCGAGACATCTCTATCCTCTCGTCTTCATTGGTTGGACACATATCGGTGGACAATTTAAAGTTAGCAGCGAGAGGGATAGATATTGGCTTACTGTCTTGCATGTTGAACCTTCGCAGGACTTTCTTCAAATAATTCTTTTGAGAAAGCCAAATCTTCCGGTTGCTTCTATCCCGAGAGATTTGAATGCCAAGAATTTTGTTTGCCGGTCCCAAGTCCTTCATTTCGAACTCACCAGCCAGTTGAGTCTTCAGATCATTGATGCGATCTTTGTTGGGTCCTGCTACCAGCATATCATCGACGTATAACAGCAACATGATGTAATCGTCATCACCAAATCTCTTGAAATACGCACAAGGATCTGAGTATAATCTGTTGTAGCCAAGAGTTATTATGAAGGAATCAAATCTCTTATACCAGCATCGTGGCGCTTGTTTGAGCCCGTAAAGAGATTTGATCAGCCTGCAAACCAGGTCTTCTTTGCCTTTTTCTTGAAAGCCTTCTGGTTGAAGCATATATATTTCTTCCTTCAAGTCGCCATGGAGAAAGGCCGTTTTTACATCCAGATGCTCAAGATGCAAGTCAAATGTAGCACACATTGACAAGACTACTCTGACTGTTGTAAGTCGAACCACCGGTGAAAATATTTCATTGAAGTCGATCCCTTCTTTCTGAGCATATCCCTTTACAACCAGTCTGGCACGATATCGCTCTACCTGGTCATCACCATTCCGCTTGATTTTAAACACCCATTTGTTGCCAATAGGTTTCCTTCCTTGCGGTAATGGCACCAACTCCCATGTCAAATTTTTATAGAGAGCTTCCATTTCATCTTGCATTGCTGAAATCCACTGACTCGCATCTGAACTGTTCAGTGCTTCTTGGAAAGTGGTTGGCTCTCCATCCTCAGTTAGAAAACAGTATGCAATATTGCTCTCTGTATCATAATCTGAGTACCAACTTGGCGGCCTACGCACGCGTTTTGATCGCCAGAGGTCCGGTACTTCAGTTTCGACTGGGTCGAGCTCTTCGTGCGCCGGTTCAGCTTCAGAAGAATTGTCTTGCTCCAATTTTTGTTTCCCCGGTGCTGATGTAGTCTTTGCCAAATTGCTATCATCTTTGTCTTGCTCATGAATGCTATCTTCTAAGAAAATAACATCTCTGCTGATAACCACTTTGTGGTCAGTGAGATCCCACAAGCGGTACCCCTTTACTCCTTTAGCATACCCCATGAATAGACACCTTCTAGACTTTGGATCCAACTTCGTCGTTTCTTGCTTGTGGTACATCACATATGCATGACTTCCGAATATATGGAGGTTTGAATAGTCAGCAGGTTTGTCAGTCCACATTTCCATCGGTGTCCTCATCTCTATCGCAGTAGATGGGGCCCGATTCACCACATAACAGGCAGTACAGACTGCTTCCGCCCAGAACTCCTTGTCTAAACTTGCAGTTCTCAACATAGCCCTTATTCTTTCCAACAGGGTCCTATTCAACCGCTCTGCCACTCCATTTTGTTGTGGAGTGTACGCAGTGGTGAACTGTCTTCTGATACCCGCTCCTTTACAAAATTCAGTAAATTCTTTGCCAGTATATTCTCCTCCATTATCGGACCGCAGACATTTGATCTTTCTGCTGGATTCAAGTTCAACTCGTGCTCTATATGTATTGAAGGTCGGAAACACGTCATCCTTCTTCTTGATTGGATACACCCAGCATCTCCTGGAATAATCATCTATGAATGACACGAAGTAGTTGGTGCCAACCAGAGATGTAGTCGGTGCTTGCCAAACATCAGAGTGCACCAATTCCAGAATTACTTTACTTCTGAAATTCGATGAGTTGAACTTCAGGCGATGCTGCTTGCTTACAATGCAATCCTCACAAAATGGTAGTGACACAGTTGTGAGTCCCGAGAGTAGATTCTTCTGGACAAGAATTTTCATGCCTTGTTCCGACATGTGACCAAGTTTCTTGTGCCAAGTCACTCTAACTCTCGCTTTTACAAACTCACTCTACGAAAATATATGATCGCTCGAAGATGCATATTCACCTCTGATAGTCTGTTATATATATAATGAGTTTAACATCTTTAACGGTTAAAGCGTGTGTTTCGCCAGATTGTACGTTATGCTCCATCAAGTTGTACAACGAGATCCCTTACTTAAAGAAGCGGGTAACAACTCTTTAAGTAATAGCAAGATTTAATCTGGGCCCTTGAATCTTTAATCTGCCAGATCCAACGGTCAAATTAAAACTAACATTTCAATTGTTAGTTAACGATTTCAGCAAAGCATGGACACTTTCTTCAGCTCTTTATAACATCATTCGATTATTAGAACAGTGAGATCTTTAATATCAGAGTTTGGCTTTTTTTCTCCACAGCTAGGGTGAAAGATGAGCTGGCTCGAGTAAAGCTCGAGCTCGACGAGTTTCGTGAGCTCGAGTTCAAGTTCGAGCTTCGTTAGCCTTCGAGCTCGAGCAAAAAATAAAAGGGCTCGAGCTCGAGCCCAAAAAATGAGCCGAGCTCGGCTCGTTTATAGCCCTAGAAAGCCCTCCCCTTATATCGCCGTTTTCTTGTTCTTTGTTTTACCTTAGTTATGAAATAATCGAGTATTCTCTCGGTTTTGTTAGCCGCTACGGCTGTCCCAATAGAATATTGGTTCCTTGCCATATAATTGAAGTTGTTTGAAGTAGACAAAGATCCCATATTGCATGAACACTTAGTTTGGGAGAACACTATCTATTAGAATTTTGACATATTTTGATCTTCTTTATGATGTCTTAAAATCTTGATTGAGAAGTGCTCGTTACATTACATACATACATACATACATGGCAGACGAGCACGATACCCTCATGTGAGTTAGTAGATTCCATTGCTTTAATGATGAAACAATATATTTTAAATCCAGAGTTAGGTTCACAATATTAAATTATTCGATGTGTTAATCTAGAGTTTGGTACACAATATTAAAATATACAATGTATTGATCTAGATTTAGGTACACAATATTAGAATATACAATATAGCAATCTAGAGTTGATGCACAATATTAGAATATACAATATAGTAATCTAGAGTTGGCGCACAATATTAATATATACATTATATTAATAAAGTGTTTGGTACACGACAAAAACCCTATTCAAATGTTCAATATTGTATTGTTCTGTGGAGGGTCGGCCACAATAATATTAATTTTATTATGAAATAATATTAATGTGGATGTTTTTAAATAATATAATTAGTTAAATTATTGATGATTTGGAAGTATTGTATTAAATGATGATAATGTGATAAGATGATGTGTATAATTGAAGAGTTTGTATTTTAGTGTGAGTTGTATAATTGTAATTAATGTGATTAGTTGTAATAGTGAATTATTAGTAGTATAAATATCTGATTAGAGTTCATTGTAAATTTATACCAAGTATTGAAATACTTAATCTCTCTAATCTCTCTCTCTTTATTATTATAAACTATATTATCCTTATAATCTTAATTTAAGTATAATTATAATAAAATAATCTTAATATAATATTAATCACAATTAATATTTTTATATTACGTTATCAGCACGCTCGCTCTCCGTCGTCAAGATCAACCTCCGTCGAAGATCTCGTACGAGTTTAGTCGAGGTACGATAATTTAATTTTTAATTTATACTAATCGTATATTAATTGTAATTAATTTAAAAATATATATTATAAAAGTATATTTTAAAAGTTTTATAACTAAATGTCAATACCCGAGTATTTTCGCGAAATATCGCTCACTATAAGTGACGAGAGGTCCAGATTTCGATACCCCGTGGTGATGTGTTGAATTTTTATTTACGATTTATTTTTTTTATTTATACACGTACACAACACCAAAAGCCCACGAGGTCTTGCGGTTATTCCCATCTCAGTAACGGCATATTATTGATTTTTTTTATTGGACAATCTTGAAGTAATTATTGGATCAAATAGTTTTAGACAATGGACAAATTTTATTACCGCAACCTTATCGGAGCTTGAACAATAATTATGAAATAATAAAGAACGAATTTTATGAAAACATTCGAATATTATTAATTTATATGTTCTCTGATTATTATGTTCTTTTCATGTTATAGAATCATGTCGTTTTATAAAAAGATAGATCTTCTGTAGCTTACTTTATTTACGGTGATCCTTACGGCTATGTGAATATTATTTTTACCAATATTCTTAAAATATAATTATTAATTATAATTTTTCTTTAATATTATAATTACTGAAATATATTTTATTTTGAAGGATGTCGTTTTGTCTGATGTTTGATCTATTATTTATGACTATTATTACGACGACAGTTATTTGGATGTGGATATCGTTTTTCATTAGAACTTTTACAAAATAATATATAAAAAAGATTAATTATAATTTTTCTTTTAATATTTTAATGATTTTATTTTTATGATATCAATATATTGAGTTTGGCAAAACTTTGATTTATCACTCTCGATTTTATACTTGCTAGTGATTTACACAATTACTTCGGTATATTATAAAGCATTCACCACGTTCAATTCATCGGATATAATGAGAATAAATATCGTGAGAAAATGATCAGAAAATATTATGATGGATGAATGAAAAGCATAAGTCCGACTAAATGATTATGTTGCATTCCCTGAAGTGAATGTAGTCACAAACAATAAAAGTGGTCGTGAACATTATATTTACTGTGGTTATTATCAAAATTTCCCCTGAAGTGGATAACTAGTAAATGTGGAGAAAGAGCAATTAAAAGTGACGTGTCGATGAAATTTAATTTTGCGCAGGATTGCAATATTACAAAAAATTGTTACCGGATCTGATAAAATAGCCAGCTGATATTGTGAATTATCTTAACGTTCCGGAAAAATAAAATTGCATTTTATTTTATGCGTTAATTATATTAATATATACATTATATTAATAAAGTGTTTGGTACACGACAAAAACCCTATTCAAATGTTCAATATTGTATTGTTCTTTGGAGGGTCGGCCACAGTAGTATTAATTTATATATATTACAACCACACCACAGCACGCCTCACGTGACGTCACCCATGTGGATTGGATTTGATGTTCGATATATAGTTTTGGGCTTTTTTAATTTAATATTGCTATTTTTTTTATTGATTAATTAAATAGGATTATTTTGAAATGTATTAATAAAATAGGACAAAACGCGGCTAATGAAAGCGACGTCGCATCCATTAAACGCGACGTCGCTTCCAATGGAAGCGACGAGTATATGGGCCGCATATTCCAAAATGGGCCTTCGTCGGGTCCAATGGATGCGACGTCGTGTCCAATGGATGCGACGCCGTGTCTCTGCTTCTGAAAAGGCTGCAATGACTTCTGAAAAGGCTGAACTCTGAAAAGGCTGAAGCAATGACTTCTGAAAAGGCTGAATTCTGAAAAGGCTGAAGCAATGACTTCTGAAAAGGCTGAATTCTGAAAAGGCTGAAGCAATGACTTCTGAAAAGGCTGAAGCAATGTCTGATTTATGAAAAGGCTGAGACACTGTGTAACTGTTGTCGTCGTGGGTAATAGGCACGCCATCGTGGGTATTAAGCACGACGAAATCCATTATATAACGAATTCATATTCTTCATATTTTTCAAAGTTCAGAATATCTCTTAAGATTCTCAGTATGACCTCTCGTAAAATTCAAGTCGTTGTGTATTTTGGTGGTGAAATTATATACGACTCAAACACCATTCAATATAGTCTTCAACCGATTGGTTTTCGACGAATTCATCGCCATACCAGTTTTTCTCAATTTTTGAGCATAATGTACGAGATGACTTGCGTCGACTAAATGACTATGTTGCATTCCCTGAAGTGAATGTAGTCACAAACAATAAAAGTGGTCGTGAACATTATATTTACTGTGGTTATTATCAAAATTTCCCCTGAAGTGGATAACTAGTAAATGTGGAGAAAGATATATTGAGCAATATAAAGATTATTATAATATTATCGTTGTTTATTATTCGCACCTAAAAGATCCCGTTGATCTTTATAAAGAGCAATTAAAAGAAGTGTCGATGAAATTTAATTTTGCTCAGGATTGCAATATTACAAAAAATTGTTATCGGATCTGATAAAATAGCCAGCTGATATTGTGAATTATCTTAACGTTCCGGAAAAATAAAATTGATCCGAAGGGGTAAACATTTTATTTTATGCGTTAATTATATTAATATATACATTATATTAATAAAGTGTTTGGTACACGACAAAAACCCTATTCAAATGTTCAATATTGTATTGTTCTTTGGAGCGTCGGCCACAGTAGTATTAATTTATATATATTACAACCACACCACAGCACGCCTCACGTGACGTCACCCATGTGGATTGGATTTGATGTTCGATATATAGTTTTGTTCATTGACTTGTTGATTATTATTAATACATCTGCCAAGAAATTATTCTCACTTGCATTTCATTTCAGCTCAGCTCAGCTCAGCTCAAGTTTTTCCTAAAAAATGGCAGTAGGAGCTTATGCATCGGTTCTTACTCTGATGCGTTCTTTGGACAACGCTCTTCTCCCTTCTCGCTGTTCGATTCTTCCAAACAAATCTCGTATTGAAGCGCTGCAAGAAAATTTCAGCTCCTTGCAAGAGTCTCTCGAGCTTCATTCCTCACTGCTGACGGCGAAAGGAGAAGAAGTAGCCCCGCTCGATGACCCCACGATTCAGCTGATCCGCCAACTCGTGGTCGAGGCGGACGACGTAATCGACAAGTTCATAGTAGACCGGCTTCGGGTTGGAGAATCCGATGATGATGAATTGGATGAGATCGAAAGATCGTCTTTCTGTCGAGATGTTGAAGCGATGATCCAAAGGACTGAGTCCATAAATCTGAAGTTGATGGCGATGATTACCGAAAGAGATCGTAGAGTAGCTGCTGTTCGACCGCGCACAAAGTCTTCCTATGCCGATGCGCCGAGCGTCGATTCGTCTGTTGGCACGAACACTGTGGTGGGATTTGAGGACCACTCGGAGAAGATCATGGCTCAGCTCGTCGGAACAAAGAACCCTAACCTTCAAATCATCCCAGTTGTCGGAATGGGAGGCACTGGTAAGACAACTCTTGCTCGACATGTCTTTGAAAGTAAATTAGTAACGGAACACTTTGACGTACGCATTTGGCTCACGATATCGCAAGAATACGATGATGTTCAGGAAATTCTTTTGGACCTCAAGCGGAAGAAAGTTATTGATGGCAATGATGCAGATTTAGGAACTAGTCTGCACAAGAAATTATACGGTAGGAGGTACTTGATAGTTATGGATGATGTTTGGAGTGTCGATGCTTGGAATGGTTTGAAATCGTTCTTTCCGAGTAATGGCAATAGAAGCCGCATCGTGATAACTACGAGGCTGTCGAATGTGGCTGACTCTATAGCTCCCAATAACTGCTACTCGATTGGTTTGCTCGATGAGGACAAAAGCTGGACGTTGTTCCGTGAAAAATCTCTTTGCAGTGCTGAATTTGAGGAAATTGGAAAGAAAATTGCGAAAAAATGTGGAGGACTTCCTCTCGCTCTCGTCGTGGTTGGAGTGCTTTTGGCAAAATCCAACGGGGGGCGCGAATACTGGGAGCTCGTTGCTGAGAACATGAACTCATTTCTTGAGTCGGAAATCGAGGAGAACTGCTTGAGCGTATTATCTGTGAGTTACAATCATTTGCCTCTTCCTCTTAAGCCGTGCTTCCTTTATATGGGTGTTTTTCCTGAAGATAGTGACATAGAGGTCAATCAACTCATCGAATCGTGGGTAGCGGAGGGAATCGTGAGGCCGGAGAAAGGTAGAAACACAGAAGATATTGCAATGGAATACTTGGAAGATTTAATAGGCAGAAATATGGTACTCGTTCGTAGACTGGGAGATCTCAGAGAAATCAAAATTTGTGGCATCCACGACCTTTTGAGGCAACTATGCATCAAAGAATCTCAGAAAGAGCGGCTTTTGAGTGTACCGACTGTACAATTAATACCATTTGACATTGATGACTTGCAAAACCCGTGCTTCTTATGTGGTGAAGAGGGGGCGTGCAAGAGGATTCAGCTGTGCTCAATCCTCGTTGGCTCTCGATCGACGACTCAGACGGACCCTATGGTGTGCGATGTGTGCATCGCTAAGTATCCACGGCTTAACGGATCATCAAGGTCCGTAAAGTTAATAGACGAGATAAACAATCGCCGTGCTGATATTCCTCAACTCACAAAACTAAGGTCCCTTTCCATTGGAGATCCAGGTGGTGTCATGCTTGATAATATGGTATTAGCATCTCCATTCCCTCTACATGTACTTTGGAATTTACAAGTATTTTATCACTCCGTTTATAATGAGGAGGATGGGGAATTGCTATTATCTAAAATATGGGAGATGCCTCAGTTAAGACACGTTCGTACGAGTGACCAATTGCTGCCCGATCCTGACGTGGATGCGAACGTCTTGCAACATCTGCAAACGCTTGAAGGGATAAGTGGATTCAGGTGTACAGATGAGGTCGTTAGAAGAATCCCGAATTTAGTCATACTAAGAGTGCTCTATAAAGAAGAACAAAAAGACTGGTCGTATTATTGCCTCAACAATCTCGCACTTCTACGCAATCTTCATTCGTTGTATGTAGATGCTTTTGGCTCTATTCCTTTGGACATAAAGAGCATCTCATTCCCGCAGTCGCTGAAGAAGTTAAGTTTGTCTGATGTAGGAATGAGTGGGAAAGACATGGGCATGATTGGTTCGCTTCCGAATCTTGAAGTGCTCATACTGTCCGATACTGCGTTTGTTGATGACGAGTGGTGTACCGTTGAAGGACAGTTCCCAAAGTTAAAATACTTGAATATTTTGTTTTCGGGTCTTGTAATCTGGAGATCAGAATCTAGCCACTTTAGAGTTCTTGAGAAGCTTGCGCTTGGTTTTCTTGAAAAGTTGGAGGAATTTCCATTAGACATCGGAGATATAAATACGCTATTAAGGATAAGGGTTGACCATTGTAGTGAGTGTATCAACGACTCAGTGAAGCAGATAGCAGAAGAGCAAGAGAACAATGGAAACGATCTCCTTCATATTCATATCGAGGGGGATGAGGAGGAGGAAGAAGAAGGAGATGAAGACGAGGGGGATGAGGAGGTGGAAGAAGAAAAAGGAGATGAAGACCAATGATTCCTTTAATATATCTTTATATATCTTTATTAGCTTTTTTTTATTATTATTACTATAGTTGTCAGATATTTTCTATTTATGATGTTCTGTCTGTAACTCCTAGTTGTTGTATTGTGTATGTCTCAATCTGCTTTTTCTTTTTTCTTCTTTCTTTTTTGAAAGAATTCGAATGGTTTGGACTCAATAGTGTTTATAACTTTCTGATACAGCTGTCATAGCTAAGGTTTAGGTTAATTATTTCAATCCGTATAGAAATAAGGCAGAATAGATTTTTAAATATAATGTAGATTAGTGGTTTACTTTTGCAAATTTTATTACACTACACAGACGGCTTTTTTAATTAAATAAGTAATTTTTTATTTTTTATTTATAAAATAAATAAAAAATAATATTTATTAATAAAATAAATATTTTCGTAATTAGAAAATACTAATTATAACTCGTATCTTAAGATACGAGTTATTCCACTTTATAAAAACAAGGTTGGACCCCACATGAAAATACTTTTTATTACATATTACTAAATCATTAAATCATCGTTACTTTATGCGATTAATGTTATAAAAACAAATAAACACATCTAATTTATTATTTGTTTCATGACGGTCAAATTGATATCCATATCTTATATTTTTCGATATTCATAAGAATAGTATTTTTCGATATTCATAAGCTTGTATTGTATCAATATTCACTCCCTTCCAAATTTAACATAGATATCACGTAGACATGTTCATACGGTTCCAAATTTATAAAAAAAAATTTCAAAACCGGACATTTTTATTCATTGAAAATACTGAATATACATTCGAGGTAATAATCTAATACACATCAAGGTTTAACAACCAACCTGGTAAATGGTAAAAATATGGGATCGATACTTAGGCATCCCAAAATAATATTTGGCTCTTTGCAAGAAACAGTCGAGGCTTAAAGGATAAACCTTCAAATCAATCGTTTCAATCACACACACACACGAGGCATTTGATATCACTACAAGGTTAAACAACCACCACTTTAGCAAGAATACTAAGCTCTAGGCCTCACAACAATCGGCAACCAAAAAGGAAGTTCACTAAGAAAGTTCTTCCTACCAAATCAATAGGATTGTTAAAATAATAACCAAACGAAACCTTCACTAGTTCTTCTAGCTCTAAGCATAATCCTAACTCAGTCGATCAAATCGAAGCAGTGAAGTCACGTACCATCTAATGTTTCTGCATTACAGGCCTTTTCATACCCATGAAGGTTGGATTGTTGAGAACCCTCCATGCAAGCTCGGACGACATTGAGAAACAACGACATGTGGTACCACATTGTTGGCTGGGTTCCGGCAAGCTCGGCACCCCCACAAAGTACGGCCTTTTGAGTGTAGGGCGCGGACCATTTTACTGTACCACCCCTTGTGAGTCTAGGAGTCGGACCACTTTACAATGATCCCCCATTAGAATATAGTGCAATGTGTCGATCAAAACAATAGTAATGATATACAATGGACTCCAAATGTTATATTTTGAGTTGAGTTAACACAAATGATACTTTAGCTCAACAGCTACAATGACAATGAGTTGATAACATATAGCATTGATCCAAAACTCATAAATATTTAGAAGCATCAACATGCCCATAAAAGACAATATATTGTTTTTGAGTGAAAAGAAAACACACACAAACTAGATGAAAAGCAGCAAATCTCAAACTGTCTTAAATCACTCTTCACCAGAAGAATTTGATCTGCCTTCAACATCATCCAGCAACTGTCCTACTTCCATCCCAGAGCCATCTAAAATATAATTATATTCAAATTCTATTGATTATATATGGACTAAATATGAATTACTATCAGACATGCATACTTATCAGCTTGCGCAAGTTGACCTGTAATGACTAACCGTCCAGCAGGATCTGATTGAAATCGCACCTGGATATCCAAGTTACAAACTTATTTTGAACAACCAACATAACTCTTCTTGATATATCTTTTCGTAGCTTTGGACTAAAAGGCAATGGAATACAGAACAATCACTCAACAGTGTCATAGAAAACACACTCACCCACCTCTTCTCGTAATAGACCCGGATGAGACCATAAACCTCGTAACAATCTTTTGCATGAAAAAAAAAATGAGACGCTGTTAGTTCTTGGCATAAAAGTACTATCTTCCAGCATGAGAAAAGACAAAGAGAGGTTTGAAAGCAAAACGTACAGTTTGGAGTATATTTACCTTCACCCACTCAGCTGGGGGCCCAACCTCGATAACCGATGTCACCAATCTAGCAGAAGACAAGTAGGAAGAAGTAAAATGTTAAGGGTGCACTTTAATTAAAATTCCTAAATTAAAAGAAGTGCATGAGAAAAGCCTAAAATAGAGCTGTTGTGCTGCAAACAATAACCTATACATGCAAAAAGTTTTGCCCAAATTCTTTATCAATCTTTATGCTCCAACATGCAAAGTCAAAATTAGAACTTGTACGAGTGACATTAGAAGCCTAAGACAAGTAACAGAGACTTAACTGCCTAGTTATTTGATAGAGAACAAGAGCAAGGGCCGAGGCCCATTTTGGTTTATCGAGGGCGGGGACGGGCTTGAGCCCACTGTTCGTGAGCTGGAGGAAGAGATTATAGCATTTATTATTATGATTATATTTCCTATAAATAATGCAAATCTTCTTATTAATTATTAGGATATCCTAGCATTTATTATTGATTATCTAGAATAACGTCTTTTATTAGTATCGTTGTAGAGTCTATAAATAGGCATTAACCCTTCTGTAATAATCATCTTATCTCATAATAAAGAAGGTTATTACCCTAAAGGCTTTGGGCAACGGATTTTCCGTTGATTTGGATTTCTGTTCTTATCAAGTGGTCCGACCTGCCGGATCCCGTTCCCGCCGGAATGACGAGATCGACAAGCGATCGTTTGGATAAGCTGGAGGCCGATCACGGTACGCAATTGGCTGAAATCGCAGCGTCCTTGGCTGCGTTGTCAAAGGTGATTCTGAAGTCATCGGAGAAGGAGATGGAGGCGTCCATCACGAGCAAGGTGACGTCGCCCGTGGACGATCAGGCGCATGGGGCCGCTGCCTTGGCGCTTCTGCCGTCGTTTGAGGGGATAGATCCGATTGGGTGGATACGGGCCGAACAACAGTTTGAATTGAACGGCACCCCGCCGGGAAGGAAGGTGGCGGCAGCTGGGGTTGCCATGGACGGATCTGCCTTGCACTGGTTGACATGGATGAAAGCGCGAAAGCCTGGAATTTCATGGGACGAGTTCACGCAGGCATTGGTGGCGCGTTTCGATACGCGATTTAAGGGTAGCAAGTTTGAGCGGCTGTCTGGAATTCGACAAACAGGCACCGTGGAGGATTACATCTCTGTATTCGTCCAATTGGTGGGTCAAGTTCCAGGACTATCTGATGCACATTATTTGGGCTATTTCATAAATGGTTAAAGGGCCCAATCCGGGGATCATTGCGGCTGCTTCGCCCAAATGATTTGGAGACGGCAATGGAACTAGCCAGAGATATTGAGGATAATCTATCCTTTCAGACTGGAGGACGAGGGAGTCAGACCTTCAGTGGGTTGGGAATACGATCGGGAAATTTTTCGAGACAACACGGGGGAAGTAATGCGACGACAGGGGGCGGTAGTGCGCGGGGTTCGACCGTCAGTTTCTCTAAACCGACCGGACAATCCTTGGGAACGAATTCGGGATCGTCCGGACAGTCCACTGCCTGTTCTCGATTCACTCGACTCCCACCGAGAGTACTAGAGGACCTGAGAGCGAGGGGACTATGCTTTAAGTGTAAGAAGCCTTTTACGCCGGGGCATGACTGTCCGTTCAAACAGCTGAGAGTGATGTTGGCTGAGGAGGATGAAGAGTTGGATCTCCAACAGTACGAGTATTGTGAGGTGACGGGGCAGGAAGAAATACATGAAGAACAGGTGGGTTCAGATGAAGAAAGTGGTGATCTTCCGGTTTACTCCATGGCCGGAATCTTCAGCCCCAACACTATGAGGCTTCGAGGCGTCGTGAGAGGATGCACGGTGACGATACTGATTGATAGTGGCGCAAGCCACAATTTCATTTCCTCATCATTGGTCTCTTTACTGCGACTGAACCCGGACAAGACGGGCAAGTTCGGGGTACAGTTGGGAGACGGGCATAGACAGGAGTCGAAAGGGGTGGATGCACGGTGATGATACTGATTGATAGTGGCGCAAGCCACAATTTCATTTCCTCATCATTGGTCTCTTTACTGCGACTGAACCCGGACAAGACGGGCAAGTTCGGGGTACAGTTGGGAGACGGGCATAGACAGGAGTCGGAAGGGGTGTGTAGGCAGCTACCTATCTCGTTGCCGAGGTGTGATATCAGAGCGGACTGTTATGTGTTCGCTTTAGGCGGGGTCGACCTAATTTTGGGAGTTGCATGGCTTGCCACGCTGGGGGAAGTCTACACGAATTGGGAGACTCTAACCATAAGCTTCGAGTGGGGTGGAGATCGAGTGGAGTTACGGGGAGATCCGACAATGTGCCGAAACTTGGTGAGCCTTCGCACCCTGATCAAGACCACCGAGATCGAATTTTGGGCCGTTGTTCTTGACCGTGAACCAACACAGCTATCCAATGCCGTGGCAGGCGCATTGGATGATGTTCTCAAGCAGCATGCCGAGGTGTTTGCGGAGCCACGAGGGTTGCCCCCACGCCGCGAGACGGACCACCGCATCGAGTTGACCCCGGGGGCGAAACCCGTGTCCGTTCGGCCTTACAGATATGGCCACTTGCAGAAGGATGAGATTGAGAAGTTAGTTGACGATATGTTGCGAGCGGGCGTCATTCGGCCGAGTTCGAGCCCATTTTCGAGCCCGGTCCTATTGGTTAAGAAGAAGGATAGCAGTTGGCGTTTCTGTGTGGACTATCGTGAGCTAAATAAGTCCATTGTGCCCGACAAATATCCGATCCCGATGATACAGGAGATGCTGGATGAATTAGCAGAAGCTGTTGTGTTCTCCAAGATAGATTTGCGCTCTGGTTACCATCAAATTAGGGTGGCCGGATCGGACATCCACAAGACCGCATTCAGGACACACATCGGGCATTACGAATTTCTTGTAATGCCCTTTGGTTTGACGAATGCCCCGGCTACATTTCAGTCCACAATGAACGACTTGTTTCGCCCATACCTGTGGAAGTTTGTATTGGTTTTCTTTGACGACATATTGGTCTACAGTCGGTCTTGGGCGAACCATCGGGAAGAGTTGAATCTGGTACTGTGCATCTTAGCGGAGAATCAGTTCAAAGCTAATTGGAAGAAGTGTGCCTTCGGGTGTCTCAAGGTGGAGTACTTGGGGCATGTTATATCTCAGGCCGGGGTGGCAATGGACCCGGCTAAAGTTAGCGCTGTGGTAGATTGGCCGAGGCCTCGTTCGATCCGTGAGGTTCGAGGGTTTTTGGGGTTGACGGGATATTATATGAGGTTTTTAAGAGAATATGGCCTTATCGCTCGCCCCCTCACGGCTCTTTTGAAGAAAGATGCTTCTTTTCGTTTTGTATGGCCACCAGATGCCGATGAGGCATTTCAGCGCCTTAAAAAGGCGTTGACCGAGGCACCCGTGTTAGCTATGCCTCAGTTTGATCGCCAGTTCGTAGTGGAGTGTGATGCTTCGGGCACGGGCATCGGGGTAGTACTTATGCAGGAGCGACGACCTATAGCATATTTCAGCAAATCCTTAGCGGATCACGCCCTTTCCAAATCAGCCTACGAGCGGGAAATGATGGGATTGGCCTTGACCGTTGAACATTGGCGGCCATATCTAATTGGGAGGCGGTTTGTGGTGCGCACGGATCATCGAAGCCTCAAACACCTCCTCACTCAGCGTATAGCAACGCCATCGCAGCAGGTTTGGGTAGCGAAATTACTCGGGTACGATTTTGTGATCGAGTATAAGACGGGTATTTCAAATGCCGCGGCGGATGCCCTCTCACGAAGGGGGGAGGAGGCCTCGTTGGCGGTCGTCAGTTGCCCGGAGTGGTTGGGATTGGCTGATGTGGCGGAAGAGCAGCGTAAGGATGACTTTGTGAGATCCATTATGCGGGCATTGGAGGTTGAACCCAGTTGTAAGGCGGGCTTCGAGCTATTGGGGGACCGATTATTCTTTAAGGATCGTTTGGTGCTGGCCTCCAACTCCAAGTGGATTCCTCGTCTGTTAGAGGAGTTTCACGATACGCCAGAAGGGGGACATGCAGGGGCCTATCGAACCTATAGAAGGCTGGCGCTAAACGTGTATTGGAAAGGGATGTTTCGTCGGGTACAGGATTATGTCGCCCAATGCTTGGTTTGCCAAAAGGCCAAATACGAAGCGATGTCACCAGCGGGATTGCTACAGCCGCTGCCCATCCCAGAATTGATTTGGGAGGATATTTCAATGGATTTTATCACATGCTTACCCAAATCAAGGGGGTATACGTCCGTTTTGGTAGTTGTCGATCGCTTGTCCAAGTACGGGCATTTTCTAGCGCTCAAATCGCCCATTACCGCGCATTCTGTGACCGAAGTGTTTGCTAAGGAAGTAGTGCGTTTGAATGGGATTCCGCGCTCCATTGTCAGTGATCGTGACTCCCTGTTTGTTAGTGCGTTCTGGAAGGAGTTGTTTTCATTATCCGGAACACAGTTGAAGTTTAGTATGGCTTATCACCCGGAAACGGATGGCCAAACGGAGGTGTTAAATCGTGTGGTGGAGACTTATTTGCGTTGTTTTACTTGTGAGCAACCGAAGCAATGGTTAAGATGGCTTCCGTGGGCCGAATATTGGTATAATATTGCGTTCCAAACAGCTGCCCGAGTTACCCCATTCGAGATTGTGTACGGGAGGCCACCGCCCACTATTCGCAGATTTTTGCCGGTGAAAGTAGGGTGGCTGGCGTTGCCGATGCCCTAGGGAGCTGGGACGCCATGATGGTGCGCCTTAAGGGTAATTTGGAGAAGGCACAACAAAGTATGATCAAGCAGGCTAATAAACATCGTCGAGAGGTGGAATTCCAGGTTGGCGATAAGGTATTCTTGAAGGTGAGGCCCCATAGACAGTCAACTGCATTTCGCCAGCCTTATCACAAGTTGTCGCCTAAGTTCTATGGGCCGTTTTCGGTTGAGGAGCGCATAGGATCAGTGGCATACAAGCTGTCCTTGCCATCCACCAGTCGCATACATCCCATTTTTCATGTGTCACAGCTGCGGCGGGTGGTGGGAGACCATCCCGTGGAGGCAAAATTGCCGGAAAGTTTGGAGTTGCCAGTTGAGCCGCTGTGGGAACCCGAGGAGGTGCTAGCATGGCGAAAGGGACGAGAAAACGGCGTGGAGGAAGAGCAACTGTTGGTCAAGTGGGTGGGGCAGTCAGGTGATGATGCTACTAGAATGAGTAAAACTAATTTCCAGAGCCAGTTTCCAGATTTCAACCTTGAGGACAAGGTTGTTCGAAGGAGAATGGAGTTGATAGAGAGCAAGAGGAAGGGCCGAGGCCCATATTGGTTTATCGAAGGCGGGGACGGGCTTGAGCCCACTGATCGTGAGCTAAAGGAAGAGATTATAGCATTTATTATTATGAATATATTTCCTATAAATAACGCAAATCTTCTTATTAATTATTAGGATATCCTAGCATTTATTATTGATTATCTAGAATCACGTCTTTTATTAGTATCGTAGTAGAGTCTATAAATAGGCATTAACCCTTCTGTAATAATCATCTTATCTCATAATAAAGAAGGTTATTAGCCTAAAGGCTTTGGGCAACGGACTTTCCGTTGATTTGGATTTCTATTCTTATCATTATTCCAGAGCGAAGAGCTTTCATAGAATGCTCCACTTCATTTGGCCTCAACTGTTTCCCTGACCTGCCTTGTACATAACATAGGCCAACAGAAAAGAAAAGAATTGAACAGATAGGTCAACTTAACCGATCATGCATCTCCGGTTTCAGATATGCAGGACTGAGGAGCATACACATCAGAACTAACAAAAGTCAACTTACCAATAACTTTGAGATTTTTCTCATGCTTTGCAATATTGATCGCATTCTTATCCTAAGGTAAAACATTGGAGAAACAAAATGAGAATTCCTAACAGAAGCAAAGCATAAATGGTACGTGACTGACAATGAAGATTTTAACATACCTTCATAACTGGTTCAGCAACCTCACCATACCCAAAAGTTTGTTCAGAATGCCAACCCTGCATAGCACGTGAGGCAGCATCTGTTCTAACCCTCCCAGACAAGGATCCTTGAAACCCATTTCCCTGACCATACTGCAAAACATACAGACTTATGCACAAAATAAATACCATGCTACTATGTCATGAATTATCGGAACGACAGTAAGGATCACCATCACTCACACTGATATGAATTAATAAACCGATCAATTAATCAGCCATAAATTGTAAATATAACTAGCACAAAAGATAAGAATATACATCTTTGCATGAATCATCAAAATGACAGTAGGGATGTGACCACGCTCGCCAAAACATGAAGTACAAGCGAATCAATTCAGCAATATGACGTTATAATAAAAAAATCACATAAGCCAAAACTTAAACGCACACACGTACACAGAAAACAACCAACAATTATACACACCAATAGGCATGCGAAGCATTGTACATCTAAAATAACGATTACATCAAGACGTCCTAACATTTTCAGCTCTAAATGAGCGAAAATTAGGCAAGATTCCTTCTTAGAGTGACAATAACGTTTGGAATTAGAAAAATGCATGGTCACAATGCTAAAAAGTATTTATGTAGCATGACAATTCGTAACAAGCATCAGAAGATGAATGCAGTGTCTTCTAAGATTATGAAGAATAAACATTATTAATGAACATTACAAGCTATAGATGGCATAACCTCCCAATCTAATCACAGCCCCCCATAACCTAGCAATCGGAAAGGTGATGAAAAAAAATTACGATAAAAATTGAAACATAAGAAATTAAACTGTACTGTAAAAGATATTTACTTGAGACAGTTCAGAGGCTACCTGTAAAACTTGGGTGGATTGAACGAGTTCCTTCATAAATAGTGTGTGGTCTTTGGGTGTTCCATCAACATCCTCTACCATCCAACAAAAGTGAAAAATTAGAAATGGTAAAAAGTATCAGTCTTCTTTTAATAAATAATTTAACTCATTAATTTCACTAGTATATGTCTTTAGAGTTTATGCATCAATTATTTATTAGAAAATATAAATCACCTGGAAACACATTTTGGTCTCCATCTCTTACCAACGTACTTATGGCAGGGGAATTGGGTGTAGCAGAGTCAGATTGGGTTAGAAGTGAAGTCTCTGCACGCCCATGCTTCATGACAGTTTCAAGAGCTGCAAAATTCCCATTAGCTAGCTCCTAGGCTAGCAAGAATTGTTTTTGCTTCTTCTTTCATTTTGTCTTTGACAGGATTGCTCTCATTTGGACCCTGCGTCTTCCATATCTTCATCTTCTCCTAGTGGAACATCATGGAGCATGGCAATCTGACATGGAGCAACCTCTTTAGCAGATAATGGAGTTGAAGATTGACTAGTTACACTTGTATCGGCATTTTCCACAGGCTCATCAGTTTCTGTAATAATTGTATCACAATCTGCATCCTCCCCTCCAATTTCATGAGGCTTTTTTTCCAAAACTTCTTCATTCAGTTTCTCCTTCACTATTTTATCAGAATCTATGGCCTCCATGCCGTTCTCATTGGGCTTCTGCCCTTGAGCTCCACAATTCTTAGAATTCTTTTCAGTCACTTCGTTCAGTCACCACTTGAGCTGTTTCCTCAAACAATGATACAATGCATCAAACAACGATACATTACGCTTTTTCAGGTTCAAGCTATTGTATGAAATTTCAATCAAGAAGCGAACAATCAAGCTATGAGTTCTGTAACAAAATTTACAATGTCAAGTGCTACACTGTTCTTCTTCAGTTTTTTTCCCAATCATCTCCAACACCTTCTTGACATATTTGATGTGACTAGAAACCCAGAAAAAGAAAAAATTACGTATAATAGAAAAAAAGCTTACTTATGCATCATGTTAACACATCATATAGGTTTTACCTTCCAGTAAAGACAATTATCCTCTGCTGCTGCTTCTTGTTTTGCCTATGCTTGAGAGCTAATTGTTCAACTTGAATTAAAGCTGCTATGTTTGTCTCGCCTCCTATCTAGACCTAAATATTAATAATGCACACTGAAACTACGTGTGGAACAACAATGGTTACAGAAACAGCGGCAACAGAACTGTTAAGAAGAAGAAAGTACTGCATAATTTATTGTGCATAAGGTGTTGGCAATGGTATACAATAACTAGATTAACGTTTAATTCAATGAAAGCTATGCCATGGGAAAAAAAAGGACCCAGGGGCAGTTGCTATTAGCCGAAAAACACATTGCAGCAAATGAGGAAGTTACATGAAAAGAGGAAACAAAATAAGCGACTGAATCCTCATTATCTCTCTTTCTCCAGCACAAAAATCAAATCAGATTACAATGCAGACTAAACCAAAATTTCTGTTCTTAAAAAATGAATAGCACTCAAATGCATTTTAACAAATCGTAATTTCTCACTGTGCATGCAAGCTAAGATCTTTCCAAGATCACTAGTTGGATTGGAGTGACCAACACACGAACCCCTTTTCCAGCCATTGTCAAAACCCCCACTCTATTCTCCAGATTGGACTACCAATATCATCGCAAAACAATTAAAATCAATTACCGAAACCTGACATCGATATCCACCATTGTCCAGATTAAAGAGCACGTAAAGATGACCCAACCAAATTAGTCCGATGACAAGCTCCAACGTCTGATTTTTTCTTATCGCTGAGATTTCTTCCTCCATGGCTTTTCTCCAATCTGGTTCATCATTCGCTTCCTCAAAATTTTCTGGTTCAAGAACGCAGAAATTGCATCTTGCGTATATCTCGCTCAAGCTTTTGGTTTTCCTCGGAGTTGAATCTGGAGAACTCGAGCTTGAGGGACTTGAACCGGAACTTGGACCTGCACCTGAAGAACTGAAATTTTCTGCATGCACTTCGCCATTGTTGTCATCGCCTTTTTCGTCGTTATATTGCGGAAGAATAACTTCTTTACTTACTGTTCCATCTTCCCAATTCAGAACATCATTTTCATTGAAAATAACATCTCGGGAAACCAGAATTTTGTTAGTCTTTAAACTATATAGACGATAACCTTTCGACTTAGAACAATATCCGACGAAAATGCATTTTTCACTTACTTCGTCGAGTTTGCTCCTTTTCTCCTTTGGAATTTGTGCATAACAAATGCTTCCGAAGACTTTTAGGTGCTTCACCGAAGGCTTTCTCCTATTCCGTGCTTCGATTGGAGTTTTGTCCCAAACAGCTTTTGTGGGACTTCGATTCAATAAATAGACGGCTGTCCGAACAGCTTCAGCCCAAAAATCTCGGGGAAGCCTTTATCGTGCATCATCGATTTCGCCATCGCCATCACTGATTGATTTTTTCTCTCAGCCACACCATTCTGTTGTGGTGTATAACCAGCTGTGAGCTGTCTATCAACGCCTTTGTCGTCACAGAATTCCTGAAAAACATTCAAAGTATACTCCTTTCCTCGATCACTTCGTAAGACCTTTATTTTTTTATCGGTCTGAGTTTCGACAAAACTCTTGAACTTCTTGAAGATGGCAAAAACTTCAGATTTTTCTCTCATAAAATAAACCCATGTCATTCTCGAAAAGTCATCGATGAAGAGTATAAAGTATTTGTTTCCTCCATGAGACAACGTCCTCATCGGCCCGCAAACATCTGTATGAGCTAGTTCGAGAATATCACCTGCTCTCCATGCAACGCCTTTTGGAAATGGTTTTCGATGTTGTTTTCCGAGAGCACATCCTTCACAAACTTGGTGTGTGTCCTCGATTTTGGGAAGTCCATGCACCATCCCTTTCTTTTGAAGTAATTTGAGACTTCGAAAATTCAAGTGCCCAAGTCGCTTATGCCAAATGCACGAGTCCTCAATAATAGCAGCTTTGAATGCTCGATCTTCGACCTTTTCAAGGCATATCGGAAAGCTGCGATCGTTTTGCATTTGAATCTTGAGTGCAAGTCGTTTCTGACCACTCTTTTTATCGTAGATGAGACACTCGTTGTCTTCAAAGTGGATGGCATATTTGTGCTCCATAAGCTGTCCAATACTCAACAAATTTTGATCCAAATCCGGGACGTACAACACGTCACGCATGAACTTCGTCCCGTCCTTGGTCTGAACGCCAACGCTTCCAAGTCCTTTTGTTGGATCAACATCACCATTGCCCATCTTTATTTTTGTATTCACGGCTTCGTCTAAATCACCGAAGAGTACCATGTCATTTGCCATGTGATTACTGCAGCCGCTGTCGAGAAACCAACATTTATTCTTCGATTCGGCAGCAACATGACACGCATAGAACACGTTCCCTTCGTCTTGCTTTTCTTCAGAAAACTGCGCCTGCTAATTTTTCTTGAATCTGCAATCTTTTTCGACGTGGCCAAACTTCTTACAGTGAAAACACTGTGGTTTGCCTTTGTGCCAGCAGTCCTTCTCGACGTGGTTGTTTTTCCCACAAATGTTGCAGTGAAGGCCGGTTTCAGCGTTAGTATTTTTCTGAAAATTGTTCCTTCCTCGTCCTCTTGTACCTCGGCCACGGCCTCTTCCTCGGCCACCTCTTTGTGCATCTCCCCCTTTTTCCGTATTGTTAGAGGGATTTTTGTCGTTGAGATTTGCCTTGGACTGGAACGCGCTTTCGAGAGACGTTTCCACATGCTTTGCGTTCTTTTTTCGTGTGCCTTCAGAGATCCCATCAACTCTTTGTTAGGAATATTTTATTGTGTTCAATTAATTAGAATTATCTTTGTAGTTTATTTATAAAGATTATCATTATAAGAGGCTTAGTGTAATTGGGCTTTGTTAGGGGCCCAAGTATTATATACCAAAATGTGGTATAAATACTTGAACCCTAACACATAATAAAATGTGTATTGTGTGAAAATCATCTAGAGAGAGAGTGAAGTTCCCAACCTTCTCCAAGAACACACACACCCCACGTTAATCCGATTCTTCCCATCTTAAACGTGGTAAATCGTCCATAAGTTATTTTGTTAGGATACAAAACGTATCCAACAAGTGGTATCAGAGCCAAACGCGTTCGGATTTGATCGATTTTTCTGAAATTTTTGGGCTTTTTCATAGCTTTGAGTTCGAAACCTTTTTGCTCTTGATCTTGAGTTTTTGAGCTTATTTTACTGATTTTGCAAGCTCAAGAGTTAAATAAGTTGTTTTCGAGTGATTTTAAGTGTTTACCCAACAAATTTCAGTTGATTTGAGTGAGATTTAGGTAGAAAATCGCATAGGAAACTCGTCATTTTTCTGCAGATTTGATTTTCGGGTAGATGAATGTAACAGTGCCCAGATTTTCGGCTGATTCTACCCGATTTTCATTGATTTTCGGGTGACTCTGTTCGAAATTCGGCGTGTTTCTACCCGATTTTCGAATTTTTGCCTATTTTTCATCACACGAATTTCCTGCACGGCGAAAATTAGCACTTACCCGATTTTCATCACCCGAACTTTCGTTTAAAATTCTCGGCGATTTTCTAGTTTTCGGGCAGACCCGAATTCGGGCATACGTACCCGAATTTACCTATTCTCGGCGATTGTCTGATTTTCGGACTGAATTATCCGAATTCGGGCAAATTTTCCGAATCAGTGTACCCGAATTTCTACATATCCGAAAATTCCTTGTACTCGAATTCTTTCTACCTACCCGAATTTCGGTCAAAGTCTTACCCGAGAATTCACTGTTCTCAATCGAAAACAGTCTCACAATTCTCGATCACTCACTCTCCAAAAAATTACACTTAAACATTTTCGATCACCAAAAATTTTTCGGCCCCCCCCTCGGAATAAAAAGGCTTTAAGTAGCAAAAAAAAAAAAAAAAAAAAAAAAAAAAAAAAAACTTTTTACACTTTTGAGGATAGAAAAATTTTACACTTTTTATACATCATTTTGATAGAAAAAAATTTTATACATCATTTGATAGAAAAAAAAAAAACTTTTTATACATCATTTGATAGAAAAAAATTTTCTGAGTCCAACGGACATAGTCTATTTTACACTTTTTTCGAAAATTTTCAAAATAAATTTTTCGGGCCAAAATTTTCGGTATAGAAAACTTTTTCGTTAATTTTTTAAGGCAAATCCACTATACGCGTCAACGATCACGTATCCAACAATCAACTTAGGTCGTTTTTGGCATATTATAGAAAATGTTTTGGTAATTTTCCTGAAGTTTTTGAAATCATTCCAAAATTTTTAGGTGCAAACCAAAAATTTTCGACAGTTACTATCTTCGATACTTCACTATACCTTTTGATAAAACCAAACTTTTCGGAACTGAATTTCTAAAAGCCAAATTTTAAATTTTTAAATTAAAAAAAAAATAATAATAATAATAATAATTATTATGGATGCTCAAGCTAGAAAAATTGAGGAATTAGAAGCAATGTTTGCTAATAATTACTCTGTGTTGCTTAAGCAACAGGAAGATATAGCTTTCGCTAATGAAGATTTGGCTAACATGAGGTCAAAGGTCATTAGCTTAGAAACTAAGTTAGAAATTAGTGAAAAGAATGTCTGTGATATGACTAAAAGATTACGTTCTTGCGAAGATGAGCGAAATCGTGTCTCATCAAAATATGAGATAATCTTAGAGGAACGGTGTATGCTTTCCTCTAAGATTGAACTTTTAGAGAACGCTTGTGGTAAAAGAAGTCAGGCAGATGAAAATCCCTCTTCTAACTTAGTGTCTTTAGGGGAAAATAATGTACATTCTAATAAACCTACTTCTTGTTGGGAAATTCCTGAGGTTGCTAGTAAAATTGCAGAATTGAACGCAACCTTGGAATCAGAAAGAGTAGGTTTTCGAGCGGAAAAGAAAAAGCTTTTAGAGGAGATTTTATATCTCAAAATTCCCCGTCTTTACCTGTTTCCAATGATCTTTCAAAAGATACATCTTCCTCGAAACAGGTGAAGGAAAGAAAGAAAAGCATCCATGTTCCTAAAACTGAAAAGACTTTTGCTAATAATTCTAAGTCAATGGTGACGAAAGAAAATATGCATTCTAAGTCACCTTTGACTGGCGCAGAAAAGATAAGTAAAAGCTTAAGCTTAATACTTCCATGGAACAGAAAATTAGGAAGGAGAAAGGAAAATCTCCATTGTCTTTCAAAATTAAGGTCGAACATGTTCAAGATTTTCCCTCTCCTATTCCTCTTCAAAGGAAAGCGTGCAAAGAAGAAGTTCAAAGCTTAAGCAAGCGAACTTCCACGCTTATTCCCCATCATTATGATGTGAATCGTGTGAACCCTCCAAGTAGGAAGAACATCTCATGTACTAACGATGCTTATAATTCTGTATGTTCTTATCCCTACCTGAAATATCCAGTCGATGTTAAGTCTGAGAAACATCTCATGCGACTGGCTTCGGAGAAAATATTTAAATCTTCTCCGAGTCACACATTCACCTGCGCTGAAATGTTCTTTCCGTGTCAAATTGCTCCTAAATGGGTTCCTAAGTCAACGATTAAGTTAGGTAATCCCAAATATGGTCGGGTACCTAAAAGTACGTTAATGAATGATTTAGGACAAAAATCTGATTTGACACCAAATATGCTTAATTTGTTTTCTGCTAATCAGGGAGGACCCATCCAAAAATGGGTACCAAAGTCCCGCTAATTTTTTGCAGGAGCCCAATCACGTGTGGTAATTCGACGATGGTTGCTCCACACGCGTGATTGGTATGAGATGAGAGCAACCACAAAGCCCCGGTCACGAGTAGTAATTAGAAGATGGTTGCTCCATACTCATGATCGGTACGAGACGAGGGCAACCACAACTCCCAGCTTGCACGGTACTCGGGTTGCTCCACATGCATGACTGGTAAGAGACGCGAGTAACCGCATCCCTCATGTATGGCAATTTGACGTAGTGGCTCCACATACATGATAAAGGGAAACGACGTGAGCAACTACGACTATATGTGGTACATTCTATCTTTTGAACTGAATTGCATAATACCACATTCATACATATTTTTAAGATAGGTAAATTCTATATATGCATTTCATAGTAAATTTTGGCATGCATATCGAGCTGAAAAGACAATATACCTACTTTGAAAACTATAGGGTACATTATAGCTATGCATGCTTCAAAAGGACTTTTACTTTCAAATTCTTGCATGCATGCATACCTGAGCCGAAATGCGAAATACCCTATTTTATAGGTACATTTTCATTATGCATACAATTTTAAAATTTTCAAGCTTAAAAACTTTCAAGTATGCATATAAGCTGAATCGCAAAAAATTACCTATTTTCTGTAGGAGCGTCAAAGGTAGAAAACATACATTTTAATATGCTTAGTTTAAAGAAAATTACTTCTTTAAGTATGCATCTGAACTGAAAAGAAAAATACGTTATTTTCATCACGCTCATTTTTCTTGGGAGAAAATCTACATTTTAGGCGTGCATGCATTAAGAGGGAGTATCATTCCATATTTTCGAGGGGAGTACATTTTAAAGGGGAGAAAAATTCTTACGGTGGTGCACGATTTGAGGGGGAGGAACAACAAAAATATATATATAATATAATATATATATATAGTATATTATTCTATTATTAATACAATAAATATATATATGTATCTACAAAAAAAAAAAAAAAAGAAAAAGAAAGAGAAAAATCCTCTCATCATCAAGCTATTCCACCTCCCAAGACGGACTTCAACAATAAAACTCAACCCTCAAGAGTTCAAGAATCCTCAAAAGGCAAAGGTGACCTCATTGCGCTCATATTATGATGCACTCTACCGACCTGCTCCAACTTGCTGATCAAGCAGCACTCATCAAAATTGACGGATGCAGGAATTCTAGTTCCTATGGTTCAGTCAGACCAAACTGAACCTAACCCCGGAACGCAACCGAGTGTTAGTGACGATTCATGCGCATAAAAGCCACCCCTATTTGGCCATTCTTGACAAGACCACAAAGCGATGATACACAAATCCCTTACCTCACACAACATTCGGGCCATCCCATATAGGTGCAGGTGCTGATTTTTATCAGCTCCCGGGTAGAAGTCGCCTCATTTGGTCCAATGGCGCATGCACAATCGAGCCTTACCCACTCATCGATCTCCCAATAGACCGATGTTTCAAGAAATCACGGGGAACCACGTCTACTATCACCGCTTCACTCGGAAGCGGGAGATATTGAATTATGTGGTACTCAGCCCCACACCACTGAACTTTTTGAACACATCGAGTCTAGGTGTCCTCACACTCTAAATGTTTTATAATTTTCTAGGACACATACACCTTTTCTTATCTGGACTTCATGACCAGATCAGAACTTCCATAGACACATCTCCTGTAGATGTGATTCAAGGATTGGAAGGAAGTCCTGCCGTTGCAACATCAATACAACAACGGAATCAGGCCATCGTCTCGAGCTAGTCTCTAAAACGATGTAAACGGGATGCCTATGTGGCCCCGGTTCTTCAAGCCCTGTCCTCACAGGCCACGTCTCGGAGTTTGTCTCTGAAGTCGTGTCGACGGATTGCTTTAGTGGCTTCGTCTGGTTATTACCATCACCGACCTGTCGTTTGTGTCCTTCTAATCTTCCTATACAAGCATGCCGATCTCGTTAACTCGAATCGCCATGAGGGGGAGAAGGGGACACGCATAAACAAACAGGTCGGACCACCCACCAATTTCC